>JAAGEH010000039.1:7076187-7163384 GCA_011751065.1 Lasiurus cinereus | reverse complement strand
TCTTCTTCTTCTTCTTCTTCTTCTTCTTCTTCTTCTTCTTCTTCTTCATCTTCTTCCCTCTTTTTTCTCCCTTCTCCCAATTTCACTTTGATTCTTCTTTCTTTTCTTTGTTCCTCCTTTCTCTCTTCTTCATTCTCTATTTACTCCTAATTTGTCTTTCACTGGTGGTCACATTTCTGTTCAGTGCCTTCTGTTTTGTACCTGATTGTGTTGTATTTTGTGCCTTTAAATCAACGCAGGAGAGAGAACTACATAACCAGACACCTGGAGAAGAAAAATTATGGCAGATGAAGAAACAGCCCATATATGAAAGAAAAGCAGGCATCACCAGAAAAGGAAGTAAATGAAATAGAAGCAAACAACTTGCCAGAGAAAGAGTTCAGAGAAATGGTCATAAGGTGGCTGAAAAGAATGGAAGACAAATTCAACAATATGAGTAAGAACCAAGAGGAAATTATAAAGAATCAGGAAGAAATGAAAAATGACATTGCTGCTGTAAAAAAACTCAATAGAAAGCATCAAAAGTAGACTAGAAGAATCAGAGGACCACATCATTGAGCTAGAAGACAGGTAGGAAAAAAATACCCAAGTACAACGGCTTGTAGAAAAAAAAATTAAAAATCAAGAGCCTGCCGAGACTGGTTTGGCTCTGTGGATAGAGCATCAGCCTGCAGACTGAAAGGTCCCAGTATCGATTCCCATCAAGGGCATGTATCCTGGTTGCGGGCACATCTCCATTGTGAGGTGTGCAGGAGGCAGCAGATCAATGTCTCTCTCTCATCGATGTTTCTGACTTTCTATCTTTCTCCCTTCCTCTCTGTAAAAAATCAATAAAAATATATTTTTTAAAAAAAGCAACAGCCTTAGGGAACTTTGGGATAACATGAATCAAAAAAACATCCACATAATACAGGAGAGTTTTACCAAACATTCAAGGAAGAATTAAAACCTATTTTCCTCAGACTATTCTAAAATATTCAAACACCTTCTATGAAGCCAGTATCACCCTAATACCAAAACCGGATAAAGACAACACAATGAAAGAGAATTACAGGCCAATATCCCTCATGAACATAGATGCAAAAATCCTCAACAAAATTCTAGCAAATCGGATCCAGCAGTACATCAGAAAGATCATACACCATGACCTAGTAGGATTTATCCCAGGAATGCAAGGATGGTACAATTTACTCAAATCAATAAACGTGATACATCACATAAACAAATTGAGAGATAAAAATCACATAGTCATATCAATTGATGCAGAAAAAGCATTTGACAAAATCCAACACCCTTTCTTGCTAAAAACTCTCAGCAAGGTGGGAATAGAAGGATCATACCTCAACATCATAAAGCCATATATGATAAAGCCACAGGTAACATTATACTCAATGGGCAAAAACTAAAACCATTTCTCCTAAGAACAAGAACAAGACAGGGCTGCCCACTCTCAACACTCCTGTTCAACTGGAAGTATTAGCCATTGCAATTAGACAATAAGAAGAAATAAAAGGCATCCAAGTAAAGCTGTCCTTATTTGCAGATGACATGATACTGTACATAAAAATCCTGAAGGGTGCCATCCAAAAACTAATAGACTTAATAAATGAATTTGGCAATGTAGCAGGATACAAAATTAATGCTGAGAAATCTATGCCATTTCTATACACCAATAGTGTACTTACAGAAAGAGAGACTAAAAAAGCAATCCCATTTACCATCACACCAAAAAAATTAAGATTCCCAGGAATAAACTTAACTAAGGAGATAAAAGACCTATATGCAGAAAACTACAGGACACTGAAAAAAGAGATAAAGAAAGACATAAACAGATGAAAGAGCATATCATGTTCATGGATGGGGAAAATCAACATCATTAAAATATCCATACTATCCAGAGCATTCTATAGATTCAATGTACTACCCATTAAAATACCAATGACATATTTCACAGACCTAGAAAGAACTCTCCAAAGATTCATCTGGAACAAAAAAAAAAGACCCCGAATAGACACAGCAATCCTGAGAAAGAAGAATAAAGTAGATGGGATCTCAATACCAGATTTCAAGCTATATTACAAAGCAACTGTTCTCAAAACAGCCTGGTACTGGCACAAGAACAGACAGATAGACCAATGGAATAGAATAGAGAATCCAGATATCCACCCAAACCACAATGCAAAATTAATATTTGACAAAGGAGGCATGAACATACAATGGAGTCAAGACGGCCTCTTCAATAAATGTGTTGAGGAAATTGGACAGATACATGCAAAAAAATGAAACTAGACCACCACCTTACACCATATATAAAAATAAACTCCAAATGGATACAGGGTTTAAACATAAGACAGGAAACCATAAATATACTAGAGGAATCCACAGGCAGCACAATCTCAGACATATGCCAAAAGAACTTCTTCACTGATACTGCTTCAAGGGCAATGGAAGCTAATGAGAAAATAAACAAATGGGACTACATCAAAATAAAAAGCTTTTGCACAGCAAAAGAAACCATCAACAAAATAACAAGAAAGCCCACTGTATGAGAGAACATATTCGCAAATGTTATCACTGATAAAGGTTTAATCTCCAACATCTATAGGAAACTTACACACTTAATAAAAGGAAAATAAATGATCCAATAAAAAGATGGGCAACAGACATAAATAGAACCTTTTCAAAAGAAGATAGAAGGAAGGCCAAGAGACACATGAAAACATGCTTAAAGTCACTAATTATTTGAGAGATGCAAATCAAAACAACAATGAGATATCATCTCACACCTGTCAGAATGGCAATCATCAACAAATCAAAAAACAACAAGTGCTGGTAAGGATGTGGAGAAAAAGGAACCCTCGTGCACTGCTGGTGGGAATGCAACCACTGTAGAGAACAGTATGGAGTTTCCTCAAAAAACTAAAAATGGAACTGCCATTTGACCCAGCAATCCCACTCTTAGGAATATATCCTAAGAAACTAGAAACACCAATCAGAAAGAATTTATATTCATAGCAGCACAATTTACAATAGCTACAATTTGGAAACAGCCTAGGTGCTCGTCAGCAGATGAGTGGGTTAGAAAACTATGGTACATCTACATAATGGAATTCTATGTTGCCATAAAAAGGAAGGAATTTGCAGCAACCTGGATGGAACTGGAGAGCATTATGCTAAGTGAAATAAGCCAGTCAATGAAAGAAAAACACCACATGATCTCATTCATTTATGGATAATAAAGAATATTATAAACTGATGAACAAAAAGATAGATACAGAGGCAGTAAAGCATCAGGCGGACTGTTGGATTGCATTGGGAAGGTAAGGGAGAGGTGGGATAGATGGGAGATCAACCGAGAGACTTGTGCATGTGTATAGGCATGGCTGATGAATGCAAGACACTGGGGGATTAGGGTGTGCCTGAGAGGGGGTGGGAATGGAAAGATATATATACATGTAATACATCAATAAAAAAATTAATAAAAAATAAAATTAAAAAATTTTAAAAAAGATTAAGACTAGGACTCCCATGTGACCCAGAAATCCCTCTTCTGGATATCTACCTGAAATTTTTGAAAATATTTATTTGTAAAGATAGTTGTACCCCTATGTTCATTGTAGCACTATTCACAGTGGCCAACACATGGAACTAATCTAAGTGGTTTTCTATGGATAATTGTAAAAAGAAAGATGTGACACATATATACATGGATACTAGTCAGCTATAGAAAAGGATGAATACTGCCATTTGCAAGAACATGGATGAATCTTGAGAATATTGTGCTAAGTCGAGAAACAAGCCAGATAAAAAAGAACAGGATCCACATGATATCAGTGTTACGTGGAATATAAAGCAGAAAGCATCAAATAAACTAACGGGTAGACATAGTGTGAAGGTTATCAGAGGGGAAGGGAATGGGGGAAGATGAAGAGGGCAAAGGGTGTCAAAAATATGGTGATGGCGGGAGACTAGACTTTGGGTGGTGAGCACAAATGTAATTTATGGAAGATGTATTATAGAATTATAAACTTGAAACTTATATGTTATTAACCAACTAGAGGCCTAGTGAGCAAAATTTGTGCACTGGTAGGGTCCCTAGTGGCTGCCAAGTGCTGGCTGGGGCCTTTCTCCCTTCCCCCTGGTCAGCCCCAGCCCTGGTTGAACTCTTGGATGACCTCCATATCAAAGGGACAATTTGCATACTATACTTTTATTATATAGCATGTTACCCCAATAAATTTAAATTTAAAAATAGATTTGTTTCAAAAAGTTTGACCTGTTAGGGATGTATAAGATAAACAGTTTAGTGAACATTTAATAGTGAATACCAGTGTAAATAAGATGGTTTAGAAAGTGATAATAATGAGGATGTGATAATTAGAATATAATAACTAGATGATAATAATTAGGGTGGCTACAATGACCACTGGTAGCAGCAGAAGAAAGATGAAAGGAGAAATCCACTTTTACTTTTAAAAGTTTATCTTCACAACTTTAGGAGTAAGTACTCTCCTACTTGTGCTTTGGATGAAAGAAAAAAATCAAGCATATGGCATTGAGGAGTAAAGTCTCACAAAAATTACACAGCTACTCAGTAGTAGAGTAGAAAAAGAAATTGGAAACCAGGTTCCTCTGACTATGACTTACACCAATGTCTAATTTGTCATGTCCCTTTCCAAAATCAAGCCAAAGCATCATCAAAGAATACATAGTTTTGTGTTGTTTCTCCCAGGGAAATTATATTTGCATTCCTAATGTTGCCATATACATTATTAAAACCATAAGGTGAAACCTCTGTGGAGTAATTTTCATCATCCAAAGCCCCTTCTCCTTCATTAAAGTGGTGTTGAGATTTGCACGACAGCAATTGGTTCTACTCAAGTCCACTAGCCGCCACTCCACAACCTCCTGAAGAAGCCTGGCTTTGATTATTCAAGGACAAAAATATTCTCAGCTTGAAGAGAGTTCTACAGACACCAAAATATCCAAAACTCTAAATAGATGGGTTCAACCCCTCTCCTTCTGCAAGAGACAACAGATGAACGTCACAACGCACCGTGGTGCCAAGAACGCATTATGCTTCCCAGATGCACGAGCTGACACACCAAGCACATTATTTATGAAATGTCTCTGAAACTGTCAAAGAAAATAACAGGCTGCCTCCACTCCCACCATTACCACCAAATTAATTGGAATCGCTTTGCTCAGAGTGGCAGGGAGAGCAGACTCGTGCTGTGGTGTGGTTTGGTGCACTGTTATTATTTGTGATTAATCTCTCCAACACTCCAAATTGTTCCTTTATTCCAATGTACCTTCAATAGGTGACTATGTTACTATTGCCAAATTGGATGCAAGATTCCCTCTGACCACTCATCCTCCCTTACCACAAACAGCCACAAGGAGCTATTATTTCGTGTAGGACCTAGATAAACTAAGTACGGGGTCATACCTCCCCCAGCCTCCCAACGTACACACACACACACACACACACACACACAGACACACACACACGCATGGGTGCACACATACCACTACTACCACCACCAATGATACACATTTAATAACTTATAGATGATGTAATTTCAGGAGAAAGAGAACACTTACTCAAATAGTACTTTAAAAGAGATTTATTGATTACATAAAAGCTAATCACTATCTCTCTCACCAGGCTAATTGTAACTTTTCTCCTTAAGACTATTCTTTTTTCTTTTATTTTTTATTTTTTAATTAAATATTTATTATTCAGATTATTACATTTGTTTCTCTTTTTTCCCCTCCATCCCACCCCTCCACCCAGCTCCCACCCTTCCCTCTGCCCTTACCTCCCTCCTATTGATCTCATCCATAGGTGTATGATTTCTGTCCAGTCTCTCCCTGTACAGCCCTCACCCCTTTCCCCCTGAGAATTATCAATCCACTCCCTTTCTGTGCTCCCGATTCTATTATATTCATCAGTTTATTCTGTTGATCAAATTTTTAATTCACTTAATTTTTAGATTCACTTGTTGATAGATATGTATTTGTTGTTCATAATTTTTTGGCTTTTACCTTTTTCTTCTTCCTCTTCTAAAAGAGTACCTTTCAGCATTCCATATAGTACTGGTTTGGAGTTGATGAACTCCTTTAGCTTTTTCTTCTCTGTGAAGCTCTTTATCTGCCCTTCAATTCTGAATGATAGCTTTGCTGGATAGAGTATTCTTGGTTGTAGGTTCTTGCTATTCATCACGTTGAATATTTCTTGCCACTCCTGTCTGGCCTGCATCTTTTCTCTTGAGAAATCAGCTGATAGTCATATGGGTGCTCCCTTGTAGGTAATGAACTGTTTTTCTCTTGCTGCTTTTAATATTCTCTCTTTGTCTTTTGCCCTTGGTATTTTAATTATGATGTGTCTTGGTGTGGTCCTCTTTGGATTCCTTTTATATGGGGTTCTATGTGCTTCCTGAACTTGTAAGTCTATTTCTTTGACCAGATATGGGAAGTTTTCAGTCATTATTTCTTTAAATAGGTTTTCAGTATCTTGCTCTCTCTCTTCTTCTGGCACCCCCACAATTCTGATGTTGGTACGCTTGAAGCTGTCCCAAAGGCTCCTTACATTATGTTCACATTTTTGGATTCTTTTCTCTTCTTGCTTTTCCAGTTGAGTGTTTTCTGCTTCTTTATATTTCTAATTTTTGACTTGATTCTTGCCTTCCTCTAGTCTGCTGTTAGGACTCTGTATAATATTTTTTATTTCAGTCAGTGTCTCTAGTTGGTTCTTTTTCATCTCCTCTTGGGACTCGCTAAATTTATCCATCATCTCTAGTTGGATCTTTTGCATCTCTAGTCAGTCCTTTTTCATCTCCTCTTGGCTTTCGCTAAGTTTATCCAACTTTTCTAGGATATTCTTGAAAAATCTTATAAGTGTGGTTTTGAACTCTATATCCAGTCGTTTGTTTTCCTCTATTTCTTTTGTTTGTGATCCCTTCCCTTGTCTCGGCATTTTCACTATGCCGGGGAAACTTCTGTGTTGAATTCAGCCTTATGATACCAGACTTGCAAAACTGAAGAAGCCTCTGTTGAGCTTGGGATGGGTGGAGTCTCAGGGCTTAAGGGACCGCCTTGCCTTCCAGTCGGCCCTGCCCTCCACCGCCCCTGAGTCTCACATGACTGGGTAATCGCTGGAGTGGTCCTTGTTGGCACACACCCGCAGTGCCTCTAGACCGCTGCCTTTCCAGCTCCCCTGTGCACCAGGACCACACGAGTCTAGGTCTTCAGGGTTTTGCCCGAAACAGGGGCTTAGTGGAGTCAGAAGTGTCATGGTTGGGAGGGTCTGTCTCCTGCCCACTCTCGAAAGCCAGCGGCACAATCAGCAATCTGTCCTCTGTGCAGTGCTGTGCGCGCAATCAGACCTCTGATCTTTTGCAACTCCCCTAAATTTCCGTGCACCTCTCCCTTTTCACAATCCAAACTCACCCCGTATGAGTTTCGGCTGGATCTGGGGTTTAGTGTCGTAAGATAAGGGGTTCAATGCCGTTGGGAGTCTCCATTTCCCTACTGCCAGAGAAAGCCCAGCCAGGTACTCTGGCACCCACTCTCTCAGCACGCGTGTCTCCATACCTCAGCTTTTTGCAGTTCCTCTGGGTTTATGTGAGCCCCTCTCTTTCCTTCTAGCTGTAGAACTTCCACTCAGCCAGCTTTCCTGTGGTTCTGGATGATGTCCGTTCTGTCTTTTAGTTGTAGTTTTGAAATTGTTGTGTGAGGCAGCAGTGTAAGTGTTTACCTATGCAGCCATCTTGGATTCTCCCTCTTTTTTCTTTTAATTATATATTTTTATTGATTGCAGAGAGGAAAGGGGAGGGAGTAGAGATAGAAAAATCAATGATGAGAGAGAATCATTGATTGGTTGTCTCCTGCATGCCTCCTATTGGGGATCAAGCCTGCAACTTGGGCATGTGCCCTATACAGAATTGAACTCAGGACCCTTCAGTCCACAGGCCAATGCTCTATCCACTGAGTCAAACCATCTAGAGCCCTTTTATGGGTGCTCTTGAATAGGGATATAGGAATGAGGGTAGGATTTGCCTTTAGAACTGATCCTCTTAGGAGAGATTTGTCTGGACTCAGAACTCTCAGAATCATCCTGCCCCATCCACCAGTCACCAGAAACCAAGCTATCAGGTGAACTCCAGCTAAGAGAGGTATCTAGTGCCAAGCAAAGTAATTTCCTCAGGGGACCCACTGCCAATGCTGCCTCTTTCTATCACCTACACTTAGCTCCCAGGGGAGGGAGGAGCTTTGAGAATTCTGTTTAGCTGGTTGCTTAGTTTCTGTAGAAACTTTTCTGCCAAGTGCTTACGGTCAGTACAAAAAATAAAACAAAACAACACACACAAACAAGAAACATTTTTAACAGTGAAAATGAGTAGAAAGCATGAAAGAAGAAAAATTTATTTTCTCCCCTAGAGCTGTCTCTTTCCACACTTCACTCTCCTAACATCATCACTAAACTTATAGTTTATTAAGTATGAATTTTCTTTGAACTAGTAAGAAAGTAGACAGAGTTCATCTGACTTGAGAAATGCTGCATTTTGTATTTTCCCTATCTTGGAAAATCACAATATGTATTCTAAACACATAATCTTCTATGAGAAGTGACCCAGGAAATAAACTTGGCTGCTTAGCTTTGTTGTTTAATCAGGAAAATGTCCCTTCCCTAGCACCCCACACTTCACACCCTGATCATTTAATCTTAATCATGTCAGGAAGTAGGAACCAGAGATTACTTCGGGAAACAATGCTCTAATAACATGGAACTAATTATCTAGAGTTAATCACTATTTGAGAACTAAAATCCTCACCCTCATTCTGCATAAAAACAGCAGGCCCTGTTAGCCAGCAGAATGGTAAGGAGTGCTTAGACTTAGCTCTGACCTGCCTCTAGAAAAGTTGTTCTCCTTAACTTCTAAGTTGGAGACATAGTGATTATATATGAAGGGAATCCATTTTATATGTATAGTGAGACTTATAAAAAATGTAGGCTCCTATACATTTCTACAAAGAAACCAAAACTCAAGATCAAATCCACACAGGCTTGACGTAATCCAAGGCCCAGACTGAGAAACAAATCGCTTTCCTCAAAGTTCTGCATACATCTGACAACCATTTTCCATCAACTCATTATTTCACACCTCATAGAGCACATCACTTGTCTCCATTATTAGAAACCGCAAGCTCTGCATCTATAGCATAAATGTTTAAAATCACAGAGAAATTTAGTAAATGTAAATATAGCTCTTCTGTTGCCATGGAAACTTGAAAATCACATCCCTTAAAGACTCAAAGTATTCCAGGAGGAATATTTTTTAAATTATTTCTGTGACCACTTCCCCACCCACCCCCCTCCCCTGCCCCCAAAGATCATCAATGCATTGCTGAAGGGAAAATGAGTGTCCTCCTATCGATTAAATATAGCCTCCAAGGTCTTCTATTACAATGAAGTGAGGTTAACTATGCCCATAGTTCCAAGAACCTAAGATACACAGAAAAGGGTTTACTAACTCAAGGATAAAAACTATTAGAAAGGTTTCTACTTCTATTTCTGGCTATGAGAAGTTAGCTTGTATATTTCACTGATAACAACTAAAATAGTTAGGTTTTGTTTTTTGAGATTTTTTGTTTTTGTTTTTGGGGGCGAGGGATAATCTGTTTAAAGGATTCCAAGAGGTAACAAGGTAGCCAGAAAGTAGACCAAAATCACAAAGAGAAAAGAAATTCAAGTCATTTGCTATTTTATAAGCATCATTGGGCTGAAAAACTAAAAAGCTAATTGTCCAAAGAAAAAGGTAAGATCCTATATAATTTTTTATACACAATGTCCAGTAAGCTGCCAAAAAGTATCAGGTATATAAGGACATGCAATGAATAGACCAAACCACAAGGGAAAAAAGTTAATACAAACTCATATATGATATTTTAATTATTAGTTATGGCTTCTAAAATAACTAACATTAATACATTCAGTAAAATATATGAAATATGAAGAGCTTCAGCAGAAAAATAATTTCTATGAGAATGAATCAAATGTAAAATTTAGAATTTAAAAAGTTAATACCTGAAATTAAGAACTCAGTAAGTGGGTTAACAGAGGTTAAGCACAGTGGATGAAAGGACACAGCTATGTTCCCACACTGAAACATAACAACAAAAAATAGAAAGTACAGAGAAGAGTATGAGAGGCATTTGGGTCATGGTAAAAAGTATAAGTGTGTAAATGTAATCCAAGAAAGAAGCTGGAGCTGAAATTTTATTTAGAAAGTTAATAAAAAATATTTTCCAAAACTGAAGGAAAACATTAAGCCACAGATTCAAGAAATACTATCATAATCAAGTAGAATTGTAACAAGAAAAGTCATACTTTGTAATATCACGGCACCAACAAAAACCAACAGCAAAGGAAAAAGTCAGTACTTTTTCTTCAAAGGATTAGATGACTTTTAAACAGAAAAAAAAAAGAAGAAGTCAGAAGACAATGGAATATTGTGCACCGGAGGAGGATTCTACATATTGTTGTGCATGCATCTTTGAATTGGAGTCACCAGGAGAAGCACAGTGCAGTCAAGTACTGGATAGAACAGCACTTTGTTCACATGGAGAAGAGACAGCAAGATCAGCCTCAGTAGTGGGCATCAGTCCCCATGGCCAGTGGGTCTCTCCTGTCAGCTGACACAGGCAATTTGCCTACATGTACCCCTCTATGCCACAATAGAAGGCACTTTCCCCCTTCCTGGGGTGGACAGACAAAGCAGTGTGTTTGCCAAGTGCCATATGATGCTCCAGTCAGAAACAAAGAACATGGAACAGGGGGAGCTATTCCCCAGGAAGGTAAGTGTGGCTTAGACTGGGTGGCCTCCTTATCTATTAGTTAAGGAAGCTACATGCCCCAAGCCCGTTCTCATACAGCTGAGTAGGAACTGAAAGGCAGCATGCTCAAGACTGTCTTTTTCAATTTAAAATTTATTGTATCTTTATTATTAAAAGTTATACAGATGTACCCATTTTTTCCCAATTGACTTATTCTAACCTGCCCCCTTCCCCACCCCAGGCCTTCACCACACTATTGTCTGTGTCCATGGGTTATGCTTATATACATATAAGTTTTTTGGCTAATATCTTCCCACCCACCCCCACCTTCTCTTTGAGATTCATCAATCTGTTCCATGTTTCTATGTCTCTGGATCTATTTTGTTCATCTGTTTATTGTGCTCATTAAGTTCACATATGGGTGAGATCCTGGGATACTTGCCTTTCTCTGAATGGCTTTTTTCATTTAACATTATGCTCTCTAGGTCACTCCATGCTGTCTCAAAGGGTAAGAGATCCTTCTTTTATACTGTTGCATAGTATTTCATTGTATAAATGTGCCACAGTATTTTTGTCTATTGATTGATGGAAACTTGGGCTGTTTCCAGGTCTTAGCTATTGTAAATTGTACTGCTATGAAGAGAGGGATGCATATATTCTTTCTAATTAATGTTTGAGTTTCTTAGGATATATTCCTAGAATGGGATCACTGGGCCAAAGACTGCTTTTCTCCACAAATACCATCCTTTAAAATGCTGAAAGAAAATAATTATCAAACCAATTGAGTATCCTGTGAAAATATTCCTTTAAAAACAAAAACAGGAGAAACAAGATGGCGGCATAGATAAACACCTAAACTGCTGCTTCACAACAATTTCAAAACTCCAACTAAAAGACAAAATGGACATCATCCAGAACCAGAAGAAGGCTGACTGAGTGGAATTTCTACAACTAGAAGGAAAAAGAAAAGTACACTGAGACTCAGAGAGGCTGCAGAAGGCAGAGGCACTAAGATTGCACATGGAGAGGACTGGCAACTGAGTGTGTGGCTGGCTTTCTCAAGCAGGAGGAGATAAAAGCTCCTGACTGCACTGAACTCCAGTTCTGGGAAAGACTCTGGGTGTCTCCAACACAGAAGTTCTCCCAGTGTAGACACAGCTGATCCTCACAGCCAATTGGCCTGGAAGTCAATTCTCGCAGGGATATCAACAACAATCAAGGCTTAACTACAATAAGACTGTGTACACAGCCCACAAAGGAATGTACCAAGAGTATCCACCAGCCAAAACCGATTTGGCTCAGTGGATAGAGTGTCAGCCTGCAGACTGGGGGGTCCCATGTTTGATTCCAGTCAGGGGTACGTATACCTTGGTTGTGGGCACATCCTCAGTGGGGGATGTACAGGAGGGAGCTGATTGATGGTTCTAACTTTCTATCTTTCTCCTTTCCGCGCTCTAAAAAAGTCAGTAAAATACATTAAAAAAAAAAAGAGTGTCCACCTCAGGTAACTGGGGAGGATGAGCCACTGGATCCTATTGCACACCTAGCACACAGAACCACTCTATCAACTCAGGGAAGCAGCCAAAATATGGAGACAAAGAAACAGATCACAAATGAAAGAAATGGAGGAAAGCAAATGACTGGATATAGAGTTCAAAAACACGGTTATAAGGTTTTTCAAGAATTTTATAGAAAAGGCTGATAAATTTAGCAGGACTCTCAAAGATATGAAAAAGGACCAACTAGAAATTAAACATACACTGACTGAAATAAAAAATATTATACAGAAATCTAACAGCAGACTAGAAGATTGCAAGAATCAAGTCAAAGGTTTGAAATACAAAGAAGTAAAAAACATTCAACCAGAAAAGCAAAAAGAAACCAGAATCCAAAAATATGAAGATAATGTAAGGAGCTTCTGGGACAACTTCAAGCATACCAACATCAGAATTATGGGGGTGCCAGAAGAAGAAAGAGAGCAAGATACTGAAAACCTATTTGAAGAAATAATGACTGAAAACTTTCCCCACCTGGTGAAAGAAATAGACTTACAAGTCCAGGAAGTGCACAGAACCCCAAACAAAAGGAATCCAAAGAGGACCACACCAAGACACATCATAATTAAAATGCCAATAGCAAAAGACAAAGAGAGAATATTAAAAACAGCAAGAGAAAAACAGTTAGTTACCTACAAGGAAGCACCCATATGACTGTCAGCTGATTTCTCAACAGAAACTATGCAGGCCAGATGTGAGTGGCAAGAAATATTCAACGTGATGAAAAGCAAGAATTTACAACCAAGATTACTCTACCCAGCAAAGCTATCATTCAGAATTGAAGGGCAGATAAAGAGCTTCACAGATAAGAATTATATGAAATGCTGAAAGGTATTCTTTAAGAAGAGGAAGAAGAAGAAAAGGGTAAATATAAAAATTATGAACAATAAATACATGTTTATCAACAAGTGCATCTAAAAATCAAGTGAATAAAAAAAATCTGATGAACAGAATAAACTGGTGAATATAATAGAATCAAGGGCATAGAAAGGGAATGGACTGACAATTCTCAGGGGGACGAAGGGTGTGGGAAGAGACTGGACAAAAATCGTACACCTATGGATGAGGACAGTGGTGGGGGGATGGGGTAAAGGCAGAGGGTGGAGTGAGAACTGGGTGGAGGGGAACTATGGGGGGGGAAAACAGGAACAATTGTAATAATCTGAACAATAAAAATATATTAAATTAAAGAAAAACAAAGTGAGATGAAGAATACTGAAATAATCCATGAAAATAGAACTGTTCTGAAAGCAATACTAAAGGAAATTACTCAGTAAATAGCCTCTGAGAAAAGGCCATAGTGCAGGAGGGAATGAAAGCCAACACAAAGAATATGTATGTGGGTAAATCTAATGAATATGTGCTGTATAATATAATAATAACAGTGCCTCAGGTAGTTTAAAATCTTTGTACATTAACACAAAAGAGGGGAGAAACCTTGTGAAGAAAGCAATAAAAGTTTCAATTTTGTATACATTTATAAATCAAGTATGTATACTATTGTCACTGAATAAATGCAATGAAAGAATAAAAGTATATATAATTAACATTTAATGAAGGAAAAAAATTGAATAATAAAACGTCCTAACATACAACAAAAAGCGAGAATATAAGGAAAAAAATGAACAAATCCACAAACCAAAGGAATGATTTAAATACACTTCATTCAGTAACTGATAAACAAGGAAACAAAAAGTTAGTTAAAATATAGACAATTTGAACCAATTTTACCTTAATGACATTTACAAACAACAAAATCAACAATATGAATACACAGAATATGTTTTTTTTCAAGTTCACATGGAGCGTTATGAAAGTAATTCATAGCCCTTGCTAATTTGGCTCAGTGAGTAGAGCATTCGCCTGAAGGGCCTCAAGTTCAATTCCTGTCAAGGGCACATGCCTGGGTTGTGGGCTCGATCCTCAGTTTGGGGCATGCAGGAGGCAGGTGATCAATGATTTACTCTTTGTCATTGATGTTTCTCTCTCTCTCTCTCTCTCTCTCTCTCTCTCTCTCTCTCTCTCTCTCTCCCTATCTCTTCCTCTTTAAAATCCATAAAAATATTATATATTTTTATATATATACTCTCATTTCACTAATCATCAAAAAATCTAAATATACCACATGAGAAACCACAGCACACCATCAGAGTAGTGAAATTGAAAAAGGCTGGCCTTGTGAAGCAAATGGAACTCTCATAAACTGCTGGTATGAGTATAAATTTCTGTGATCACTAAGGAAAACTGTCTTTGCATTATCTTCTAAACTTAAATACTTCCAAATCTCTCATGCAATAATTCTACTTATGTGCAAAAAAAATATGAAATGGTTCATAGCAACACCATTAGTAACAGGAACTAAAACGAAAAAGATTCATGAATAGTAAAAGAAATAAATTGTGTATCATTGTGTATTCATACAATTGACAAATAGCATTGAAAATAAATGAACTATAAACATGTGTAACAAAATAAATGGCTCCTACCACATAATGTAAGTAAAAGAAGTAGATAGTAAATGTACATGTATTACTCCACTAATATAAAATTTAAACCCAGCTAGATCAATTGATGGTGAGAGTCAGGATAGTTGCTGGTTATCCTGGGAAAGGAAGCCGCCAGAGAGACAGCATGGTCAGCTGACCAAGAAAGGCTGGATCCTGCTGATGCTGTTGGAGCCCTTTGATCAAGCCCCTCTGAATCTGCTTCCCTCTCCCTGAACTTCTCAGTTCCATGAGACTTTTGTTTCAAAAGCTTTTCTGCCATTTGCACCAGGGTCTTGGCCTCTGGCTAGAAGCCACTTCCTACTGGGAACTGAAACCTGAAAAGATGATTTCTCTCCATTTGTCAAGGAGAGAAAAGGTGAACTATACACATCACTGACACTGAGGGTTTTTAAGCCCTCCTGAGTGAAGGCCTATGCTTCTCCAGCCTTGTTTTCCTTACCTGTGAGAGCAGGAGATTAGAGGGGTGGGTCTGGTGTAAGGAGACTGGGTTCAGTGTGGTTGCTGTGAACTAATGCTTCTCCATCAACACTTCCAAACCTGCTCCATCGTATCTCCCTTCTCTTCCCTGAATAAAAAACTCAGACAGAAACAATGACTTCTTCTAGTCTCTTTCAGGTTCAGAGAAGTCTCAGCTATAGACATTGAAAACTCCAATCCAAACTAATACCAACATGTCTTTCATACAGCTATATCAAGGCATCTCCCTTGTGTAAAGGTTGAATTATGTTTCCCAAGAAGATATATGTTGAAGCTCTAACCCTTGATATCTCAGAATGTAACGTTACTTGGGAGTGAGGTTGTATAGATGGAATCTGTTAAGATGAGGTCATGCTAGGGTAGTTTTTAACTCAATGTGCCCGCTGACCTTATAAGAAGACTATGTGAAGACACAGAGAGAACAGTGTGTGATGAGGAGGAAGGGTTGAAGGGATGGACCCAAGCCAAGGAATGCCAAGCATTGCTGGCCACACAGAAGCTAAGACAAAGGCCCAGAACAGGTTCTCCCTGAGGCCTTAGAGAGCATCCCTGCCAACATCTTTAGTTCAGACTTCTGACCTCCAGAATGATGAGAGCATAAATTGTTGTTGTATTAAGCAGGGCAGTCTGTGGTACCTTATATGTGGTGGTTATTAGGAAACTAATCACCTCCCCACTGCTGAGGCCTATTCCACAGTTCCTCGGACCAAGAGCATGGGGGAGGAATTATACTTGGAAATGAAAGTGGTGACCTTAAACATCCAAGCATTAGCCATGAGTCTTTTCAGAGTACACACATTTGTCCCGGATTTATTCCTGACTTCCTGCTCAAGCAGGCCCCTGGTCACCTCACCAGGGAGATCAGACGTTGCTGATGACCTGAACCAAAATCCCAGTAACTGACAGACCTCAGTGGATGTGGAGTAAAGAGTGGTCATGTAGTTTCTTCATTCTCTCAGTAGCTCTTTGCTCCTGACTGAGGTGGGTTTCATCATATGGCTAGAGTCCAGAGGGTCATAAAAGAGAGAAAGAGGATGACTGCACTACCTACATAGCAAAAAATAAAAAACTCACAAGCTCTTCATCCAACCCTCCACCCTTTCATCTATGGCCCAATTTGTCATCATCAGCCAATCCTCTAGGCCAATGGTTGGCAAACTCATTAGTCAACAGAGCCAAATATTAATAGTACAACAATTGAAATTTCTTTTGAGAGCCAAATTTTTTAAACTTAAACTTCTTCTAACACCATTTCTTCAAAATAGACTCGCCCAGGCTGTGGTATTTTGTGGAAGAGCCACACTTAAGGGGCCAAAGAGCCACATGTGTCTCGTGAGCTGCAGTTTGCCCACCATGGCTCTAGGTTAACAAAGCAGGTCCTGCCCAGCTGGTGTTGCTCAGAGGTTGAGCATCGTCCCATGAACCAGGAGGTCACCAGTTCAATTCCCAGTCAGGGCACATGCCCAGGTTGTGGGCTTAGTCCCTAGTAGGAAGCAGCCAATCTATGTTTCTCTCTCACCATTGTTTCAATATCTCTATCCCTTTCCCTTCCTCTCATTCTAAAATCAATCAAAACATATTTTAACAATTTTTTTTAAAGCAGGCCCTGGCACAACAAGGAAGAAAGCATTTTATCAGATGACCCAATAGAGAGATCGGTCAGTGTTTTCCTTTCTATTAGTAGGGTGGGACTCCTATAGGCTGCCATGGCCAGGATGACACCAGGAAGCTGGTGGAAAGGGGAGAGTGCATAGGAGCAGTGATAGCTTTGGCAGTGAAAAGAATGACTTTGCTAAAGGAATTTAAAGAATCAAAATCCCGGTAGGGATCTTGCAGCAGATTAAGTAGGAGAACTTCACTTTTTAGGTAAAAGCAGTAAGTCCTGTTTTTCTGGAATTTGCCATATATGCTCAGGGTTCGGGTAAGGGGGCTTTACTTTAACTGCAAACACATTTCTTTAGCTCCTACAAAGCCCAAGAGACTATGAGTTAAGTAAGATACTAAAGGATGAGTAGTCACAGTCCCTGCCCAGGGTGTGACCTTTGCATGTAGTAGGGGAGCATGAGTCATATTTCTACCTCAGTACGAGGCAGAGGGAGAAAAGCACACTCCAAAGGCACAGGCAGCAACAAACACAGGGGTGTTCACCATGTACCAGGCAAAAGCTTAAGCAGTTTATGTCTATCAATTACCTTTATGACCATTACAACCCTCTTATTCTATTATGATCCTCATTTTACAACTGAGACCAGAGAGGTTAAGTTACTTATCCAAAAAGCACAGCCAGTAGAGATTTGAACATCTGTACTCTGTCTCTTAAGCCCACATGCTATAAACACTGAGCAGAGTATTGCTTCTCACCAACAGGTGGAGTCAGGATCGCACCCACTGGCCGAAAACATCCAAGAGGCACTTTGAGACTAAAGTAGGCAATACGAGTCCCCCAAATCATGGAAGTGGGCATGCCTTCCCCTCTACACCTGGGATTCTAAATGATCATGTAGCATTCAAATACAGAATCTGCCTTCAAGGAAACCCAGAGATAAATGATCAATTTCCAAAGTCCATTCTATTTCTAAGACCACTAATCTATACATCCTAGAATGCAAAGCCATCAGGCCAGGAGGGAGCCTGTGGTCCCTTTTCCAGGATGAAGAGAGTGAGTCCAAGGGAACACTGGGCTATGGCTGGGAAAGTTGCTGTATGGATGGACTTGAAGAACAAACGTCTGAAGCTCCCTACCCCACTATGATGTCAAGTATCAGGAAAGTGTCTGTTTCTGTTATCTCTGACCAGTTTTTCAATGTTAACCTTCCCAGGTAAATGGTATGCTGATAGACCTTTTATTTTAGAAGATTTTGTTGAATGGTGACATAAGTGTATAGAGCATCACCTGATTTGAAAAGTGTGGGTCCTATCTGGGCACAAGAGGCATCAATTGGGGTGTTCTGAAGAGAGCTGGCTGGAAAGGGAGACATGGTGCCCAGGGATGGGACTCCTTCTGGGGCCATTGCGTGTCAGAGCAGCTGGGGTCTGAGGAGAGGTGGGAACTGCTAGTTCCTCATTTTCTCTCCTGGATCGAGGGCCCAGCACCACCGCAGGGTTGACATTAGCTCTAGTTCTTTATTTAGCAAAATGAAAACGCCGTGAATACTCTGGCACCAGGAGGCATGAGTTGGCTCCTCCAAGTGGAGACCTCTGCTATTTAGGGACTCTACAAAACAGAAAAATGTGTATTACCAAATAACTATTTAGAGAAAATATTGAAAAAAGAGCTGGAGAGAACTGTTTGTTTTAACAGGGTCTGTTTACAATGCATTGCTGCTGGACTGTAGGCCATGTGCTAAGGCAACAAAAATGCATTTGCATTTTTTCAGGGTCAAAATAGCCATGTCCAGACGGCACACAGCAATCTCTCTTACGGTTATTTTTCTTCTCTCTCTTTTTCTGGCATTTGATAGATTCTAGAAGTTCATCTAAGTTGACCTTTGGCTAAACTGCCATTATTGCTATGAAAATATATTCTCTCTCAAACCAGACCTCTTTCTCATAAGGAGACAGTTTTTCTCAGTGGTTTGCAAACTTTAATATATACCAGCAAGTATATAGTTCTTACTATATACTTGTAGTTCTGGGTGGGGCCCAGTACATTCTTTCTTAAAGGTCCAGGTGATACTGATGGTGAGAATGCCCAAACCGGACTCTTGAGAGCCGCTGGTCTGTTTACAGTGCAGATGTGTGTATGAGATGTGCTGAGATGGTTCAGAGAAAAGGGAGTGAGAAGGCTATTGGAGCATCCTGGGCCTGGATAAGCACTGACTGAGCTGAACTCACTAGTTGTCCCACCTCCTGACCCCTGGCCTAGTGTGAAAAGGTTATGTGATTAATGAGCCAGGCTCTGAACTTTTGCTCCATTGCTGGGAGAGAAAGCTCTTTTTTTCCTCCCAATGTGAACCTCCAAGTGTGGTAACAGGTCTGAAGACAACTATCTTGTGCCCCTGAAAGAACAAACACAGAGAAAATGAAACCAGTGTAGCATGGAAACCAGAACCAAGTGAGAGAGGAAGAACATCTAATTCTGTGGGAAGCATTGGCACCTGCCTATCAAGCTAACCCCAGTCTTACCAATATGTGAGCCACCGAATTCCCTTTCCCCAACCTTGAACTCCGTTTTTCTGGCTTTATGAATAGGCATGTTTCTACACTTAATGTTCTTCACTCCCTGAGTTACTCATACTCTGAAACATAACACTATGCAAACAACACCATGAAAATACTTGTCAAAAACAGGAACACTGAACATCACCTTTTTCTACTATACTTCACTTTCTTGATTCAATCTATTTAGTCAAAAGTACCAATAGAGTTAGCTCTTGAATGTTTCTCAGGATTCTATAATTGCAGGGTTTTGTGATTGAGCCAGAGACTCTTTAGCCAAACCCTTCTGCTAGGAACATCCCAACACCTTTTAGGGTTTATCCTCGCAATCAAAACACCTGAGGAGGTATCCAAGAATGTTAAGATACCAAGCACAGAATGCTGTATCTGGGACAGACTTAATCCATGTGGAACAGCAGGGATTTATTTATTTTTATTTTTTAAATATATTTTATTGATTTTTTACAGAGAGGAAGGGAGAGGGATAGAGAGCTAGAAACATCAATGAGAGAGAGACATGGATCAGCTGCCTCCTGCACACTCTCCACTGGGGATGTGCCCGCAACCAAGGTACATGCCCTTGACCAGAATCGAATCTGGGACCTTTCAGTCTACAGGCTGACCCTCTATCCACTGAGCCAAACAAGTCTTGATGGAAGAATAAGGGTTTAAAGAGGCATGTCCTTAGTGTCCATAAAATACAAGCACTTCTAAACACACAGTGAGGGAGAATCCAAGATGGCGGCATAAGTAAACAACTACACTGCTGCCTCGCACAACAATTTCAAAACTACAACTAAAAGACAGAACGGACATCTTCCAGAACCACAGGAAAGCTGGCTGAGTGGAAGTTCTACAGCTAGAAAGAAAGAGAGGGGCTCACAGAAACCCAGAGGAGCTGCAAAAAGCTGAGGTACAGAGACGCAAGCCCTGAGAGAGTGGGTGCCAGAGTACCTGGCTGGCTTTCTCTGGTGGGAAGGAAACGGAGACTCCCAACGGCATTGAACCCCTTATCTTATGACACTAAACCCCAAATCCAGCTGAAATTCATACGGGGTGAGTTTGGATTGTGAAAAGGGAGAGGTGCATGGAAATTTAGGGGAGTCGCAAAAGATCAGAGGGCTGGTCGTGCGGGGCACTGCGCGGAGGACAGACTGCTGATTGTGCCGCTGGATTTTGCGAGAGGGCGGGAGACAGACCCTCCCAACCATGCCACTTCTGACTCCACTAAGCCCCTGTTTCGGGCAAAACCCTGGAGACCTAGACTCGTGTGGTCCTGGTGCACAGGGGAGCTGGAAAGGCAGTGGTCTAGAGGCACTGCGGGTGCGCGCACAAGGAACTCTCCAGCTATTAACCAGTCACGTGAGACTCAGGGGCAGTGGAGGGCAGGGCGGACTGGAAGGCAAGGTGGCCCCTTAAGCCCTGAGACTCCACCCATCCAAAGCTCAACAGAGGCTTCTTCAGTTTTGCAAGTCTGGTATCATAAGGCTGAATTCAACACAGAAGTTTCCCCGGCATAGTGAAAATGCTGAGACAAGGGAAGGGATCACAAACAAAAGAAATAGAGGAAAACAAACGACTGGATATAGAGTTCAAAACCACACTTATAAGATTTTTCAAGAATATCCTAGAAAAGTTGGATAAACTTAGCGAGAGCCAAGAGGAGATGAAAAAGGACCAACTAGAGAAGCAAAAGAGCCTATTAGAGATGGAAAAGGTCTAACTAAAGATGAAAAAGGACCAACTAGAAATTAAACATAAACTGACTGAAATAAAAAATATACAGAGTCCTAACAGCAGACTAGAGAAAGGCAAGAATCAAGTCAAAAATTTGAAATATAAAGAAGCAGAAAACACTCAATTGGAAAAGCAAGAAGAGAAAAGAATCCAAAAATGTGAACATAATGTAAGGAGCCTTTGGGACAGCTTCAAGCGTACCAACATCAGAATTGTGGGGGTGCCAGGAGAAGAGAGAGAGCAAGATACTGAAAACCTATTTAAAGAAATAATGACTGAAAACTTCCCACATCTGGTCAAAGAAATAGACTTACAAGTCCAGGAAGCACACAGAACCCCATATAAAAGGAATCCAAAGAGGACCACACCAAGACACATCATAATTAAAATACCAAGGGCAAAAGACAAAGAGAGAATATTAAAAGCAGCAAGAGAAAAACAGTTCATTACCTACAAGGGAGCACCCATATGACTATCAGCTGATTTCTCAAGAGAAACGATGCAGGCCAGACAGGAGTAGCAAGAAATATTCAACGTGATGAATAGCAAGAACCTACAACCAAGAATAATCTATCCAGCAAAGCTATCATTCAGAATTGAAGGACAGATAAAGAGCTTCACAGAGAAGAAAAAGCTAAAGGAGTTCATCAACTCCAAACCAGTATTATATGAAATGCTGAAAGGTACTCTTCCAGAAGAGGAAGAAGAAAAAGGTAAAAGCCAAAAAATTATGAACAACACATACGTATCTATCAACAAGTGAATCTAAAAATTAAGTGAATTAAAAATTTAATCAACAGAATAAACTGGTGAATATAATAGAATCAGGAGCACAGAAAGGGAGTGGACTGATAATTCTCAGGGGGAAAGGGGTGAGGGCTGTACAGGGAGAGACTGGACAAAAATCATACACCTATGAATGAGATCAATGGGAGGGAGCTAAGGGCAGAGGAAAGGGTGGGAGCTGGATAGAGGGGTGGTATGGAGGGGAAAAAAGAGAAACAAATGTAATAATCTAAATAATAAATATTTAATAAAAATAAATTTAAAAAACACACAGTGATATTAAGAATATCACCCCTACCTTAAGGAATATGCAATCTAATAAGAAATAGGCGATAAAACATTAACTAAACAAATAGAAAATGTGAATAAAGGCACTACTGTGATTTTTTAAATGAAGTGCTAGAGCACAGATCACCAAATCAATGTGATTACCAAATCAATGCATCTTGAAATCTAGGGGCTGCTACTGTGTACTCTGTGACTCTTTTGGGGAACTGTCTGCTTAGCCAGTCTTCCACAACTCCTCTTCATGGCCCATGCAGTGGGTGGCCTACCCCATTTGCATTTCATCCCCAGAACCCCTATTTTGTTTGAGAAAGCAATGTACTCCTGCCCAGGCTGTGGATACTGAGGGTCTAAGCCAATCATAACAGAACTCTCCCCCACCTCCCCAGTGCTCTTGCTGAGCAGTGTGACCCAGTACTGACTAATGACCTGGGAGCAATCATTGGTTGCCCTGATAAAGAAGGAAGACATTGGCATAGCCCCTTGCCCTTGCCCTTCCTTCCAGCCTTGCCCATAGAAGTGATGCCTGAAGACATGCCATCGTGTGACCCTGGGCAACAGTCTTGAGTGAAAAACCAAACTAACTGCAGCAATGCCAACCCTGACATCACGGAGCAACTGAAATGCATGCCAGCAACCTCAAACTACTTAGTATGTCAGAAAAAAATTGATTCATTTGTTTTATCTGTCACAAGACAATTTTTATATTACTTGAAGCGAAATGCATTAATGTAAGTGACATAACATAATTGACTAACATTTTAGCCACAGGAGAATCTGGCAAACCTATTCCCCAAAGTTTAATCCAAAAACATTTAGACTGTTGCCATAATTTATATCCTCCTTAAAGTATACCAAGATTAGCAAAAGGAATGGATTGTCAGCCCAGCCCTGAAGGCAGTTGGACACGACAACTTTAAGGGATGTTGTCCACTGTAGCAATCTCATGACAATGAGTGGCGGCATGAACCGAAGCAACTCATTTGGCTCTAATAGGTTCTTTTTTGCATCTCATGTCATGTATGTTTTAACTAAAACCAAATGCTGGTTAAGCCATAGTAAGATCTATAAGTCAAATCATAAATTAGCTTCTTAGTTTTAGGTCAGCTGTCAAGAAAAATATTCAATTAGCTCAAAACCATGTGAGAGTTGTAGGGCTGAGTTTGGACTCTGGATTATTTTCATTCTCTCACAGCAAATATTGAAAATCTTGTTTTGGGTTAATTTCCAAAACATAACCTGTATTTGCAGTTTTCAGTGGGAGATTTTAAAATTTAACTAGATGAAGCTAGTTTAACTTTCTCTTTAATTTGTCCTAACCTGGTGGTTCTTTATTTTATTAGTTCAGAAAATAAATTGTTTAGTCATAGACATTTGGAAAACATAAAATAAAGAAAATTGGGTATATACCCACACTTCCATTTGTGCTATCACCAAGGAATAATTTTTCAAAAAATAAAGCACATTAGAAAATGTAGAATTCTAACAAAGAATGCTCTTTAATAAGTTTCAGAAAAGGTAGGATCATATGCAAACCTTAAAACAACCAGAAATTATATCAGACTAGTCATCTGATGTCAAGTGGAGAAAGACAGCATAAAATTAAAAGAAGAAACTTACAAGGAAATGAGCAAATATGACTGTATTATAAAAGTATTTAAACTTCTGTGTATCACAGATTGCTCAATATAACAACAAACTAGGAAAATAATTTATAACAAATATAATAGATTACGAAAAACATGATATTATATTATAAACAATAGGAAAAACTGGGCAAGGCCATGAGTGTGAATTTCAGCTGAGAAGTACACAAGCATTATTCCACAAGCATTTATTTAACAAATGCCAAATATTGGGATAGAGCAGTGAACATAGAGCTCCACCACTTACAAATGATTGAAAAAGCAATCAAGATAGAAGTGCATTCGAATTATATAGGAAACTATTGGAAGAACTAAGAAAAATAATATAGTTGACTGCAACAGAGTATTAGAGGAAATGAAGGAAAGACAGGGTAAAGTGGAAAGATATTATCTCTGTTACAAATAAGATTTAAAAGCCTCTGTCTAATGAAATAATAAATTAAATGTGTAATGTAGTTAGATTTCTAAAAAACAAGTACTAGGCTGAGACCTGTTTGGCTCAGTAGATAGAACATTGGCCTGCTGACTGAAAGGTCCCAGGTTCGATTCCGGTCAAGGACATGTACCTTGCTTGCAGGCACATCTCCAGTGTGGGGCGTGCAGGAGGCAGCTGATAGACGTCTCTCTCTCATCGATGTTTCTGACTTTCTATCCCTCTCCCTCCCTCTCTGTAAAAAATCAATAAAATATATTAAAAAGAAAAAAACAAAAACAAAAAACAAGTACTAGAAAAGCAACAATAAATGAATTTGAATTATCAGAAGGAACACAAATACTCACATATAAAGAAACACATGCAAAATAATTTTAAGGGCAAGAAAAGGTTTTAAAAGAGAAGCAAACTCCTCCAAAGAGAGTGCTCACTCTCTCTCTCTCTCTCTCTCTCTCTCTCTCTCTCTCTCTCTCTCTCCCTTTCCCTATCCCCGTGTGTGTGTGTGTGTGTGTGTGTGTGTGTGTGTGTGTGTGTGTGTGTTGTGGAAACTCTCATCACCACTTCTTTCCCCTTTTGCACCTTCCTTTGGCTATCTATCAGCTAGAACAATGGTCGGCAAACTCATTAGTCAACAGAGCCAAATATCAACAGTACAATGATTGAGATTTCTTTTGAGAGCCAAATTTTTTAAACTTAAACTTCTTCTAACGCCACTTCTTCAAAATAGACTCGCCCAGGCTGTGGTATTTTGTGGAAGAGCCACACTCAAGGGACCAAAGAGCCGCATGTGGCTCGAGAGCCGCAGTTTGCCAACTATGGAGCTAGAATAATATAGTGGACTCCTGTCCTTTCTCTTCATAACCACAATATCCACAATAGACACAGATCAGCCTTCAATTTGAGATCTTCATGTCGGAATCAAAATTTTCAGATAATGCAAGATATGGTGCCGGCTGCCTTTAAGTGAGGTCTATAAAGAAAGCTGTGAAAGGTCTCATTTATATCACAAAGTATTGTTCACCTGCAAAAAGCTTTATTGTATAAATTGTGGTCCTCTGTCTCTGAAACTGAAGAGGAAAGTTTGAGATTAAATTAAGTGAAATTAATCAGGTAAACAAAATCTCTTTTAAAATCTGTAGCGACTACATTAGCTACATATCTGTGCATTTGAATGTGCTATGTGTGTTTTTGCTCCTTCACAACTTATGTTCAAAATAATAGCCTTAAATGATAGATATTCTGTAGTCAAAATACAATAGAGATTTGGAAGAGTTATCCAGAATTATATTTAAAAATAGTTTGAAGGGAACAATATTTTTACTCTAATTGTTCAATTAAGTAAGAAAAAAAGAATAAATAAAAAGATGTTGTATGAGAAACTAAAACCAAATACTGTATACCTATCATATAGATAAATGTAAATAAAGATTCCATATCAAGAAAAACCTCTCAGAGCAAAGAGCAAAATTCAGTTATATATTTCACTGTATATAAAAGATCTAAAATAAAGTGATTAAGCATAATTAAATATTTCAAAAAATGGGCAAATGCTATCATATGATACACAAAATAATTTTCAACAATGCAAGTTTGAATTTAGGACAAAAAACACCACACAAGACAAAGAAAGCCACTTTATATTTGTGAAGAATGACTCCACAGTAAGCTCCTCCCATAATTAATAACAGCACCAAGTAAGAGAGCATGAAAATCACAAAATGAAACTACTAGAAATCGAAGGAAAAATAGAAAGCAAAGAAAGATTTCAATCCACCTCTCTCAGTTTAAGATATATAAGTGTACCAAAAATTACCAAAAAATATGGAAAATGTAACAATAAAAAGTTAAATTTTAATAAAAGTTAATTTCTATATATTCAATTCACAATCCAGAAACAAAATAGATATTTGGAAGTGCTCAATGAACTTGTCAGAGAATAGCCCATACTGAAATTCTCATACAATTCCTATGTGTACTGACATAGTATCTACATTCTCAGGTCTCAGTGCAGCAAAAGAAACAACGCAATAAAATTACTGCCAGCCCATATGTTTTTATTGGGTCCACTATTGCTGTCATTATTTCATTTTTATCTGAAGATACTAAAACAAATACCAAAAAGAAAAATACAGCATAAAACTTGGGGGGAAAAGGAAGTAACTTCATCACTATTTGCAAATGACTTGATTGTACTCTGGAAGAACACAAAAGAATAAAATGTAATACTATTAACAACCACTTTAAAGAGTAAATTAGGTAAAATACATAATTTTTGATATATAAACTACAAGAAATTAGAAAACATAATGGAAAACTTACTTTACTTGTAGCATCAACAAAAAGGGATAAAATACCTAGAAATAGATGTAACTTAAAATATACAAAATCTTTATCAAGAAAAACTGATAAAGTTTTTAAAAACTGAATAAATAGAAAGTTCTTGATTAAGAACACTCAACAGCATAAATATTTCAAATGTTCCTAAATTCATCTATACTAAATGCAACAAATGGTACAAATAGAATTTTAATAACACTAGAAAAAATATATTCTAAGATGTAAATAGAAAAGTAAGCATGCAGTGATGGTTGGGGCATTCCTAAAATAAAGAACAGGAACCAGGACCAGTGCCCTAAGGAAAGATATAAAGCTGCAGGAATTGCCATCTGTGGCACTCATGATTGAGCAAACAGGCAGATCAATGGGAAAGATTGGGGAGAACATAAATAAATCCCCAAAACACTTGTGAGTTTTATAGATACTAAAAGTTTCACCACAAATCAGTGAAGAAGTAAATGAGCCATTTATCTAATGATACTCATGGCCAATTATGGAAATAAAAGAGGAATCCCTACTTCACTTCTAATACCAAAGTGAATTTTACATGATCACAAATTTAAATGTTAAAAAACTATAAAATCTAGAAACTGAGAAAATATGAGAAACAATTTAAAATAACCCTGCAGTGAGAAAGATCTTTCATAACTACTCCCTACCAAAAGTCAGGAAGCCTTAAAGAAGAGACTGATATGATTGACTCCATCAAAATGAAACAGTCTAAATTGAAAAACATCCCAAACCAATGCAAAAGACATGTGACATATTGAGGGAAAAACTTGTTCACATATCACAGATAAAGGACTCATTTCCTTTCTCTCTAAATAGTACAGAGCCCTGGCCAGGCACCTCAGCTGGTTGGAGCAATTTCCTGAATACTAAAAGTTATAGTTCAACCCCCAGTAAGGTGTGTACAGGAGGCAACCCATCAATGTTTCTCTCTCTTCCTGTTTCTCCCTTTCCCTTTCTCCTTTCTCTCTCTCTCAAAATCAATGAACAGTCCCCAGGGAGGTCTTTTTAAAAAACACAACAACAACAACAAAAAAAAAAAACAATACATATAAACCATAGTAAAACATGTGTGACCTCACTCATAATAATAAAAACGCAAACATATGAAACCAAGATACATCTTCCCGACATACAAAAGGCTAAAATAAACTTGGGCCAGACTCTACACATAGGTGGCCACGGGTACTATAGGTGTGAGGGAAGAGGTGTGCTTTAACTTTGGTATTAGTGAAATAAGCTGTTATGACCTCCATGGAGGGCAATGTGGCACTAGCCAAGAAAATTCCAACTACCCATCCCCCTTGTCCCAGCAATTCAGTGCGCTCCATGAAATGATGAAGTCCATTGGCATTCCATAGAATGCATACTTAGTAGGAGCTGGTCTGGGGGGAAGACAATAAGCCAGCTGGTGTGGGAAATAGCTGAGGAACCAAGCAGCCACTCTGTTCACCCTGGTACTCAGAGTCATGGACAATAAAGATCCTGGTGCACTGAGAGTCCTGCCAGGCCTCTGTGATGGCCACGTGCAAGCTGTCTGTCCAGGCTATTTCTAATGTATCCTTTATAACCATCAGGTAAATAACTATTATGGAATGAATGTTTCTGCCCCCTTCAAATTCATATGTTGCAGCTCTGACCCAAAAGATGGTATATGAAGATGAGATCTTTGGGAGGTAATTAGGGTTAGATGAGGTCTTGAGGGTGGAGCACTCATGATTAGGGTTTTTGGCCTTATTAGAAGAAATCCCAGGAAGCTCTCTCTCTCTCCATCACACCCACTAAAGGCCCTGTGAGCACACAGCAAGAAGGCAACCACCTACAGGCCAGGAGAAGAGCCTTCAGAATGAGACTTATCTTCAGAGACCCAGACTTTGGACTTCCCCGACTCCAGAGATGAGAAACAGATTTCTGTTGGTTAAGCTACCCAGTCTACACTAATGTGTTAGTGGCCTGAGCTGACAAATGCAATGAACTTCTAAACTATACACTTAAATGGTAAATTTTATTTTGTGTATTGTTTTACTACAATTTTTAAAAGCCAATTTATTTTCTCATTTTAAACCCGTTTACCCCAGCCCACTCCCTTCCCTACTTGCTCAAGAGATAGACATGTCTACAGCCTCTTTGTGGAACAGGATACTATAGGAAAGATGCTCATCACATAGTTATTTAATGTTTGAAAATAGAACTTTGAAAAAATACTTAGGCATGAGGGCTCAGGGTTAAATTAATCGTAACACTGTAAATTAATAACTCCCAGGAATCAGGGAGGCTATTTTAAAACATTGTATTAAGCCCACTGGAAGAATTTGTGATGAAGATCAAAAATACTAGACACTTGGAAAACAATGTGCCCAGCTCACTAGCGATCAAAGGCAATAGAGTTGGAACAGCAGCCTGAGAAACAGAGAGAAAGCGCAGAGGATGCCTCAAAATGGAGAAGCTCTGGCAGGATTCAAAGAGTGGGCAGGCATCAGACTGCAGCCTTGGAAAACTCGACTCCTGGGATCTTACAGCACCACCATGATAGTAGCTCTCGGGGTCCGCTTGAAGGAAAGTTCTAGTCTTTGCCTAGATGCCTTGTTTCAGGCAACTGCTGCGTTAGTTGTTCGTATTTTTAATGTGCATGTTTTCCAGCACCTAAGTGGCTCTCCCAGGACAGGTACTCTGTAGATCATAGCTCCTGGAAAAGGTTTCCATTCACCAGTCACCCTTCTCTGTTTCACTCCCTTGCTGAGGTAGACAGAAGGTGGAGGTTCATGTTCCCTGCAGTCCCTGTGGGCTGTGTGGCTAATGTGCAATTTGTATGGGGGAGATCAGAACACAGGCTCTGTTATACCTGGGAGGACATCCAGCTTCTCTGAACTTGAGCATCCTCAGCTTAGACATGTGGATACCAGATGACCTCTCCCACACCTGCTGCATGGCTATGAGGAGCCCATGAGCCCATGTGTTCAGTAAGAGAATATCTTAAAATATTCATCTTCATGTCTCCCTCTCCCCAACATTCTTGTTGCCCTCAGCAGTCAACCATGGGGTGGGGGTGCTCAACAGCATTGTTATGTAAATGAGAACCAGAAAGAGTCATGTTTCCAATTTTCACTTCCAGAAGAGGCTACTCCAGCAAGCCTTCCTGAATGGGAAGGGAGCAGCTTTGTAAAATCCATTTGTGCCCAGCAGGCATGGCTCAATGATTGAGCATTGACCTATGAACCAAGAGGTCATGATTAGATTCCTGGTCAGGGCACATGCCTGGGTTGTAGGTTTGATCCCCAGTAGGGAGAGGGCAGGAGGCAGCCAATCAATGATTTTCTCTCATCATTGATGTTTTTCTCTCTCCCTCTCCCTTCTTCTCTGAAATCAATAAAATATACTTTTAAATGTACTTTGAGACTGTAAAATATAGAGTATAAATCATGAGATGCAAATTCTTTCAACTTAGCAAATTTTTTTAACTTAAAATTGATGCCAAAGGCCACCAGGTTTGTAATACCAAAAGACTCAAGTAAGGTTGAGCTATTGGCACAAGACTGAAAATATAATCACCAAGTCTTTGTGGTTGTTACAGAGATAACGGTAGTGGCTAGAAAGTATTTGCGTGACATTTACTTTGAATTTATGGAGAACTTAAACATTAAGCCAGTTCCTTTGAAAGTTCTTTATTCTGTGTCTTGTCATCATAAAATTCAGTAGTTGGTTTATGAAAAGCTGTCCTGTGAAATTCTACTTTAACTGCAATTGTTACTTGTTAAATTCATGTTATCCCTAAATAAATAATATTCATTTACTTGTTTGAGATAGAAAATTACATTGAATCATTGAGTTACAATTAATTCCAACAGTATAAAAGAATTGGCCAGATCCTCTTGAGGTGGAAAACAATGTTTTCTTCCTATTTCAGTTATAAGGGAAATGTCTTTAAACATAATAATACAAAATCTTGGTATTTTCCTCAACAAATAAGTGGTGTAAATGTTATTACTACCTATTTTAAAGTCAATAAATCACCTGTAATATCTTTCTTTTTTTAATTAATATGTGTTTTTTTAATATTTTTTATTGATTTTTTTTTACAGACAGGAAGGGAGAGGGATAGAGAGCTAGAAACATCGATGAGAGAGTGACATGGATCAGCTGCCTCCTGCACGCCCCCCACAGGGGATGTGCCCACAACCAGGATACATGCCCTTGACCAGAATTGAACCTGGGACCTTTCAGTCCACAGGCCAATGCTCTCTCCACTGAGCCAAACCGTTTTCGGCTGTAATATCTTTCATAAATCATTATGTTCACATAGATTTCTTCCATCAGAATGAGACTTTATGAAGCACAAAAAGAAAGCTTCTTTATATGGGCTAAGTTTTAACCCAAGGCTTAAGGAAGGTGAGGACAAAAGAATTAGTTGGGAAATAAATTAGCAAACCATGGGGCAAAGAATAGAGGAGATTAGTAAAGAAACCCAACCTAAGCCAGGTGAAGTCAGATCAGTGTTATAAAGTCTGGTGGTAGGAGATGAGTGTGATCTCTTCCCACCTCCTGGAGCCTGGCTACCCTTCTAGTCAAGTCTTAGACCAAATTCCAGAAGTACACCAGCAAGCAACTTGGGAGACGTGGCCTCAGGGCCCTCCACTTTCCAGAGGATGGGTGTCCAGGGTTCTACAGGCAAAAGAGATAGCGGGACCCATTCTGAGATGTAAAGGTGAGGCTGGTAGGCCCTAGACATTAAATGCTCCACAATCTGCAAAGATTTCCAGGTTGGTTATTTTCTTGTACCATATTCATGTAAGGTTGGTAGAATGTTATGCTATTTCTCATTAACTATATAGCTTAAACATCAAAAATTTCATCAACTTAAAATTATTCCAGCCATTCTTTTTACTAATTAGACAAACCTAGTATTGATTCTGATTAGAATACTTTACAGGGTATTTAATCACCCTAGCGGATGTAATAGACATAAGTTGCTCTTACACATCAAGCTACTCATGCTGCAGTTTTTTAAAATGATAAGCCATTGTTTTAGATCAAACAGAGGGGTCAGGATCACAATAATTAAAAGCTAACATTTATTAAATCTAAGCTTACTTAACACTGAACACTCTTAACACTCTTAACACTTTCTTAATACTTTCTTAACACTCTTAAGAAAAGGAAAGGAATTCTTTTTTTTTTTTTCAATCTTCACCATAGAATATTTTTCTATTGATTTTTTAGAGAGTGGAAGAGAGAGAGCAAGACAGAAAGAAACATAGATGTGAGAGAAATACATCAATTGGTTGCCTCCTGCACATACCCCAACCATGGCCCATGTCTAGAGGAGCCTGCAACCAAGGTACATGCCCTTGACTAGAATTGAACCTGGGATCCTTTGGTCCACAAGCCAATGCTCTATCCACTGAGCCAAACCATCTATGGAAGGGAAAGGAATTTTTTAAATAATACACTTGTGTGTGTGTTTTTTTTTGTTGCTTTTTTACAGTATCTTTCCTAATAATAGACAAACATGTAAATTGACCGTACCTCTGCTATGCCCATAGCCAATCAGATGAGTATGCAAATTAACCCAACAAAGATGGCAGTTAATTTGCATACATAGACACCCAGCGCCTGGATCCTGGGAACATCTTAGCACCCAAGTCACTTTGAAGTAGGCCCTGCATGAGCCCCTGAGTAGCCTGTGAAGGGCCTGAGCCAAGGGGCTCCTGGGCAGGGCCAAGCCTCCGATCAGAGCAAGGGAGCAGGGGCAGAGCTGGTGATTGGAGGGAGCTGGGGGTCCCCTGCATAGAGGCTTTCAGCTTGGACAGGGGTAGAGCTGGCAATCAGAGGAATCTGGGGATCTGCTGTCCGCCAGAGGCTTTCAGCCTGGGCAGAGGCTGAGCTGGAGATCGGAGGCTATTGGCAATCTGCGTGAACTACACAAGAAACACCTTTTCTGACTGCTCATTGGCTAAGATCCCTGTATGCCACTGCTAATATTCTTAGTAACTTGAGTAATAAAAATCCAAAAAAGTAATGTAGGGTTTTTCCACCACACTTCTGGAGAAAAAAGGAAGGTCTGCTGCTGGAGGGCTAAGAAATGTCATATACTGCCCTAGCAGGTTTGGCTCAGTGGATAATGCCTCAGCCTGCCAACTGCAGGGTCTGGGTTCAATTCTGATCAAGGGTATGTACCTAGATTGCAGGCTCCTCCCTGGCCAGGGCCCAGGTCAGGGCTCATGCAGGAGGCAACTAATCAAAGTGTTCCTCTCACTTTGATGTTTCTCTCTGTCTTTCCCTTTCTTTTCCACATTCTCTAAAAATCAATGGAAACATATTCTCAGGTGAGGATAAAAAAAGAAAGAAATGTCATATACTAAGAAAAACACATCTTGAAAATGCCTAAAGAAAGTTGTCATTTTTTCATGGTGAAGGGACTGGAGTCTGTGTTGATGAAACCACGTTGGTGGCTGTGGAGACTGGCAGTGGCTGCAGCAGCGGGGTGATGGGGGCTGATGCCTTCCTCTGATCAGCCCCATTGCCTCCCACAATGGGAGACCAGACTGCGGTTTAGGCCCACTCCTGGAGGGACAGTTGGACATCTCCTGAGAGCTCCCATATGTGAGAGGGGGCAAGTTGGGCTGAGGGACTCCCCTAATATATATATAATTTCAGAGAGGAAGGAAGAGGGAGAGAGAGATAAAAACATCTATGATGAGAAACAGTCATGGATTGGCTGCTTCTATAAGTCCCAGTTGTCGGATTGAACCCACAACCCAGGCATATGCCCTTGACTGAAATTGAACCTGGGATCTTTCAGTTCTCAGGCCGACACTCTATCTACTGAGCCAAACCTAGGGCAGGAAAAAAAATCCTTAATGCTAAACTGAATAGTTTGAATTAAAACCCTTGATCAAATTGTCTACAGAAGAAGATATTTTTTCCAGCATAACTAGAGAAATGTGCAGGGATCTGCTCCAATATATTGGAAAAGTTAAGGACAATTAAAAGAGTGATTCAAAAATTCAGGTTTTGGAGAGTGGAAAACTCCCTAATTAGGAAACTGTAGAAATGGAAGGGAAACATTAACAATGCAGAGGAAATTGGCCAACTTTCATGACCAACCAGGTAAACAAGCTTGTAGTTTCCTGCTTCCAACCATTTCTGACAATAGAATGGCAGTGTCATCCTCTGGGGAGGATTCTTTCCTCCCCTATCCATTGAGAATGGAGGTGAAGCTTGGTTCTTTGTTGTATACTCCATAAGACAAATATTAGGAACAAACAAACCAATAAATGCTGAAGAAATGAAGTCATTTATTCAATTAAATGCTAAGTAATGCTTATCGTTGTAAGATGGAGGAGGAATTTACTGTCTGCACTGCAGTGTATTAAATGCATGGACAGAACACCCAACATGTGGAAAGACATAGGATGGGGCAAGCATCCTGGGAAATATGACTCTTGAGTGAACCTTGACAAATATGCAGGAGTTATGCAGGCAAAGAGGGAGGGTAGTCCAGATGGAAGAGACTCTACCTGTGAATGAAAAATCCTGCAGAGTTTGGGGAGGAGATGATGGCCAAACTATAAGCTGGACAAGATGCTGACATGTTTTGGGTTCAAATCTAGGGAGCTTAAACTTTCAGGTAAACTATGGGAGTGGGGAAGTGGTTTGTAGAGTGGGTCCCTGAAATATTTCATGCTGCAAGTTTGCCATTTCTGCAAGCCTAGGTTTCTTGGAAGTAAAGAGGCTGGCCCTCTAGTTTGAGAGAAACTAGGTGTTAAAAATGAACATCCACTGAGGACTCCCTGGATGTACTTTGGAGAAGGAACGCCTGAACTATCAGAAGGGAAGAGCTTTGGCGCTATCTGTAAGTCTATTTGCATTAAAATCTAAGGTTTCTTTCTTGTTTTTAATCCTCTGCTAACTGCCCCACAGGACCAGATGTTGTTATTCTGAGCTTGGCATATTATTGAAATGACTTAACTGCACTGTTTAGGGTTTGAGGTTTTGCTGTGTTTCCTTTTCTTCTTTTGATTAAAATGATGTGCTAAAAACCATATAGAAATCACAGGCTGTAAGTTTTTCAAGACACCATCTTTGCAGGAGCAAAGAAGTTTCTCTGACTAGCAGGCCTCCTCTCCCTCGGTCTTCCCCCCACTCCACCCCCTTGGCAGAGCTGGCTCCTAACTTGCTCTCTCCCTTGGTGCAATTGGACATGCTATGTCTAGCTGCAGTAACACAGGCTCACAGGAGTGAGGGAAGGCCAGGCGGCAGCCTGGAGGTCCTGACCCCATCATGTGGATTTCATGTATCTTTTCAACAAAGGACATCTGTTTGCAGTGTAACACCTAGAGGTCTCTTCACTTTGTCTCTATATGATCTCTGCTATTTTTCTTGCAACATGCAGCCCTCTCAATCCATCTCCTGCATCCCCACATTGACATAGAAAATACATTACAAGCAGTGTATTTTTCTACTGAAAGAAAACTCAACCACACTAGCACAGTGAAACTGACCACTGATAGCTCAACTAGGAGGGTGAGTTTAGGGAATGGTAGGGACTGGTGAACTGGAGACAGAGTTTCCTGTCTGAAATAGGCAACTACCACCCAGCTTTAGATAATCTTTGTTTCATGGGACTGACTTATACACACAATTTTAACAAATCTTTCAATTGTTTTCTTTTTCTTTTAAAGGAAACCAAATTTAGGAAAAATATATTGGTTTTAAATGTGTGTGGGTGGGGGAGGATTTTTAACTGTGACATACCAGAAAATATGGCGATGGGATGAGTTTTGCCTGCAGATACTCTGATGGTTCAGTTATGATCTAGGTCCACTGGCCTTTTTGCAAATGAAAAACTGAGGTCTAAAGAGGTGAGCTGACCTCCTCACAGACCTAGAATAAGCAAGAAGCAAAAAAAGCAGAATAAGCAGCCTGGTTAGTGTCCTGTGTCTCAGTGCAATCTTTTGCCAGCTCCTACTATTAAGCAACTATTCCTACATATATGGCTTGCTTCTCAATTTTATTATAATCCCCTTCAGATATAGATATAGATAGATAGAGATAGAGATAGAGAGAGATAGACATAGACATAGACATAGACATAGACATAGACATAGATATACAGAGATACAGATATAGACATAAGTATAGAAAGATAGCTCTTGTATCTTCTGTTGTTCCTAAAAGTGTTAGATACATAGTAGATGTTCAACAAATGCTTGGATAGATGGATAGAAGGATGGACAGATGGATGGATGGACAAAGGGATGGGTTGGTAGAAGATTAGATGAACAAATGAATGAACATCTATATACTAGAAGCCCATTGCACGAAAAGATTCGTGCAATAGGCCTTCCTTTCCTTGTCTTCCAGCATCGGTTTTTCTCTGGCACCCAGGACCCAGACCTTCCTCGGCCAGAATCTGCCTTCTTTGTCTTTGCTGCAGACTCAGGCCAAAGTCTGCCATCTTCATCTTGTCTTCACTGCGGCACTCCGTTCCTGTAGATCCCTTTGCGCACCCCCTCCCTTCACCCTCCCTCTCTTAGTAGATGTTCTATCCAGCTGGCCACTCCACACCTGGAGCAGCTGAACGGCCACCATCTTTGGCCTTCTAATTTGCATACTCACTCTGATTGGCTGTGGGCATAGCAGAGGTGCAGTCAATTTACATGTTTGTCTATTATTAGGCAAGATATAAAAGCCTAAACAACCTAATGACCGAATGACTGAAATGACTGTTTGGCTGGTCACTATGACACACACCGACCACCAGGGGGAAGATACTCAACGCAGGAGCTGCCACCTGCAGCTTCACACAATACTATATCCCTCAGGCAATGTCGGACTGCCAGTTTCGGCCCGATCCCTGTGGATGGCCTGGCCTGCAGGGATCAGGTTGAAACTGGTAGTCCGACATCCCTTAAAGGTCCCAGATTTCAAGAGGGCACAGGCCAGGCTGAGAGGGCACAGGCCACTGGTGCACAAATCTATGCACCAGGCCTCTAGTAGTTCTATGACAAGTATCAATCAGATTGTGAGAATGGATTGGCATAGGAATGGAGAACTCTTAAGTTCTGGCTTATTTTAGACTCAGGTTAATTTAGCCAAATTAAGCAGTATCACTCATCAAGTCTCATCAGAGTCCACATGTTTCTCCCCCTTTCCCCAATCCCTTTCCCCAAACAGGGAACTCCTTTTGGTTCCTCAGTTTGTAAAATGATGTATACACAAATGTTGACTATAGCCATGCTTGTGTAAAACAACTGGAAACAAAGTGAAGGCAGCTCACTGGAAGAATCTCTATATGTACTGTATCCACCTACCATAGAATATTACACAGCCGCTGAACATGATCAATAATTAGAGGGAGTCAATGGGTTTGCAAGGAGCCCGACAGACATAAATGAGTGAAAATATCAAGACGCCAAAGAGTATAAAACCCCAATATTAAAAATCCAACCCCCGTATGTATGTTTATTAGTTCTTGTATCATCCATTTAAAATTGTATGTATGCAGAGAAAGCACAAAATATATGCATTCATTTGTTAATGCAAATTACCTTGTCATGGGAGACTAAAGAGAGGGAAAGAGGCATTGAGGGGAGGGATAACCAGTCAAAAAAGTAAAAATAAAAATGGCTTCTCTTTCCAGAGCATGAGAAAAAGAGGGAGCGGGGGTCTCATGAGCGAAACTGCTCCAGTACAAAGCGTGAAGGAGGCCGGACCGTTCTTGATGCACATCTGACCAGATGTGATCCAGCAGAAAGAGGTGATCCACCAGCGTGGGCAGCACCAAACAGGAAACCCTGAACTGAAGTGCAGAAGGATGAATGGCCCGCCCAGGAGAGAGGAAGCCAATGCCCACAAGCCCAGCTCCTTGATCCAGGGTTCAGGGGTCTTTAAGGGTTGTACGGGGACAGCTATGCAGAAGTGCTGGCGGGGCAGGTTTAACTAACTGGAGGACCTTGGAGCTTGGTCATTCATGGTCTGGGATGTCCGCACCAGATCTTCTGAACAGCGGATCTTTCACCTCTCAAGGACCGCTGTGCCCTGGTCCTTTGGTTCTGTGAGGGGGGACGGGGAGGGCAGACATTGGTTCCGGTGCAGCTGGAGATCAGGTTCTCACCCCTGTGCATGCTTCAGCTGCATAACTTGCGGTGTAGGTCTGTCCTCTCTGAAAAGCACTCAGTAAACGTAATAGGATCATTTTGAGCTGGTTCTGCAGTTACACAAAATTGTATATACTGACCCAGCTACACTTTGTATTTTTATGTAATAAACCAAATAATTGTATTTTATGTTAAAGACACAGAAAGAAAGTCCCATGGATAATGGGCTATGCTAATAGGGTTTTAGTTTATGTACATGTCAGCTTTTCCAAACATGTGTCCTAGTTGTGTGAAAAAGAAAATACTTCATTTAATGCTTGTTTCATTCACTGTAGATATTATCGTGTCAGTGCACCTCAGACAGATCCTATGGCAGAGCTCAGATTCATATGTGGGCCGGCCGGTTCCCACTCACAGCCTCTCCCCCACTTATCAGGTACAGTTTGCAGCCTGACCTCTATTTTAACCCTTCTCCATCTTCCCCAAGGCTGCAGTGCAGAAACCTTTATTCTATCCCATAATTGGCTTCCCTATCTATTTTTCTTCTTTTCAGTTTCCACTCTCTCTACATTTCCTTTGTGATGCCTCAGAATCCTCACATCACTGAAACATCCCACTCTTCCAGGGTTATGGGAAGAACTGAGGTCTCATTTCATTTACTCTTCTAAATCTCAGGGGTCCAGCCCCACTGTTTGGAAACTCAGTATTTTCTGTGAAATGCCTTTCCAAAAGATTGTCAAGGCTGCCCAGCTTTACCTGCCCACTCTGAGTGTCAGTCCTGGCTCTCCCTGACCACAGTTTATAAAATGGGTACTTTGGCCAAAATTGTGGTTTACTTTGAAAGGGCATAGCTCAGGAATAGCCAGATGGAAGAAATTTGTAGAACAAGGAATGAGAAAAAAGAACAGGGCTTCTATGCCCTCTCAAGCCTAACACTCTCCCAGAATCTCCAACTGTTCACCAACTTGGAAACTCTTAGAACCCCTGAAATTCCACACTCAAACACCTGACCTAATGAGTCATCATATACTTGTACCTTTTAACCCAAATATTAGGACCCTATTCTTCATGAAGGCCCTGAAATTATCTTATGTGGGAAGAGGAAAACTCAGATTAAAACTGAGCAAACTAGGAGATTCAAAGTTATTTATATGTTTAGAAATAACCCTATATAATAGAAATATAGTAAAAGGAACATAAATTAAAAAAATATTTCTAGAGTATAAGGCACAGCTGAGCAAGGGAAGGCATACAAAACATCACAACCAGGACTGTGAAGGTCAGTTTCTGTGGGTCTGACATGCTTCTTTTTGAAAACTACTCTTTGGAGCATCTTCTGAACTGCACCTGATAGGATAAAACTCTCAGAGTTTAAAGAATGCCTAATGGACAATGAGAAAACTCCTTGAGAAATTGCTTGTATAGTAACTTATTGATAAAATTGGAAAAAGCCAAAATGTATCCTGACTGTGACAATTCAAATTTTGAAATGCTGTATTCCTCAGCTACCAAGGAAGAAGGAAAGCAGAGAGGCCAATAGAGTTCTTTGTTATGCAACTTTGGCCAAAGTATCCATTTTATAAACTGTCAACCTTTAGAAGATAAGAGAGTTATGAGCAATAAAGAAGCCTAAGGAATCCCAGAGCAAATCATGCACTTGATATCTTTCAGGAAATTATGTATAGCTGATGCACAGGTTGGGAGGGAGCTATTTAGACATGAACATGAGAAAGGAATGCCTCCCTAATGTGCCCATGAAAATTACCTACCAAGAAGAAGGCTCTTGGAGTGAGAGGGGGTGTTGTGGGCTTTAGGGTATTGGTGGATTTATTGTGCTTTATAGCACCAACTTTCCCAGCCACTGGACACCTCCAGGAAACCATTGGATTTTCCCCTTCCAGTCACCACAGTTTGGGAAACTTTATCTTTACAAGGGGCAGATAGTAAATGGTTTAGGCTCTGTGGACCAAAAGATCACACACCATTTATGTTGCAGCCACTCAATTCAGTCACTGGAGTCAGTAAGACAATATGTGGATTTGGCATGCGGCCTATACCTTGTGGACTTTGGTCTATAGACAGAAAAATTTCAAGGTATTTAGCTTGATGATAAAGGCTCTCCCTCTCAGGCCCTTATTTGTTTTCATAATCTATTGACCACCAAGTCTTTCAACAGGTCCCTAAGGTATTTCAGGTGCTATGCTGAGCAGTGGGGACTCACAGGAATGTGACAAACCCCCTGCATTCAGGACTTGCAATGTTTTGTTGGATCAAAAATTAAATACATTTACATGGCACATAATGTTGGATACTTGTCATTACACATTTGTCTAAATTCATAGAATGTGCAATACCAAGAGTGAGCCCTAGTGGAAAAAACCAAGATGGCGGCATAGGTGAACATCTAAACTGCTGCCTCACACAACAATTTCAAAATTACAGCTAAAAGACAAAATGGTTATCATCCAGAACCACAGGAAAGCTGGTTGAGTGGAAATTCTACAACTAGAAGGAAAGAGAGGGGCTCACGGAAACTCAGAGGAACTGCAAAAAGCTGAATTATGGAGACACGTGCATGGAGAGAATGGGTGGCAGACAGCCTGACTGGCTTCCTCTAGCTGAAGGGAGACAGAAGCTCCCAACTCCACTGAACCCCAGGTCTTACTGCACTAAATCCTAGTTCTGGGCAAGACTCATATGAGGGGAGTCTGAACTATCAAAAAATGGAAGAGTGCACAGAAACTCAGGGAAACTCAGGGAAGCCGTGAAAGGCAACGGTCCAGAGATACTCACTCCAGTGTATGCAGAGAGAACTGACTGCTGATTGTGCCGCTGGATTTCTCTAACAGGGGGAAGATGAAACCTCCCAACTGTGCTGAACTCCACTTCCAACTGCATTGGGCGAGACCCTAGGGACCCAGAGTGCACAGAAACTCAGTGGAGACGTGAAAGGCAGAGGTCTGGAGGTATATGAGCATGAGTGCACATAGAGAGAGCTACAGTGATTACCAAAGGACGCTGAGACCCAGGAACAGCGTAGGGCAGAACTGATGGTAAGCCAAGGCTGTCTGCTCAGCCTAAGACTCCGCCCCATCTAAGCCAAACACACAGGCTTTTGCAATTTGGTAAGTCTTGTATCATAAGGCTGATTCCAGCACAGAAGTTCTCCTGGTGTAGACTAGCTGATCCTCAAAATCAATTGGCTTGGAGGTCAATTGATACCAACTACAATCAAGATTTAACTACAACAAAGCTGTACACAGAGTCCACAAAGAAGTGCACCAAGAGAGCGCACCTCAGGTAACTGGGAAGGTGAAGCTACTGGGCCATATAAAACAATAGCTCACAAAGCTATTCTACCAACTCAGGGAAGCAGTGAAAATGCAGAGACAAAGAAACAGATCACAAATGAAAGAAATGGAGGAAAACAAATGACTGGATACAGAGTTCAAAATCAGAGTTATAAGGTTTTTCAAGAATTTTCTAGAAAATATAGATAAATTTAGCAAGACCCAAGAGGAGATAAAAAAAAGACCAACTAAAAATTATATATACACTGACTGAAATAAAAAATATTATACAGAGACCTAACAGCAGACTAGAGGAATGCAAGAGTCAAGTCAAAGATTTGAAATACAACAAAGCAGAAAACACTGAACTGGAAAAGCAAAGAGAAAAAAATAATCCAAAAATGTGAAGATAGTGTAAGGAGCCTCTAGGACAGTGGTTCTCAACCTTTCTAATGCTGTGACCCTTTAATACAGCTCCTCATGTGGTGGTGACCCCCACCCATGAAATTATTTTTGTTGCTACTTCATCACTGTAATTTTGCTACTGTTATGAACTGTAATATAAATATCTGATATGCAGGATGTATTTTCATTGTTACAAATTGAATATAAGTAAAGCATAGTGATTAATCACAAAAACAATACGTAATTATATATTGTGAAATATTTATTTCTAATTACAAATAAATGAAATTTTGTCTTGAATCATGGTGTAGCATGGGCAACAGTCTTCATATAACAACAGTAAACTACATTGCTACATTTTGCTAGACCGAGGAGTGGTCTGTTGCTTCCTAAGAGCATGGGAAATATGTGTTTTCTGATGGTCTTAGGTGACCCCTGGGAAAGGGTGGTTAGACTCCCCAAAGGGTCACGACCCACAGGTTGAGAACCACTGCTCTAGGACAACTTCAAGTTGTACCAACATCAGAATTATGGGGGTACCAGAAGAAGAGAGAGAGCAAGATACTGAAAAACTATTGGAAGAAATAATGACTGAAAACTTCCCCTACCTGGTGAAAGATATATACTTACAAGTCCAGGAAGTGCACAGAATCCCAAACAAAAGGAATCCAAAAAGGACCACTCCAAGACACATCATAATTAAAATGCCAAGAGCAAAATACAAAAAGGTAATATTAAAAGCAGCAAGAGAAAAACAGTTAATTATGTTCAAGGAAGCACTCATATGATTATCAGCTGATTTCTCAACAGAAACTATGCAGACCAGACAGGAGTGGCAAGAAATATTCAAAGTGATGAATAACAAGAACCTGCAACCAAGATTACTCTACCCAACAAAGCTATCATTCAGAATTGAAAGGCAGATAAAGAGTTTCACAGGAGTTCATCAACACCAAACCAGTATTATATGAAATGCTGAAAGGTACTCTTTAAGAAGAGGAAGAAGAAGAAAAAGGTAAAGATAAAAATTATGAACAACGAATACATATCTAACAACAAGTGAAGCTAAAAATAAAGTGAATAAAAAATCTGATGAACAGAATAAAAGGGTGAATATAATAGAATCAAGGGCATAGAAAGGAGTGGACTGACAATTCTCAGGAGGAAAGGAGTGAGGGGGGTGTGGAGAGAGACTGGACAAAAATTGTACACCTATGGATGAGGACAGTGTGTGGAGGTAATGGCAGAGGGTGAGTTGGGAGCTGGGTGGAGAGGAACTATGGGAGTGGGGGGGAAGAGGAACAATTGTAATAATCTGAAGAATAAAAATTTATTACATTAAAAAAATAAGTAGATAAATAAAATAAAAGAGTGAGCCCTGACATAACTATGAACTCTGGATGATAATGTGTCAATGCAAGTTCGTCAATTGTAACAAATGTACCATTCTCGTTGGGGATGCTGGTAATGGGTGAGGGGGTGCATATGTATGGGCAGAGGGCATATGGAAAACCTCTGTAATTTCCACTCCATTTTTCTGTGATGCTAAAATGGCAATTTAAAAAATTCTATTAAAAAATTAAGTATTCTGCAGAGAAACCAAGATAGCAGCATAGGTGAACACCTTAGCTGCTGCCTCACACAACAATTTTAAAACTACAACTAAACGACATAACAGACACTATCCAGAACCACAGGAAAGCTGGCTGAGTGAAAATTCTACAACTAGAAGTAAAGAGAGGGGCTCATGGAGACCCAGAGGAGCTGTAAAAAGCTGAGGTATGGAGACCCACTCGTGGAGAGGATGGGTTGAGGAGGGTTTGGCCAGATTCCTCATGCAGGAGGGAGACAGAAAATCCTGACTGCATTGAATCCCACTTCTACCTTCACTGAACCCCAGTTTTAGGCGAGACTCATACGGGGGAGTCTGGACTGTTGTGAAAAGAAACGAGTGCAGGGAAACATAGGGGAGCCATGAAAGACAGAAGTCTGGGGTTACGCAAAAGTGCACACACAGAGTGCTGACTGCTGATTGTGCCACTGGCTTTCTCTAGGGGGAGGAAAACAGAACCTCCCAATAGCACTGAAATCCAAGTCCAACTTTATTGAGCCCCAGTTTTGGGCGAGAACCTGGAGACACAGACTTGTACAGGTCCCTAGAGCACATGAAAACTCAGGAGAACCAGAAAGGCAGAGGTCTGGAGGCAAGTGTGCATGAGCTGATCCTTATAACCAATAGGCTTGGAGGTCAATTACCCTCAGTGATACCAACAACAATAAAGAATTAATTACAACAAGACTGTACACACAGTTCACAAAGGGGTACACCAAGAGTGTCCACCTCAGGTAACTGGGGAGGCAGAGCTACTGGGCCACATAGGATACCTAGCACACAAAGCTACTCTACAAACTCAGGGAAGCAGCAAAATAAGCAGAGACAAAAGAAAAGATCATAAACAAAAGAAATGGGGGAAAACAAATGACTGGATATAGAGTTCAAAACTATGGTTATAAGGTTTTTCAAGAATTTCCTAGAAAAGATGGATAAATTTAGCAAGACCCAAGAGGAGATGAAAAAGAACCAACTAGAAATTGAACATACACTGACTGAAATTAAAAAATATTATACAGAGACCTAACAGAAGACTAGAGGAATGCAAGAATCAAGTCAAAGATTTGAAACACAAAGAAACAAAAAACACTCCACTGGAAAAGAAAAAAGAAAAAGGATTTAAAAAAATGTGAAGATAGTGTAAGGAGCCTTTGGGACAACTTCAAGCATACCAACATCAGAATTATGGGGGTGCCACAAGAAGAGAGAGAGCAAGATACTGAAAACCTACTTGAAGAAATAATGACTGAAAACTTCCCACGCTTGATGAAAGAAATAGACTTACAAGTCCAGGAAGTGCACAGAACCCCAAACACAAGGAATCTAAAGAGGACTACACGAAGACACATCATAATTAAAATACCAAGAGCAAAAGACAAAAAGGTAATATTAAAAGCAGTAAGAGAAAAACAGTTAATTACCTACAAGAGAGCACTCATACGATTGTTAGCTGATTTCTCAACTGAAACTATGCAGGCCAGACAGGAGTGGCAAGAAATATTCAAAATTATGAATACTACAACCTACAACCAAGATTACTCTACCCAGCAAAGCTATCATGCAGAATTGAAGGGTAGATAAAGAGCTTCATAGATAAGAAAAAACTAAAGAAGTTCATCAGCGCCAAACCAGTATTATATGAAATGCTGAAAGGTATTCTTTAAGAATAGGAAGAAAAAGAAAAAGGTAAAGATAAAAATTATGAACAACAAATACATATCTATCAACAAGTGAATCTAAATATCAAGTGAATTGAAAATCTGATGAACAGAATAAAGTGGTGAATATAATAGAATTAGAGGCATAGAAAGGGAGTGGACTGATAATTTTCAGGGGGAAAGGGATGAGGGGGTGTGCAGGAAGAGAATGTACAAAAATCATACACCTATGGGTGAGGACAATGGTGGGGAGGTAAGGGCAGAGGATCGGGTGGGAGCCAGGTAGAGGGGAAATATGGGGAGGGGAAAAGAGGAACAATTGTAATAATCTGAACAATAAAGTTTTATTTAAAAAAATAAAATAAAATACTGTAAAAAATAAGTATTCCAAACATTAATTTATTTCAATAATGGATGCCGAGAAGAAGACATACACTGGGCCATTGTTTTTTACATCAGTCTATCTGCCCAAAGTATAATCTCACTCCTATTTGCTCAATTTTTACCTGTTCTTAAAATCTCAGCAAAAATCCCATTCCCTTCCCAAAATCTTCCTCTATTAATTCAAGCCTCATTTGTTAGTCAACAAATATTGTTCAGCACCTGTGATAATGCTGGGGTTAGCATAAACAAGGACAATACATTCCCTGTCCTCATATAGCTTATTATCTAGTCCTCAAGAAGTCTCCCTTGACCTGCATTATTACTTACTATATATACTGGTTGTTGTGCATACAGAATAAATAACATGTACTTGATGCCAAGGCCCTCTCTCCAACTAAACCATAAGGGATAGTTCATTCCACATACCCATTCCTCAGGGCCTAATAAAAGAGAAAGGAAAATATCGGGAAATCGCAAGCTTTTGAATCCTAAATCCATGTTAAATAAATCAGTAGATAACAAAAATTGGCTTCATAAATACAAATTGAGGGTGAATAAAATTTTTAAGTAGATAAAGGAATATACAGGAATAGACTAGGGCTGGCAAACTTTCTATAGAGGGTCAAATGAAAAAGAGTTGAGACTGTATCGGCCACACATAAGTCTCTATCACCCTTCTCCTCTTGCTCTTCCTCCTCCTCTTTCTTTTCCTTCTCTTTCTTTTTCTTATTTCATATCCCTTAAAAATGTAAAAACCATTCTTAGACCAGCAAAGGCAAACCACTGAGCCAGCAATTTGCTGAGTCTCTGTTCTATACAGACAGAATAGTACAACAGAGAGCTGTCAATTATTCCCATCTGTTTCATCTGGGAAGACTCTGGGGAGGAGGTGGTGGTATTTTGAGACCTTGAGTGAGAGCCGAGCCTTGGCTTGACCACAAGGTAGCAAGGGAACAGAATGACCTAATGGAAAGGAGCTGGGCTGAGAGTCAACAGACCTGAATCCGAGTCCTGGCTCCAGGGTTGTCTGTGTGGCTTTGGCCAAGTCGCCCCCGTGCCTCCAGTAACTTCTGTGAATTATCGCCATGAAAAATGAGCAGAAAAGCAACTTATTGTGAGAATAAGATGAGATCATATCAGAACACTTTGGAAACTGACAAGCATCCCAGTAAGACCTTGATAAAATTAGTAAAAGCCAAAAATGTAAACTAAACTTGAAGATTCCAAATTCAAAATGTCACATTATTTAGCCAGCAAGAGAGGAGACGAAATGTGAGAGTCAAATATGATTCTTTATTGTATGGCCTTAGCCAAAATATCTATTTTATAAGCTGCAAGCCTTCAGAAGATAATAGAGTTGTGAGCAGGAAAGACAGCTGGGGATCCCTGAAGAGGATACACAGAACTCATTGGTATGATGCCACAAGTGTGTGGAGAAGCTCTCAACCCTCACACAGTCTCCCCCAAAGGCTGCCTTTACAGTCTGGGTACAGGATACCCTAGAGGTAATCTCCTCTCATCCAGCCCCCCAAGCAGAGGAAACCTGCTCACCTTCAGACAAGGAAAATGTAAAGTCCCCAAAAAAGATCTTGGAGACAGAAGAGCTTTTGGTTTACAACTTTTGGCTTTTAACTAGCAGAGCCTGATATAGCCCCTCTCCTCTTCCCAGAAAAATACTGTTAAGGACAAAAACAGAAAGCCCCAAGTTCCCCAAAGCCTTAATATTGGGAAAATTGAAACAGTCTTTCCATGGAATTTTTAAAAACTATTTACTAACTAAGAAGGCTGATGGCATAAATAAAGGAAGATAGCTGGTGGCATGACCACTTGCATTGAGTGACACAGCGTGCCAGTAGCCCAAATGACAGTAAGGAAGACCTCCTTACTTTCCTTCTGTTGGCAGTCTCACTCAGTGCTATGGGTTGAATTGTGTCCCCTCAAAAGGATATGTTGAATTCTTAACTCCTGATACCTTAAAATGTTACCTTGGAAATGGGGCCTTTTAGAGGTAATCAAGTTAAAATGGGTCATTAGGATAGGCCCTAATCCAGTCTGACTAGTGTCCATAGAGAAAGAGTAAATGTGGACATTGAGGCAGACAAGAGCAGAAGAAAGACAAAGTGAAGAGACATAAGATCAATGTCATATGAAGATTACATGATGAACTGAAGCAACTACAAGCCAAAGATTGCTAGTAAATCAACCAAAAGCTAGGAGAGAGACAGGGAACACATTCTACTTTGCATCGCACAGAGAGAACCAACCGACACCTTAATTTTAGACATCTAGCCTCTAGAGCTGTGAGACGATGCATTTCTGTACTTCCAGCCATTCAGTCTGTGGTACTTTGTATGTTAACCTCAAAAGACTAATGTCAGATACTTAAGCCTTAAAGAGTGAGCCAGCCAAGATGGCAGAATAAGTAAATGCAATACCCACATTCTCACATGACCACGAGAAAATGACAACTAACTTACAAAACCACCATCATTGATACCCAACTGAATTCTAGCTGAACAGGTATATCCTATATCTAAGGGTACCCAGAAGAAGGAAGAGTGGAGACTTGGAATAGATTGGTCACACACCACAGATCTGCTAAAGATCAGAAAGCATATCTCAGCTGTAGATAGGAGTCCCAACCCCACACCAGGATCCCATCAAGGGTTCCAATGCTGGGAAGACAAATTCCCATAAGTTATGGTTGTAAAAACCAGTAGAAATTGTGGCTAAGATAGAGACTCCTGAGTCCCAGTCATTTCTCTTAAAAGACTGCCCACAGACTTACTGGTTGTGTGCTCCAGCTCTGAGTGCAGCTGGGAAGGCACCAGGGAAATACAAGAGGAACTGAAATGTCTGCCTTCAGGGCAGCTTTCTCCCAGACACAAGTACTGGCAGAGTACTGATGAGTCCTTCCCCTGCAGGCACAGGCAGGTGCTATAACAGAGTCTCAACAAAACTAACTAACACTATTGGTCCCATCTTGGTGATTCCCTGAGACTCTGTTCCACCCAAAAAGAACTAAACATAATGGAGACAAGCAATCTACCAGATACAGAGTTCAAAATACTGGTCATAAGAATGCTCAATTTAGGGGATTAAGTCAGTGATAACTTCAACAATGATATAGGAAACATAAAATTAAATATTTAAAAAAATAAACAAGGACCACTCAGAAATGAAGAATACATTAACAAAATAAAGAATACACTAGAAGAATCAACAGTAGATTAGATTAAATAGAGAAGCAAGTCAGCAATTTAGAAGATAAGGTATCAGAAAACACCCAATCATAACAGCAAAAAGAAAAATGAATCCAAAAAAACAGGGATAGTTTAAGGTGCTTATGGTACATTAAATATATCTAATTTCACATCATGGGAGTGATGGAAAGAGAAGAGAGACAGAGAACAAGGAATTGAAAACATATTTGATAAAATGGCAGAAAAGTTCACTAACTTGGTAAAGGAAATAGACACACAAGTTCAGGAAGCACAGAGAATCCCAAACAAGATGAATCCAAAGAGGCCCACACCAAGACACACCATAATTAAAATACCAAAGGCTAAAGACAAAGAGGGAATCTTAAAAGCAACAAGAAAATAAAAAACAGTTACTTACAAAAGAGCTGCAATCAGACAGTCAACTGATTTCTCAACAGATATTTGGCAGGCTAGAATGCATTGATATGAAATATTTAAAGTGATGAAAAGTAAGAATCTATAACCAAGATTACTCTACCCAAAAAAAAAACTGTCATTTAGAATCAAAGGGCATAGAAAGACCTTCAGGAGACAAGACAAGAAAAAGCTAAAGGAGTTAATCACACCAAACCAGTGTTACAAGAAATGTGAAAGGGTCTTCAAGAATAAGAAAGAATAGAAGAAGAAGAAGAAGAAGGAGGAGGAGGAGAAGGAGGAGGAGGAGAAGAAGAAAAAGAAGAAGAAGGAGGAGGAGTAGGAGGAGGAGAAATAATGAAATGGCAATGAATATATATCTATCAAAAATTATTTTAAATACAAATGTATTAAATACTCCAACCAAAAGATACAGGGTGGCTGAATGGATAAGAAAATAAGACCTTGCTAACCAGTTTGGTTCAGTGGATAGGACATTGATTCTAGTTAAGGGCATGTACCTTGGTTGTGGGCATATACCCAGTGTGCAGGAGGCAGCTAATCAATGTTTCTCTCTCATTAATGTTTCTAACTCTCTATCTCTCTCCCTTTCTCTCTGTAAAAATTTAAATGAATATATATTTTTTTAAAGAAAAAAAAAACAGAGAAAAACCAAGATGGTAGCATAAGTGAACACCTAAACTGCTGCCTCGCACAACAATTTCAAAACTACAACTAAAAGACAAACACACATCATCCAGAACCACAGGAAAGTTGACTGAGTGGAAATTCTGCAACTAGAAGGAAAGAGAGGGGCTCACAGACACTCAGAAGAGCTTCCAAAAGCTGAGGTATGGAGACACACACATGGAGAGAGCAGGCGGCAGTGTGCCTGGCCGGCTTCCTCTGGTGGGAGGGAATTGGAGACTCCCAACAGCACTGAACTCCTTATCCTACTGCATTGAACCCCAGCTCCGGGTGAGACTCACACAGGGGGAGTCTGGACTGTGAAGAGGGAGGAGTGCATGGAAATTTAGGGGAGCCACAAAAGGGCAGAAGACTGGGACGGACACACCAATGAGCGCAGAGGGGACGGACTGCTGATTGTGCAACTGGCTTTCTCTAGTGGGCGGGAGACAGAGCCTCCCAACTGAGCCACTTCTAACTGCACTGAACCCCAGTTTCAGGCGAGACCCTGGGAACCCAGACTCATATGGCTCCTGGAGCACAAGGGAACCAGAAAGGCAGAGGTCTAGAGGCACGCACACTCAGGCGCACAGAAAGGGCTGTAACAATTACTGAGAGACACTTGAGACCCAGGGGCGGCATAGGGCGGGGCTGCCTCAAAACCAAGGTGGTCTGCTAAGCCCTGAGACTCCACTCCATCCAAGCTCAACAGAGGGGCTTTTGCATTTTTGCAAGTCTTGCATCATAAGGCTGATTCCAGCAGAGAAGTTCTCCTGGCATAATGAAAATGCAGAGACAAAGGAACAGATCACAAATGAAAAAAATGGAGGAAAACAAATGACTAGATATGGAGTTCAAAACCATGATTATAAGGTTTTTTAAGAATTTCCTAGAAAATATGGATAAATTTAGCAAAACCCAATGGGAGATGAAAAAGGACCAACTAGAAATTAAACATACATTGACTGAAATAAAAAATATTATACAGAGACCTAATAGAAGACTAGAGGAAGGCAAGAATCAAGTGAAAAATTTGAAATACAAAGAAGCAGAAAACACTCCACTGGAAAAGAAAAAAAGAAAAAAGAATCCAAAAACGTGAAGATAGTATAAGGAGCCTCTGGGACAACTTGAAGTGTACCAACATCAGAATTATGGGGGTGCCAGAAGAAGAGAGAGAGCAAGATACTGAAAACCTATTTAAAGAAATAATGACTGAAAACTTCCCACACCTGGTGAAAGAAATAGACTTACAAGTCCGGGAAGCACATAGAACCCCAAATAAAAGGAATCCAAAGAGGAACACACCAAGACACATCATAATTAAAATACCAAGGGCAAAAGACAAAGAGAGAATATTAAAATCAGCAAGAGAAAAACAGTTAATTACCTACAAGGGAGCACCCATACGATTATCAGCTATTTCTCAACAGAAATGATGCAGGCCAGATAGGAGTGGCAAGAAATATTCAAAGTGATGAATTACAAGAACCTGCAACCAAGATTACACTACCCAGCAAAACTATCATTCAGAACTGAAGGGTGGATAAAGAGCTTCACAGATAAGAAAAAACTAAAGGAGTTCATCAACACCAAACCAGCATTATATGAAATGCTGAAAGATAAGGAAGAAGAAAAAGGTAAAGATAAAAATTATGAACAACAGCTGAAACCGGTTTGGCTCAGTGGATAGAGCGTCGGCCTAGAGACTGAAAGGTCCCAGGTTCGATTCCAGTCAACGGCATGTACATTGGTTGGAGGCACATCCCCAGTAGGAGGTGTGCAGGAGGCAGCTGATAGATGTTTCTCTCTCATCAATGTTTCCAACTCTCTATCCCTCTCCCTTCCTCTCTGTGAAAAATCAATAAAAATATATTTTAAAAAATTATGAACAACAAATACATATCTATCAACAAGTGAATCTAAAAATCAAATGAATTAAAAATCTGATAAACAGAATAAACTGGTGAATATAATAGAATCAGGAGCATAGAAAGGGAGTGGACTGACAAATTCTCAAGGGGAAAGGGGTAAGGAAGGTGCAGGGTGTAACTGGACAATAATCATACACCTATGGATGAGGACAATATGGAGGGAGGTAAGGATAGAGGGAGGGGTGTGAGCCAAGTGGAGGGAAGCTATGGGGGGAAAAACAGAGACAAATGTAATAATCTAAACAATAAAGATTTATTAAATTTAAAAAAAAGAAAGCAAGACCTTTACATATGTTGTCTACAAGAGACTCACTGTAGATTGAAAGGCACACAGAGTCTAAAAGAAAAGGAATGAAAAAAGATATTTTATGAAAAAATTTTTAAAAGCCAGAGTAATAATAGTTATACCATACAACATATACTTTAAAACAAAAGCTATACAAAAAGATAAAAAAGGACCCACAAATTTCATTTTGGGGTAGTTTAAGAAATCCAAAACACTGATCTGGAAAGATATATGGTCATTATGCATCAATATGGTCATTACAGCATGAGTTTTAATAGCCAAGATATGGAAACAACCTAAGTGTTCAAAAATAGATGCATGGATAGGGAAGATAAACAAAGTATGTACAATTGAATATAACTGTGACATGGATGAACCTAGCAGGTGTTGTGCTGAATGAAACAGGTCAGACAGAGAAGATAAATACCATATGATTTCGCTTACATGCAGAATCTAAAGAACAAATTAAACAAGCAAAACAGAAATAGACTAATAGAATCAGAGAACAACTTTGAAAGTTGTCAAGTTAGGTGGTAAGAAGTTTGGGTGAAAAAGTTGAAGGGATTAAGAAGCACAAATTGGTAGTTATAAAATAATCATAGGGATGTAAAGTACAGCATAGGGAAATATAGTCAATAATATTGTGTTAACTATGTATGCTGTCAGATGGGTACTAGATTTATTGGGATGGTCACTTTGTACCTTACATAAATGTCTAATCACTGGATTGTACATCTGAATCTAATACAATATTGTATGTCAACTGTAACTGAAAATTAAAATTTTTATTTTTAAAAAACACTTGTAACATGGCAGTTCTCTCTCCACTGAGTAAGGAATATCTTTTATAGGCATTAGAGGGCTATTTTCCCAACTCCATTCACATACAGCAAGAGGTTGTTGAGAACACATCAACTTAAGCTAATATGGCTGCTCACAATTTCTAGGTTCTTTTTGGTAACTATAAGCAAGTTCCAATAATTAGAGGTTCATGAGGGCTCTAGATCTGTCCCCACCTTATTTCTTGATGTATGTTACAGTGAAATCAAAAGTCTCAAGTCAAATCCTGGCACACATTAAAATACTACTAATGACCAGAAACAAAAACAGATATACAACTGGGTGAAGTCCCAGCCCCTGTCCTTTGGGCACATGACTAGACTTAGCATGAAATTTTTACTTCAAGCAAATTCTAGAAACAATTCAGCTAAAGATCTAGTCTTATCAGATGATGAAATCCTCCATCAAGTGATGTACCCAGATCTGAATTAGGTCCTAGTCTGAAGGAGACACTACAGAGTTGGCTCAAGAAGTAGACCTGATCTGAAAAATAAACCCATCAAAGAAACTGAGGAAGTTACTAAAGCATTATTTCCTAAAAAGAAGTTCATACAGACAGTTTTATTGTCAAGTCAAACTTTCAAAGAACAGATAATCCACATGAAATATAAACTGTTCCTGAATAGCAAAAAAATAAAATAACATGTTAAATGTCCACTACAGCTAAGGGTAATCTAAATACCTAAAACTTCACAAAGGTAGCACCTCAAAAAAAGAACTATAAAACAAACCATCATGAGCACAAATTCCTAAACACTATATCAAACATCAGCCAATTGAATGAAATCATATATTAAAAGGTCATCCACTATAATTAACTAGTGTCATCAAGGAATGCTAAAATATTTTAATACTAGGAAACCAATTAACAAAATACCTTCTGGATACATGTGCAGTAATCTCAGTAGACACTAAAAAGGCACTTATTAAAATGCAATAGAGCCCGGCCAGCGTAGCTCAGTGGTTGAGCATCATCCTATGAATCAGGAGGTCACGACTCAATTCCCAATCAGGGCACATGCTCATGTTACCAGCTCAACCTATGGGGTGTGCAGGAGGCAGCCAATTGATGGTTCTTTCTCATCATTGATGCTTCTATCTTTCTCTCCCTCTCCCTTCTTCTCTGAAATCAATAAAAAATATATTTAAAAAATAAAACAAAATGCAACACATAGAATAAAAACTCAAAGAAAAGTAGAAGCAGAAAATGATTTGACAAGTCTCATCTTAAGAATCAAACACTGAACACTTTCCTATTAGTATCAGACAAAGAATGTTGGCCATCACCGATATTATTTATATTGTTTTGGAAACCAGGCTGATTAAAATTTAACTCATAACCATTAAAATAATATGCTCCAAAATAGTTCAGTGCAAGAAGATAGAAAGCCCAGAAACAGGCAAGTATGTATGACAATTTAATACCATAGTTATTTTTTCTTTTCTTTTCTTTTTTTCATCACCATTCATCCCCTCTATGTCCTCTTCCACCTCCACCCACCCCCTCCCCACCCACAATCACCACACTGTTGTCCATATTTATGAGTTCTCTCTCTCTTTTTTTTGCCCAAGTTCTCCAAAACCCCAGCAACACCCTCCGCCCTTCGACCCCAACCAGAGCTGTCTGCCTGCTCTGTATGTATGGGTCTGTTGTCTGTTGTTATTGTTAATCTCCACCTTAGGATATTTTTTTCATTGATTTTTAGAATGAGTGGGGTGGAGGGAGGAAGGAAGGATAGGAGGGAGGGAAGGAGGGGGGAGGGAGGGGGAGAGAGAGAGAGAGAGAGAGACAGAGAGAGAGAGAGAGAGAGAGAGAAAGAAACATCTATATGAGAGAGATGCATCAAATGGTTGTCTCCTGCATGCATCCCAACCAGGACAGGGATTGAACCTAGAACCCAGGAATCAAACCTGCAATCCTCATTCTAACCACTGAGTCACACCGCCCAGAGCTATGACTCTATTCTTTACTTTAATAATTCTCTTATCAGGATGTGACTCAAGAATTTTAAACTGTTATGATTTTTAATCTCTCTCCATTCATTTGATCTCATAATATTTAATGCCCGAGTGAATCCAAGTAAGTCTGTATTCAAACCATTTAAGAGGAACCCCCTAGAACTCCAGCAGCCTCCATCTCACTCAGTCACAATCATTCTGGTTTTACAGCCAGAAATTATGGGGACTTTTCTTCCTGGCATTGGAACCCTGGCCTGGGAGGCCTGATGTGGGTCTGGGATACCTGGCTCCACAAGGGGGACTTTGGCAGTTGAGATATCCCTCCCTATTTTATCTGCCACACATGGTATGGCACCAGCTCATTCTGCATCTCAGCTTCTCTTGCTAGTCTTCATGTAGCTTCTTCTTTAAATATTTACTTGTAGGACTTTTCTGTTCAGCAAAATTTCAGGCAGTTCTGAATGATGGTTATTCCATGGTTTAGTTGTAATTTTGATGTGGTGTGAGAGGATGCAAATGCTACATTTACATACACTGCATCAAGTTATGATGGTTTTAAATCAGAGATGAATCCCACAGTCAATTATATCTGAGAATCAAGGAAATAAATTAAATGACATCCCAAATCAGTTGAAAAAAATGATAAATATTGAAAAAATGGTTCTGGGGCAATAAGTTAAACTTTTAGGAAAAAGGTTATATTTCTTCTATATGTCATACATCAAAATAAATCCCATATGATCCAAAAAAAGACAGACAAAATGCAAGAGTCCTTATTTTCATAAGACTAAATTATTTAGAGCCTGTAGAAGATATTAGGCATTTTTTAGCTGCCTAGTGAGTGAACATCTCATTGTCACTATGAGCAACTTATAGGAGCAGAGCTCCTCTTCCCACTGTAAGACAAAATGTGCCCAATAATACTGAATTGTGAAATAAAGTGCTGGTATGCCCATAAAGTTGTACACACTACTACAAATCAGGTTTGGGAAAAATAGCTAAGTCTGTAAAAAATGTTCAATCTATATATATAAAAGGCTAATATGCAAATTGTTCCCACAAGAATTCTACCAGGAGACCAATCACTCACTATGATGTGCACTGACCACCAGGGGGTAGCACAGAATGAAGAAAGGCCCTGGCCAGCAGCTGGGGAAGGGAGGCCCTGGTCTGCAGCCTGCAGCCAGGAAAGGGAGGCCCCAGCAGGCAGCTGGAAGGCCTTCATTGGCCCTGATCCCTGCCCAGGCCTAGGGACCCTACCCATGCATGAATTTCATGCACCAGACTTCTAGTATATAATATTTGGCTAAAAAAATTAGATGTTATCAATTTTTTATAATATATACTTGCACATGCATACACACATGTATATGCACATATTTAAGAATGACTGAAAATCATGAAAACATTAACAGTGTTTATTACTGAGTATCAGGATTTAAGTTGATTTTTACTGTCTTTATATTATTTTCTAAATGCTGTCTGAATTTCCTTATCATCTGGCCACACCTGAATAGATGAGAGAAGTATCTGACCCAACTGACCAGAACTTTATAGTAGAGCCCATGTGCAAGGTCATGCTAAAATAGATAAGAGTTATTAACTGAATAAATCAGATTCTCTCGCTGAATAGTTTGAACTGGAAAATGTCACAGAAATGGTATGCGGAATGAGGAGCCATGAGGTAGAAAAGGGCTGTGTGTGTCTCATATTGTGCCAAAATATAAGAAATGTGAAAGTATATGTGAAAAGAAGCTAGTGAGTGAGTAGAGAAAAACTGAGCTGGATAATTAGTTGTGGGAAGAAAAGCAGGCAGACAGAAAGGGAAACAACATGTGAAGAATCCGTGACATTCAGCGCTTTGGATCTTACAAATGCTTTGACTCTCATAGCAGTGTCAGAGACCCAGTAACACCATGGGTGTTGGTTTTAGATGTTTATGAAACCTCTTTTTCTCCTTTTGACCTTTACAATTAAAAAACAAAACCATTTACAACATATAAAAATAGTATGTTTTGTACAAAAGGTAAAATAAAAGAATATATTTAACCCACAAAAAAGAAAGGAAACTCTCAAATGTTAATGTTAACTAACATTTATTATCTCTAAGCAGTGGAATTATATTTTTTTTCTTTTTTATACTTTTGGCATTTTTTAAGTTTTCTACCCTGAACATATAGTACTTTGATAATCGTTTATAAAACAAATAGATGCTATTTTAAATGGCATGTGTGTGAATGTGTTCTATTGACCTCATTCTGATAAAAAGCCTTCATAAATTTCATCACTAGTTTCCTTGCTAAACAAAGATCAAGACCTTTGCTGATATGCATCTATTTCCCACATTTTTTACAACTAAACTAAATAATCAAGTGTAGTTTTTGGGCCAAAGTTTGTATCCAAGGTCAATAGATTTCCCTTGCAGTGACTGAGTGAATCCAACATACTTAGAATGGTCACCCACTGACTCATTCAATAAGCATTCGTGTTCTGAAACAGGAAATATGTATCCATTGGAGTACTGAGGGCATCTGTTTACAAAGCAGCCAGCTTGCTGAAAGAAATTTGTTAGACAGGTTGTAGAAACAGGGCTGCTACCCATCAGACTATTCCACTCTTCCCATGTGGCCCCCTCCTGGTGTCTGGGTTTAAAAACTATTTCCTAAGAGTCCTTTTCCAACCCACTCTTCCAAGAAGGTGAAGCAACCCCAAACAGACAGTCCAAAAGAGAGAGAAATTCAAAGAGGGCTCTCCGTGTGAAAATAAGTGTTCAAATTCTTTCTCCATTTTCCAAGATTGCAACCACTGCTCTCCCCAGATCCAACCCCAAGTCGCTGTGGGGTAACCTGGACTCCCATCAAATGGTCTTCTCTTTGGGATGAAACAGATGTAGTTGAATCTTGAAGAGGTTCTAAAACTAAGGTATGTAAAATCTTAAGTAAGACACTTAACCTTTTTGTGCTTCAACTTCATCAATAAAATGAAGGTGTTGAACTTATTGTGAGATGACCCGGAATGTTCCAGCAGCTCAACGATCTGTGCATAAGTAGCTATAAAAAATAAATAGGGCTTACAGGGAGGACACAGTTGCCACAATGCTTCCCAGGCCTGTTGTCTTGGGAAATACTTGAAACCGGATGACACTCCTATAAACACAGATACCCCTCCATACCACTCAGCGAAGTTGCTACCAATGTACTTTTACCATTCTTTGCCTACAGCTTTGCTGTTGAAATATACTGCTGAGAGTTGGGAGTTTGCTACATTCAGAGGACCCTCCAAACTCCTAGTTTTAATCTCATTAAAATTTTTGATACGTGTTTTCAAGACACAACTCACAAAATAACTATCTGGTTCTAAAAATCCTGAACTTTAAAAGGCTTCTCAAGTACCAACTCATGCTCCAAAGATAAATTTGAAAGGAATGGAGTCAAAATGAATCATAAACATGTGGATTAAATTTCTCACAAGTACCCAACCTTTTGAAAACTGAGAGAAATATGCTTGGGGGAATCTAGAGACAGACTATGGCAAATTATTTATAAAAATAATTTGGGGGAAGTATTAATTCTACAAAACTCAAAATCATCTCTAAAAGAATGAGACATTTGCCAAATGCTTGAGTAAAGGGGCAACACATCAATTTAATATCCTTTGATCTGATCTGCAGAGTCGGATAATCCAAATGGCTATTTGTTATATTTTGCAGATCCCTGTGAATGCCTGCTATCATGAGACACAACCTCAGGGTCCTGAAATGATGTGAGAGCACAGAATTAGGAGCCCAACCTGCTGCATAGTTCACCATTCTGCTCATCAACCCAAGAACCCCTCTCAGTTTGGGACAATTCTCAGCTCCATAATGGTCAGATCGGGTCTGATTTCTAAATCCAAGGTTGTTAATGATAACACAAGCAAATGAAAGAGCACCTTTAGGTTTTCAGAGTTTAGGAAATGCTTGCCTTAGTGATCCAGTGGACAAAAAGGAATGAATTCAGAAGCTCAGCAGCATCCTCATCAGGGTGACAGCCACCTTTGATTTTTCTTTACCAACAAAGAATTCATAAGAATTTTCCATAGTCCCTAGCTGGTTTGCTCAGTAGGTAGAGTGTTGGCCTGCAGACTGAGGGGCCCCAGGTTCAATTTTGGTCAAGGATACATGCCCAAGTTGTGGGCTCAATCCCCAGTGAGGGGTGTGCAGGAGGCAGCTAACCAATGATTCTCTCTCATCATTGTTTCTACCTCACCCTCTCCCTTCCTCTCTGAAATCAATAAAAATATTTTTATAAATAATTTGCCATAGTCTGTCTCTAGATTCTCACCAACCACTCTCTACCAGACCTCTGAAATCAGGCTCCTTTCCCAATATTTCTCCATCCTTGTCTTTACTCTTGGAAGCATTGAACACATTGAACCACTACCTGCTCTTTGAAATGCTTATCGTCCTTATTTCTGGAACAGAACACATTCCTGGTCCTCCTCTTGTTTTGTTGTTTCTGTTCCTGTGGTTCTTGCTGCTGTCCTATCCCATCCACTTCACTTCCTGAGTAGCCAGCACTGCCTGCCAATAAGTCACATGGTTCACTTCAACCTTGAGGGACCTCTGTCATCTTGCCCCCACCCAACTCTTCAACCTTATTTTTTTTTCTGTGAGATTTTTTTTATTGTTTAAAGTATTACATGTAGTAGTACATACATCTCCTTTTTTCCCCATTGGCCTTCCCCCAGCCTCCCCTATCCCTGTCACATGCCCTTAACCCCCCCTCCAGTGTCTTGTGTCCATTTGTTGTGCTTATATGCATGAATACAAGTCCTTTAGTTGATATCTTTCCCACTCCTCCCCCAACACTCCCCTGCTTTCCCGCTATAAATTGACAGTCTGTTCGGTGCTTTACTTGCCTCAGTATCTATCTTTTTGTTAATCAGGTTATTATGTTCTTTATTTTCCATAAATGAATAAGATAATGTGATAATGTTTTTTCATTGCCTGGATTATTTCATTTAAGAGGTCCATCCATGCTGCTGCAAATGGTAAGAATTCCTTCTTTTTTATAGCAGTGTAGTATTCCATTGTGTAGATGTACCATAGTTTTCAAATCCACTCATCTGTTGATGGGCATTTGGGCTATTTCCAAATCTTAGCTATTGTGAATTGTACTGCTATGAATATAGGGGTGCACATATCCTTTCTGATTGGTATTTCTAATTTCTTGGGATATATTCCTAGAAGTGGAATTATTGGGTCAAATGGGAGTTCCATTTTTAGTTTTTTTGAGGAAACTCCATACTGTTTTCCACAGTGGCTGCACCAGTCTGCATTCCCACCAGCAGTGCATGAGGATTCCTTATTCTCTGCATCCTCACCAGCACTTGTCGTTTGTTGATTTGTTGATTGCCATTCTGACAGGTGTGAGATGGTATCGCATTGTTGTTTTGATTTGCATCTCTTGGATAATTAAGCATGTTTTCATGTGTCTCATGGCCTTCCTTTTATCCTCTTTTAAAAGATTCTATTTAGGTCCATTGTCCATTTTTTTATTGGATCATTTATCTTCCTTTTATTAAGTTGTATAAGTTCCTGTAGATGTTGAAGATTAAATCTTTATCAGTGGTAACATTTGCAAATATGTTCTCCCATATAGTGGGTTTTCTTGTTGTTTTGTTGATGGTTTCTTCTGCTGTACCAACCTTACTTATTATTCTTCCCCTACTATCTTTTGTTCTTTGTCTAAATTAGATTTCCTACTGTTTCCTCCTTATGCCATAGGATTTTTATTACAGTAGGTTGACTTTTATGTCTCATCTACACTGAACAAAAATCCTACCAATTTATCCAGATTTCCCTTAAATACTTGGCATTTAATTCCTGATAATTACCAGTTTGCACTCCCCTAACAAAATGTTAATTTCCTTCTAAATACCCAAACCCCAGCACAATGCATTTTGTGTTGTCCCCTCATTTAGAGCTCTTATTGTACCACATGTTGCAGAGATTTATGACTCCTTTGTCATAAATAATGCTCCCTGCAGATAAGAACATTGCCCCTGAATTTTTGTATCCCACCAACAGCCAAGCATCCTGTTGTGCACATAGTGATATTTGTTAAAAAGGAAGAGTCCCACTGGGGATCAAGCCCGTAACCCAGGCATGTGCCCTTGACTGGAATTGAACCTGGGACCCTTCAGTCCTCAGGCCAACTCTCTATCCACTGGGCAAAACCAGCCAGGGCAAAAGTCTTTTTTTAGGGCATCAGCCTTCTCACCTACAAAACTGGCAGGTTTAGCAAACTGCTTTAAAGGCACTACCCGCACAAGAGTTGTATGGGTCAGAGTCATTCCTGCCATCCCTGTTTCCACTGGGAGCTAGAATACCAAGTGAGAATGCAAACTTGAAATGGTGTAACCATGTAGAAAGAAAAGCTAATAAATATTTCATAAAGGTCCCCCCTGTCCTTGCATAGTGACATCATCAAGCAGGCCTCCCTGCCGGTAAGCATGTGCGGAGCATAAAATCAATAGTGCTGTTTTGTTGAATGAACCACACACCTCAGTTGGACAAGGCAAGATAAGGTGAGAAGAGTCCCATTCTGCACAAAAGCAATTTCTCTAAATAGCCTCAAATTGATTTCCTAAGAGCTAACCTATAAAAGTTGTTTTTTAAGCTTTCCAGATAGACCCAGTCTATTTTATAAACACTTTCTCAGATTTATGTCTGGCCCATAAAAACCAGGCTGGGACTTCAGTTGAGGGCAGGGAGAATCACATTTGGCTCCGATATCCTGGAGCTCCATCGTAATACTGTTTGCGAAGCCAATGCTGGGGGCCTTCCTCGTAGGTGAAACTTCCTTATAAGGAGGTCTTTTTTTATACTTCAAGAACTATCCCCACTTTGGAGAGCATCCAAGATGGATTGTCCATATACCCAGCTCTATAGCCAAGAGAGATATAGTGAAGTCCCAGTTTATTTAGACAAAGCTTTGATAGCTAGAGTCGACTATTCTTTCTCGGCCCAAGGCTGATAGTGCAGCCAAAAGTCTGCAAGGAGCAGATGCACTTGTAAAACATTGAGCTTGTGAGCCCTGGGGAAAATGGCACCTGTAAAGCTGTTCAGGCATGTCCTGCCTGAGTCTGAGTTATAAGAAGGAACTTTGGATAAAAGATGCTTGCTGTGGTAGGTATAGAACTCCTACCTACTGCAGCCACAGTGCACACATTCGAGTCTTGAGAGGAAATAACCCTGTTCCTGCTGGTCTCCATGGGGGTCAAGCCCAGAGGACATTTAGAATGGGAAGCTAGGAGAAATGAAATCAATGGAATGACAAATGTAATGTACTTAAACTCCCTTCATTTAGAGGTTTTTTTTTTCCTTATATTCTGGCCTGCTTTGTTGTTCATTTGAGAAAGTATTAGTCAGTACCTGTGTATCCTGGAAAGACTAATTTCTTTGAAGTAGCTAAGCAGAGAGACCTTGCAAACCATAGTCAGTGGAAAATGAGGTGAAAACAGAAGCTCTCTTTGCAGATCTAAATGGCACACTGAGTTCATGCTGCAACCTTTCCCTTTCATCCCCAACCCTGAAATCAACAGGAGTAAATCAAATAGGTCATTAGTATACTAAAAAATGATGGTGCCCTCAGAGGACCAGAAATAAGTAGAAAATACTGCAAGAGAGAAGACAAGGATAATTAGATGGGAGAAAAGGACAGATGTGGCCTTCCACTGCCCCCATCCCTATCCACCTATACCTTCCCATCTTGTTCAAGTTTGAAGACCATTGTTCAAGCTGATTATTCAGCAGTTCTCGCAAGCCCCCCTCCAGGAATAATCATGACATGCCTTGCCTCCCTGTGGATCAGTCTCTTCCAGGTGTCCAAGCTAAAACAATCCATTATCAATAGGAATCTTTTCCCTTCATGTTGTATTCTCTCCAGTCTGATTCAAGACAACAACCCCTCTCTGGGACCCCTTGGGAGATGTTTGATTGTTGGCTTAGGCCCACAATCTTAGGCCCACTGCTGAGCCTTAAGCCAGCAGTCGGACATCACCCAAGGGGTCCTTAGCGCTGCCCCCATTCTCTAATCCTCTCAACATAATTTCTGGAACTCCTGATTTGTTATCCAAAAGTTATCCCATACCCTCAACCTGTTCTCAGAAGCCCTGGCCTCTTCCTTACCCAACTGAAACTTTAGTGTCTCCTGGTGATACTGCTATTTCTGCATCCTTTCAAGTCAGTGTTTTCCTCGTAAATCCATAGTCACCAAGACCAAAACAACAACAAAAAAATCTTCCTTTCTCCTGTTGCTGCTTTCAAACCATTGTTCCTGCTTCAAGAATCCAAACTTTATGTATGGGAGGTACAGCAACTCTCTTCCACCAGCTTTGTCACAGTCCCAGCACCAGTTCCATCTCTCTGTATAAAACAGGAAGGACAGCCCTTATTGATTTGGTTCAGTGGATAGAGCATCCACTGCAGACCAAAGGGATTTGGTTTTGAGGGCACGTACCTCGGTTGCAGACTCCTCCCTGGCTGGGGCCCTGGTCAGGGCACATGCAAGAAGCAACCAATCAATGTGTTTCTCTCACATCGATATTTTGCTATATCTTTCCCTCTCTTTCCTACTGTCTTTAAAAATCAAAAAAATATCCTCAGGTGAGGACTAAAAAAATAATAATCCTATATAATAAAACCCTAATATGCAAATCAACCAAGCAGCAGAACAACAGGTCGCTATGTTACACACTGATCACCAGGGGGCAGATATTCAATGCAGGATGCTCAAGGCTGGTGAGTATTCCCTGCCCTCTCCTGCTTCTGCAGCAGCCCTAAGGACCCCTTGGGAGTGGGCCTAAGCCAACAGTCAAACATCCCCCAAGAGGTCCCAGACTGCTAGAGGGCACAAGCTGGACTAAGGTACACCCCCTCTCCCAGTGCATGAATTTCATGTACTGGGCCTCTAGTCTTATATAATAAAAGCCTCAACTGATCAGCTGTTCAACCAATCAAAGCGTAATTTGTTAATGATATGATAAGGCTACTCAACCACTCACTATGACATACACTGACTACCAGGGGGCAGACAGTTGACTGGTCACCAGTCATTATAATGTGCTTTGACCACCAGGGGGAAGACTCTCTTAACTGGTAGGTTAGCTTGCTGCTGGGGTCCAGACAATCAGGACTGACTGAAATGGGCTGGACATGCCCCAGAGTCCTCCCATGGTCCCTCCCAAGCTGGCCAACCTCCAGCCTGCACCAGTGGATTCCCTCAGCCTGCTCCGTGCCCTCTCACAATCTGGGACCCCTCAGGGGATGTCAGAGAGCTGATTAGATCCCGCAGGCCAGGCCAAAGGACCCCACTGGTGCATGAATTCATGCACTGGGGAACCTCTAGTAAGAAAATAAAATAGAAAGGACTGACACCAAAATAGTCACAAGGAGAATTTGTGCCTAATGGGTGGTTGTATTTTTCTTCTGTGTATTGTTCTGCTTTACTGAACTACATTGCATTTGTCCACCTTTATTATTTTTCTTTTTTTTTTCAATTAATTTATTTTGCATATAATTTCTTCTTTCGGTTTTCTCTTTTGTTAAAGTTATTACTTGAATAAGTAATTTATTCATTTTTCAATCTTTCATGTTTTTTTGTATTTTACTGTATAAATCTGAATGTCACATGTTTGGGCATATATTACAATAATTATTATGTGATTCTATTATTTCACAATTTAAAATACAATTTCTTCTTTAACCATTTCTTGTAAGTATATTTATTTAGTTTCCAAATAATAGGGGATTTTTATTTTTACTTTTTAAAAATTGTGTGTAGTGGTTGAGGAATATATTCTGTATGATATCAATTATGTGGTGCTTGTAGTCAATAAACATAAAGACTTTATGTGCTTTAAAAAATGGGGGAGATTGTGTTCAGGAATATATCTTTTGAAATTAAGTCATCTTTGTTAAATTATATCATTCATATCTGCAACTATTTTGTCTTCTTTTTAATTAGTTTCTGATAGCAATATGTTAACATCTCTTACCACAATTGAAATTTTTTAATTTTCTTTGTCATTCTGTACATTTTCCTTATATATTTGAGTCACGATTATTAGACTAGAATTATTAGATCTTGCTTGTGAATATTTTTACTTATCAATCAGTATAATATTTTTATCTGCATCAATGCATTTTGCCTTAAAATTAATTTTGTCTGATAAGAATTTTATCAACTGAATTCCCTTTGTTTAGTGTTTTCCTAATACATATTTTTTTCTCTTAAGTTTAAATTTTTAAAAAATCTTTATTATTGAGAGTATTACAGATGTCCCCACTTTTCTCCCTATTGCCCCCCTCCACTCAGCTCTGCAGTACCCCAAGCCTTCACCATCCTATTTTCTGTGTCCATAAGTAATGCCTAAATGCATACAACTTCTTTGGTTATTCTCTTTCCATTCTCAAATCCCCTTCCACGTGAGATTTGTAAGTCTGTTCCATGTTTCCATGCCTCTGATTCTATTTTATTCATCAGTTTATTTTGCTCATTACATTTCTTGTTCATTTATTTTGAATTTTAGATTTAATTGCTGATAGAAATGTATTGCCATTTTATTGTTCATAGTTTTTATATTTTCTCCCTTTTTTTCTTCTCCTTTTCCATCTTCTTCTTCTTCTCTCTTTTCCTCCTCTTCTTCCTTCTCTTCTTAAAGAATATCCTTCAGCATTTCATGTAATACTGATTTGGTGATGATGAATAACTTTTTCTTGTCTCTGAAGCTCTTTATCTGACTTTCAATTCTAAATTATAGATTTTCTGGGTAGAGTAATTTTGGTTGTAAGTCCTTGCTGTTCATCACTGAATATTTCTTGCCACTCCTTTCTGGCCTGCAAAGTTTCTATTGAGAAATCAGCTGACAGTCTTATGGGCACTCCCTTTAGATAACGAACTGCTTTTCTCTTGCTGGTTTAAAGATTCTCTCTTTGTCTTTAACGCTTGGCATTTTAATTATGATGTGTCTTGGTTGGGCCTCTTTGGGTTCCACTTGTTTGGGGCTCTCTGGGCTTCCTGGATTTGTAAGTCTATTTTTTTCACCAGCTAGAAAAAGAAAGTTTCTTTCATTATTTCTTCAAATAGGTTTTCAATATCTTGTTCTTTCTCTTCTTCTTCTTTAGGTACCCCCATAATGCGAATGTTGGAATGTTTGAAGTTATCCCAGGGGCTCTCTACATTGACTTCATATTTTTGGATTCTTTTTTCCTTTTTGCTCTTCTGATAGGATGTTTTTCTTCCTCATATTTCAAATCATTCATTTGATTCTCTTAATCCTCTACTTTACTGTTGAATCCCTATAAAAGTATTCTTTATTCCAGTTAGTGTATAGTTAATCTCTGCTTCATCTTTTTCATGTCTTTGAAAGTCTCACTAAGATCCTGGAAAACCTCACGAAGGCCCTTGAAACTCTCTCAGAGTCCCTTAAAGTACTTAAGATCCTTGAGAAAGCTTATAACTGTTGTTTTTAATTCTGTATCCAGTAGTTTCTTTCCTTCCATTTCATTTATTTCTCTTTCATATTCTTTCAACTATGGAATGTTTGGTTTTTTGGGTTTCTTGTTTGTTTGTTTGTTTTTGTGTGTGTGTGTTTTATTTTGTTTGTTTGCTTGTTTGTTTTTTGTTTGTTTGTTTGTTGGTCTCCACAGTTTGGCTGCTTCCCTATGTTTGTTTCTATGTATTAGGTAGAGCTGCTATGTCTCCTGGAATTTGTAGAGTGGCCTTGTGTAGTAGGTGTCCTGTAGAGCTCAGTGGCTCAGCCTCCTCAGTCATCTGAGCTGGGCACTCTAGTGCAACCCTGTGTGGGCTGTGTTCACAGTCTTGTTGTAGTTGAGCCCTGATTGCTGATGGCATCACTGGGAGGAATTGAACTCAAGGCCAACTGGCTGGGAGGACCAGCTATGACTACAGTGGAAGAGCTGCTGTGCAGGAGATATCCCTATTGAGCAGGACTTACTTTAGTGGGGCTTTAGTGCTCACTGAGTCTGCCCCTGATTGTGTTACTTGTGGATGTGTAGAGTTGTAATCTGGTTTTGCCTGAAGCTGTCTACTGGTGCCCTGTCTCTGGGGCCTCTTAGGAGGTGCAAAGTCAGACATTTTCTGGGGCCATGTGGCAGGAGCTACAGAGGGGTCCTCAGATGGCTTATACTTGTATTAGGCTTAGAAGTACCCATGTGAGGCCTGCTGTAAAGTAAGGCAGGCTGTTACTAGTGCTGGACCTTTTACTGATAGGTCTGGGTCATGCTGACTCCAGCTGCTGCTTGTTTGAGATATTTTAGCAAAATCTTAATCTTGTGTTTGAGATATTTTAGCAAAATCTTAATCTTGTGTCAGGCTATTCATATGGAAAAGCCACTTCAAACAGCTTGGGTGGAGCTGGAAATTGAATGGGAATAACCAAGACAAAGAGAACAACAGTATGAGCCAGGTTGATGGAAATTCAGATATGGTTTTCAGTTAGTTCTGTAATGAGGAAGATCCTAGCACAGGAACAAGGACCTCTGCAAGCACCCCCACCTAGAAGAAAGCCACCCCAAAGTTCCTTCCCTGATGCCAGATAGTTCAGTTCCTCCCCCTATGTCCCTGGATCCACCAAAGCCACTGCCTGGCACTGGAACTCAGAAAAAGCAAGTCCATGTGCCAGCCCTTTAAGAGAATCTACTGAGTCTCCAGCAGCCTCCATGTTACCCACAATTCCCTCTGATTTTTACAGCCCAAAGTTATGGGGACTTCTTGCCCTAGCTCTTGAACTCTGGGCTGGAAATTTGGTGTGGGGCTAGGAACCCTGGCTTCTTACAGGAGGCCTCTACAGCAGAGATATCCCTCCTGATTAGAAAAGAACAACAACAACAACATCCACATGTGTGTGTCAGACCAGCCCATTCCACGCCTCCAACTCTCCTACCAACCTCAATGTACTTTCTTTTTTACTTCTGTAGTTGTAGGACTTCCATTCAGCCAGATTTCAAGTGGTTCTGAATGATGGTTATTTTGTAGTTTATTTGTAATTTTGATGTGATTGTGGGACACTGAGTACCAGAATTTACCTACATTGCCATCTTCATTCTCTCTATTTAATTTTAATAACTTATATTATTAAGTTATCTTCATTCTACTTCACCAGCTTGAAAATTATAGATTGTATTTTATTCTTTTAGATACTTAAAATGCATACTTGACAGTTTTTAAGAAATCTCTATTCTTTAGGTCTTAGAACAACTCAATTCTGATCTTTCTCCTCCTATCTGCCATCTTATTGTTTAGTATTTTAATTTATCTTTATTTTAACTCCCTTTTCCAAATGAGTCCCTTGTTTATTAATAATGCTATTTAGAGTTATTAAAATATTTACCAATTATTTGTTTCACACCACCATAACTCTTATCCTTCTCCTAATTTATGTCTAATTGTTTTCTTCCTGATGAACACATTTTTAGTTTTTTTTTTAACAAGGGTCTCATGAGGGTTGTTTTGTTTTTTTTTAAATGCTATTTGGACCTCACTCTTGAATGATACTATTAGCTGAGTATAGTGCTCTAGGATGATGGTTATTTTCATTAGCAGACTGAAGGCATAATTATATTATATTTTGACGAATTATGTATTAAAAATCTGCTGTCAGTCTCATAGTTGTTCTTTTAAGAATATTCTATCATTTATTCTATCACTAGATGCCTGGTGCACAAATTTGTGCATCAATGGGATCCCTTGGCCTGGCTTGTGGGATAGGGCTGAAACTGGCTCTCTGACATCCCCTGGATTGCAAGAGGGCGCAGGCCAGGCCAAAGGACACCACCAGTGCACCATCAGACCTGGGGAGGGAGCCAGGGAAAGACACAGGAGGGCTCCAGGGCATGTCTGGCCAGTCTCATTCAGTCCCAGTCAGCTGGACCCCAGCAGCAAGCTAACCTAACAGTCAAAGTGTCTGCCCTGATAGTCAGTGCATGTCATAGCAACTGGTTGACTAGTCAACTGTCTGCCCCCTGGTGATCATTGCATTTCATAGTGAGCTGTTGAGCAGCCTTAGCATATCATTAGCATATTATGCTTTGATTGGTTGAATGGCCAACCAGACAACCGGACAATCAGCATATTAGGCTTTTATTATATAAGATTATGTTCAGGATTTTGTTCTCCTCAATGTTTTACAGTTTTACCCAAATATATCTAAGTATAAATTATTTTTTGAATTCCGCTTGGAACTCTTTATGTTATTTTTACCTAATTTTTTTTTCAAATCTAGAAAATTCTCTTCCATTGTCTTTTAAAATACTACCTTTTCTCCATTGACACTATTTTCTCCCCTTGGAGCTCCTATTAAATACATGCAAGGCCTTCTCATTGCAAATTTTAATTGCTTTTTATGTAATTTTAATTTCATATCCCCATTCTGAGTGGTTTCTCAGGTCTGTCTTTTAAATCTAATTTATACCTTATGGTTTTGGGTTTTGTTTCTTGTTTCTAGTTACTATATTTCTTTCATTTCTTGAACTGATAGTTGTTTTTCAAATATGACTCTTTTAAGCATCCTTTGATTTTATTCATGCTTCTCACTCCTTTCACTCTTAATAATTTTTAGCATTTATTTTATAGTCTTCTTTATATTTTCCTATTGTTTCCAAATATTACAATATTACTTCTCCTATTTAGAGTATTGGCTTTATTCAAAAATATTTTAAGTACTTACTAAGCACTTGGCATTGTTCTTGGGACTCAGAATGCAGCAGTAACAGAAAAGACAAAGTTTCCTATCTTCATGGGACTTTTATTCTAGTGGAGGGAAGGAGACAATATATAAACTAGGTGAAATGTATAGTATGTTAGATGATGATTAAGCTAAGGAGAAAACAAACCTGGAAAGGTGGAGGAAAGGAGGGATTAAGGCTGTCATGAAAAAGATCTATATAGAGAGGGAACAAATAAACCAGCAATTATCAGAGAGAACATTCCTGGCAGAGGAGACCATGATTTTAAATGCCCTAAGACAAGATCACTTCTTGCCTGTTGGAGTAAAAATAATAATAGGATAGTTGGAAAAAAGGGAGCCAGGTGGATGTTAGAAGGTGAAGAACAAGTAACAAAGGGCACCAGAGTTCCTGTAAAGACTTCGGCTTCTATCTTAAATGATATTGGAATTCATTAGAGGGGTTTGATCTAAGGAGTGGCATTATCTGACTTGTATTGTTTAAAGATAACTCTCGCTGCTCTATTATGAATAGATTGAAATTGGACAAGGCCAGAATTGGGGAGAACAATAGGAGCTATTGCAATAATTGAGTCAAGAGTTGGTAGTGTCTTAGACCAGGAGGTGATGAGAAGTAGTCAGATTGTGAATATATTTTTAAAGATAGAGCCCACAGAGTCTGCTGAAAAAAATTGGAGATGTGAGAAACAGAGATCATCATTCAAAGATGACTCCAGTTTTGAGCCTGAGACATACTGGCCAGGGCCCTAGTGCATTGTTTTGAATTGTTCCAACATCAATAAGCCTACAACCCCACCCAAGACCTCAGTCCATTCACCCAGCAAGCTTTCTTTGTCCCTTAGTCTTCTTCATCCTCACTTCCCCTCTTATCTAGCTTATCCCATAGTCCATCATTATTATCACTTGCTTGCATGCTACCCAACTCCTTTCCTTCTCCTCTCTTTATTTGCTGCTCTCTTCCCCTCCACTGAGCTGACCCTGAGCATCTGAACATGAACATGTCTGGGGAAAAAGACACAATGTGATGACCAGAGTCACTTTAAATTGATGGCCACCACCCAGGCCGGTTTTGTTCAGTAGATGGAACATTGGCCTGCGGACCAAAGCATACTGGGTTTGACTGCAGTCAAGGGCATATATCTTGGTTGCAGGCTTCTCCCCAGCCCAGCCCTGGTCGGGGCTCCTGCAGGAGGCAAATAATCAATGTGTTTCTCCTACTTCGATATTTCTCTCTGTCTATCACCCTCACTTCCACTCTCTCTAAAAATCAATGGAAAAATATCCTCAGGTGAGGAGTAAAAATTTAATTAATTAATTAATTAATTAATTAATTAATTAATTAATGGCCACACATTGCAAGTGGGTATTTGGTGCTGCTCAGCCACCCCACCCCATTTCCTTAGTTCAGTCATTCTCCCATGCTTTCAAGGGACTCTTTCATATCAACACCTTTGTCTTCAAATCTTAAGCATCCCCGTTCATTCTCTGTTAGTACCCTCACTTTTAATTTTTCTGACAAAAGAGACTAAACGACCAAAAAGAAAAAAAAGAAAAAACCTCTTCTATAAGCTCTTACTACCCCATCTACCAAGAAACTATGTCTCTATTTATTAAAACCTTCCAGACTTCCCATCTACATAAATTAATTGCCAGTACTCCTTCTGATTGATACTGGATCCCACAACTTCTCACCTTTTAAAGCTTTCACATCAAGTATTCTGCATCTTTCCCCATTATTAATTTTTTTCCTCTCTACTACATCATCTTTGTCAGAATATAAAATGCTATATTACATTTAATTTTTTTTAAGAATTCCTCCCTGTATCCTACATTCACCTTTAGTTACAGTAGTTTCTCTGCTTCTCTTAAAGATAAATTCTTGAGAGAGTTGTAGACATGGAGTATACATAATCATTCTCCCAGGTTCTCTTGAACTCACTATAATCTGGTTTACAGCCAATTTACTCCCCAAAAATGTTCACATGGCAGTCACTACTATCTTCCACATTGCCAAATACTGTGGTCAATTCCTAGTGCTTGTCATACTCAACACAGATTGCCCTACCCAGTACACTCTCTCTTCACTAAATGTCATGGAGTCCACTCTTCCTATCTCCTCCACACATTTTCTCTCTTCTTGTTCTGATGCTCTTTCCAGTCCTCAACTGCTGGACCACACACAAATGAGTCTTAAGCCTTTTCTCTTCTCCAGCCTTATTCATTCCTTAGCTGATTTAATCCCAAACCATGGCTTTATGTATCATCTATATTGACAACTTTCTAACTCTAGATTCATATCTCCAAATGCCTACTGTCTTTCATGCAAAAAAATCATCTCAAACCTAACACCTGTGAAATCAAACTCTGTTTCTATCTCAGCAAAAACTATTCTCTCTACTTCAACAAATGGCAAATCCATTTTTCCCATTGCAGAAGCCAAAAGCCTAAGCATCATCCTTCATCCCCTCTTGCTCTCACACTCTGCTTCCAATCTGTTCACATGTCTGTTGCCTGCTTCTTGAAGACATACCCTGATCCAACCACCTCATTCCACTTCCACCACTCCAGCTCTGGTCAATTCCACCTGCAATGGCCTCTCTGCTTCCATCCCTTCCCTCTTTGATCTATTCATGGCAGAGTTTTCAAAATGTGCATCCAGTTGTTATGACACATGACTACTCAGACCACAATGGCTCTTCGTTTCACTTACAAGGAAATCCCACTTGGGCCCAATCTCTCTCTCTCTCTCTCTCTCTCTCTCTCTCTCTCTCTCTCTCTCTCGGTGTGTGTGTGTGTGTGTGTGTGTGTGTGTGTGTGTGTGTGTGTTTTCTCTTCTTTCCCCTCTCTCTCTTCTGGCTTCCCTCACCTGGTGGTATCCTGTTGATCCTAGAACATGAAGAGCACTCACCATTTCTGGCCACTGCCTAGAAAGCACATGTCTGCATGGCTTCTTCCCTTGGTTCCTTCAAGTTCGTAGTCAAATGTCACCTCAGCTGGCCTCACCTGACCACCCATATAAAAGAGCAGCTCCCCAACTGCCTAACTCTTGTTATGGGTTTCATTGTGTTTCCCCAAGATGTTAAAGTCCTAAACCCCAGGGAATATTTTGCAGATGATCAAGTTAAGATGAGGACAAGGGGGTGGGCCCTAATATGACTGGTGTCTTCATTAAGAGGAGAAACTGAGATTCAGGGAGAGATGCAGGAAGAATGCATGCGAGACTGGTTTCTGTTGCCACAGCCAAGGAACTGGCAGAGAAGCTGAGAGAGAGCTTGGAGCAGATCCCTTTCTCATGCCTTTAGGGAGCATGGCACTGCCAACCTCTTGATCTTGGCCTTCTTGCCTCCAGAACTGTGAGGCAATACATTGTTCTTACTTAAACCACTCAGTATTTAGCACTTGGTTACAGCAGTCCTGAAAGAAAATGATGCAATCCCCCTTCCCAGATTTATTTCTTTTCTTGAGAAATAAACATCTGACATTCTATATAATAAAGAGTTAATCTGCAAATTGACCATCACTCCAACACAAGATGGCTGCCCCCCATGTGGTCAGAGATGGACGCCCCCACGTGAACACAAAATGGCTGCCACAAGATGGCCAGCAGGGGAGGGCAGTTGGCAGGGACCAGGCTTGCAGGGAAGGACAATTGGTAGGAACAAGGCCTGAAGGGGAGGGCAGGTGGGGAGAACCAGGCCTGCAGGAAAGGACAGTTATGCATGACCAAGCCAACAAAGGAGGGCAGTTAGGGGCAATCAGGCCAACAGGGAAGCAGTTGCTGGCAGGGAATGGTTAGGGGGTCATCAGGCTGGCAGGCAGAAGCAGTTAGGGACAATCAGGCAGGCAGGCAGGTGAGCGGTTGGGAGCAAGCAGTCCTGGATTGTGAGAGGGATGTCAGACTGCCTGTTTAGGCCAGATCCCACCAGGGTCTGGGCTGAGGGACACCCCCCCATGCATGAATTTCATGCATAGGGCCTCTAGTTTTATTATATTATTGTATTTACTGCCTTCAACAATTATTTCCTTATAGAAGATATATATATATATATAAAGCCCGGTGCCCAAAATTCATGCACATGGCGGGGGAGGTGTCCTTCCTGCTTCTTCTCCAATCTTGGACCCCTTAAAGGATGTGCAACTGCTGGATCGGGCCTAATGTGCAGTCAGACATCCTCTCACAATCCAGGACTGCTGGCTCCCAACTGCTCGCCTGCCAACCTTCCTGGTTGCCCCTAACCACTTCTGCCTGCCAGCCTGATCACCCCCTTACCACTCCCCTGACAGCCTGATTGATGCCTAACTGCCCTACCCTGCCAGCCTGTTTGCCCCTAACTGGCCTCCCCTTTGGGCCTGGTCACCCCTAACTGCCCTCTCCTGCAGGCCTGGTCACTCCTAACTGCCTTCCCCTGCAGGCTTGATCACCCCCAACAGCTCTCCCTTGCCGGCCTGGTCCCTGCCAACTGCCCTCCCCTGCTGGCCATCTTGTGGTGGCCATCTTGTGTTCACATGGAGGTAGGATCTTTTGACCACATGGGGGCAATTATCTTGTGTTTTGGAGTGATGGTCGATCTGCATATTACTCTTTTATTAGATGTGATAGAGGCCTAGTGCATGGGTAGGGGACAGCTGGTTTGCCCTGAAGAGTGTCCTGGATCAGGGTGAGTGTTCCCTTGGGCATGGGGTGGCCTGGAAGAGGGGCCTGTATTGGTTTGCAGGCCAGCTACAACCCCCAGCAACCCAAGCAGAGGCCCTGGTATCTGAGATTTACTTATCTTCTACAATTGAAACTTTGTAGCCTGGAGCGGAGCAAAGCCTTCTGCTCACACAGCCATTGAAACTTTGTTGCCTTAAGCAGAGGCCTGGGCCTACCAGGGTGTGCGGAAAGCTTGGTTTCCTCCATTGTCAGGGGCAATCCAAGCCTCTCTCCTGCTCTCTGTGGCATAGCCATCTTGGTTGGATAATTTGCATACTCACTCTGATTGGCTGGTGGGTGTGGCTTGTAGGTGTCATGGAGGTACAGTCAATTTGCATATTGCTCTTTCAATAGAGAGGCTATAATGTTATGTTTCCAGAGCTTCAAAAATTGCCTACTACCTAGGACATTCTCAATAAATATCTGTTGAACAAATGTATAAGGAACTGGATGAATTCCTTTGACCACATATGTGAGGAGCTGAGTTCAGCACTGACTTTGGTTGAGTAAGATGAGAGACATGCACTTAGAGACAGACACTATCTCACACTCTATGATCCACCAGCCTCAATTTTCTTCTGAACTCCTTGATACTTAACCTGAGGATTCCTCCCCAAGTGGTCATGCCCTGATTGTTTTTGGCTTCCAGACTAGACCAACCATTTCCTTGTATAAAAGGAAATACAACCCAAGAGTTCTCTTCCTTTATTTTAGATTTTGTCCCAGGTCATTCTGTGAACCAATTAATCTCAATTAATCTTCTTTTCACTTCTGTTAAATCTTTAACTGACCATCCCCTCTTCCCCACTCTAAACTCCCCCTTTCTACCCATGCCTTATGTATTTAAAGTGGTTTTCTCACTCCTGCACTCCTTTACATAAAATTTAGCTTTGCCTGAAAATCTTGCAGTCACATCTTTGCTGGAGCATCAGCCTTATAGTTTCTTAAATTCCCTAAAGATTACTGGATTAAGATTCAAAGATGAGACTCTGGTGAAAAGAAAATACTCTGATATAAAGTTGATGACAAAAAAAAAGAGAGAGAGAGAGAGAGACACTTTGCAAGCTTTTTCCATTACTCTTTCTTCTCAACTGTACTGACACTTTGCAACTTGGTCCCTGCCCTCTGAACATTCTGGGAAAATCAAATCTTAAATCTAAAAGACAAAATAATGAATGCCAACTGCCATACCCCGTTGTATTAGCAGTTAGTTCATTGTGTCAAAGGTTATCTTTTTTTTCCTATCTGAGAAATCATCAAAGTGTATTTAATAAAGAAATATTCCAGTACAGACTCAAAGAGGCATTCCTAGGAATCCAACCAAAAAATGTTCCCTCCTCCAAGCAGCTTTCACAGATTGCATCTGCAATGGACTTCTTTGTCTGCAGTATATCCAGGTCACCAAGTTGAACACTTTGTACTTAATCACATTCATACTGCACTTTAATAAAAACTTTGAAAGGTAAAGTCACAGATCTTTTGAATTTAGGGTTTCCTGAGAAGAGATTCTTTCCCACTGCTCTACTGCCTGTGCCTTTCTCAGATGTGTTGCACATCTGCTTGGAGCCCTTCATGACAAGGGTTATACTTCACCACCAATCCCAGAGGACTCTCCAGTTCATCTCTTGTGCTTGTTGCAAATGCCTATGTCACTCAAGTGCTACAACAAGCAGCCTTACTGGTCACAAAGGGACCCACTGAGTCCAGCTCCCCTGAAGCAAGAACAACTATGGCTGATGAATGAGAACACTCATGGCTTTTGTACTTATGTGTGAGGGAATGAAGGGGAGGCCAACACCCAGGAGAGAACCTGCCGCTGGTCCGGGACAGCCAATGTCCCTCCCTCCTCTTGCCTGAAGTTCCATCCTGTTTCCCTGGTCCAATAATGTTTCTTTTAGGAGAAAGCATATCTACCCAACAAGGCAGGAAGAAGTTGAGTTCTCTAGCAGGATTGTTCACAGGAGCCAAAAGGTGGAAGCAACTCAAATGTCCATCAGCAGAATGGATCAGCACAATGCGGTCTATATGTGCAATGGACTATTATTCAGCCTTAAAAGGAAGGAAATTCTGTCATGTGTTATTCTAATTTTCAATGCAACATCCATTAAGCAGAAGGAGTCTAACTTTAAATGATTCTGAGCTCAAAGCAGGTCTTTTACCTGGGACACAATGGTCTTAGTGAAGTTATCCTTGCAAGATCCTATCTTTCCCTACATACAAATGACCTCTTACTCATCAATAAGTTATAAATGATTAAAATAAAATTATAAAATAGATCACATATGCCTGGCTGGTGTGGCTCAGTGGTTGAACATCAATCTATGAGCCAGGAGGTCACAGTTCAATTCCTGGACAGGGCACGTGCCTGGGTTGCAGGAGGCAACTGATCAATGATTCTCTCTTATCATTGATGTTTCTGTCTCTCCCTCCCTCTCCTTCCTCTCTAAAATCAATTTTTAAAATATTGGTCTTTTTTAAATAATCACACATTCTTTTCAAAAAATAAAATATATCACATATAATATAGTATTAAAATTATAAACAAATAAATCTTAATTATAAATTAAGTCATCCAGAGTGTTTTCTGAAATCAAGTTCCTCCAAGTAATAAGCACAGAACCAGGTCCTTCTCCTGCTATGCAAAGAATCAAGGTCCTTAGCAACCTTGCAAGCCTTAAATGATCACCACTCCCAGTGTTTCCAATAACCCGGACTTCCCACCAACGCTGGCTCAGAAATTAGGTTTGCAAATAAAGGTGCCATTAAGCAGCTCTTCCTCCCTCTGCAACAGCAAGTGTCTCCCATAAAAGGGGACACCAGAGAATGCACTCCGCCCACAAGCCAGCTCCTCACCCATGCCTTCCTTTCTCCGGTTCTCGGTTCTCTGGTTATCCGGTCTCGCTGCAGCTCCTGTCTTGGTATCTCCAACAGGCCCTTCAAATGTCAAACACAGCTCCATCTTGTCTGGTTACAATCTTAGTGACATGACTAAAAAGCACATCCAAAGACAAACGCATTTGCTTAGAAAATGTGATTTGTATCCAGACCCCCAGTTTCCAAAATCACCCTTTTCCCCTCCTTCTCCCACTCACCTGGTCCTGCAGCTAATGCTCCCAGTTTATTCCTCATAGACGTGTGGGCATAGACTTTGGCAGAGATGGAAGTGCCCTGTTCCTTTCAGAATTGTAGCTCAATTTACTTTACACAGAATTTGTCCTTGATTTGTACTGACTTTACAAATCATATTGTGGGGTTAAACCTGTCTAGTCATATATAAACACCTAATCTTACACATACAAAACCTCTTAACAAAACTTTCTCACTTTTGCAATGAAAACTAAGCCCTAAAATGAAAATGGTGGTGGTGCTTAATCTGCATTTTTTTGGCTTTTCTTCTCAAGACTTTTCCTTCTCTAGCCCTCACTCATGAGTGAAAGAAAATTAAGCCACATTTGTCAGGGAAACGGTGGCATACCTAAAGAGTTTGACTCTAGATAGTATTTAAAGGTATGGTACTGTAATAGAACCTCTGTCCCTAAAATAGAATCTAGATATGGGCTGTTACTGACTGCCACTTCGCAAGTTCTGGTTTGTAATTTTAACACTTACCAGCCTGGCGATTTCCTTAGCAGGGTCTTGTAATTGGGGTACACTGCCACCAAGTGGTAGCAACTGTCAGATTCGCATTCAAATAAAGCTATGTAATCTGTGCCCAAGAATTGTCTACTTTTGAATAGCAAAAATATGACTCTTTATCAAAATAGTTGAAAATTATAAAAACGTTTTCAGGATAATATGAAGCAATTTCAGAAAGAAAGAAATATGTTGTGGCCACTATCATTTAATGCCACACAATTAATGAGCATCACTGGTTTTAGGGAAAGGTCTCGGAGGTAAGAAAACCCTAGTCTCTGAACTTCAGTTATAAATGAGATGTGCACACTAATAAATGATTCGCCACTCGACACACGTCGCCAGCACCTGCATGTGCCAGGCAGGAGTGAAGAGGGCAGGGCTGTAAGAGCAGTACTTAGGAAATGCTGTGAGACACCGTGAAGGGTGAAGACTGAGTCAGGCCTGCTGCAAGGTTCAAGACAGATCCCTGGAAAGGCAGAAGTGTGTGTGTGTGACTTCTAGCAATGGGTGATGGTTTGAAGACTGAAAATGGCAGAGAGAGGCCTTCTAGATGAGCACTAGCACTAGTGACGCAGCAGCAGGAGTCTTGGAGAAAGTGAACAGTCTAGTTTCTGCTGCTATGGCAAAGGTGGCAGTGGGAAGGTGGGAGGTAGTGGCATGTGGAGGCCCTGAGTGCCCATGGGGATATGTGACTGCCCACCATCTGCCATGGGGAGACTGTGAAACAGGGTAGAGGCTCTCGTAATGTACAAACACAACCAGCTGAAGGTTGGGGGCGGGGTGAGGGGGGTCAAGTCTGGCTGCTTACAGGACATGGAAAAGGAGGGCGCTCTGACTTCATAAGATTACCCAAGACTTGCATTTTTACTTTTCTAGATGTGGGAAGTTGTGTGGGGAAGAAAAAGAGAAGACCAGGGAGAGTAGGAGGGAGGGGGAGGGAAAGAGGAGGGAGGGAGGGAGGAACACAGGACCTCCCTTTCCCCAGCTGTTAGTTTCCTTGTTTAACATCCAGTCACCGTTGATTTCATGAATCCAGCCAAAAGTTTGAGCTCACACCTGCCTCAGCAGAATTCCTCAAAATCGATTTCTGAAAGATGCCAAACCCTAAACACACAGTTTCCTCATCTGTAAAAGGGAGCATGTTCAGGCTACAATTCATGGAGCTTGGAGGAGGAAGCAGGAAGTCCCCGTGTGTGATCCCTGAGCCTCAGTAAAGGGGGGTGGTGTTCACCAGGATTCCCTTCTTCTAAGTCATGGCACCTGGATGTGGCCTGGGGCCTGGTGGGCCACAGCTGCCCAACGTTGCTACCCTCTGGGGTCTGGGTTGGCCTAGGACCGCTTTGCCCCAAACCCAACCATCCCTTCTGATGTGCCAGAGACATGGGTGATGCCATCTGGGACCAGACAAGCATGAGTTCAACATCCCCGAGTGGCTCTATCAAGGCACTCCACTCAGAGCACGGGAGTCACCCAGCCAGACCCTGCCCCCTTCCTTACCCACAAAACCAGGACAGACAACAAATGCTGCCTGTGTTACGCCACTAGACTCTCCAGTGGCAACAGATCCCAAGCCAACCTCTACTTGCCGCGTGGTCTGTGTGACACCAGCAGTGGAGCAGTGCCCTGTGTGAGCCAATGCCAGCCCTCGAGGGAGGGGGGTTCACTGCAGGACAACAGCCCTCATTAGAAAGCCACACCTCCCAATATCCCACTCCAAGAACTGGGCTAGGAAATGACAGAGTAACAGGCTGTTGTCAGGATGGCCCCATCCCTCCAGCAACCAGAGTCTATTGAAGGCCACCGCGCCTGTCCGGCCTTGCATCTCTCCAGGAAATTCTCCCCACAGCTCCTAGCGCCTCCTGCAGGGGCTCCCTCAGATGAGGCCTGCACCCCAGCAGAGGATGCAGCTCAGAGTGAAGCTGGGGCTTCACTGCATGTACTTGTCTAAGAGCAACGAGGCACTGCGGAGGTCCCTTTCCTGCCAGGATGCCAAGGACGCAAAAGGGTGCTGCTGGCACTGCGCAGACTGAGGGTTTCCATAGGTGTCGGCACATCAGCAGAACACGTTGGGATATTGTCAAGACTCTGGAGCTGCCCGGGCTGTACAGGGGCGGCAGGTCAGATAAGATCTGCCTGGCATGCAGCCCACGTGGGGAAGCAGCAGCCCTCTCCGTTCAGTGTGTCCAGGCAAGGCCATGGGGTCGGGGTAAATGCATCCTTCACAGTAACTCACAGCTGGTGGTGCGGATGCTGACAACTGCACACCAGCTTCGCTCCACGTGGGGGTCGGGGCTTGAATGTCCATCCTCTTAGACTCTAAGCATGCAAAGCTTAGAATATGCAGGCCTTTCCACCAAGTGTTAGCATCCTCGCGCTTATTGTGAGTGTGTATGTTCAGAGGCCTCAGTGCAGGGAGAAGCATTCACTGTCTGCAGGGTCAGGTGGGTCTGGAGACAAGAATGGCCTAGTTTGTGGGAATGGGGCTGAACCATATGGAAGTTTATCGTGTTTATAGCACTTTCAGTTCCTTGTTTCAACAACATGGGAAGTAGCTAGCGTCTCCCTCTACATTACAGGTGAAAACACAGGAGTCCACTGGAACTGGACAGAAATAAAATGTGGCAGAGATGAAATTCAAAAACGGCTCCATGTTCACCAGTCTGCCGGCAGCAAACACACTCTGTTCCTGCCCTGCCAGAACCCACACCCTCCTCTTTCAGTCCCAGCACCTGGCTTTCCTGGGGGGCCCACTCTTGCTTTGGGCACAGTCATGATGAAGGGCCCCTACCCCGAACTCGGGCCAAGGGCTTCCCTTGTGGGAATCTGAGTCCTGGTTCTAAAACACTCGGAGCAGGTCTGTGCCAAGGACAGCAGCCCGCCCTTTCAGAAGCCTGGCGGCAGCTTCTCCCTCCACATGAGCTGCTCCAGAGCCACCTGGCCGGTCCCTTCTGTTTGTTTGTTTGTTTGTTTGTTTGTTTGTTTGTTTGTTTACATTAGCCACTGAGCACTGCTGCTAGCAACCAAACCACCCAAACGTGGAGCCCCAGTCTAAGGTAGGGTCTACTTCGGCACAGGCTCCTCTAACTTCTAATTCCTCCATCTCTGATGTGAAAATGAGATGATATGAACAATGGTGTGGTTCTGGCTGATAATTCTGTAGCAGGATGTTAGGTGGGAGGTTTCCGGTTATCTCAGAATGGACAGCCAGGACCCAAAACTGAGGTAAAAGAGTTATGAAGTTACATACAGGCTAAAAAGAGCCGAACCCAACCGGAAGCCTCCCTCAGAACGCACGACATCTGAGATGGTGAGACTGGCCACGTGGACCTGGACCGAGCCTGTGTCTTCCGTGTGCTGGTGCTCCACCAACCCAGGGCTTCCTGGCCGGAAGGGGTTTCGCTGACCAGGAAGGGGCTTAATTCATACAGACAGTAAACAATTGCCCCTGAGGATGTCACTCAAATGCAAACCAGCCAGCCCAGAGGCCAGCCTCCTGGCTCTTTCTGTTTCAGGATGTGACACTCTCTCCACCTGCCCTACTCACTGCAGGTGGGTGGGGTACCAGGTCACTGGGGACAGCCCCTGTGCCCAGAGCCCAATGAAATTATTCCAGTAACCAATTCCAGACCTGCCCCTGCCTTGGCTCTTCCTTCCTATACCCACAGTGAAGGCTCTTGCCCACAGCCCTTTGCCCCCCGACTGACATTGCTGTGGCCCTCTGCAGTCCCCACATGGACCTATAAGGGCTGCCTCCTGATTCTAGGGATCTGTGAGTTTAATAAACACCTTCTTTCATGGCAGTCATTTCCTTCACTGCAGACCTTACCACCCTGATTAGAACAAATCCCAAATGCCCTTTAAACCCTGGCCAGGGACACTTCCTGCCTCTCCCTTCTATTGACCTCATTCTGATAAAAGAAGATGAGAAGACAGTGTAGAGCTGTGGGTATCAGCTGTGTCAGCCTCAGGATAAACAGTGGCCCTTGTTTATCCAAAGCTAGGGGTGAGGACCAGGGAAATCTCTCCGTAACAACACTGGCCTTCCACAGTCTAGCAGCATCCCCATACTTGATGAGCTTGCTGAGCTGCAGGTGTATCTGTTGAGGAGCAGAGCATGAAAGGAAATGAGGTGGGGGTATCCCAGGCAGCCTGCAGTCCCAGCCACAGGGCCAGGGTGCAGCCCTTTCCCATGCTGGAAGGACACTGGAATGCTGGGCGGGAGCCATCTTTCCGGTACCCCACGAGGAGGGCTGCCTGCCAGGCCTGCGGACTTTAATAATGGAGCTGAAGAAGGAAAGACACCCGAGCCAGAGGCCTCTGTCAGGGAACCAGGCGGTGGGAAGGACCCCCAGAGGGTGTTCCAAAGAATATGAGCAGCACCCCCAAGAGAGCGAGCTTGGATGCCAGCCACACCACCCAGGGTTTGTCACTGGCTGGTCAGTGTCAGCCTGAGCGCAGCAGCAGCCTATGGAGAGGACTGCAAGTGGGATCCTGAGGGAGAGTGAGTGAAGGGGGTGCTGGGGTGGTGGAGGAGGGAGGGGGGAGTGGAGAGAGGAGTTTAGTGCAATTCGGGGCAGGGGGAAGGTGGGACAGCACAACCAGACTTCTGGGATCTGTCTGTGTCTGGATCTGGTTTACCCCAGAGTGGCAGTAAAAACTCACCCAGCACATGATTGGCTGTGTACTTGCTGCAGGTGTGTCACCTCCAATATAAAATCTGCTTCTGAAGAGAACACAGAATACCCAGAGTCACCACTCTGCCCCAGCAAGGGTCCACGCTCACTGTCTCAGCCGTACCTGTGGCTTCTCCCCTCTGACTCTACGCCCTCTGATTGGCAGTGTTTCTGCTGCTCCTTGGCTGGTTCTCTCTCCATCTTTGGGGGTGTTTCTTCATATACATGAGCTGCTCACTTGAGATTCAAGGGGGCACCCTGTGCACATCTCTGCAGCTTCCTCTCTGTGCAGCCCTGCCTCTCACACCTGTGCCCTGTGATGTCGCTTGCCTGGGGTCCTGCAATCCCACCTCTGACACCTGGCCTTCACCTGGGCACCCTCCCACGACAAACCCTCTCCAGGCGGTAAGTTGGCCAATCACAGGGCTTGCTCCACCTCCTTTGTTTCCCCAGCCATGACTCTTGTCCTGTCCCCTGATTACCAATGTCTGGAAACCATTGTTGTATATATTTTGTTTTGATTTTTAGTTGTTTCTGGTGGAAGGTTAAGCCTAGTACTCATTACTTCATCATGATTAAAGCAAAAGTCCTGGGATTGATGGTTAACCAACCCATATCTAATTTAATGGTATTTTTTAAAGGAATTGACTTTATAAAATCCTTTACAAAGCTCTAATGTAGTTTTCATACCATCAAAAATCCTTACTCTAATTTCATTATTTTGCACTAGAGGCCCAGTGCACAAAATTCATGCACTTGGGGGAGGGGTCCCTCAGCCAAGCCTGTGCCTCTTGCAGTCTGGGAACCCCCAGAGAATGTCCAACTGATGGCTTAGTCCCACCAGTAGGACATCCTTAGTGCTGCCACAGAGGTGGGAGAGGCTCCCGCCATTCCCTCTGTGCTCACCAGCTGTGAGCTTGGCTTCTGGCTGAGTAGCACTCCCCCTATGGGAGCACACTGGCCACCAGGGGACAGCTCCTGCATTGAGCATCTGCTTCCTGGTGGTCAGTGCACATCATAGCAACTGGTCATTCCACCATTCGGTCAATTTGCATATTAGCCTTTTATAATATAGAATAATAAGAAGTGATTCGGTGTGTGAATGTCAGCACAGTGGGTGCTGGGGAGCTTACACTGGAGAAGGGGAGTGCAGGGTGCAGAACTCACCAGGGCTCTTTGGTGTTGTCTCCCTGACATCCAGAGAACAGAGGGTATTGGTTTATCCCAAGAGCCTCCTATAAGATCATTCTTGCTCCTGTTCTGTGATATCACCTGAGGAACTCCCACTGGAAATGCCCATCTTTTCCTGCAGGAGGCATGTCTGGGCTGGACTTATTGACTTGGGGAAGTGTAAGCATACAGGAGACAGTGAAGCTGAGTATGAGGGCAGCAGAGATGGTGAAGAGTGTGGAGAATGAGGAAAGAATGTGACTACAGAAGTCCATGGAGCCTTGACATGAACACAGATGAAAAAGAGACATCAGAACAAAAGAATCATGACCTATGGCCCCAAGTCTCAGTGACAGCATCTAGCATATGGGAAAGTCATGAAAGTCAGTGTTAACCAGTTCTCTGACCCCACAACTTACAGTAAACACAAGGGTGCATTCCTAACAGTGTGGTTCTCACACCATAAGGATAAAAAGTATTTGGACAAACACCCTCTCTGTGTTTTGGTGTGTGTGTGTGTGTGTGTGTGTGTGTGTGTGTGTGTATGTATGTGTGTGTGTTTTAATATATTTTATTGATTTCAAAGAAGGGAGAGTGAAAGAGAGATAGAAACGTCAATGATGAGAAAGAATCATTGATTGGATGCCTCTGCAAGCTTCCTACCAGGGATGGAGCCCACAACCTGGGCATATGCCCTTGACTGGAATCAAACCTGGGACCCTTCCATTTGCAGGCCGACACTCTATCCACTGAGCCAAACCAGTTAGAGTCACCTTCTCTCTGTTTGATAAAGATCGCCTTCACTCTTCATTTTGGACAGGCATAGAATTCCCACCAGAAAAACGAACAAAGTAAAATCACTAAGCATAATGAAAATACCTAACAACTCAAAAAAAAGGGAACTCAAAATAAGTTAAAAGCATGAGTTATTCCAGGAAATAAGAGAAAACTTCATGAAATCTCCTATTTGTCTTCTCAGTGAGATTGAAGAGCACATTGCATGTTTAAAACTGAGGAAAAAGAAAAAAAAAATCTGAAACCAGAAAAAAAAATAGTTAAAGATAAAAAATATAAACATTAAACTTTAAAGCTCTATGGAGGTAATGAGCAACATATTACATGCAGAAGAAAACTGGGAATTAGAAAATCAGGGAATTAAAACCAGCTCAACAAAATCCTCCTGGATTTAAAGCAAAGGTTAAAGGAACTGTCTATTTAATGTACGAAGGGGAAAAGGTATAAATATTGTAAAGGAGAATAAAAAATTATCATAATTTGAAGATTACATAATTGCCTTCCCAGAAAAACTAAAAACTGATTCAGCTAATAAGATGATTCAATAAGTTGGCTATTTACAAAGTGGTTTAAGAAATGGAAAAACATGAAAAGGTCATTTAAAATCCATGAACATTAAATTAACAGTAAACATAAAAATTTTATCATCAATATTTACCAAGTAAGTGCTCATTAAAACAATAACATAGTATTTATAGCCCAAGATATTAGCAAAAATAAATAATTTATCAGTTCTTATCAGCTATAAAAGGGAATTGGCCTTCTCACGGATTGGTGGCAAGAAAAGGAATTTTTGCAACGTGTAGGTACTTAGGAAATATGTTTATGTGTGTTTAGAATTTTTGCATACATTTGATCTAGCAACACTACATCAAGGAATTTATCTTAAGGAAATAATCATGATCATGAACAAATATGCAGCTACAATGGACTGTCATCCTGACTTGGGGCAATAAGTAGTGATTCTTTTGCTTTTGATGTCTCTTTTTCATATGTTTTAATGTCCCTTTTTCATCTGTATCATGGCACTGACAATATCAGTGAATTATCCAATGGTGGGGGGAACACCCATTTCTCCGCATTTTCCCTGTGTTCTCTACCCATTCTGCCCCATCCTCACCCTCATTTTTTTCTAAAGCCACAGAAAATATCCTGTGATACTTTCAAAAATAAATATAAATCTTTTGAAAGTACTAATAATGAATTATTTGAAACAGCCCAATTTTTATAACAATAGGGGGCATCCCTTAAATAAGGCAGATTATTTCTATAAGATGAAATAATATTAACACACTAAGATGTGGTAGAGAAAAAATAACAAAAGACAAAGTTTATAATAAAGTATGTAAAAATGACTTTTAAAAGACTGTTTTAGATTATTACATCATAGATGCAGAGATAAAGATATAGAGATATCTCCATATAACCATAGATCTTTATCTGTAACTATCAATCTCTCTTGGAAGTGTGTCACCAGGAGAGATTTAAAGTTATAGACAAAACCTTCGTGGAATCACGGGTGACTTTCCATTTTTTAACTTTTGTGTTATCTACATATTCTAAAGTTAATATTAAGTAACTTTGGGGTTTTGTTAAACTATTTCAATACTTCTCCCTGAAATCTCTCTCATAGTTGCATTTGTATATTGGGGATTCAGATATCACAGAAATATGAACACAGAACAGGTATCTCGTTGAGCTCTAATTTAAAAAATTTTGCATACGTTTGCATTTTATAGGTGCAGGCTCATGAAGAAATAGAGGGCTCCAAAGATGACAGCATGAAAATGGACATGTCTGTGCAGATTGAACTTTAGGCTTATGAGAAGCACACAAAAAAAAATGTGACTGTAGATAAGAGGTTATTAGAGTCAGAAGAGAACTTGGAGATCTTGTTGATTTTTTCTGTTTACATATTGGTTGACTGAGTAAGCTGCTAGCAAAGGCTCTGAGCAGGGAAATTTCCTGTACTTATATAGCAGAGGAAAACTCTCACAGAACTCAGCTCAATCTAGGCCTGAGAAAAACACCTATTCCTCTGCATTTTTCCTGTGTTCTCTATTCGCCCTGCCCCATCCTCACCCTCATTTTTTTTCCTAAAGCCACAGAAATTATATTATTCTATCTCCTACACATAGCTGCTAGGTATGGGCAGGAGGCAGAGGGAGAGTTTAGAGTCAACTTGTTCATATAGCTGCTCAGAATCACACTGTCAGAGGGAGCATTTGCTTAATTGTGCATGCCTTTTCCCTTTCCCATTGAGTTTGTACCTATGTTACTAAAGGACTTGGATTTTCCCTGTGCAATGCGGCCTCTGCCTACCTGTTGCATTCCTGAGTTGCATTCCATGGCCAGGCTGGAGAGGGCATGCTGCATGCTTCAGAAAGCCTCCCCGGGACGTGGGCACAGATCCCACAGGTGCGGACATGCTCAGGGATGCATATTCCCTTGGTGTGTGTCCTCTGGGGTGGCCCCTGTATTGACCATGCCTCCCTTCAAAGGCGGGTCATCTCTTTGTCTTGTGAGCAGAAGTGTAAGGTAACTCCAGATGGGCAATCAGAAGTCATTACAGCACTTTGTAATGTGGGAAAAGCCAGAATTGGGGTTTAAAATCCGATATACCACAGTGTGATCCCACAGACAGACTGAGTGGGGAATAGACAACCCAGGGGTAAGGATGAGAACAAATGGTCTTCCCCAAATTTCTTGTCGCCATCCCAAGGCAGTACAGATGGCCTTGCTTTGCTTCTGCATTTCCCTCAGCAAAGCTTGTGAACAGTGAATTCCAGTGGGCACTGAACACACCACTAGAAGCCAGGGCGGGTTTCTGTGGTTCTGCACAAATCGGAGGGGAGGAGTCACTCTCAGCTGCCTTCAGCCCCTCCTCCCTCAGTGTCAGCCTCTCCTCCTCAGTGTCAGCCTCTCCTCCTCAGTGTCA
>JAAGEH010000039.1:6990155-7076177 GCA_011751065.1 Lasiurus cinereus | reverse complement strand
CTCAGTGTCAGCCTCTCCTCCTCAGTGGCTCCTCTCCTCCTCAGTGGCTCCTCTCCTCCTCAGTGTCAGCCTCTCCTCCCTCAGTTTCACTTCTCCTACTCAGTGTCAGCATCTCCTCCCTAAGTGTCAGCCTCTCCTCCTCAGTGTCCCCTCTACGCCTCAGTGTCAGCCTCTCCTCCTCAGTGTCACCTCTCCTCCTCAGTGTCACCTCTCCGCCTCAGTGTCAGCCTTTCCTCCCTCAGTTTCAGCCTCTTCTCCTCAGTTTCACCTCTCCTCCTCAGTGTCAGCGTCTCCTCCTCACTGTCACCTCTCCTCCTCACTGTCACCTCTCCGCCTCAGTGTCACCTCTCCTCCCTCATTGTCAGCCTCTCCTCCTCAGTGTCAGCCTCTCCTCCCCCTCAGTGTCAGCCTCTCCTCCTCAGTGTCAGCCTCTCTTCCTCAGTATCAGCCTCTCCTCCTCACTGTCAGCTTCTCCTCCATCAGTCTCTGAGAGAGAGCCAACAGGCTGCACTCACTTGGCTCTTTCACCAGGGCCACATTCAAGCCTGCCTCTCATGAGCATGGACAGATACAAGCAGCAAGCCTGCCGGATCCCAGAGCAGCCCTCTCCACCAACATCAAACACATTGCACAGCTGACCTGACAAGAACATGGATCCTACTTCAAGATACACACACAGGGACCGAAAGAGGGAATCTCCTTTCAGCCTGGATTCAAGCACATCCCTGAGGATAGAAAGTGTTATACAACTGGTAATCATCCCAACCTTGCCTCCAACTAAAAGTCCAGGCTTATTCAAAGTGGATAGAGGAGATACAGCCCTCCTCTGAGGTGTGCTGTTTCTTTTTTATGCTCTCAGAACTTTATTAGGTGGACTTTGGGCAAAAGAGAAAACCCTGAAGGAGTCGCCCACCTGCCTCCCACATAGCCCCCCTGCCAGGAGGCGGTAAGGGGCAGCGCCTGGAAGGGCTGGTTTAAGGCTTTTGTGTAATGGGATCAGGTAACAATGAAGAATCACGACATATCTCATCCCCCTATAAACCATTATTTGAGTTTTTTCTTCCTTGTGTAATTACATTATCCCTCTATTTGAGAAACGTGTCCTTTTGTCATTTGTTGTGTTCCTCTCCTGCCAAATCTTGACCTGGGAATAGCGGAGATATCCCCCCAGCTCAACCTGAAAGTGGCACCTGTTTGCTGTTTTCCCAGGGGCTGCTCCAGTGCCACTGGGGGCTTCTTGGTCCCTCTGGGCATAAGCGGCTTGACCAGGACAGGTCCTGTACACCTGCCCGCCCACCACAATGACAGCAGAGACACTGGAGCTGTGAAAATCTCCCTGGATTTAGAGCCTTCATACTTGTCTCTGACTGTCTTTATGGCCTCTGGGTCTGCTTGGTCAAAAAGAAGGGCATGTGGCATTGGAACAAGCACTCCCGCAGAAGGAAATAAATTGGGATTCCAAGTCCAGGAGTCCCCATTGATTTTCTGCACTCTTGGAAGGGTTCTTTTGACTTGATTAACCAACCACAGTTTTCTTAAAGTGAGGGGAGTGGGAAACATCTTTAAGCCAGAGGTCCCACATGGATGACATTCTATGATTTTTCCTGCCCCAAACTTCCAAAACTACTTACTCCCATAAGTATAGTAATGCAAAATGACACTAATTCTCACACTGGTAGGAAGTCCTGTGTGGCTGGCATAACCAGGCCTTGTGCAATGTAGCAGAAGATAGTTTGGATGAGAGAGGGTGGGGCGAGGTATATTCTGCACACTTTCCAAGGTGCGACGTTCTCTGTCCACTCTCAAGCCAAACACTTGACAAAAGAGCCTCTTAGCCAGCATGTCAAGCTCAAAGGCTAACATGGACCAAATAAGCAAGATACAAGTGTATGTGGGCTGCAAAAAGACAAAAGCTTCAATTTTCATAGAAATGTAGGTTTATTTTGATGGAGACATGCTGAATACAAGGGACTAAAATAAATGAGTCATCATTAACATAAAATAATAGAACATTTTAATAAAAATTATTTTTTTCTTGAACATTCACTTACCAGGCACTGAATAACTGCACAAATTAATAAGCGTTAAAGCAAATAAACTTATTCTTTTGTTCTGCAAAAGTGAAATATTCGCCATTGCACATACTAAAAAAGTCAGTCCAAGACTAATGAAATATTCGCTGCTGGTATTAGTGGAGAGAAATGGTGCCCCTGCATGCGTAAGGCGCAAAAGAGAAATGAATGCTACATGATTATAGACATCAGTCATTAGCGAACATTGTAGTTCATTATTAATAATTATGTATAACATATTGTAAAAATTAAGTTGTGAAATTTTTATTAAAACATTTCTTACATACCGTTATATTGGCTGGGCCACAAAAATACTCATTGTCAGCTGCATGTGGCCTGCAGGCCAGGAGTTTGACATGCTTGGTCTAGTGCAATAATCAGCAATCTCATTAGTCAAAAGAGCCAAATATCAACAGTACAACAATTGAAATTTCTTTTGAGAGCTAACTTTTTTAAAATTAAACTTCTTCTAATGCCACTTCTTCAAAATATACTCTCCAGGCTGTGGTATTTTGTGGAAGAGCCACACTCAAGAGGCCAAAGAGCTGCATATGGCTTGCGAGCCGCAGTTTGCTGACCATAGGTCTAAGGGAAGTGAGGGTAAACTAGTCTTACAAGTCAATGGCTCACCATCACCTAGACCTGATGCAAGTGCTGATCGGCCCCTGGGCGCCAGTATGATTTGCTCTGGGGAGTCTCTACTCGCTGTTTCAGTGTGCACCTCACTCATTCCTAGGTCTGGGCCTTTACACATGAGGCTTGGCAAATCTGGAGTGCCCTCCATGCATGAAACAGCCTGAGAGAAAACATGAAGCATTTCTGTTCTGCTCATGTAAAGAAAATGCACATCTGTATTAAAAATCAGAAAAAAACGTTTCGAAAATGGCAGCGGATTAGACAGATGCGTCTGGAGCTTTGTCGCTGGGCAGAAGGAGAGAGAGCGGCTGAGAGTCACACTGGGAGTGTTTGTTGGCAAGTTAAGAGTCAGTTATCCTCCAGGAGAAGGTGGGGGTCTGCTGGATGGGGCTCTCCCGGCCAGGCAGCCCCACTACCACGGGGTTTTTGTCTGCCGGAGCCACCAGCGTGAACGCGGAGACCTTGCCATCTTGCAGAGGGAGGTGGATGTCTGCGGCAGTCTGAAGCCTGGGGCACCCATCAAGCAGCCGGGGACCCAGGGACCCAGAACTTCGCTCTCCAATTGGCGCAGACATGCGACAGAATCAGAGATCCACAGAGCACACGGAAAGTGCCTTGTGTGCTGTACCTGGTCGTGTTGTAGTTTGTGCCTTTCAATCAACATAGGAGAGAGAACTGCATAACCAGACACCTGGAGAAGAAAGACCATGGGCAGAAAAAGAAACAGCCCACATAAGACAGAAAGGCAGGTTTCACCAGAAAAGGAAGTAAACGAAATAGAAGCAGAAATAAGCCTGCCAGAGAAAGAGTTCAGAGAAATGATCATAAGGTGGATGAAAAGAATGGAAAACAAAATCAACAATCTGAGTAAGAGCCAAGAGGAAATGAAGAAGACCCAAGAGGAGATGAAGAAGCAGCAAAAAGAAATGCAGAAGAAACTAGAGGAGGTGCAGAATAAACAAGAAGTAATGAAAAATGACATCACTGCTATAAAGAACTCAATAGAAAGCATCAAAAGTAGACTAGAAGAAGCAGAGGACGGCATCAGTGAGCTAGAAGACACGGTAGGAAAAAATACCCAAGTACAGCAGCTTCAATAAAAAAAAAGTTAAAAAGCAAGAAGAGAATCTAAGGGAATTTTGGGATAACATGAAACAAAACAACATCCGCATAATTGGGGTTCCAGAAAAAGTGGAAACTGAACAAGGATTAGAGAACGTGTTTGAAGAAACAATGACAGAAAATTTCCCCAATATAGGAAAGAAAAAACCCACACAAATCCAAGAAGCTCAGAGTCCCAAGCAAAATGAACCCCAACAAACCAACACCAAGGCACATTATAATTAAATTGGCAAACACCAACGACAAAGTAAGAATCTTAAAAGTAGCCAGAGAGAAACAGAAAGATACCTACAAAGGAACCCCCTTAACACTAGCTACTGACTTCTCAACAGAAACTCATCAGCCCAGAAGGGAATGGAATGAAATATACAAAGTTATGCAAAGGAAGGGTCTGAATCCAAGAATACTGTACCCTGAAAGACTCTCAATCAAAATTAAAGGTGAAATAAAAGCTTTACAGACAAAAAAGGATTAAGGAATATATTACCACCAAACCAGCAATGCAAGAAATGTTAAAGGGTCTACTGTAATAAAAAGAAACAGGAAGCAAAGAAGGAACTCGGGGGTAAGGAAGAAAAATGGCAACAGATAAGTACTTATCAATAATAACTTTAAATGTAAACGGATTAAATTCTCCAATCAAAAGACATAGGGTAACTGATTGGATAAGAAAACATGATCCATATATCTGCTGTCTGCAAGAAACTCACCTCAGGAAAAGAGATGCACAAAGATTGAGGGTGAAGGGATGGAACATGGTATTTCAGGCAAATGGAAATGAAAAAAAAGCTGGGGTTCCAATACTTATATCTGACAAATTAGATCTCAAAGTGAAGGACATAACAAGAGATAAAGAAGGCCACTTCATAATACTAAAGGGAACAATCCAACAAGAAGAAATAACTCTGGTAAACATATATGCACCCAATATAGGAGCACCTAAATACATAAAAAAAACTCTTGGAGGATATTAAGGGAGAGATTGACAGCAATACAATCATAGTAGGAGACTTTAATACCCCACTGTCATCATTGGACAAATCCTCTAAACAAAAAATCAGCAAAGAAACATCAATACTAAATGACTCACTAGACCAGATGGAATTAATTGACATCTTCAGAACATTTCACCCCAAAGCCACAGAATATACATTCTTCTCCAGTGCACATGGGTCATTTTCAAAGATAGATTATATGTTGGGTCATAAGAAAAGTCTCTTCAAATTCAAGAAGATAAAAATCATATCAAGCATTTTCTCAGACCACAGTGGCATAAAACTGGAAATCAACTATAATAAAAACAATAGAAAGAAATCAAACACATGGAGACTAAACAGCATGCTATTAAACAATGACTGGGTAACCAGAGAGATCAAGGAAGAAATAAAAAACATCATGGCAACAAATGACAATGACAACACAATAATCCAAAATTTATGGGACACAGTGAAAGCAGTCTTGAGAGGGAAGTTCATAGCCCTACAAGCCTACTGCAAAGAACAGGAAACAATGGTAATAAATTACCTAAACCTACAACTCAAAGAGCTAGAACGAGAGCAACAAGAAAAGCCCAGTGTACTCAGAAGGAAGGAAATAGTGAAGATCAGAGTGGAGAAAAACAACTTGGAGACCAAAGAAACAATTCAAAAGATCAACAAAACAAAGAGCTGGTCCTTTGAAAGGATAAACAAGATTGATGGACCTCTAGCCAGGCTCACCAAGAAGCAAAGAAAGAAGACCCAAATAAACAAACTCAAAAATGAAAGAAGAGAAATAACAACAGACCCTGTGGAAATACAAAGGATTGTTAAAAAATACTATGAACAACTCTATTCCAACAAATTGGACAACCTGCAAGAAATGGACATTTTCCTAGAAAAGAATCACCTCCCAAAACGCAATGAGGAGGAAGCCAAACATCTCAATAGTCCAATAACTATGGAAGAAATTGAAGCAGTCATCAAAAAGCTTCCAGCAAATAAAAGCCAGGACCAGGATGGCTACACAGGAGAGTTTTACCAAACATTCAAGGAAGAATTAAAACCTATCCTCCTCAGACTATTCAAAAACTTTCAAGAAGAAGGAACACTTCCAAACACCTTCTATGAAGCCAGCATCACCCTAATACCAAAACCAGATAAAGACAACACAATGAAAGAGAATTATAGGCCAATATCTTTCATGAACATAGGTGCCAAAACCCTCAACAAAATTCTAGCAAATCAGATCCACCAGTACATCAGAAAGATCATACACCATGAGCAAGCAGGATTCATCCCAGGAATGCAAGGATGGTACAATATCCACAAATCAATAAATGTGATACATCACATAAACAAATTGAGAGAAAAAATCACATAGCCATATCAATTGATGCAGAAAAAGCATTTGACAAAATCCAACATCCCTTCTTGATAAAAACGCTCAGCAAAGTGGGAATAGAAGGATCATACCTCAACATCATAAAAGCCATATATGATAAACCCACAGCTAATATCATACTAAATGGGCAAAAACTAAAACCATTTCCCCTAAGAACAGGAACAAGACAGGGATGCCCACTCTCACCTCTCCTGTTCGACATAGTACTGGAAGTATTAGCCATTGCAATTAGACAAGAAGAAATAAAAGGCATCCAAATTGGAAAAGAAGAAGTAAAGCTGTCCTTATTTGCAGATGACATGATATTGTACATAAAAAACCTAAAGGACTCCATTCCCAAATTAATTGACTTAATTAATGAATTCGGCAATGTATCAAGATACAAAATTAATGCTAAGAAGTCTGTGGCATTTCTATACATTAATAGTGAAATTACAGAAGGGAAACTAAAAAAGCAATCCCATTTACCATCGCACCAAAAAATTAAGATACCTAGGAATAAACCTAACTAAAGAGGTAAAATACCTATATGCAGAAAACTACAGGACACTGAAAAAAGAGATAGAGGAAGATGTTAACAGATGGAAGAGCATACCATGCTCATGGATTGGGAGAATCAACATCATTAAAATGTCCATACCACCCAAAGCAATCTACAGTTTCAATGTACTTCCCATTAAAATACCAACGACATATTTCACAGACCTAGAAAGAATTCTTCATAGATTCATCTGGAACAAAAAAAGACCACGAATAGCTACAGCAATTCTGAGAAGGAAGAATAAAGTAGGTGGGATCTCAATACCAGATTTCAAGCTATACTACAAAGCAACTGTTCTCAAAACAGCCTGGTACTGGCACAAGAACAGACATATAGACCAATGGAATAGAATAGAGAACCCACATATCCACCCAAACCACTATGCTCAACTAATATTTGACAAAGGAAGCATGAACATTCAATGGAGCCAAGATAGCCTCTTCAATAAATGGTGTTGGGAAAATTGGACAGATACATGCAAAAATGAAACTGGACCACCAACTTACACCAAATACAAAAATAAACTCAAAATGGATACAGGACTTAAACATTAGAAGGGAAACCATAAAAATACTAGAGGAATCCACAGGCAGCACAATCTCAGATATATGACGAAAGAACTTCTTCACTGATACTGCTCCAAAGGCAATGGAAGCTAAAGAAAAAATAAACCAATGGGACTACATCAAAATAAAAAGCTTTTGCACAGCAAAAGAAACCATCAACAAAACAACAAGAAAGATCACTGGATGGGAGAACATATTTGCAAATGTTATCACTGATAAAGGTTTAATCTCCAAAATCTACAGCCAACTTATACAACTTAATAAAAGGAAGATGAACGATCCAATAAAAAAATGGGCAACAGACCTAAATAGAACCTTTTCAAAAGACGACAGAATGAAGGCTAACAGACACATGAAAACATGTTCAAAGTCATTAATCATCTGAGAGATGCAAATCAAAACAATGTGATACCATCTTACACCTGTCAGAATAGCAATCATCAACAAATCAACAAACGACAAGTGTTGGCGAGGATGCGGAGAAAAAGGAACCCTTGTGCACTGTTGGTGGGAATGCAGACTGGTGCAACCACTGTGGAGAACAGTATGGAGTTTCCTCAAAAAAACTAAAAATGGATCTCCCATTTGACCCTGTAATCCCACTCTTAGGAATTTATCCTAAGAAATTACAAACACCAATCAGAAAAGATTTATGCACCCGTATGTTCATAGCAGCACAATTTACAATAGCTACAATTTGGAAACAGCCTAGGTGCCCGTCAGCAGATGAGTGGATCAGAAAACTGTGGTACATCTACACAATGGAATTCTATGCTGCCATTAAAAAGAAGGAATTCTTACCATTTGCAGCAACCTGGTTGGAACTGGAGATCCTTATGCTTAGTGAAATAAGCCAGTCAATGAAGGAGAAGCATCACATGATCTCACTCATTTGTGGATAATAAAGAACAGTATAAACTGATGAACAAAAGGATAGATACAGAGACAGTAAAGCTTCAAACAGACTGTGAAATTACAGCAGGAAGATTAAAGTTAGGTGAGGTAGATAAGAGATCAAAGGACTTGTATGCATGCATATAAGCATAACCAATGAACATAGACACTGGGGGGTTGGGGTATGTTTGGGAGGGAAGGGGGCAATGGGGAGATATGTATAAAAATTAATAAAAATTTTAAAAAAAGAAAAAAACATTTCAAATATACAAGAATAGAAACACTGTGTAATCAATTTCAAAACCTCAATGAAATTGATTATTTTGCTTCTTTTAATTACCAAAAAAATTGACATTAGAAGATGAAGATGACTTTAATAAATAAATGGGGAAATGTTATTTAATTATTTCTGGAAAGACTTTAGGCTCAGATGCTTTTATTAACGAAGTTTTTAGAACTTTTCATAGGGAAAAAAGAAAAAAGCAGTTGTCTAATGCATTCCAGAGAGTGGAGATGGAAATTACAGATCACGTTATGATTTAATTACAAAATAATAAAGAAGAAAAAGGAAGATAGCGACTTTATAGTGGAGGAGCCTGGCAAACACCTGAGCCAGGTGATGAAGGTCCCCCGGTCCCCCCTCAGTGATGTCATGTTCCCTCCATATGATGTGATGAGGAGTCTGCTTCATATCTATGGTTTTCTTTCCAAAATCCCATAAACATAATCAAATCTTGGGAAGCCATCAAACAATCCCTAATGGGCAGCGGGGGGTGGGAATTCAACAAGATAGTCAGTACCCTTCAAACTGTCACAATAATTAAAACAAGGACTGATGCGGAATTATGGACCACAGGAGCCTGTGGAGACGTGGAAACCGACGGCAGTGTGGAATTCGAATCGGATCCTGGAATAGAAAGAGAACATTAGTGGGAAAATAGCTGAAATCTAAATAAAGTCTGCAGTTCAGTTAATAGTCATGTTTCTCAGTTTTGACAAATATATCAGATAAATGCAAGAAACTGGTTGAACTGTACACAGGAACTATCTGTACTATTTTCACAAAAGTCAGGCAAATCTAAAATTATTTCAAAATTAAAAACGTAAATAAAGTGTTCAAGGGGAAATGCTTACGATTTGTTCTATAGACAAAGGGAGATTTTCAGCACTTTTTTACAAGCTGCTTGTGAGATCAGTGAGGTGTGACTGTTATCTAAGAAACTGATCCATGGGAGCAAATAGGGTGCAGGAAGGGGCTGGCACCAGGAGGGATGAGGATGGACGTGAGAACAGTAGACACTAGGAGGGATAAACAAATGCAAGCAGCATTAAAGAATGAAAATTTAAGGAAATCAGACAGAAATCAGCCCCCATTTAGGAACCCAACACCTAACTACTCTACTGAGTGTTGTTTTTTGCTTTTCTTCGTTGGCAAGTTTTTATCAAGGCAAATCTGGAATTATTCCATAAAAAGTATAGGATTCACGACCCTCTCACAACAAATTTGACATCTAACTTGCCCCAGATCAAGGACTGCAGCTTTATGAACACCTCTACTGCCACAGAAGGCTCCTCTGACAAGATTCCCTCTAATCACACTCCTGTGCACACACCTGGTCCCGGCACCCTCCTTAACTACCTGATCCCGTTTATCAGCCACAGACTAGTTGCTCAATTTCTGCCTGAATCCCGCGTGTTGACATAGTCAGCGGTCAGAAAAAGCTGTGAGAGACGTTGCAATGCTCAGAAAACGTTCCATGTGTGTCTTTTCAATCAAACACTAGGTGATTCTTCTGCACTACCTGCTTTGCCAGGACCTGTGCAGCTTGTCCTGCTCGTTATATGATGCACGTGACTTGACCTTAGAAACACAAACGGGTATTGTCTGCATAAGATGCCATTGATCATCAACTGTGGATAAGGCTAAGCTTGCTCCTGTTACATACTTGCTTCCATATTTTTCCAGGCTAACACTCGTGTGCTCTTTCTTTTCTCCTTTGAACTGAAGCTACCCTCTTACTGGTTCCTCCATTCATTAGTGAAACCAGTAAAACCCTTGAAACATATTCACTATATGCTTCTTTGGTACTTATGAATTCTTCCCTTTTTAAAAAATGTGTTCTTTTAGCACAACTTATATCCCCAGGCCAATGCTCAGAGGAGCGTGAGCCTAGGAACATGAGGAGCACCTTCCTTGCCTCGAACAGCTGCCTGATGCAGGCTGGGGAGCTGATGACTGCACACTCAGTCTGCACAACTCAGCAGGGATTCTCAAAAACATGTGGAACTATCAAATAACGAGCATCTCAACAGTAGCAAGGGAAGACCAGAATCGATGGCAACTGGCCAACACCGCTTTGTGCAGGGCCTCGGAAGCCTACGGTGAAGGCGGGGAGAGAAGGAAGGTGAGACCTCCACTCTGGCTAACATGAAGGTCTTGCCGTAGAGGCAGGAGGACCCATTTCTGATTTCACTTGAATGCGAGGAATAGAGTGCATGCCTGCTGTGTTGGCTCCAGGGAAGTAGATGGGAATGATTCCTGCTTTGGGTGAACATATAGATTTTGAACCTGTCCCTCAATGAAGAGTTGGGGTCTGTTCAGCCTGACTTTAAGCTGGGAGCCCTGAGCCCCTTTGTTCTGTCCTCCTGACCATGTAGATATTCTCTGGGTCTTCTTCCCATCTTTTTCTTCCTTCCTTCCTTTCTTTCTTTTTTTAATATGTTTTATTGATTTTTTACAGAGGAAGGGAGAGGGATAGAGTTAGAAACATCGATGAGAGAGAGACATCGATGAGAGAGAGACATCAATCAGCTGCCTCCTGCACGCCCCCCACCGGGGATGCACCCACAACCAAGATACATGTCCTTGACCAGAACCGAACCTGGGACGTTTCAGTCCTCAGGCCGACGCTCTATCCACTGAGACAAACCGGTTTGGGCCCATCTTTTTCTTTCTTAAGCAGCAATGAAAGGAATCTGTACACAGCCTTGTGGGTGTAGATTTTGAATGAAGCGACTTATTTCTCTCTTTTTTTATTTTATCATTTAAAGTACAGTACATATAGGAAGCTACTTATCTCATTAGCAAAACCCTCCTGACCCTCTGTTGACTATTTGCCCACATTCACAATGACCAATGAACAAGGACTTCTGGGACCTCTGAGTGTAACTTAAAGCACCAGGCCCTTCTTCCCAGGCATGCGAGTTCATAGCCCTATCGTAGTGAGAGTGCTCCCTACCTAACCCTGACTTCCCCCCTGCAGTTCATCCTCACTTAGCTGGCACTAACCTACCTGAATGAGATTGGCTCCATATCCAGTGGGATCTTTGGGCCTTTCACTGGAGGTCATGATGCGTCCTCAGACTGGCCTTGACCACAGGCCTTGACCTGCCCTGCAATGAGCAGTACCTGTCCCTTCCCTCATAGCTATAGTGTATTCCCTTCTTTCTCATAAGACAATCCTCAGTTGACTCTAAAAATTTCAAAGCTGATTTGAATGTAAAAATCAGTGTTTTTGAGATATGACTGACATTCACTTAAGGCATAAAGCTTAAGCATCAGTCAAATTCTCATAAATGTTATGTGTCCCTTCTGGGGTTTTGCGTCTCCCCCATGCTTGTTGGTAAGGGAGCTGCACAGCTCCCCTCTAGGCTCCAGGAGCTCCTCGCAGGCACCCGCCTGGGATGTGGCTGCCCTAGGGCTCCATCTCACTTCTCTAGAACAGATTCCCACGGTAGGAACTCAGAGCTGGAATCTAGCACTGCGCCAGCAACCGCAGGTGAAGAAGACAGACATTTTCCACTGAATATTCCCTTTCATCTCTGTGCAACATCCAGACTATGAAGTGGCTGTCATATGCCGTGGGGACTTGGTCCTACAACTCCAGTTATTTGACCTAAAAATGAGAAGCAGCGCAGTGTAGTGCAAGCATGTCCAACACCCAGCCCACAGGTCACATGCCTCATTTATTTGGCCCGTGTTAGCCTTTGAGTTTGACATGCTTGCAGTGCTTTAAGACCCCAGGTGCTACAGGTGGGGTCCAGATACTGCCCCCCACTCAGCTGCTTGATTCTTCCCTAACCTGTGATCCTAAACCCATTGAGCCTCAGCTTTCTCATCTGTAAACTGGGGCTCACAATAGTACTAACCTCCCAAAATAAATCAGTTTAAAAATGCTCATATAAACTGTCATGCTACCTAATATCTCTGTTTTTTATTCTCACCTGAGGACATGTTTTTATTGATGAGAGAGACAGAGAGAGAGAGATCAAACAGTTGCTGCCTATACCTACTCTAAACAGGAATCCAACCTGAAACCTGGATATGTGCCCTGACCTGGATTCAACCCTAACCTTTTGATGTACAGATGACATTCCAACCAACTGAGCTACCCGGCCAAGGCTCTAACTGTTTTATTTGAATTGATTTTCTCTTAATAGAGACAGGCCAACTTAGCCGAGAGAAACCCTCTCCCAGGCTGTGTCTCTAAGATACAGAAACCACTTTCTGGTTGAGGGAGGAAATAAATTGTGCATGAAGATATTACCTGGCCGATGGTTACACTTTTTAATCTGCTGTGTGAGCAGAAACTCACTGATGAATTCTGTCAGCAAAATTTAGGTTGAAGGCAGCAAAGTGGAGCCCAGACTGACTCAGATGTCCCGTGTCCACTTCAGATGGAAAGGAGCCAATTAACCCTCTAAAATGGTTCTGAATATTCTTCTTTCCCTGACTGCACATCTTTTCTCAGTACTATTTCCACCTAGCCTGCCCACATCTGCTATAAAGATCTCCCACAATCCCATATTCTTTTTTTTTCTTTTTGTATTTTATTTTATTTTATTGATTTTTTTATAGAGAGGAAGGGAGAGGGATAGAGAATTAGAAACATCGATGAGAGAGAAACATTCATCTGCTGCCTCCTGCACGCCCCCTACTGGGGATGTGCCCGCAACCAAGGTACATGCCCTTGACCAGAATCGAACCTGGGACCTTTCAGTCCACAAGCTAACGCTCTATCCACTGAGCCAAACCGGTTTCGGTCCGAACGTTTCTTTTTTTTTAATTTTTTTATTAATTTTTATTAATTTTTTATACATATCACCCCATTGCCCCCCTCCCTCTCAGGCATACCCCGACCCCCCAGTGTTTGTGATCATTGGTTATGCTTATATGCATGCATACAAGTCCTTTGATTGATCACTTATCTACTTCACCTAACTTTAATCTTTCTGCTGTAATTTCAGTCTGTTTGATGCTTTATGATTTTTGTCCTCCTGAGAATTATCAGTCTACACCCTTTCTGTGCTCCTGATTCTATTATATTCACCAGCTTATTCTGTTGATCAAATTTTTAATTCACTTAATTTTTAGATTCACTTGTTGATAGATATGTATTTGTTGTTCATAATTTTTTGGCTTTTACCTTTTTCTTCTTCCTCTTCTAAAAGAGTACCTTTCAGCATTTCATATAATACTGGTTTGGAGTTGATGAGCTCCTTTAGCTTTTTCTTCTCTGTGAAGGTCTTTATCTGCCCTTCAATTCTGAATGATAGCTTTGCTGGATAGATTATTCTTGGTTGTAGGTTCTTGCTGTTCATCACGTTGAATAGTTCTTGCCACTCCCGTCTGGCCTGCATCGTTTCTGTTGAGAAATCAGCTGACAGTCATATGGGTGCTCCCTTGTAGGTAATGAACTGTTTTTCTCTTGCTGCTTTTAATATTCTCTCTTTCTCTTTTGCTCTTGGCATTTTAATTATGATGTGTCTTGGTGTAGTCCTCTTTGGGTTCCTTTTATTTGGGGTTCTGTGTGCTTCCTCGACTTGTAAGTCTATTTCTTTTACCAGATGTGGGAAGTTTTCAGTCATTATTTCTTTAAACAGGTTTTCAGTATCTTGCTCTCTCTCTTCTTCTGGCACCCCCACAATTCTGATGTTGGTACGCTTGAAGCTGTCCCAGAGGCTCCTTACATTATCTTCACATTTTTGGATTCTTTTCTCTTCTTGCTTTTCCAGTTGAATGTTTTCTGCTTCTTTATATTTCAAATTTTTGACTTGATACTTGCCTTTCTCTAGTCTGCTGTTAGGACTCTGTATAATATTTTTATTTCAGTCAGTGTATGTTTAATTTCTAGTTGGTCTTTTTTCATCTTTAGTTGGACCTTTTCCATCTCCTCTTGGGTCTCACTAAATTTATCCATCTTTTCTAGCATATTCTTGAAAAACCTTATAAGCGTGGTTTTGAACTCTATATCCACTCGTTTTTTTTCCTCCATTTCTTTTGTTTGTAATCCCTTCCCTTGTCTAGACATTTTCACTATGCTGGGGAAACTTCTGTGTTGAATTCAGCTTTATGATACCAGACGTGCAAAGCCGCAGAAGCCTCTGTTGAGCTTGGGAGGGGTGGAGTCTCAGGGCTTAAGGGACCACCTTGCCTTCCAGTCGGCCCCGCCCTCCTCGGCCCATGAGTCTCACGTGACTGGGTAATCGCTGGAGCGGTCCTTGTGCGCATGCCCGCAGTGCCTCTAACCGCTGCCTTTCCGGCTCCCCTGCACACCAGGACCACAGGAGTCTAGGTCTCCAGGGTTTCGTCCGAAACAGGGGTTTAGTGAAGTTAGAAGTGGCACAGTTGGGAGGGTCTGTCTCCCGCCCACTCGCGAAAGCCAGCGACACAATCAGCAGTCTGTCCTGCGCACAGTGCCGTGCGCGCCACCAGATCTTTGATCTTTTGTGACTCCCCTAAATTTCCGTGCACTTCTCCCTTTTCACAGTCCAAACTCCCCCCGTATGAGTTTCGGCTGGATCTGGGGTTTAGTGTCGTAGGATAAGGGGTTCAATGCCGTTGGGAGTCTCCGTCTCCCTCCCGCCAGAGAAAGCCAGCCAGGTACTAGGGCACCCGCTCTCTCCTCGTGCGCATCTCCGTACCTCAGCTTTTTGCAGCTCCTCTGGGTCTCTGTGAGCCCCTCTCTTTCCCTCTAGTTGTAGAACTTCCACTCGGCCAGCTTTCCTGTGGTTCTGGATGATGTCCGTTCTGTCTTTTAGTTGTAGTTTTGAAATTGTTGTGCGAGGCAGCAGTGTAGGTGTTTACCTATGCCACCATCTTGGATTCCCTCACAATCCCATATTCTTGTTTCAGGAACTCAGGTGGCTCTCTGGGGCCAGGCACCTCCCGCCCCCGTGCCCACCCCATTCTGAGCTCAGAGGCCACTCTGCCCTTGCCAGATCAGCCCATTCCTCCTCTCCTTGGTGTGCCCTTTCCCGGGTTTGTCCACTACTAATCGAGTCCTCTCCAGCATCTCCTCTCCCAGTCCTAACACCAGCAGGCTTTGTATGATGGCTTAGCCTCCAGCCCCTCCTTTTCCTGTCTATGATCCTTTTGTCCTCCATGGTCAATCAATCCAAACACAGATGGCTCCCCAGCAAGGCAGTGGGCTGCAGTTAGCAGATTACAAATAAATAAAAATGGAAAACTGAGAAACTTGTGTCTTTCTCTTCTCTACTCATAACACCATGACACGGAATGAGTGAGGGATTTCCCCTCACTGACCAATTCTCCCTGGACACCACTGGGTATACAGCAAGCCAATTCTATTCTGACAATACCTGGAGTCTGAGCAGACCCCAAAGTTTCAGGGCTCAGTTCCAGGAAACTGCCCTCACTTCAACTTCCAACCACCTGGCTATAAGTCAGGGTTGCCAGGACTTTCTCCACAGGCTTGATAATTTGCTAGAATGACTCAGAGAACTCAGGGAGACAGTGAGTTGAAGAGGTGCCCAGGGTGAGGTCTGGGAGGGTCCCAGTGCAGGTGTTTCTGCCCCCATAAGGTTGGGTTACCACACATGGATGTGTCCACCAGCCCAAAAGCTCTCTGGGCCCCTGTTTAGGGATTTTTATGGTGGTTTCATCATGAAGGCATAATCAGGTATTAGCTGAGTTTCCATCCTCCTCCCACACCAGAGGATGGGAGGTGGTCTGAAACTCATGGCTTGATCTCTCAGGGGACCGGTCACCATCCTGAAGATATTCAGTAGCTCATGAAGAGTCACCACATTGGAAAAAAAGACACTCCTATAAAAGTCCAAGGGAGTTAGGAGCTCTGTGTCCTGAATGGGGGCAGAGACCAAATATCTATTTTTTGTTATGTCAGGGACAGCCAGCAGATAGGCTGGCTTCAGTGCAAATGATAAAGAAATGAAGCAGCAAGATCCACGCCATGCATAAAGGTCAGCATCCTGAGAGTGGGACACGAGGGAGACCAAATCACTTCAGCCTCCATCTGGGAAGTGCAAAGGTTGTGTGACCATCATCTATCATTATGTGGGGGACTATCCTCCTTTCTATAGAAGAGTGGTCTGGCTGAGAACCAGGGGATGTGCAACAGGTCCATGCATGCGGGTCGAGTCTGCCTTAGAGGGCAGAGCTGTCGTTATAATCCAACTAGAGGTCTAATGCATGAAATTCATGCATAATAGGGTCCCTAGTGGCTGCCAGCTGCCAGCAGGGCCTCCCTTCATTCCTTACTGCCCCCTGGTGATCGATGCAGATCATAGTGAGCAATTGAACTCCAAGTCAATCGAACTCCCAGAGTTTGCACATTAGCTTTTATATAGCTAGATAAGATACTCCATCCCCCACTAGTTGTTCTTGTCCTGTGTGCACAGCCAGCTCCCCTTCTTTGCTTGTTCATCTTATTGTACCAGGATACATTGTACTTTTTTTCTGCATCTAGCTATGATTTATTTGAAAACAGACTGCATTTTTGTAAATATGGCTGAATCAATGAAAAATCCACTTAGCTGCCAGTGATAGAAAATGTGATTACTGTGGCTTAAAAACTGTTCATTTTCCTCACTTACCCAGAAGTCCCAAGGTAGGTGACGTGATGAGTCCCTTGAATATACCCTTAGAGAACTGGGTTCTTTCTTTCATATAATCCTTAGCTTATTGTCCTTTGTCATTGTGTTGGACCTCAGGGTCACAAAATGGCTGCTGCACCTTCAAGCACTGTAATCATGTTCCAGGGCAAAAGGTCATCCTTTCTTGTTTTTAATCAGCAAAACAAGATTTTCCAGAAGTCTCAGCAAGAAGGTATTTATGTGTACCTCATTAGCCAGACCTGAACCATGGCCAATTGCTAGACCAAGTGCTGGCCAGGGGAGCAAGATGATCATGACAGCTTTGAGGCACAGGACAAGGCTCCCCAGCCATGACTCAGAACCCAATCTGCCAAACAATAACTCTGCTTTTTACTTCCAGAGACAGGACCTTCCCTCTCCAGAATCAAATCACCTCCACTGTGAAAGCTCACATTTATGAAGGACTTACTACATGTCAGGCATTGTTCTCAAGCAGTTACAGGAATCCTCATTTCAAATCCTCATTTGTCACAACAACCCTATGAAGTCAGTACTATTATTAATCTTGTTTGCAGAGGAGGAGATGGAGTGGCAGAGAAACAAAGCAGCTTTTCCAAACCTGCTCAACGAATGGGCAGCAGAGCCAAGACCCAGGCAGGCTGACTAGAGTGGCAATGTTCTCGCTACTACATCCCTCGGCAGCTCACCTCTCTCCATGCCACCCCAGGCCAGTGTAGTGGGTTGAATGAATGAATGAATAATCGAATTCATGATTGTGCCTTTACTCAGAAGCCCTAACCTGGCCGGGGCCTCAGTGAGGTTTGAAAGCACTGTTCTCCATCCATCTCCTTAACGGGGTCAGAGTATTATTCCACAAACAGGATTTATGTCTGTTCACTGTGCTCTGAGAGAGAACAAAAAAACCTGATTCTTTTGCAGGGCTTCCTGCTAACAGAGAGCAGGAAAAAGAAGTCTGCAAAGCCTGAGCTTTATCAGCAGACTGAAGTAAAACAACTGTATGTACAGAAGTGTCTCGGGCCAAAAAATGAACAAAATGCAAAACACATCCAGACTGCGGCTGAATCCTTGAAAATTGTGGTAGCAAGTGCTGGGCCCTGTTGGAGAAGAAGGGAATAGGGGCATGGGGTCAGCATAGATCCGAGAACTGAGTTGGAGATCCGGCCCCAGTACAGGATGAACCTGAGAGCGACGGAGGCCAGATGCCAGATTCCAAAGGACAGCGAGCAATTCTGCCAAACCGCTCTGTATTGTGTCTACCCGGGGCGAGTGAGCATCTGCTGTGAAGAAGCAATGGGACAGTGCTGGTTTCATGGCAAGACTTCGCCCTGCAGCTGATGTAGCTGCGTCCTAAGAACCCCCGCCCAGCTCTCCCATGCAGCCTTGTTCAGCATGATAAACATCGTCTGTGTGCATGTCTGTCTTCCTTTGTAGGGTTGTCAGGCTTAGCAATGTAAATGTAGAATTTCAGATAGATGGTGAGTACATGTCTAGTATAAGTATGTCCCAAAACACAGGTTTGGAATATACTTATACGAAGCATTTCTTCATGTTTATCTGCCATCCAAGGTGAACTCAGTGTCTTGCATTTTACCTGTCAGCATGATGTCCTGAGGCCTGTAGACCCAGCTGTGTTTCTGTCACTGCCCCAGCCCCAGCTGTGAAGGGGAGGGGGCTCTCCTTTCCTGTGCTCTCATTTCCCATGAGCACTGTGCGTGGCCCAGGACCTTTGTCATTAACCATTTACATGAACTTGGACAAATAGCTTCTGCTGCCTGATTTTGCAGCCTGGAGGCTGAAATCCTGAAGGACACGATTCTTCTACCACGTTTCTCTGGCCCACAGTCCAGGCCAACTACTCTCTCACCCAGGCCACGCTTCCTTTTCAGGACAGCCTGGTGCAGGCCACATCTTTGTCAAATGAGGAGCCGGACAGGTTCATGCCATCTCAGGGTCTGGCCACTCATCACAGTGAAGCTGTCATTCTTTGCCCTTGTCTTCTCTAAACAGAGACATCTGGAAGCACTCAGCTAAGATGGTCTAAACTCCCTTTCACTGTCAGTCATTTCCTACATGGGCATGGAAGGATGGAGGCAATAGGGAGGAGTCCAGTTCCCCTGTCTGAAGTCCTTCAGACTCCCAAGCCAGCTAGATGAAGACAGGAGAGGGAAGTGCACCGGGCCAGCCCACACAGCAGCCCCCTCCTCCGACCCCCATCCCGGGACAGAGATGTATGAGGGATTTCAAAGTCTCTGTGCCTCTTCTCTGTCCCTTTTCACAACTCCAGCCTGTGTCTCTCCAAGATTCCCCTTCTCTGTTTCCAGCTCCTGAGAGCTGCTAGAACCAAGTGCTAAGAACCTTCTCCCACCAACTTCCCTGTGGCCAGGAGCACCTACTCTTTCGGTAGCTCTTCGAGTTTGCACAGCTCAGATTTTGATTCTCACATGGTCTTGATTCAACTGAGGTTGACTGGTCCATTCTCCATTCCCAAGATGTGGGGAGATGTGGGGAGTGGCAAAGCCACACTCCCATCAGGTGTCAGTCCCCACGCCCAGGGTTGCCCACCATATGGCAGCTTAGCTCATTTGCCTGCATGACAAGCAGTGGCTGATGTCTGTACAGACAAATAACCGCACACAGCAAGAAGGCGCCAAACAGAACAGCAGCCACAAAATGGCCATCACCCAGCATTGGGCTCAGCAGCCCAGGAGGGGGTGCTGCCTGGACATTTCACAGCTTGAAGGGAGGAGGGGAGTGGAGGGGACTGTGGTTTGGCCAAGTGAGACCCAGAGCAACAAACTGAGCGGAGACGCTGTTGGAATTCCACTCGCTCCAGGCAACATGCTTCTAAAAATAATTTTAACTTCTTGCAGTCCAAGTGGAGGCAGGAAAATACTCAATTGGGAGAAGTATTCACTCCAGGGGGCAACATGCAGAATCCAGCACAGATCCTATGTGTGTAAAAAACAAAACAAAACAAAACAAACAAACAAACAAAATGGGCCCCATGTCACCTCCACAGAACTTCCAGAAAACGCACCCTTCCTGAAACAGAGGCCGTGGGTTGGCAGAGCTGGAGGTGCTGGGCACTGCTAAGAAGGAGCAGGGTGAGCTGATGGCCTGGCCCACATCTGAGAAGAGATCACTGTGAGAGAGAAGCTGGGAGCAGCTATTCTGGGAGTCAGATAAGGACAGTGTTTTCCTTCTCTTCAGTGGGAAGAAGCCAGGCCTCCAGTTTGAAAGTCATCATAGTTACAGGTTGCTCATAGCTCCATTCGATTTCATTGCTTTCCTTGGGACCTGGTTGGGGATGGAAGGTGTCTTTTCTCTGCCCTTCACTCAGGGGGAGGGTGGAACAAATCTTCACTGGCATGTTCTGGGTGCCAGCTGCAGGGACACAGCTCCCAGCTCACGGGCATTACCCCATTTCATCCTTCCCACACCCGCCCCACCTGCATTGCCCTATACTATGGCCCACGCTTCTCTTCAGAAGAGACACCCGGGCTTCTCCAGGCTGGAGGAACAGAGTAGAGATCACACTCCAGTCCCCCACCCTCACCCACCTAGGCAGTGAGCCCGGCAGACCCCAGGAAGGGAAGCACAGGGCCCTAGAGGCCCGTGTGCAGATCCCACTGCTCCGGGTGCAGACAGGCCAGCGCAGGGGAGAAGGAGGTCTACTTCAAGTGCTAGAGATGAAGACCACTGCCATCAAAGCAAATGACTTCTCCCAACAAGCCTGCCCCTAAAAATACCACCCATCCGACCCATGGTTTCCTTCTCCAGCTTGGTTTTTGGCACTCAGCTGATTCCTCCAGCCTCAGTGGCTTATTTTCTGCTCCTGAAATATGTAGAGCAGATTGTTGTCTGGGGTTGGCTGACTCCCAGGTCCCTTGGCCTTGACCTCTCTGCCCCAGACAGTTCCTCATGATTACTGCAGGCCCTCTGAGGACCAGTGAGCCTTCCAGAAGCATCTGTACTAAGTTAGCAACACACCTCACTTTCTCTCCAACATGCACAGCACATTTCATTCTCAGAAATGGCTCTGCTTCTTCATGGCTCACGTGCTGTCTGCCCTCACCCTCACCCAGCATGCACCTGCACTGCAGGGTTTTCTCTGTCCTTGTCATGGCCGTGTGCCCAGCTCCAGAACAGTGCATGCACAATGGTGGTGCTCAATAAATAATTGTTAATTCAATGTTAATCTATTCATGATTCACTGACTGCAAATACCAGCTCCAAACATGAATAAAGAAGGAAAAATGTAAGAAAGAGAAGGAGGAAGGGAGGAAGGAAGGAAGGGAGGAAGGAGAGAAGGAAGGAAGGAAGGAGAGAAGGAAGGAAGGAAGGGGGGATGAGGAGCTGATTTATTTGTATTGAGACGTAGCTGTGGATTTGGTTTTGGTGTTGTTGCTAAGTCTCTGAAGGATTCTGCCTTCAGCCAGCACTGAGAACCCCTGCCCCTATCACAAGCACTGAGATGACAAAGGTGAGCTACAATGATGATCTTGCTGTCATCCTGGAGATCAGAGAGCAGCCTTTCACCATCAAGCATGACGAAGGTGACTGGGTCAGAGGAGCGGGCTGCTCAGAGTGTGGAGGGGCTGCCCTGGCAAGTGTGAAATTGAGCTGAAAGAGTTAGAGCCATCGCAACAGACAGGGACTCGGGAGAGCTGGGAGGGTCAGGAAGAATGCCGCAGACCAAGCTGCCGCCCTGAGCAGAGGGAGGTGAAGGAAGGAATAAGAAGGGGCAGTCATGTGGGAGTGGACTTTCCTCACACCACACTTGCAAAGGTAAGCCGGATCCAGATGCATGCTGCCACGGGCCTGCCCCTTCTCCTCCTGCTTCCCCAAAGGAACTGCAGCTCTAGCTGCGAGGCCAGGCTGGGTGCCAGGGGTCTCCTCTGTTTGCACAGAGCAGGAGCACATGCTGCTAAAGGAGTTAGCCCACCCTCCGGGAGAGGGTATTTTTCTTTCAGAGAGTGTGTCTCCACACCTGTTACCATTCTCTTTATAGGATAAGTACTTAAGTGTGTTTGAATGTATAGAAGTAAAATGTGGAAAATTTCAATGAAAAAATAAAATTGTTAGAACCTCAGAAATACCACGTGAGCCCTAACTGATTTGGCTCAGTGGATAGAGCATCGGCCTGCGGACTTAAGGGTTTGATTCCAGTCAAGAGCATGTACCTTGGTTGTGGGCATATCCCATTAGGGCAGTGGTTCTCAACCTTTTTTAGTGCTGTGACTTTTTAATATAGTTCCTTATGTTGTGGTGACCCCCAATCTTAAAATTATTTTCGTTGCTACTTCATAACTGTAATTTTGCTACTGTTATGAGTCATAATGTAAATATCTGTTTTCTGATGGTCTTAGGCAACCTTGCTAGCAGTTTTCAACCTGTGGGTCGCGACCCACAAATTGAGAACCTCTGCTGTAGAGCCTAAGACCATCAGAAAACACAGATATTTACATTATGACTCATAACAGTAGCAAAATTACAGTTATAAAGTAGCAACGAAAATAATTTTATGATTGGAGGTCACCACAACATGAGGAACTGTATTAAAAGGTCACAGCATTAAAAAAGGTTGAGAACCACTGCATTAGAGAGTGTGCAGGAGGCATCCAATCAATGATTCTCTCTCACTGATGTTTCTAATTCCCTATCCCTCTGTCTTCCTCTCTGTAAACATCAATAAAATATACTTTTTAAATAAAAACACCATGTGAGGTATATGGGGTATTCATCTGGACAATTGGTATTGTGCTGTAGTAGCAAATGTCTCTAAAAGCACCTGGTGTCCCCCACAGAGACCCATGTGGCTGTCATGCTCCACCTCCGAGGCAGGTGGTGGCAGGTATTGCTCTATGCTCTCCCCAGGATGCAGACCTGGAGGCTCCACCACCTGTGATCAGAGGCCTCAAAGCCTGGTTCTCAGATCATTATGTCAGAGCACCTCTGATGGCCCATCTTTTAAGTGCTCTTGTTATTGCATTGGTCTCGCCTGAATCTTTAGCTAAACTCCTTCTCTCAGAGCCCATGATGTGATCCATTGCACAATCTCTCTAGCCGTGTGAAGTATAGTCACAGGTGCCTGTGGTTAGGACCTGAGCATCTTGGAAAGCCATTACACTTTCTACCACACTCCTACAACTTAGAGCATTGTCTTAATACACACGCACATACACGCACACACACAAGTTACTCAGCCCTCACCAGCTTGGCTCAGTGGCTAGAGCATCAGACTGCAGACTGAAGGGTCCTGGATTCATTCTGGTCAAGGGCATGTACCTCGGTTGCAAGCTTGATCCCTGACCATGGTTAGGCTGTGCAGAAGGCAGCCAATAGTTGTATCTCTCTCACATCAATGTCTCTCTCTCTCTTTCTCTGTCTATCCTCTTCCCTTCCACTCTGTCTGAAAAGTAATGGGAAAATACTCTCAGGTGAGGATTAACAAAAAACAAGTTACCTAATTCTCCCAAATTCTGCTCTTTGCTCTTCTCAGCATCATGAACCCCACTTGCTCAGTTTGAAAGTCACCCACTCTTTTAGGGATGTTCATGATTACAATGTTAACAATGCACAGTGAGCATGTTTAAGAAGCCATGCTTAAGACCTTGGGACAGGGTATTTACCTGCTAACATACTCATCTCCATGCAATTCAAGTTCACATTTTTAGGGAGTAGGTGTTGGGGATTATTCTATTATAAATGCCATTGTTTTCTCCCATGGTTGAAGCAACTCCAAGGTCTAAAAAACTTAACCTCAGAGCTCATATTTTCTTTTCTTGCAATGAAGTCGGAAACAGCCACCACTTTGTGTGTAAATCTTTTTCAGACATGTGAGAATTATTCCTAGAATCACAGAGTTTGGGGTTGAAAGTGATGGTATGGCTCTTAAGAGTTCATCCACTTCATTTTCCAGATGAGCACACGGAGGCTCAGAAAGGAGATAGTCTTCCTCAAAATCAACCTACTGTGCCATGGTCCGCCTCCACCTCCTCTCAAGGAGAAATCGCCCCAATTCTTTTCATACATCCCCACCATCCTGCCTCATTCCATCATTTTTCCAGCTTCCCTTAACCTCTGGCAGCAGCTGAGTCTTCCACCCCAGCAGCACCTGCGGAGGCCTGCCCCCAGAGCACTCTGCACACAGCTGGTCCTCCAGACACATTCCTTGGCAGGAGGGGAGGTGGGGAAGGGAGCTCGCCCCTCCTGCTCTCCAAGCAGACACCTAGGGTGCATCAGAGGCATTTCTCTCTTTTGTCCATATCCCCCTCCGTGGTCTAGTCAGCCTGGGTCCATGGAAGTGAACAAGACACACACGAGATCTGTGGTACTTAAGGCTAGGAAGGCAGTGATAAGAGCAGGCCATGAGGTCACAACACAAGATACCCACATGTGCATATTTGATGCATGTGGAAATCTGCAGCAAAGATACATGGGAAACTCCCACATCCGTGTGAAATCCCTTTGGCTTCTTTTCCAGCTTCCATGGTGGACCTGCAGCACAAGCTTCCCTGCCTCTCCAATCAGATAGATTCTTACCCCTCTACTGCCCCTCCCAAAATCCTTTTTAACTTGATTGCATACAAACCATGTTTATTTGTTTATGTTTACTACTAGAGGCCCTGTGCACGACGAAATCATGCAGGGGAAGGAAGATGTCCCTCAGCCCAGCTTGTGCCCTCTCACAGTCCAGGAGCCATCAGTCAGACATCCTTCGCACTGCCACAGAGGTGGGAAAGGCTCCTGCCATCACCACTGCCATTCTGGCTGAGTGGGCTTCCTCTATGGGAGTCCACTAACCACCAGAGGGCAGCTCCTGCAATGAGCGTCTGCCCCCCTGGTGGTCAGGGTGCATCATAGCAACCAGTCATTCCACAGTTCAGTCCATTTGCATAGTAGCCTTTTATTATATATGATCTGTTCCTCCCTGCCCCCACTTTCCCTCCTTTCCTCCCCTCTTCCCCCAGCAAGATTCTTCTGCATTCACTCATTTTCTCCTCTTTCCCCAAATGGAGTTCACCTATAGGTGTGTTTCCCTCACAGCCACAGAAGCTGTGCCTTTGAGTTTCCTCGTTCACATTCACAGACAGCCACGTCCCACAGAACCACTGGTTTTCCCCGGACCAGGCACCTGACCCAGTCCCATGGGAAAAGGAAAGCAGAGGACTGAGGCAAAGGCAATGGGGTTTTCTGGACTGGCTTGCTCCAAGCAGCATGCATCTCTGGAGCTCCAAAGAAACCCAGGACAGCCACACAGTGCAGGTGGGAGGTTTCCCAAAGGAATCCTGGGCTCCTCAAAATCAAACTACTGTGGGAGAGAAAGGGAAGCCAAGTGTGTGACCAATGAACATCCACAGCATTCAGCCAATCCCATCAGCTTCCCTGCCACCACTAGATCCCCACGTCCCAAACTGGTCACACAAATGTTTGGCCAAATTATTAATGGATGCACACTTATACTGTGTCTTAAACAAGATACAATAACTTTTTAGAGCAAATAATTTATTTTAGGAGAAACTATAATGTATTGAATATACTGTACAAAACCCTTCTTTGAATGGCCCTGCCCACATGTACAGTTGCGTGGAATCTTCAAAAAACTGATTCCAAATTTTAACCCACTAAGTAGGGCAAATTAGAAGAACAACCTCATGTCTGAAGGGTTTTTTGCAGTACCCAAAATGCTTCGTCCGCCCTACCAGTCTGGCTCAGTGGATCAGCCTTTGGATTGAAAGGTCCTGGGTTCAATTCTGGTCAAGGGCACATGCCCAGGTTGCATGTGGGCTTGATCCCCAGTAGAGCATGCAGGAAGCAGCCCATTAATGATTCTCTCTCATGACTGATATTTGTATTCTCTCTCCCTCTCAATTCCTCTCTGTAATTAAAAATACTTTTAAAAAAAAAGCAAACAAAATGCTTCATCCAACATCGAATCATTTTAAAAAGTTGGTTTGATCTTGAGAATTGCTTTCCGAGAGGAAGCAGCTTTTGGCTACATTCCCTGGGAGAAAATAGATCAGGATATATGTGGACAATATGTTCAGATGAAAAAAAAAATTAGACTGGCTCATGTATTTAGGCGGGGGGCAGGAAATAAAGACGTGCATTTTATAAAGTTTGATGTTTTTGTCTCCAGATTCCTACAGGTTTTTAATTTTCAATATCTAACTTGTAGATTTGTTTTTCTCCTGGATTGGGGTAGAGTGAGAGTTATTACAGAAATAAAAACTTCCTGGACTTTTCTCTGGCAACAAAAATACATAAATATTGAATTGGGATATAGATATTCAAGAGATTCAATGCTTGAATGCACTTTAGAAGATTATGGTTAATTTTTTTATCATCAGAATGTTAAGGCAGAGGGTTTTTTGCTGCCTGGCTCGCCTTTTTGTTTTGCCGATAAGCAAACCCAAATAAACAAAGGTGAAGAGGATGTCCCCGATTCCCAGCACTCAGCCACAGCCCTCACATCCTACAGCACACGGTTTTCCTCTTCCGGGAAATTTCTACAGGGAAATGCTGCCTGAAGTGGGCCAGTCAGTCCTGGATTACCCAGAGCTAGAAGCTTGGTGTATTTTCTCTAACATACAGGATTTCATTATGGCAATGACTTTGCAGAAACACAAAGGATTGATTAATCAGAGAAGAGGTTTGAATGCTGGTCCTCATCTGAATCTCATACACTCCTGTCAGAGATTTTCTGCCATCCAATGTCTCCCAGAGCTTCTTCCCCGACCCAGCACCAACCACTGTGCTCTGGGGAACATAGAGCATTGCCACGTAGCCCTGAAGGAAACCGTGAGAAGCCCAGATCCTCGGCTGCAAGAGCTTTCTCTCTCCAGCACTGGCTCTGGGATCCCCAGCTCACAGCCTGGAAGGGGGTCCTCAAGCAGCTGGCCAGGCTCAGAATCCAGCAGATGGTGTGACCAGGGAGGTCAGGAGGAAGGGAATGCTAGGGTGAGCCTTCTGGCCACATGAGGCTCAGTGTGTGCTGGGAACAAAGCAGGAGAGGCAAAATAGGTGTGCTGTTGGGAGTGGAGGCGGGGAGGAGGGGAGGGTCAGGCTATGAATGTCTGCACACCCAGTGGGGAAGGTGGGGGCTGGGAGGGAAGGTGAGCAGGTGAGCAAGGCATCCCAGACCAGGGCATGACCGTGGAGGTGAGGGAGTGGGAGGGAGTCTTCAACAATGGGGCACAGAGGCAGACAGGAGCTTTGAGGTCAGGATCTTGAAAGAAGGACGTTTTTACCAAGACTGTGTTGAGTCAGTAAGACCCAGAGCAGCTTGGAGGCAGGAACAGATGCCAGACTCAGGACCTGGAGATGGGTTTCTCAACCTTTGGTGACTCCACCCCCTTTATTTTCTCTCCCTATGTTATGGGTTCAATTATGTCTTCCTTCTTCCCCACAGAATGATGTGTTGAAATCTTAACACTGACCTGATTTAGAAATAGGGTTGTTGCAGATGTAATTAGAATGAGGCCATCTTGGACCAGGGTCCTTAGAAGAAGAGGGGAATGTGGACACAGTCACACACACAGAGAAGAACTATGTATGAAGACTCAGGGGGAAGACAGGTGTAAAGACAGAGCAGAGCATGGAGTGGTGCTGCCACAGTCAGGGGGTGCCTGGGCGCCCAGGAGCCGCTGAAAAACCTGCACCGCCAACACCTGGAATTCTGACTTCCAGACCCCAGAACCAAGACAGCCCCTTTCTGTTGTCCAGGTTCCCAATGGTAGGCTCAGTTACAGAAGCCCTAGAAAACCAGTAAACACTACTTTTATGATTTTCAACCACAGCCAATAAAAGGAGAGAGAAATAAAATATATTCTCAATCAGTTTGTAAATGAATTAGCCCAGATCTCCCTGGACACTCACCGTCCCAAGGGCAGATGGGTCAACATGGATGCATCTCTTGGGGGTAGAGTGAGGATAGCGAGTGTCCGAAAGAGACCATTCTCACTGAGATCTTTTTCTATTTGCCCTCTTAGTCCTGCTGCATCCTCCACATAGTTGAAAGAATCTATATATTGAGAACAAATTCTTGGAAATTCCTGATAAATAGCTGCATGTGGGGATTTGTCACCTCTGTTTGAAAGTTCCTATCTATTGGATCTTGGTTCTGAAGCAAGACTTGGTTTTCATAAATGTTGAAACAGTTGAAAACAACCGAGGCTAGCAAATATAATTAAAGAATGAGAATCTATTTTAAAATAACAAAATAAAGATATCTTGAAAAGAACCAATCATAATTTCTAGAAGTAAAGTGTATAATAATTGAAATTAAAAATGTAATGCATGTGCAATGGGTTAAGACTTGACTACCACTGGGAAAGATCTAGCAATAATTCAATAGTTAAAGGGGAGGGTGATTTTACTCCCTCTTATGTAATGACTGAGGTGAGCATCTCAGGTGATGGGCAGGCAATCCTGCTCCAGGTGATTATTAAGGAATACCGTGTTTTGTTTTGTTTTTCCATCTTATTTTTCAGTCATGCCTCAAGATATTAACCTCATCTGGTCACAGGAAGAGGTGACAGAAAATTTTTCTTCTCATCCTTTTTGAAACATTGCTTTTGTGAAATACAAATAATAAGTTACCAAAAAAAATGTTTCCATGCTTGGATATTGTGATAATGCTCAATTGCTGCATAGTGTTTAAATGCTTTTCTCTATGTTTTTTAATAAGTCCCTGTGCATGCAAGTGATAGTTTATGGTCCTGCTGTATTTGACCAGATCACAAGGAGAAAAAGTGTGGAAGAAACACAGCCATTGTGTTAAAGTGGTACACACACACATCACTTCACTCACATCCATCAAAGACTTTGTCACAGGTCCACATCCAATTGCAGAGTTCTGGGAAATTCCATAGAGCTGACCATCCATGTGTCCAACTACAAAACTATTGGCACAGTGAAAAAAAAAGAATACATTATAGTGTACAACAGTTGTCTCCATCACAAATGGATTACAAAACATCCTGGACATTATGTATCAGAAAGTCAGTGAATTGAAGAATAGAACCAAAGAAATTATCCTGAAGACCCTCCAGAGACAAAGACATCTATACTAATAAAAGGGTAATATGCTAATTAGACCAGGAGACCAGCTGGGGAGGGCAGTTGGGGGCCATGAGGCTGGCTGGGGAGGGCAGTTGGGGGTGATCAGACTGACAAAGGGAGGGCAGGCGAACTGGCCAACAGGGAGGCAGGAAGGTGAGCGGTTAGAAGCCAGAAGTCCGGATTGCAAGAGGGATGTCTAACTGCCGGTTTAGGCCTGATGCCACAGGGATCTAAACCAGCAGTTAGACATCCCCTGTGGGGTCCCAGATTAGAGAGAGTACAGGCCAGGCTAAGGGACACCTCCTCCCCTCGTGCATGAATTTCATGCACCAGGCCACTAGTCTATAATAATAAAAGCATAATATGCTAATTAAACCAGATGTCCTTCAAGATGACCTTCTGGACGAAGCCGGGGCTGCAAGGGAAGCCCAGGTCCCAAGTGCCAGAGGGAAGCCGGTGCTGGCAGCCGGGGAAAGGAAGGCCTACTTTTCCATAAATTTCATGCATTGGGCCTCTAGTAGAAATATAAAAGTCATGCTTTAAGTCTTAAGAAAAAAAGCGCCCCAACAGAATGGTGAAGAAACAAAGTTAAATGGAGCACAATGAATCCCACACTGAACACTGTTGTAAAAGCTTCACATATTAACACATTTAATCTACACAGCAACCCTACATGGAAGGTATTGTTATCATCACCATTTTATAGAGGAGGAAATTCAAGACTTGGAGAAGTTAAGTAACTTGCCCCATGTCACACAGCTAGCAAGAAGCAGAAGTAACTTTCTGTAAACTCTTACCACAATACTATATTAATTTTTAAGCAATTTGTACTGTTTTAGTAAAACAACAGAGTCAATGCTTTAATAAATTAATATATTGGACATTTTTATCTACCTTTAATGATTTACTTAAATTTCCCTAAGTCAATAGACCTAAGTATGATTCCATCCTAAATATTAAATCCACACTCCTGGGAATATGGTAAAATCAGTGTACATTTCCATAAATCCCTCCCTGAAACTCACTCAAAAAACAAAAGTATAGAGAAGAAAACTTTATTTACAGCAAAAGTGGGAAATGAGTGCCCTGCATCCTCTGTAACAGGCTCTACCTGTTGTCATCCAACACAAAAGACCTTAGGGCCAGCAGCCATTATGCTGATGTCTTCAGGAACCACTCAGCAATACCATCTCCCATGGCTCAAGAGGTGTTTAAGAGATCCATCTGCTCCCCTTCCTTCCTTACCTCCACCCCCCCTCCTCTGCTTCTCAAATGGTTCCTCTACACCCAGGGCCATGCCACAGGAGTTGGGGTGGGAAAAGGGGAGGGGCAGCTCCTGGTCTCACTCGCTCACCTATAAGCTGTGTATCTCAGGCAAGTCACTCGGCCTCTTTGGACTCCAGGGTCCTCATCTGTAAATGAGAAGCCTGATTAGCATGAGCAGTTTTCAGGCTCAAATCCTTTTCTCTTTACAAAACCAGAGACAGAAATCGCACACATGGAAAGGGAAAGAAACCCAGCCACTATGGCTGAATCGGAGAGGCAGGGGCAAAACCCACCCCCAATCCTTCCCATCCATCCTGCAGACTGACCAACAGGCAGACTCAGACTCCTAGAAAGTTACCTACTTCTGCGATTTCCGACATCTTTTCCAGCTGCAATGACTAGTCATTCTCTTAGGAGCCAGACAACTAAATGTTGGTTTCTGTTCTAGTCTTAGAAGAGAAATAAAAAGAGTAGAACAGGTGGAGGAGGATGGAGAGGAGGAGAAAGAGGGGAGAGAGTAAGGGAAAGGGGAGGGAAGGATGAAAGAAGAAGCAAACTAAGCATTTATACAAAAGCCACAAGTCATGTTCAGGCTTGAGCCCAAACAAGATCTGACGACTGTCTTTGCTTAGTGAATAATTAACATGAGGTAACCAAACAAGACATTTATTAACAAGAATTATGCAGCCATATCCCCGTCAGGCGCCATCCTATTAAAATGTCTCCCAAAGAAAGAGCCATTTGTGGGCCACAAGTCTCACCTGGGAAACAGGCAGGGAAAGCAAGCACCCACCCTCTGGAGGCCATGCAGGTGGGGGACAGCTCTGGCTTCAACCAAGCACGTCAGCATCTCATTCCTCCCCCTGGAAATACATGTCAGCCCTCTAGGCAAGCAGATCCGAAGGCTTCCAGCAAAATGGAAACATGGAACAGGAGCAAAAAGCTGTTTTCATCCCGAGGGCAACAACATAAAAAGGGCTTCTTTTTCAGGCTATAAGAAAAGAATTACTCACTTTAAGCGCTCAAGCTGACATTTTCATGAGAAAACAAATATGGACAATTCCATTTACTGCTTGCAAATACTGAATGACCTGGACAGCCAAGCATATTTGGGCAGACGGCTCCCCTCCTCTCCCAGCCCACAGATGTTAACTCACCCGGGCCTTTTCTCTTCCCTATATATCCCCGGGGGTGCCTTTAACATCCTGGTTTTTATTTATTTGGGGTAATTTGGAGAGCCAACATTATGTCTATCTGCCATGTGTTTTTCCTCAATGTCAGCATAAAGTAATTCTTACAGTTAAACTGAACGGAGGGCTATCAAGATGACAGTGCATTGATGCTGTAGAAAATAGCCTATTAGTTCAATCTTGGAGAAGCTGTCCCCTCCCAGAGTGCCTCACACTGCCCTACCCCACCACCCCCACCCATGAATCTGGATGCCCCTCACCACTTGTCCCTGTCACCTAGTGCTATGCTGTTCTCTCAGATCTTCAAACTCACTTTACTGTGTTGCCTCAAATCCAAGATCTCCCTGATTCTAAAACACACCACTATTTTATAACTTTTTGAAATAAATATTCTGCCAACGAGTGTGGACATGAGGCTTTCTTACCATTCAGAATTGTTACTTTATCCTCGTGAAAAGAGTTCCGTCGGCTTTTTAGACATGGGGCTGAACTCTGCATTGCCCTTGTGCCTGCATAAGACTGGGAACACCTGCTGGGTTGACTGATCACGGCCCTCTTGCACCTCTTTGCACAGAGCGCTTTGGATCTGCTTCTCTCCTCTGATTAATCAGAGCCCACATCCTCCACGCGTCTGCACCCATCATGCCCTGCAGGAGTGCCAGCAACTCTGGGTTTCTCACGAGGGCTTCCTGTTGTCTCCAATACTTTCTTCCAGCTTTGGACATGCATTCTGCGATTTTTGATGTTGGCACTTTCTTGGTCTCATTAGAAATTGTCAGTGAAGGGTGTCAGATGACAATCAAGATTTACATTGTTTGCTCAAGTGGCTCTTAAATGATCCAGTTACACCATCATACGTAACAATGGAATTCTCACATGCACAGCATTAACAAAATGGCATGACGGCCACCTGCCCAAAAGTGGTTGTAAGATGCTAAGACTCATCCCAAATTTGGAAATGGGAACATGTGCCATCACATTCAGAAATGATGGGAATGCGCTGTTTTCTCTGAGTGCTCTCTCCCTTTGCTTCACCGAGTCCACTCTTCTTGCTCTGGAGTTGCCAGCTCAAGGGTTTCTTCCTCCATAGGGCCTTCTTCTCCAGGTCTCACCTGCTTCCTTCAGAGCCTGCGTCTCAGCTTGGATTCACTGTACAGGTGTGGCTACAGTTCAATGGGAGGAGCAGATAATGTACTGAAAGGATGTGTGAATTCCTCATGGGATCTGCATGCAAATTAGAGCATAAGGAATGGATATAACTGTAACTCATTATGCATTCAACAAATATTTCTAACCCCTTTATGCCTTGAGCATATTTCTAGCCCCTTTATGCCTGGAGGGGGGAGGTATATCATGAATGAAGATGATACGATATATGATATGATATGATATGATATGATATGATATGATATATGATCTCTAGCAGGTGGCAATGAGTTCTATCACAAAGATCCAGCAGGGAGGGGTGGAATAGAACAGCTTTGGTGATGGCTTCAGGGAGATTTCTCTGAACAGGTGCCATTCGAAGACCAATAGAGCATCTGATGGAAGAGCATCCCGGAGCAGGCAGAAAGGCAAAGGCCTGGGCAGATGTCTGAGAGACAGCAAAGGGGCTGGCGTGCAGGGCGCACTGTGAGAAGGAGGGAAGCAGTTATACAGAATGTGAGAGGCAGCAGAGGGCCGATTGCAAGGCCCTGAAAGCGACTTGAAAGCATGCTGGGCTGGTGACACTGGTCAGTTACCTTCTGTGTTCTCAAGAGCCCCTTAACTCTCCCTGGTTTCCGTGGTATTTTAGGGGCAATGGCCCAAACAGATGAGTGAGCTGCCCTGTCTCCTTTCCACACGTGCTCAGCCCGCCCTTGAATCCGAACTAAGGAAGCAAAGCTCCTCTGGGTAGGGGTGTTTGCACATTGAGGTACCTTCTGGCAATAAATATCGAACAAGAGGGATGTGTAGGGCGCAATGGCTGCAAAGAAACATTTTCTTTATCCTCTTTTCCCACGCTCTGTGCCCATAGGACCCTTATTCCCCTGACTCCAGATGAATCTTCAAGGCAAAGCTACAGACACTCATTTCTCACATCTGGATGGAAAAGGTGCAAAGATATGTGTCAAAGAGCGTGAGGACTATGGGTTGTGCAGTCATTTTGAAACTGCTGGCCACACAGGCCTCTGGGATTGTATTACATCTGGAAGGGGGCTGGATTTCCAGCCCAGACTGCTTCAAAGGTCTACTGTGCCTGTCAAGCATGGGGTTCGCCTGATATTCCCACTGAGCCGCTGAAAGCAGGGCTGGGTGGGGAGCAGACCCCAGTGCAGGGTGACGCGGGGAGAGCACAGAGCGTGCCTCTGGAATATTCTACCAAGCTGAGTATAAGCTTATGTGTCCTTTCGGTTTTCAAATGATTCTAAACAAACCCAAATTTATATTTCTATATTTAGCAGCCCCCAGTTTGATCCCGATTCTGTCTGGGACTGCATGGCCCTCTGCCAGTGATTAAATTAGGCTGTGGGATATCTATTGAGCTGAGCTAACCAATGGTCATGGGCTATTTTTAGCAGTTGTAATATAATGTTAGTAAAATTGTACATTTTTATGACTTTTTAAAGTAATCTCTAATACAGTTTCAAAGTTGGCACTTATTAACTCCATCAGGGCCGCAGACTCTGCCAAGAGAGGAATAGGTGGGGTCTTGATTCTGAGAGAGGCAAGACAGGCTCAACCGTGGTAGGAGGTCCCCCACAGAAAACCACACTCAGGCCTGGGGAGCAGTTTCTCCTTTCTCCCTCACAAGGCATTTCCTTGGCTGTGCCAGAAAAAAACAGTGAATAAACGTCAGGAAAGTGGGTGGAGTCCTTCTAAAAGGCCCTGAACGACCCCCTTGCCCACTTCTTCCTGCAGGGGAACCTTCCTCGGCCCACACGCTTAGTCCTGGGGCCCAGGCCCAGCCCAGCATGAGCCCCACGTCCTCCCTTTCATGCCCTCTTCTCCTCCCACCATCTGTCCTGCAGGATGCTCTGACCCATCGCTGCGCCCAGCCTCCTTCACGCTCAGCACTCCCTTCTCCAAGAAGTCTCCTCACATCATCCCAGGGAGGCCTCCTCTATTTCTGGTGTTCATGTTATTTCTGTAACAATGGAAAAATATTCTCTTAAGATGTTTACGAAGGTTACCCAAGGCTCGAAAATCTGAGACCATCACAGCCAAGAGGAAACTAAGGAGACACAACGACTAAATGCCATGTGCTGCCCTGCATGGGTCCTGAGCAGACAGAGAGCATTAGGAGCACAGGGTGGATTTCACTCACTGGGCCCCAATCAGTGTCGATTCATTAATTGTATCAAACGCTCTGCACCTAAACCCTGGATTCCAGGCAGGTGGGAAGGCTCACTCTGTTCACAGATGTTATTAGGAGGGGAACCTAGGTGCAAGGTACATGAGGACTTTGTACTATCTTTACCATTTTTCTGTGAATATAAAAATAAAAGATTTATTGAAACACAAGAACAGGAAGGACCTCAAATGAAATGAGATTAACAGGTGGTCGCTGCCGGCCATGTCTGCCTCAGGAGAGAGCTCAGAGGGCTCAGAGCCGGCCACAGCTTGCTCCCAGTGGGCAAACCCTCCATGACTGCTTCCTTCCCAAGACCAAATCTGCTCAAATACACGAGTGTGACGCTTTGGCACAGAGACAGACACCTCCAAGATGTGTGAAATATACAGTGGTATGCAGCAGTTTGAACAAGAAATAAGATATCATCTGATCCCAAAGAAAGGTATATTCCTTTTCAGAAAGTCATATGCTGCTCTCTATTAAACTGGAGGAGATATACACCCTTTGACAAAGCAGTTTCCCTTTAGGACCCAGCCTTTAAGAGTGAGTGTATTTAGCAAGCAAGGCAAGAGTTCACTGAAGAGAAGAATCAAGTAGGCTTCTCGGAGAGCTGCCTTGGCCTCTTAGGAAGAAAGTCACAGAGGCAGAGAGGTGAGCCAGTTGGGCTGTGTGGAAACGGGAAACAAGTTACAGAGCCATCAGGAGGTCCTTGAGAAGGAAAACAAAGGTACCTGAGTTAGAAAAGAAAGGAGGGAGAAATGTGTGGGAGAGAGATTGAGCAAGAGAGAGAGAGAATGAGCCTTTGAAAACGAAGGGCACTGTGCCTGAGGACATGGGAGCAGAGGCCATCACAGTAGCTCTATTTAAGGGGGACATGGGGTAAAATGCATGGATTAACTGTGATACAGGCACACTATGAACTCATATTGCAGTTTCATCAAATAAAGAGTCCTTTGGACTGGTAGGGTGTCCCTGGTGTCTTGTAAAGTGAGAAAAGTAAGTCATAGAGGGGTAATGGGGGGCTGATTAATGGGCTTCCTTTGGAGGTGATGAAAATCTGGAATTAGATTATAATGACAGTAGTACTGCACTGTGAATGAACTAAAGGTCACTGCGTTGTACACCTTTAAATGGTTAAGATGGTAAATGCTATATGCATTTCCTCAATAAAAAATAACAAGTCCTGTGGATGTGTGGGTTTTCAGTGCTTGCTCAAGAGGACACCTGCAATTTATGAGTGTGCTGTGGGAAGAGAAGTGAGCCTCCCAAGGCCTCCTGGAATCCAGGGTTCAGGTGGAAGGGAAGAAATCTCTCTGAGGAGGAAGGTAGGAGAGGGAGGAGGACGGTGGGGTGAAAGGTGAAGGGGCAGCCTCCTGGCTGGGGCTGGGAGGAGAGTTAGGGAGGAACCCGTCAAGCAAGAATGTTTCAGGGAAATACTAAGCGCTGAAGAACAGAACCTCTCCACCATGACGTTACAAACCCTCAGTAAAGCCCAAGAATGCCTACTAACACTGAGCTGACACATGCTTAGTGTGCCTAGCTCTCTTGTGCAAGCCAAGGGAGAAGATAAGATCAAGAGGAAGCTAAGAGCTGAGTGAGCACATGGAAACCTAGAGGACAACCTTCAATGGGCGATGCTTCCTTAGAAATCATGGTCCTCCGTGCCTCAGTTAATGAGGGGACACACCTGTTCCAAAAGGACACACTGGGTCTGATCCTTGCAGTACTTAACACAATGCCAGGCACAATAAGGTGTTCAATACACATTCATGGGATTGAACTATATTAAGATGGATTTTTATATTGAGATGTAATTGATATGCAACATTATGTACATTTAAGGTGTATCTATTGATTTGATATATTTTTATACTAGAGGCCCAATGCACAAAATTTGTACAAGAGTAGGCCTTCCTTCCCTCCCGGTGGCTCTGGTTTCCCTCAAATATCCAGACTTCCCTCCTCTGGCCACTGGCAGGCACCTGGGACCCAGGCTGGCATTCCTCTAGCCTGGGCTTCATCAGGAAGGATGTCCGGAATGACATCCAGAAGACGTTTGGTCTAATTAGCATATTACCCTTTTATTATTATAGATTGCAATATAATTGCCACTATAGCATTAGCTAACACTTCTATTTCATCATGTAATTATTATTCCTTTCTTGTGATGAGAATTTAAGATCTAGTCTCCTAGCAACACTGAGTACATAATGCAGTATTGTTGGTTATCATCACTATGCTATGCATTAAGTCTCCAAGACCTATTCCTCTTCTACGTGCAGATTTCCCTTTGACCAACATCTCCCCAATTTTCCCATCCCCCAGACCTGGTAACCATTGTTTTACTCTCTGTTGGTTTTCAGATTTCACATATTCGTGATGCCCTGTAGAATTTGTCTTTCTCTGTCTGGCTTATCTCACTTAGCATAATGTCCTTAAGGTTTATCCACATTGTTGCAAATGACAGGATTTTCTTCTTTCTCATGGCTGAATAATCTTCCATTGCACTATATCTTACTTACCATTTTATCCTTCAGTAGACACTTAGGTTGTTTCCAAAGGATGCTGCAATGAACATGGAATGTAGTTATCCCTTCAAGATAGTGATTTTATTTCCTTCAAATATGTATCCAGAAGTGGGATTACTAGATATCATGGTTCTATTTGAATTTTTTAGCCACTTTAATAGCATTTTTAACAGTTGCTACATAAGTTTAAATTGCCAACAACAGTGAACAAGTGTTCCCTTTTCTCTACATCCTTACCGACACTTGTTATTTCCAGTCTTTTTGATGATAGCCACTCTACAGGTGTGAGGTGATACCTTATTGTGGTTTTGATTTGCAGTTTCCTAATAATTAGGGATGGTGAGCATCTTTTCATGTTCCTGTTGGCCATTTGGATGTCTTCTTTGGAAAAATGTCTATTCAGATCCTCTGCACATTTTTTAATTAAATTGTTTGTGATTTTTTTTATATTGTGTTGTATACATTCTTCGTATATTTTGGATATTATGCAATACACTAATAGCCCATCACGTGATAGCATGCCCAGTAGGCTACTCGCTGCTTTCCCAGAGCTGATGGGAACCACAATGTGCTGCCAGGAGTCATGCTGCTTCCACAAGAGCCGTGTGGCTTCCACCAGACCTGGGAGGGACCAGTGCTGCTTCCGCAGGAGGCAGCCTGCCATCTCCTTTCTGGGCCTGTGCTCGGCCACAGAGGCTGTGGGCCAGCCCCCCATGCCTCAGAAGCCCCCCGCAGCAGGGGCGTCACCGTGGCAATGGAGCAAGAGTCCCGCCCTGATTGCTCCATGCCCACTGCCCAGAGGCCCTCCATCACCATGGTGACGAAGCAAACATTCCACCAGGCAGCTCACACTGCCCACTCTCAGTGGCAGTCCCCCCGCCCAGGACTGGGAGATTCCAGCGAGGATGAGGGGATTGGGCGCTGCCATCTTTGTGACAAAGTGATGCTTACTTCACATACAACACTTTTATTAGATAGGATGGTTTTCTCCTATTCCATAGGTTGCTTTTTCATTTGTTTATTGTTTTTGTTATGCAGAAGCTTTTTAGCTTGATGTAGTCTCACTCACTGATTTCTGCTTTGGTTGCTCATGCTTTTGTCATTATATCCAAAAATACCATTGCCAGAATTGGTGTCCAAGAGACTTTTCTCTTTTTTCTTCTGGGAGTTTTATGGTATCAGGTCTTGTGTTTAAGTCTTTAATTTGTTTTGAGTTAATTTTGGGGAATGGTGTAAGATAGGGGTACAATTTCATTTTTCTGCACATTGCTGCCCTGTTTTCCCAACACCATCTGTTGAAGAAACCATCCTTCTCTATTAAGTAGCCCTGACCTTAGATGAACATTTTTTACATTATTCCCAACCAAGAGAGGAGTCAAAGCTTGCTGATATTGACCCAGTTGGCGCTCACCCCAAAGCCCAGAGGACTTACAGTGTCTGTCTCCTCTTGTCACTCTCCTCTGGAGGCTCTCCTTGCCTGAATCTTCCCATTGCAGTACCAGCACCCAGGCACCTGGCACACTCCTCCATCTAGGACTGCAACAGCAGGAATTACTAGTATATGCGGACCACAAACCAAGTGTGCTGATGAACTGTCCCTGCCCCAATGGCCAGTGTACCATCAACTGGTCACTTTCCAGACCAGATTCTCTTCTACCCTTGTGGTTCCTTGTGCACCATCCCTAGATATGCCCTTCAAACCCCTGCCATCTCCACCTCCAACAGAAGCTACTAACCACACATAGGAGTGGGTCACACACTAGGCCTCACACCTGGAACAGGTCTAAAGTCAAAGTAGTAGCATCTGGCATCTTCCTAGCTCTACACAGTTTGCTCAGTTCGTTGGCCTCCCAATAACCATAGGGCAGGTCTTGTTAGCCCCATGCTGTGGATGATCACACAAATGCTCAGAAAGTTGTAAAGGTAGCAAGCAATGGGGTTCCAACATGGACTCTAAATCACAGGGAAAATTTTTGAGACAAGTCACCCAATTTGGGGAATGAAATCTGCCAGTTGAAGTCAGTGTGTTTGTTCACCCATTTAATCATCTATCTGTTTGCTAATCTTTGTATCCCTCCATCTGGCCCAGGGTTTAAAGTAGTAGCAAGCTTTTACCGAATGTTTTACAATTAACAAATAGCACATTTTCTTTCCTTAAAAAAAAGGAGCCTATGATCAGGTTGTAATGATAAACAGTTAAACAATCAAAATGCAGTGTTATCAATGGAATTCAATGCTGCCATTAAAAAGAAGGAACTCTTACCATTTGCAGCAACCTGGATGGAACTGGAGAGCCTTATGCTTAGTGAAATAAGCCAGTCTATGAAGGAGAAGCACCACATGATCTCACTCATTTGTGGATAATAAAGAACATTGTAAACTGATGAACAAAAGGATAGATACAGAGGCAGTAAAGCATCAAACAGACTGTCAAATTATAGCAGGAAGATTAAGGAGAGGTGGGGTAGATAAGAGATCAATCAAAGGACTTGTATGCATGCATATAAGCATAACCAATGAACATAGACACTGGGGGGTTGGGGTATGCCTGGGAGGGAGGGGGGGCAATGGGGAGATATGTATACATGTAACACAATAAAAAAATGCAGTGTTATAACTATAAAAAATTGAATATATGTATCTTTCTAGGTGTTGTAGTTATTTTTTAAAATCATAAATTTGATTTTAAGTTTGTAATTTTGTTGATTTACAAAATTATATGTTGATTTTTTAATTATATGTTGATTTTTTATTAAAGTGCAAAAATGAATTTGATGGGGAAATGAGAACTTTCAATAAGTGATGGTGGCATAACTGGATATAGGAAAAAACACACATTCCAAGCCTTACCTTACACTACACACATAATTTGACTGTTAATGGACCACAGACCTAAATATGAAAGCTAAAGCTAAAATAACTTCATCCCAAAATGCTCCCCCATACCTCTATGCAGTCTACCCATGACAACCCTCTGCTTGCTTTCACTCTCTGTAGTTTCCTTTAAAAAAAAATGCCACATGAAGTAGAATCACACAATACTTAGTCTTTCATGTCTGGCTTATTTGCTTCTTAGACTAACAATTGTGACTCACCCATGTCCCTGCACATTTCTGCAGTTTGTCCATTGTTATAGCTAAGTGGTATTCCATGGTGTAGATATACCACACCTGTTCATCGGTTCTGTGTGAGCCCTTGGACTGGCTGTGGTCTGGGCTATGGTGACTAAGGCTGCTGTGAGCATTGAGTACAGGTCCTTGGATGGATTCACATCTTCCTTCACTTGGGGAAATGCCTGTTCATAGGGCAGATGAATGTTTATGAGAAACTGCCAGACTATTTCCCAAAGCTCATACAGTTTTTGCATTCCCACAGCCTCTCAACCACTTTGGGAGGCTGAGGAGGATAGGCAGGACCACTGAGCTGGCCTTGGGCCTTCTGAGGAGGTACCCAGAGGGTGTCAGATAAACAGAAAAGCAATGTTTCCTCCCAAGACGCGCCCTAGAGAGACGGAGGCAGAACTGAGGCACAGGGCAAACTAGTGCATGCCCATTACCCAGGCCCAAATGAAAGGCAGGGCCTCCTGCTGGCAGCCTAGAGTCTCTTAAAAACAAGAGAGAAGACTTTTTTACTCTCAAGTTCACATTCTTTATCCCCGTGCTCACCCCTTAGTGTGCAGAATGGCAGATATTTAGGAGAGGATTGGGACTGTGCTGTGTGTGACCAAGGCTCTCGAATTGTTTCCATTTATGTGAGTATTAGATTGGTATTTGCCTCTTCTGTTTAAATTCATTAGACGTGACCGAGGTCCCAATGAAACCAAATAGTTCTATTAAAGCTGGAGGAAACCCAAAGAGCAGTGGGCTGCTCTGTCAAAACCTCCCCCTGCAAGTCCTTCCCTGTTCGCAGCGGCCGGAGGCCATAGACCCAGGCCCATGGGGCTGCTTATCACAGTGATAGAAGGGGGAGAGCAATGTGTGCTGGACAGGGCTGGGGTGGGAGAAGGGCCTCGGGTGGGTCAGAAGGGCTGGTGGCTGCTACTCATGGTTACAGTGTCGGCCAGAATCCACAGGTGGCTGGGGTCAGAGTTCAGACAAGCTTCCAGGGTCTGGGGTAGGGCTTTCCCTCTCCCTCCTGTGGAGCTTCAAGGCTCCCACAGGGACTTGAGTGGGTGTGGGCTTCAACAGAGCAGCTCTGCTTTTATATATTTTATATATGTACTTTGTACAAGATTTCATTGTTCGTTTTTAATTTTAAAAAAGCATTTTCTACAGAGTGCAGAATCTTGGAGGGAAGGGGTGGGAAGTAATCAAACAAGAACCTTGTATGCATACATGCAAGGTCCATAGCCAAAGGCAACGAGGCAGTGAAGGCCTGGGGCAGGATGCAGGGGCAGGCTGGAGGGGTATAAAGGGGGTGGGGGGAGAGGAGGCCATGTAGTACTGTCAACAATAAAGAATTGTTTTTTTAAAAAAAACAGCATTTTCTTACTAAAAAATATTTGAAAATGACTAGTTCAGCACTACCCAAAACTCAGTTCTACCAAGGCAGAGAGGAATATAAATGGGGGGAGCAGGCTGAAGAGCTTATAAAAGGAGGGGAGGGAGTAGCGGGATTGTTGGGGGGGGGGGGTGTTGGGGCGGGGGGCGGGGGCAGGCGTGACGTGGCAACCTCCACAGGCAGCTGCTGCTTGAGCCCAGCTGTGGCTGGGAGGCATGGGGAGCCCGGAGTTGCCTGATCTACTGATTCTCAAGAAAACCCAGGAAAACAAATTTTTACATAAAATATCTCAATTATCACATGTCATCAGCTAATCCAGTTTGTTTTATAATACCATGTGGACGGAAGAGCCCAGGAGTGCCTAGAGTTGTCTCTTCATCACTAACAAGCTCTGGTCTGGAAAACACTGGAAACAGCAGTAGCTTTTCATTATGGGGCTGAGGATGCACACCTTTCATGATGACAGGAGCTAGTTCTGTCTTTCTATTTTATATTCATCATTGCATCCTCGGCACTTCGCCCAGAGCCTGGCACGTTCATGCCCAAACTTCTATCAAATGGCTGGCTGGGTAGTCTTCACCTGGCTTTCTGCTGCACCGAGTGAGCCTGGGACCTGGGACCAACCCCACTTCTGGTCTGATAGTCCAGGTGGCAGCCCCGTAAGAGGCACACCTGGCACATCTGTGTGCCCCTGGGCACTGAAGTAACCTAAAAAGACGGGCTCTACTGACGGCAGTCAGAAACCGTGCTCTGCAGTTCCCAGGTCTCTTAAAGATACAAGAAACTTCTGGTTCAAGCCCGGAAGCCCCCAACACCATCACTTCCACTGAGGCATTCAGGCAGCATCGCTGCTCTAAGGAAGGACCCTGGGGGGAACTGTCATGACAATGCAGATGGGTGTCAGGCCGCTGTGCGTGTCAGCAGGGCACTGAGAGCGAATTCTCCCACACTTCCAAGTGAGAGTCCCACTGACTCCGCAGGACTCGCTCAGGAAATACCCTCATGGTTCTGTGACCCTCAGCTCACTCTGACCTTCCCAAAAGCTCAAAACAGTGCAAGTTGGAAGTTGGGGGAATTGTCTTTGTAGAGTATAGAGAACCAGTAGCAGTGAGAACTACTCCCTGCCCCTCAGCCCCCCTCTGGAAAGGGGTTTGCCCTTCACCTAAGCCCAGTGACAAGGATGTAAGAAACCATCTGGAGTATCACCCTTATACCCCCTGGAGTTTCAGCAGACCAGGGTCTGTGCTCAGGAACTGCAACCCATCCCTGTGCCTCTTCCTGAGTAAGAGAAGGTACAATTGGTAGCCAGAGAAGAAGTCAGGTCCAGTTCTGTCGGGACCACAGGAGAGAGGTCCTTTGTGGAACCACGAAATACTGCCCAAGAGATCTTCCCAGAGGCATGATGATGCCAACCAGAGGTGAGTGTTAGACCTGGTTTCTAAGAGAAGAGGGCGCTGAAAGAAGATATATCACTGAGCTACAGGAAATATAGTTACATATTCCCAGCACACACTCGAAGCAACCCACAAGAAACCAAGTTGGCTTTGCTCATCTGCCATCAGGTCATGGTCAGAAATGATCAACTCCTATGTGAATGCCAGCCTTGCCAGACCTCGCCTGTCCCTCACCTCTCCTCCCTCCTCAATTCAGAACTGGAGGGTCTGGAACCTCATCTGGTGAGCAGGGGACAGGGCTGGAGGGAGAGAAAGAGAAGAGAAGCCTCCCCCTCATTCCCCACCCAATGTTTGTGCCAATATTCTCATGTGCATGGACTAGGTACATTCCGCTCTAAAATGAGACTCCTCTCTAAGCTGAAGCTGACCAGAGGACTGTTTCATTCTTAAGAATGAGCCGACTGCTGGCTCTGGTGACTGTATCAACGTGTGAGTACCAAGGTGGGGAGAATAAAATTGTTAAAATGATAGCTTTTTAATATGTAGGTAGAGGCAAGGGCAGTCAGACCTGGCATTAAAGGGGTGAGCTCAGGAGGAAAGGCAGGTGGGCTAATGTGGCCAAAGCAAAGGAAGTCACAAAAGCAGGCGGTGCAAGCTCCCAGGGTGTTGTCTGCAGTGCTCTGGCAGTGTCCTTGACCCTTGACCCTGCTGCCAAAAGGGTGCTCTCTGAGGATGCAGCCACTGGCCTGCTGGATACTCTCAGGGGTAAACCTGGACCGTGCAGCACAGACTAGAGACTTTCTGCGGCCATGACAATCACTCACATGACCGAGGGAGGCCTGGGGTTGGAGAGCTGCAGTTGGAATGGAAGGAGAATGGATCTGAGACCCTTCTGGGGGCAGCATGGCCAGGAACCAGATGTCCTTGGAGGCAGGAGTGGAGTCAAAGAGGACAACTAACTGAAGAGCCTGAGCCACCAGTGGCTGCCTGGTGCCAGTGAGCTGGGTGCCACGTAGAGAAGGAGGAGGAAGTTAGAAGGAAACCATGAGTTCAGATCCAAACATGGCGAATTTGAGGGGCTATTGGCATGAAAGGCACCTGAAAAGCAGCTAGAAATCTGGTCTTAGAACTACCCAGAGGTCATGGCTGGCGAGATGGAGGTATTTGTCCCACATCAGCATTTTCCACCAGGAGGTAACTGCAGCATCAGGCGTTTTTCCACTCTCGAAACATTCTCCCAATTACTTTTCAGCACATCTTAGAAGCAGAGGAGAAAAATGGATTGCTTTTTAACATTTTCATTACGTTCATTCTAAAATTATACTCTCCTGGTTTCCAAGGACTTCCAGTGCCTGGTGTTGATATATAACCACATAACTTCACCCTCCGTGTACAATGCTGAGTTACTCACGCCTCTTCCAGGGCTCGCTCCTGACATGGGATGTCAAACAGAAATAGAACATACATCTCCTGCATCAAGCTGAAGCCTTACAGAGAACTCCATGGGCCACAATAAATAATCCCGGTGTTCCTGGAAAGGAGCTGCGTGTGCAGACAGGGCAGGGTCACTGCAGATTTATGAGTGCCTCTCCCAGTCAACAGGCTCTGAAGCCCCAGGCAGATCCCTGAGGCTGTGGGAGGTCCAAGGAAGCAACATCACAAAAGGACAGCTGGTCCTGAGGCTGGTCACACCAGGCACCTGAGGGGCCACAGCACATGTTGCCATTTTCTAGCTTTCTTACTGCTACTCCTGCTGTCAGATAAAGAACTTGAGGTTCAGTGAAATCTGGGTGTGTTTTCTTACTGGCATACAAATCTGATAGATGAACACTAATGTCTACTATTGTGACCTGCCCAGAGGTGGCCTTAGAGGAACTGTGTGTGGGTGAAGATCGCCTTCCCATCTTTTCTTTCTTATTTTTTCTCATTTTCCACAACCTTGGCTTCGTCTTCCTCTTTCTCCCTCTCTCACTCTTGTACTCCTCCTCTAATTTAACTACGACAATCCCCTTTTTTTGTGCATAATCTGGAGTAAATTAATTTACCTCTCAAGCCCTTCATTTTCTCACCTGCAAAGTAAAGGTGTAAGACCAGGTGCTTCTCAAACTTGAGTGTGCAAATGACCTCCCTGAGGATGTTGCGAAAACACAGAATCTGATTTAGAATTAGAATATAGGGGTGGGGCCCATGATTCTTCATTTCTAACAAACTCACAGGTGTTGCTCCCAGAACCTGTGGAAGACAAAGAGTCCTCAGTACACTCGTGCTCTGCTGGTGAAGCTGCACAGAGAACTGTGTGGAAGTTCTACAGGTGCATTCACCCTCAGTAGGAGAAGGTGAACGTGGTAAGCCGCTTTCAAATAAGTACATCAGATATTTGCCTTCAATGAGATAGATGCTCTCTAAAGACTATTACAACTCAATTTTAAGACACCTGTGGTTCTCTTCAATAGGGAGCTTATCAATGCATGAAAGAGTCTAATTAACTCATCAGTGTTGAGGATGAATAATGGAGGCCATGTTTAAAGAAATAAGAATGGAAATCATAACAGAAGGGTCTACAAAGCAATCTAAACATTATAGATGTTTAACAAAACAAAAGCTGGTTCATAGAAAAGCCTATTAAGATAGCACTTTGGCCCAGCTGGCATACCTCAGTGATTGAGTGTCGACCTATGAACCCGAAGATCATGGTTCAATTCCTGGTCAAGGCCCAGGCCCAAGTTGTGGGCTCAATCCTCAGTAGGGAGCAGGCAGCCAATCAATTATTCTCTCTAATCATTGATGTTTCTCTCTCTCTTTCTCTTTCTCTCTCTCTCTCTCCCTTCCTATCTGACATTTTAAAAAAAGATACCACTTTGGAAAGAGTATTCAAGAAAAAAGAGAAGATATAAATAAACACTATAGAAAAGGAGAAAAACTATAGACATAGAGGATGTTTTAATAACTTTTTTAAAAATATTTTTTGTTGATTTTAGAGAGGAAGGGGGAGAGAGATAAAAACATAAATGATGGGAGAGAATCATTGATTGGTTGTCTCCTACATGCCCCCTAATGGGGATTGAGCTCACTACCCGGGTAAGTGCCCTGACCAGGAATTGAACTGTGACCTCCTAGTTCATAGGTAGCCTCTCAACCACTGAGCCATGCCAGCCAGGCTGTTTTAATAACTTTAAAGAAATATTATAAGCAAGAAAACACCAGCACATTTCAAAATCCAGAAGCAATGGATGAATTGTTTTAAAAGTATAAAATGCAAAAGTTTTAATATGAAAGAATGGAAAAATTATTTAAACAAATAATATTTAAGGTAAGAAAGTAATAAAAAGCCTTTTGTCCAAATTCACACCCAGATAAAAACTGGGCACAGAGGCCTTACAAGTGAGTGCTATCAAACCTTCAAGCAACAAATAATCCTTATAATATACAAGCTGCCTCACAAAAAGTAAAAAAAGTTTGACTTGGGGTGGTGAACACCCAGTATAATATAGAGGTGATTACAGAGCTCTATACCTGAAACCTAATTAATCTTATTAACTAATGTCATCCCAATAAAACCAATAAAAAAGTTTTTAAAAATTAAGAAGGAAAAATATATAACCTATATACAAAAGCCAAACAGAGTCAATATAAGGAAAGACAATTATAGGCCAATTTCACTTAGAAATATAAATAAAAGTTCTAAATTAAATATTGTCTAACAGAATCCAACATGTATTTTAAAATAATTCATCATAATCAAAATTTACCCCAGATATTGGAGGATTATTCAACAATATAACATCTATCAATCTGATTCAAAATTTAAAACAGAAAACTCATGAATTATCTCAATAGATCATGAAAAAGCATTTTACATATGTCAACAATTCTTATTAAAACTTTAAGAAAACAGGGACATAAAGTTTATCTTTCAAAAACCTATAGCAAACAAAATACAAAATGGAGATATTTTACAAGATAGAGGACAAAGCAAATACACATGCTTTAAACATCACCATGTTGGCCATGGTTTAGAAGGTCTTCTCTAATTCATTAGGATTTTTTTTAAAGCAAAAGATTGAAAGAAAAAAAAGGAAGAGTCACTATTCTTTGGAAAAGTAATGCTCATTTACCTAGAAATCTCAAAGTAATTAAACTAATAAATCTGTATTAAGTTGATGAATGAATGGATAAATGAATGAATGTTATGGTTCAGCAAGATTTCTAGACATAATTCAATACATAAACACAGTAATATTCAAGAAGCACTTCTGGAATAGCAGATTTACAAGCTCCACATGCCCTCTCTGTCAGTCTATTCTGACTGGATAGTATATAAGTAAGTTTCTTGAAAGCAATGCCTATTGCCTGCGCTTTGTACAAACTATGTATATGCCAGAGCATCATATATATTAAAAAACCGCTGTTAAACTACTGCCATTTAAACATAGACCAAAATAAAATAATAAAATAAAATACGACACAAATTTAGCCGAGAACTTGAGAAGGGCAGGATTATTTTTAACACTACGTAGAGACACGCCACAGAGAGCAGTAAACGTAGCTAGCCATGCTTGAAAACTCAGATTATCCGTTACTTGCATGACTATGAACAAATAATTTCTCTTCTTGGAGCCTCTGTTTCTCCAAATGCAAATATGATTCTCCCTAACAAGCTGGCAGAACTGAAAATGTACTTCGCTTTTTCAGGAACTCGGTGTTTTCCAGCTATATGGCTCCCCCAAGTGGTTAATAGAATGAATGCAACCTGCGTTTTAGGCAGTGATTATTCAAGGGGTCAGACACTCTGGTAAGCATTTGGGTATATTTGGGTATATTTTCTTGTTAAATTCTCACCAAAACACGTAGCGGCAGATCTTTTCTTATCCCTATCTTATAGATGAGGAAACTGAGGCACAGATTTAAGTTTGTGTGATAAATGCTGACTCAGGATTCAAACCCAGGCCGTCTTGTCAGGGTCTGAACCCTCGTGACTGTGTGGGTCCAGGTGAGCCCTGCCTGGCAGTAAGAACAGCTCCAAGGCCCAGGCCAGAGAAGTTTTCTGGGTGCAGCCCCTGGGAGAGGATATGAATGGCTGTCTGCTGGGTGTGGAAGCCCTCCCTGCTCAGCTCCTGGAGCCAGGAAGGATTTCAAAAGCCAAGCACCCCTATGTTCATAGCAGCACAATTTACAATAGCTACAATTTGGAAACAGCCTAGATATCCGTCAGCAGCTGAGTGGATCAGAAAACTATGGTACATCTACACAATGGAATTCTATGCTGCCATTAAAAAGAAGGAATTCTTACCATTTGCAGCAACCTGGATGGAACTGGAGAGCCTCATGCTAAGTGAAATAAGCCAGTCAATGTTGGAGAAACACCACATGATCTCACTCATTTGTGGATAATAAAGAACATTATAAACTGATGAACAAAATGATAGACACAGAGGCAGTAAAGCATCAAACAGACTGTCATATTACAGCAGGAAGATTAAGGAGAGGTGATAAGAGATCAATCAAAGGACTTGTATGCATGCATATAAGCATAACCAATGAACACAAGACACTGGGGGGTTAGGGTATGCCTGGAGCAGGGGGGTGGGGAGCAATGGGAAGATATGTATACATGTAACACATTAATAAAAAAAATAGAAAAAAAAAGCCAAGCAGAACCTCCGACCCCGGAAACAGCGCCTCCCTGTGCCATGCAGCTCCTAGCTTGTGCTGGATTGACTGTCTTGGTCCAGTGAGCTGCACCCCGGGGGAGAGTGTGGAGGGCAGCCACGTGTTACTCCTGTGACTGCCTGCATGAGTCTTGCCACCCAAACCTGTTTTCTAGCACAAGTAGACTCCCACTTCCCTGCTTCTTGGCGTTACTGTTCCTCAGGATCCTTTTATTTTTTTATTTTTTAATATACATCTTTATTGATCTCAGAAAGGAAGGGAGAGAGATAGAGAGTTAGAAATATTGATGAGAGAGAAACATCGATCAGCTGCCTTCTGCACACCCCTTACTGGGGTGTACCCACAACCAAGGTACATGCCCTTGACCAGAATCAAACCTGGGAATCTTGAGTCCACAGGCCAATGCTCTATCCACTGAGCCAAACTGGTCAGAGCAGGATAGTGTATTTTTAAAAATCACTTAGCCTTATGGAAAATGAATTCAAGTTTCAAAAAATATCATATCTATTATCATCTCTATTTGCAATTAATTAAATTTCAAATTAATAACAAAAAGGTATTTGGAAGTTTTAAAGTATACCGTTAAATAGCTCAAGTTACAGAAAAGAAATCATAATGTAAATTTAAAGAAAACTTAGAGCTCTAACTGGTTTGGCTCAGTGGATAGAGCATTGGCCTGCAGACTCAAGGGTCCCAGGTTCGATTCCAGTCAAGGGCATGTACCTCGGTTGCTAGCACATTCCCCGTGGGGGTTGTGCAGGAGGCAGCTGATTGATATGTTTCTCTCTCATAAATGTTTCTAACTCTCTCTCCCTCTCTCTTACTCTTTGTAAAAAATCAATAATATATATATTTTTTAAAAAGAAAACTAGAATAATTAAACCATTTTATATATGTGTGTGTGTGTGTATATATATATATTTGTATGTGTGTGTATGTATGTATATATATATATATATATATATATATATATGGTTTAATACACACACATATATATGTTTTAATTATTCTTATATGCCAGAAAATTATAAGAAGACTTTTTAACCCAGAAAAATCTTCTCAAAAGTTAGGGGTCGTCTTATATGCCAGGTGTCATCTTATAGGGCGAGTATATCCCAAACTCTACATTTTAACTGGAAAAGTTGGGGTCGTCTTATTCTTATACACCCAGTCATCTTACATGCCAGAAAATATAGTGTGTATATATATGTATGAAGTTATGAGATACATGCATAGCTGTTCTTAGAGAAAAGTTTATAGCCTTATAAGCTTATATTAAAAAGGAATAAAGTCTCAAACTTATTGAGTCTACTATCCATGTTAAAAAGTTAGGAAAGTAATGTAAAACTAAGGAAAGCAGAAGATAAAAGGTAAAAAATGATAATAAAAGCAAAAAAGCAATCAGATTGGCAAGGGACCAAGCAGTTAGAGGTGAGATCAGGCCTGCAGGGGAGGGCAGTTAGGGGCAATCAGGCCAGCAGGGGTGTGGTTAGGCAATCAGTCTGGCATGGGAACAGTTAGGGGGCAATGTGGCTGGCAGGCAGAAGTGGTTAGGGGAGATGAATCAGGCAGGCAGAGGTGGTTAGGAGCAATCAGGCAGGCAGGCAAAGACAGTTAGAGGCAATCAGGCAGGAAGGCAGGCAAGCAGTTAGGAGCGAGTGGTTCCAGATTGTGATGGGGATGTCCAACTGCCAGTTTAGGCCTGAGATTGGGCTTAAACCAGCACTGGGACATCCCCTGAGGGGTCCCAGATTGGAGAGGGTGCAGGCTGGGCTGAGGGACATCCTCTCCTTCCCCTCATGCACAAATTTTGGGCACTGAGGCTCTCATAATATTAATGAAAGGGGGAAATGAATCAGACATTAAAACAAAAGAATACTATCAATAATCACATGCCAACAAATTCAACAACTTATATGATATAGGAAAATTAACTTCTAAGAACTAATGTAAAAAGAATTTTTTCAGTATATGAATCATGCTATAAAGAAATTAATGTGATTTAAAACCTCTTAAAAAGAAAGCATCAAGCCAAAATAGTTTTACACTCAAAGTTCTAAAAAGTTCTTAAGGAATAAATTACACCAATTTGATACATATTCTTTCAGACTAGATGAAAGAGAGAAAAAGCATCCCAATTCATTCTGCAAGGCAAACATAACCTGATTTTTTTTTTTAAGTGTTACAAGACAGAAAAATATAGGCCTATATCACTCAGGATTATAGATGTGAAAATCTTAAACACAACCAAGCTGTGTTTATCCCAATAAATAGAGCATTGTTTAAAGGATGCTTTAAAATTGAATGTTTAATTTTACTGAATGGAAAAATCCATAAAGTGTAATTTGCCACATTAAGAGATTAACTAAGAAAAATCACATACTGACCACAGTATATGCAAATAAATCATTTGATAAACTTCAATCCCACTCATTTAAATTAAGAAAAAAACAGTAATATACACAATAAAAGAAAAATATGTAACCTGGAGTCACTTCACAATGCCCACCAGCCAATCAGGAATGAGTATGCAAATTAACCTGACAAAGATAGTGACAGCCTTGCCCCCCAACAGCTCCAGGCCTCTGGGCACATGAAGGTATGGAGCAGCCAGGCAGGGTGGGACATCTGCTAGGGTGGAGGGAGCTCCAGGAGTGGCGCCCCTGCCAGAACAAAGACTGAAGTCTCCAGCAGGAACAAAGGCCTGGGTCCTGGGTGCCAGAGGAAAACTGATGCCAGCAGCCAGGGGAAGGAAGGCCTATTGCACGCATCTTCATGCAACGGGCCTCTAGTTTAAGGTAAAAGGACATTCCCTCACTTGGTTAAAAATGTCTACAAAACAAAACAAAATAAACAACACAAATAGAACAAACATCATATAAATGGGGAAATGTTAGTTATAGTCTCATTAAAATAAGGATTAAGACAAGCATGTCTGTCATCATTCTTCTGTTTACTGTGGTATTAGAGATCATAGCTAATATAAGGTAAAAGACAAAATTGATGCTTAAGGGATCAAAAAGGAAATAAAACATTCATTATTTGCAAACATATGGCCACTTAAATAGAAAACTCTAAACAAACTAAAGACCAATTGTTAGAGAAAAAAAGAGGGACAGGAGAATTAACAATATGAAGCATATAGGTTAATAGTGGTTGGCAAACTACAGCTTTCGAGTTTGACCTAGACTCTCAATTCCAATAATTACAGACTGTTGTTGTTCCTTGTAATTAAGCCCCTATCCCAGTGGTCAGCAAACTCATTATTCAACAGAACGGCAAAAGGCGGCTCATAAGCCGCATGTGGCTCTTGAGCTGCAGTTTGCTGACCACTGGGTTAATATATCAAAATTCAATTAATTTAGATATACAAGTAAAAATATAGTTAAAGAGATCACATTCTAAAAATAATAAAAATATCAAGTATCTAAAAAAATGTGCTAGGGAGAATACAAGATGGCGGCATAGGTAAACACCTACACTGCTGCCTCGCACAACAATTTCAAAACTACAACTAAAAGACAGAACGGACATCATCAAGAACCACAGGAAAGCTGGCTGAGTGGAAGTTCTACAGCTAGAGGGAAGGAGAGGGGCTCACAGAGACCTAGAGGAGCTGCAAGAAGCTGAGGTACGGAGACGCATGTGCTGAGAGAGGAGGTGTCGAAGTACCTGGCTGGCTTTCGCTGGTGGGAAGGAAACGGAGACTCTCAAAGGCATTGAACCCCTTATCTTACAACACTAAGCCCCAGATCCAGCCGAAACTCATACGGGGGGAGTTTGGAATGTGAAAAGGGAGAGGTGCACGGAAATTTAGGGGAGTTGAAAAAGATCAGAGGGCTGGTGGCGCACAGCACTGTGTAGAGGACAAACTGCTGATTGTGCTGCTGGCTTTTGCGAGTGGGCGGGAGACAGACCCTCCCACTGTGCCACTTCTGACTCCACTAAGCCCCTGTTTCGGGTGAAACCCTGGGGACCTAGACTCGTGTGGTCCTGGAGCGCAGGGGAGCCGGAAAGGCAGCTGTATAGAGGCACTGCGGGCGCGCGTGCACAAGGACTGCTCCAGCGATTACCCAGTCACATGAGACTCAGGGGCCGTGGAGGGCGGGGCCGACTGGAAGGCAAGGCAGTCCCTTAAGCCCTGAGACTCCACCCATCCCAAGCTCAACAGAGAGGCTTCTGTAAAGTTGCAAGTCTGGTATCATAAGACTGAATCCAACACAGAAGTTCTCCTGGCATAGTGAAAATGCCGAGACAAGGGAAGGGATCACAAACAAATGAAATGGAGGAAAACAAATGATTGGATATAGAGTTCAAAACCACATTTATAAGGTTTTTCAAGAATATACTAGAAAAGATTAATAAATTTAGCGAGACCCAAGAGGAGATGAAAAAGAACCAACTAGAAACACTGACTGAAATAAAAGATATTATACAGAGTCCTAACAGCAGACTAGAGGAAGGCAAGAATCAAGTCAAAAATTTGAAATATAAAGAAGCAGAAAACACTCAACTGGAAAAGCAAGAAGAGAAAAGAATCCAAAAATGTGAAGATAATGTAAGGAGCCTCTGGGACAGCTTCAAGCGTACCAAATCAGAATTGTGGGGGTGCCAGAAGAAGAGAGAGAGCAAGATACTGAAAACCTATTTAAAGAAATAATGACTGAAAACTTCCCATATCTGGTCAAAGAAATAGACTTACAAGTCCAGGAAGCACACAGAACCCCATATAAAAGGAATCCAAAGAGGACCACACCAAGACACATCATAATTAAAATACCAAGAGCAAAAGACAAAGAGAGAATATTAAAAGCAGCAAGAGAAAAACAGTTCATTACCTACAAGGGAGCACCCATATGACTGTCAGCTGATTTCTCAACAGAAACGATGCAGGCCAGACGGGAGTGGCAAGAAATATTCAATGTGATGAATAGCAAGAACCTACAACCAAGAATAATCTATCCAGCAAAACTATCATTCAGAATTGAAGGGCAGATAAAGAGCTTCACAGAGAAGAAAAAGCTAAAGGAGTTCATCAACTCCAAACCAGTATTATATGAAATGCTGAAAGGTACTCTTTTAGAAGAGGAAGAAGAAAAAGGTAAAAGACAAAAAATTATGAACAACAAATGCATATCTATCAACAAGTGAATCTAAAAATTAAGTGAATTAAAAATTTGATCAACAGAATAAACTGGTGAATATAATAGAATCAGAAGCACATAAAGGGAGTGGACTGATAATTCTCAGAGGGAAAGGGGTGAGGGGTGTACAGGGAGAGACTGGACAAAAATCATACACCTATGGATGAGATCAATGAGAGGGAGGGAAGAGTGGGAGCTGGGTGGAGGGGTGCTATGGAGGGGAAAAAAGAGAAACAAATGTAATAACCTGAATAATAAAGATTTAATTTTTAAAAAATGTGCTAGACCATGTGAAAAATGTATAATATTTTATTGAGATGTTTAAAGAGAATCAGATAAATAAAAAGGTATATCATGTTCATGATAGGAGGACATAATATCGTAAACATTTTGATTCTTCTCTGGTTGGTCTATAAGCAGTAGTTCCCAAGGTCTAGTGTGTGGAAGCACAGCAGCACCTGAGTGTGTTAAAAATTAGAATTCTTGGTCCCCATCATGGACCTAGTGAAGCAGAAACTCAAAGGTGAGGCCCAGCAATTCTTTTTTTTTAATTTTTACTAATTTCAAAAAGAAAGAGAGAGAGAGAGAAACATTAATAATGAGAGAGTCATTCATCAGCTGCCTCCTGCACACTTGACACTGGGGATTGAGCCTGTGATCCACGCATGTACCCTGACCTCCTGGTTCATATATCAGCACTCAACTACTGAGCAATACAGGCTGGGTCAGCAATTCCTTTCTAATATCCCTCCAGGTGATCTTGATATCTGCTATCTTTGAGAACACTGATCTCTAGATTCATTGCAATCTCAATAAAAGTCAAGACAGAATTTTCAAAGAACTTGATGAGATTATTCTGAAATGTGACATTGTAAGGAACTCCACTCACCTGCTCCCCAGTGAAATTGCTACAGTTTTTTTTTTGTGTGTGTGTTTTTTTTTCCTTGTAAGCCTTTGGAAATGGTCCCAAAAGCAAAGAGCAAGTAAAGAAACATCTAATTGAGAAAACCTATACAAATTCAATAAGAAGAATGAGACTGTGGTATTTGAACAAAGACTTGCTTTCTCCCTCCCCCTCCCAGTCCAACAAGTGAGAGACCCCACTCCACACTACTGCAACCAAAACACAGGGCTCCTCCTCTCCACTCCCAGTGAGAGGGCTTCTTCCAGAAAGGAATAGAACATCAGCATTGCTCATCCTGCCCTCAGCTATCCTCTGCTAAGGCCAAGTCCCAGGTGAGTGCCTGAAGAAGTGCGGGATCCCTCCCCCAACCCCACTCATGAACCAGAGGCTCCACATCAGGCATGGAGTTCTGAGAACACCTGGGCCCTGATAGTTCTTATTGTACCAGAGATTCTAGCTGAAAAATTAGATGGGAAAAGAGACAAAAGACATCTCTGATTGAAAAGGAAGTAAAACTATATCTATTTGCAAATGATATGATCGTGTACATAGAAAATCCAAATAAATCAATAAATGAACTTTGGCAATGTTGTAGGACACAAGATCTATACCAAAAAATTATAGTTCTATACATTTGTAATGACAATCTGAATATGAAATTAAGAAAGCAATTCTGTACACAATAGCATTAAAAATACTTAAAAATAAATTTAACAAAAGAAGTGCAAATCTTGCATCCTGAAAACTACATTGATTTAAGAAATTAAAGACCTGCCGAGACCGGTTTGGCTCAGTGGATAGAGCGTCGGCCTGCGGACTGAAAGGTCCCAGGTTCGATTCCGGTCGGGGGCATGTACCTTGCTTGCGGGCACATCTCCACTGTGGGGCGTGCAGGAGGCAGCTGATCAATGTCTCTCTCTCATCGATGTTTCTGACTTTCTATCTCTCTCCCTTCTTTTCTGTAAAAAATCAATAAAATATATTTTTTTAAAAAAGAAAGAAATTAAAGACCTAAGTAAATAAAAAAAAAACACCCTTTATTCATGGATTGGAAGAGATAACTGTTAAGATGGAAAACTGATCCCCAAAACCAACTTACAGATACAATATCCTATTTAACAAAAGAGTAATATGCAAATTAACCATTACTTCACTACACCCACAAGCCATGCCCACCAGCCAATCAGGAGCAAGTATGCAAATTAACCCAACCAAGATGGCTGTTGCCACGTAGCAAGCAGGAGGCTTGGTTTCCCCAGCAATGGAGGAAACCAAGCTTTCAACACACTCTGGCCAGCACAGGCCTCCACTCAAGGCTACAAAATTTCAATTATAGAAGATAAATAAATCCCAGCAAAAATGGCTGCAGCCAAGGAGTGAGCAGGAGACTTGACTCTGCTCCAGGCTACAAAGTTTGAATTATAGAAGATGAATAAATCCCAGATACTAGGGCCCCCACTTGGGCTGCCAGGGGGTGTGGCCAGCCTGCAAACCACCACAGGCCCCTCGCCCAGGCTTCCCCATGCTGCAAGGGAGCCCTCACCCTGATCTGGGGCACCCTTCAGGGAAAACCAGCTGGCCCCCACCTGTGCACCAGGCCTCTATCCTATCTTATCCTATCTAATAAAAGCAATATGCAAATTGACACACAAGATGGCCACCACAAAATGGCCAGCAAAAGGGGGTGGGGGGGGGGACACATTGGGAGGGACCAGACCTGCAAGGAAGGGCAGTTTGTGGGTGATCAGGCCAGCAGGGGAGAGTAGTTGGGAGGGACTAGGCCTGGAAGGAAGGGCACTTGGGGGCAATCAAGCCTGCAGGGGAGGGCAGTTAGAAGTGATCAGGCCAGCAGAGGAGGGAAGTTAAGGATGACTGGGCCTGCAGGGAAGGGAAGTTGGGGGTGACCAGGCCTGCAGGGGAGGGCAGTTAGGGGTGATCAGGTCTGCAGGGTAGGGCAGTTAGGGGCAAAGAGTCTGGCAAGGGGGCAGTTAGGCATCAATCAGGCTGTCAGGGGAGTGGTTAGGGAGTGATCAGGCTGGCAGACAGAAGCAGTTAGAGGCAATCAGGAAGGCAGGCAGGCGAGCAGTTGGTAGCCAGCAGTCCTGGATTGTGAGAGGGATGTCTGACTGCCCGTTTAGACCCAATCCTGGCCTAAATGGGCAGTCAGACATCCCTCAAGGGGTCCCAGATTGGAGAGAGTGCAGGCGGGGCTGAGGGACACACACTCCCATGCATGAATTTCATGCATGGGGCCTCTTATAGTCTCCATAAGAATCCCGGCTGACATCATAGTGGAATCACAAGTGATCTGGAAGAGTCAAACAGCCCTAAAAAAGAAGCACCAAGTAGAACTCATGTGCCCCAGTTTCAAACTTGCTATAAAACAATAATAGTCAAGACAGGCATAAGAATAGAAGACATAGAGATCCATGGAGGAGAACTGAGAGTCCAGAAATAAAGCTATATATCTAGGCCTGGTTTTCCACAAGTGCTGCCAGGAGTCTGGCTAACCATACACACAAATGATGTTGCACTCTTACCTCTGACCATAAGTAAAAATCATCCCCAAATGATCAGAGACATAAATATAAGAGTCAAAAATATAAAACTCTTGGTGGGGGAGCGGGAAGGGTTGTAGACAAATCAGAACTCTCATACACACCAGTGGGGATGTAAAATGGAGCAGCCACTTGGAAAACAGTTCAGCGGTTTCTCAAATGATTACACACAGAGTTTACTGTGTGGCCCAGCAATCCACTCCTAGGTACCTGCACAAGTAACTTAAAAACATCCATCCACACATAGTCTTGTATATGAATGTTTATAACAGCACGATTCATAGTAGCCAAAAGGTAGAAACAACACAAAGGCTCATCAATACATGGATGGATAAACAAAATGTGGTAGAGTCATACAAAGGAATATTATTCAGCCATAAAGAGGAATGAAGTACTAATAGCTGTTACTTGGATAAATATTGAAAACATACTGGGTCAAAGAAGCCAATTATAAAAACTGACATATGATGTTATATCATTCAAATAAAAGGCCAGAACAGGCAATCTCTGGAATATAAAGTATATTGGTACTTGCTTAAGAGGATGTTGGTAAGGGGAGGATAGCTCAAGGGGTGGGTGTTTTTGAGGTGATAAAAACATTGTAAATTTTTAGAATGATGATGATTGCAACTATCTGTGAATACACAAGAAACTACTGAATTGTATACCTTAAAGTCTGGATTGTATGGTAAATGAATTATAGCTCAATAGACCTGTTTTAAAAATGTGCATAGAGTACAAAAGGGTCAAGAATAGTCAAGACACCTGTTAAAAAGAAACATAGGGAGGGCATGTCCGATGTCAGGGTTAATTATGGAACTATGCAAAGATGGTGTGGGATTGGTACAGGGACAGACACATTGACTAGCAGAAACACACTGAGAGCCTGAAATCCCGTGCATGCTTGAAGCTTTGTATAGAGCAAAGGTGGAGTGTCTGGTCAATGTGGATAGGAGGAACTGATAATAGATGGAGCTGAAAAATGTGGTGATCACAGGAAAAAGTTGAAATTATATTTCTACCTCATACCATTTTAAAAAATCAATTCTAAATGGATAAAGAACTTGAAAATTAGAAAAAAAAACTTCAAAACTCTTAGTATAAAATACAGGATGAGTATTTCTAAATCTTAGAATTAAAATCTTATATTTTTAAATGAGATGCAAAAATCATGATTAAAATTTTCTGAATAATTGATCTCTATAAACTTTTGTTCATAAAAATTAACCTTTAAAAAATGAAAAGTTACTGAGGAAAGGTATTTTCAATACATGCAGGGAAATGTGATAATAAGTCAACTGTTGGTTAGCTATATATAGGTTATTGTTAAAATTACAACTTTTATTTTCACATGTGTTCATTACATTATTATTAGCTAATAACTAACCAAATATCTAAATAAAAGTGAGGGGTGGAGAATACTCATTACCTAGGCAACTACATGCCCAGGTAAAACTCATGTTTTTATTCAATGCTTTTACTGCTAAAAGGAAAAATGGAGAATAGACACTGGGTGTGTGGGGTGGGAGGAAGGGGAGATCAGCATGCCATTCACTTAGACTTTTATATTGTTCAATTACAAAAATTATATTTGATCCTTTTCATTTCTTAATCGACTTGATAGTTAGTCTCTTATTCCTGGCTCACATTTTCAAGCTTCCCAGGTGATTTAGCATATTCAACATTTTAAAATATTCTATATCTGGTCATTCAAGTAATTGTTACTGCTTATTGTCTCTTCTGTTTCTCATTCATAACATCTTGTTCCTTTGTACTTGTGATTTTCGACTGTGCACTAATCATTTCCCTTTGAGCCTTACTTGTGGTAATTCTTTGAGAACTCTTCCAAAGACCACTTTGATTTGTTCTGCCAGTCTTCTGGGGACACTACTAACCTAGGTCTGTTTAAACTTTCTGCCTGGGGCTTTTGGATTACTGAGGTGGTATGAATTCAGATCAAGAAAAAAAAAAAAAAAGAACCCTCATGGAAGTTGCCTTGTGGTTAGGAATTCTTGGCCATCTTAATGTGTCTTCCACCCAATGCCAAAATGAAGGGAGATATGTTTCAATTGCATCTCCAATCAGTTGTCAGGTATTTTTCTGCCTTATATTTTGTGTGTCCCTCTTTGAGCTCCCAGTCTCATTGGAGGATTTCCTAGTAGATATCCCGCATTGGACAGGCTCCACACCAAAAACTTCCAGAGCCCTAAACACTGCAAAATTTCAAATACAATAGCACAAGAATTGTAGGATTTCAAAGAAACTCTAGGCACAAAAGGTTTATTTTTATTTATTTTTTTTTTCAGCATTTGTTAAGCAACTGTCAACTGACACTTTTGGGAGCAAAAGATGCTCCTGGCAGGTTCTTTTTTCTGTCTTCAATTGGTACAACTCCTCATGCTTTGAAAATGGATCTACTTTCCAGAAACAGACAAGAGCTGGTTGGGATCAAGAGCTCCAGCTTCCCTCGGGGAGTGGCAGGGGCTTCCTTGATTCCTTTTGGGCCAATTCAGGAAAGCATTTTAAAATAAATAGTTTTCTTTTGTAACTACAAATGTAGTTGCTGCAATGAGGGGTTTCATTACTGGTACCAGATCTAACATCCTGTCAGGAATAAGTCACTGGTACTGTCTTTGCAGTGGATTTTGTTTTCTGAGCACCTACCGTTTGGTTGTCAACTATTGAATAGTCCCAACTATGACCTCTGGTCATTTCCTTGTTTTTAGCAGAGATATGCCATTGACATAGAAGTCCAACTTATTGTGCATTGTTTTAGAAAAAATCCTGTAGAGTCAATAGAATGAAACTCGGTCTTCACCAAGTGTGAAAACCTAGGCCATCTAAAAGAAAAGCACTATCATTGTATGACAGCCAGCTGACCATTCCACTGGGTCACAGAGATGACATAGAAGACTGACCTCAAGTAACTCATAATCACATGAGAGACACATAAATGTAACTAAATGTGATTAAATGCTGCCTAAATTTATGTTTCAAAAGAAGTGATCTGTTTAAATTTACCTTTTAGCCCTGGTTGATTTGGCTCAGTGGATAGAGTGTCGGCCTATGGACTGAGGGGTCCCAGCTTCGATTCCAGACAAGGGCACATGCCCCGATTTTGGGCTTGATTCCAGTAGGAGGCATGCAGGAAGCAGCTGACCAATAATTCCCTCTCATCATTGATGTTTCTATCTCTTCCTTCCTCTCTGAAATCAATAAAGAAATATACTTAAAAAATAAAAAATTTACCTTTTATGAAAACTACACATCTTCCTTTCATTGAAATTTCCCTTGTTGATATAGGCCAGTGGTCAGCAAACTCATTAGTCAAATATCAACAGAGCCAAATATCAACAGTACAATGATTGAAATTTCTTTTGAGAGTCAAATTTTTTAAACTTACACTTCTTCTAACGCCACTTTTTAAAAATAGACTCGCTCAGGCCGTGGTATTTCGTGGAAGAGCCACACTCAAGGGGCCAAAGAGTCGCATGTGCTAGCAAGCTGCAGTTTGCTGACCACGGATATAGACAAACCAGTTCAGTTTCTGCTGGATTTGCATACTTGCATTTTAGTCTGTTAATGTAATGAAAACCATTGAAACCTGTAAAGAATTTTTGTGAGTTTATTTGAGCCAAACTGTCGACGTATACCAGGAAACAGAACTTCAACAAATTGAGATAATGCTCCCGAGAATGGCGGGTTACATTTGTATTTATACATTGCCTTCAAAGGAAGGACATTGATGGGTTACATGAAATTCATTGGTGATAGATTAAGGAGGTGGGATAAAGCAAAGCTGGGAAAACCCCTGGGATTGGATAAAAAGTGAAATAATGGACACATACTTAGGTGGGTGCAGGAACAATTAATATGATAATGAAGGAATTTGTGGTATCTGTCCTGGTGCCCACCATATTTGGTTGTGTCCCTGGGGCTCCAGAAATAGGGAAGTTACAAGTTACCCAGACATTTCAAAGGTATATTATCATAGATGCAAAAAGACAGACAGGCTCAGTTAAGGTAAAGGTTGACCTTGTTAGTGAAGATACTGGCCTAGGATGTAACTGCCCACCATAACTGTGTTTAGGTCAAGTTTAATTTCAGACCATCCTTTGTGGTTACTTTAGGTCTCTGAGTTTGCAATACTGCCATGCAGGCCTCCCCTGAGTTTGTCAGGTCAGTAGTGGCTCCTTTCGTCCACATTCCTTAATTTGACTTCTTATGAAAGGCTTAAAAGGGTGTGGAAGGGGAGGGAAGGAGAGAAGTGATCTGAGCTCAGAAGACAGAATTGGGAAAGGCTTCTCAGAGTGTGTGACATTTAACCCAGGTCTTAAATAACTAGGTTCTTTCAAAGGACAAGAAAAGCATTTTAGACAGAAGGAACCAGTTTAGGCTAGAACAGGCCTGCCAGGACATAGATGTAGTAAACTAAGAAGGGTGTGAAAGGCAGGACAGGTTCTGTGAAGCCACCTGAGCCACCAACCCAGAAAGAATTTTTTCCAGCCCTCCATCCCCTCTTTGTTCCACACATGTGGACAGGGGTCAATCTAGCTCACTCCACTCCCTAAGTTATCTCCTAAGGCAGTGGTCGACAAACTGCGACTCACAAGCCACATGCGGCTCGCAAGCCTTGGTTTGCCACTCTGTTGATTAATGAGTTTGCTGACCACTGCCTTGGGAAAAACACTTAAAAAACATTTTAATAATGTAGTAATGTCTTTAACCTGAAGTCAAAACTTCTGGGTAAGGGTAATGTCTTACGCAGTGGTCGGCAAACTCATTAGTCAACAGAGCGGCATACCCCAGCTTGTGAGCCGCATGTGGCTTGAGAGCTGCAGTTTGCTGACTACTGTGCTAAGGCCTCTCTTCTCCATCCCCGACTCCATTCCTGTAGCTCCCCAACTTCTGCCTGGGATATTGCAGGATTCTTGATTGACCTTCACATCCCCCTATTTCCATTCCAGCCTGCAGTCAGTGAAATAAGGTTTTGAAAGTATGCATCAGATCCAATCATTTTCTTGCTTAAAATCCCATTTGGTTTGCCAGCACTTCAGTGATAAAGCTCACTCTAGGCATGATATAGGATTCCCTGTATAATTACGACCTCCTTTTCCAGACTTTGCCCTCACTCCCGCCCACCCTCCCCTCCCACACACACCCCCATCCTCGACTCTGACCCTGGCAGATTCTTCCTGGCTCTAGGTTGGTGCTCAGGTTACCAGAGGCAGTGAGCCCACTTCTGCACATTTAAAATGGAGACAACAGTTCCTACCCATGTGCTGAGGATTAAAACTATGCATTTAGAACTATAAGCATGTGGCCTTTTTCTTGCACATCTCACGGACTCATTAGACTTTGAAACAGAACGATGTGATTAGATCAGCATATTAGAAAAAGAATGTCAGTAGAAATGGCCTGAAGAGGGAACAGGGGTAAAAACAGAGGGAGGGAGACCAGAGAGGCAGAGACAAAGGGGAGATAAAAGTGACAAAGGCAACAGGAGGAGAAAACGAAGGAGAACGTTCAGCGATGTAATCGAAAGGACTTGGTTTCTAACTGTAAGAAGAGATGGAGAAGGATGTTAGGAGAAGGCAACTTTCAAAGCCCTTTCTAGCAGTTCTTACACTTTCTCTGCCCTCAGTTGAAGCAATTCTTCATCCTTTTGAAAACGAATTTACTTTCTAAAAATAGGCAAAAGTGGGTTGGAATTCAGTTTTGCGGAAAAAAGAAAGAAAAAAAGAAATTAAACTATGAAATACCATGTGGTGTCAATTAAGTGTAAAACCCTCAAAACAGGCAGGCATCATGTGTAGGTAGCAAACATTTGCTTGGAAAAGAAAATCTAGCATTTTTATAATAAATGCTTGCAATCTATGTAACTGTCCAATGGTTTCATGAGAAAGATCTCAGGAAAACAGTGGGAGACTGGGTGCTTGGCAATGCTTGCCTCTAGCAATATTGCCATAAGCAAATTGCCTAATTAGTGAAGAGGGTACCCTGGGTATAGCACTGAGGCAATAGTGTAGCCTGTCAGTATCACAAAGTAGTGTTCACAGTGTTATAAAAAAGTAGTTCTGTTTCGCTCTTCTTCAAACATATATGTAAATGGAAACTTCAAATGCAGATAAAAATTTGATTCATTATACATTAGGATTACTCAGTTGTGATTTTACACTATGCTATAGGAATTGACAATTTCAAACAGCAAAATCACATTTTACACTTAAGTATAAATATACTTCGTCATATCATCAGAAAAACAACAAAGATGGGAAAGATGGTTACCAAAAAGAAGGCAGACTGCAAGATAGTCCATGAGCGAGAAAATGAAAGGGGAGTATGTGGTCGCACGGGGAGTGTTTATTTGTGAGTTGAGGGATAGCTATACTCCCAGGGACTGTTGAGATTGTCAGACAAGGTTCCCCTGACCAGGCAGCCTCCACTGCTGCTGAAATCCCTCCCGCAGCAACTGGCTCTGAAATGGAGACCATGCCATCTTGAAGGGGAGAGAGACTGTTATCAGAAGTCTAAAAATTCTGGGAATCTACACCACCACCCAGGGAACAGCTGCGAACCCAAGAATACCAGATCCCAAGCAACGTGAATATTTGGACTCAGAGGAGCTATGCACCTTCTCGTGGAAAGGTCAGATTTCGCCTACGGAAAGGTGAGGTCTGTGATCCAGGCAGGAGAGAGAAACCACACAATGGGAGCTAGAGGATCCAGGGAAGTCTGCACCACAAAAAATCCATGGCAGTTGGGCTAGCGTGACCCAGGAATGTAGAAGGGGATCCGCTGGACTGCTAACAGAAGGGAACTCTAAAAAGCAACCCATAGCTGAACTGGGTGCAAAAGGCCAGCCTAAAATTTTAACAGTGTGTGGGCAGCTTAGAGCCACTTTTTCTTTTCTTTTCTTTTCTTTCCTTCCTTCCTTCCTTCCTTCCTTCCTTCTTCTTTCTTCTCTCTCTCTCTCTCTCTCTCTCTCTCTCTCTCTCTCTCTCTCTCTCTCTCTCTCTCTCTCCCCTCCCCTCCCCTCCCCTCCCCTCCTCTCTTCTCTTCTCTTCTCTTCTCTTTAAATCCTTGCTTTTGATTACTAATCCCAGAACATAGGATCACCCAACTGGGGACACTCTAAGAGACTGCAGAAGGAAATTGTTTTTGTGGAACCAGGGGATCAGAGTGGGGAATAACGATCAGAGAAACAGCTGGAGGAAGCCCATTACCCCAAACCAGTAATAAATGTGACAGGGAAAACAAAGTATAAGCACGAGCTGGAGAGGACTGGACTGATAGACCCAGAGGTCAATCCAAAAACACTGTCACTAGGGGTTGAAACACAAATAAAAGAGTTTAAGAAACAAAGTACAGTGGGCTGGAAAATCAGGACTGTGGCTTACAACATTGAGGAGTAGTGGAACGCAGGGAATTTTAATACTGTCCTGACTAGGAAACAGGAGTGTCCAACAGAACAGTAAAGGAAGTGAATGACCTTTACTACTGCACCTTTTTTTTTTTTTCATCTTTTAAGAAATTTTTTTCCTTACTTTTTTCTTTTTAATTATTACATTTTTCTTTTTTTAATCAGTATTATTACTATTTTACCTTTTTTTTAAGTGTTAGTTTATTTTCCCTTTATTTTATTTTGGGATTAGTGTTCTACATTCTATTTTCATCTTTCCTTTAGCATCATTTTACTCTATCTCAGCTTCACCTTTATGCCAACACGCTCTTCCTCACTCTTCCCCTTTGGATGTCCTCTTTCTTTTACCCTATTTCTGCTTTAGATTTTCCTTATTCCTTCTTTTTACCTCCTGTTAAAAATTCATCCTACTTATATATCTAGTTTCCAATCCTCTGCTCTAAGTCCATACACAGCTCTCTCTTCTCTAGCTTCACTATCCAAATTTTTTTCTTGTTTTTGTTTGCTTGATTGTTGATTACATTGTTTTTTTAATGCTTCTTTATGAGATTGTTTCACTTTTTGTTTTCTTGTTCATTTTATTTTTGTATTTTTTTGCATCTGTTTTTCCTCACTTGATATTAGTTGTTTTTGCATTCATCTCTAGGTAATTAGTGCTTGCATTTGTTGGGATTATTGGCTGATGTATTATAGTTTTCTCCCCATATAAATAGTTTTTTTCCCCCACTTCTTTTTTATTCTCTTTCTTTTCTCGCTTACTTTCATTTTCCTTTTCTCAATTTCATTTTTGCACTCCTTTTTTTCTTTCTTTCTTAATTTCCTATCCCCTAATTCTCTTTTCTCTGGTGGTCACCTTTATTTGGTGTTATTAGTATTATGAATACATTTGTGTTCAGTGCCTTGTGCGTTGTGCCTTGTTGTGTTGTATTTTGTGCCTATAAATCAACTCAAGGTAGAACTACATAACCAAATATATGGAAAAGAGAGATCATGGGGAGACAGAGAAACAGCCCACATATGAAAGAAAATGAGGCATCACCAGAAAAGGAAGTAAACAAATTGGAAGCAAGCAACCTGTCAGAGAAAAAATTCAGAGAAATGGTCATAAGGTGGCTGAAAAGAATGAAAGACAAATTCAACAATATGTGTAAGAACCAAGAGGAAATGAAGAAGAACCAGGAAGAAATGAAAAATGACATCGCTGATATAAAGAACTCAATAGCATCAACAGTAGACTAGAAGAAGCAGAGGACTGCATCAGTGAGCTAGAAGTCAAGGTAGAAAAAAAATATTCAAGCAGAGCAGCATCTAGAAAAAAGAAATTAAAAAACAGGAGGACAGCCTAAGGGAACTTTGGAACATCATGAAACAAAATAATATCTGCATAATAAGGAGGCCAGAAGGAGAGAAAACAGAGCAAGAAATAGAAAACTTGATTGAAGAAATAATGACAGAAAACTTCCCTGATAAAGGGAAGAAAAAACTCACACAAATCCAAGAAGCTCACAGAGTCCCAAACAAAATGAACCCCAAAAGACCAATGCCAAGGCATATTATAATTAAATTGGCAAATACCAATGACAAAATAAGAACCTTAAAAGTACCCAGAGAGTCAGAAAGTTACCTACAAAGGAACCTCCATCAGACTAGTGACTGATTTCTCAACAGAAACACATGAGGTCAGAAGGGAATAGAATGAAATATACAAAGTCATGCAAAGGAAGGGTATGAATCCAAGAAAGGCTATCAATCAAAATTAAGGGTGAAATCAAGAGTTTCACAGGCAAAAAAGGACTAAGGGAGTTGATTACCACCAAACCAGCAAAGCAAGAAATGCTAAAGGGTCTGCTGTAAAAAGAAGAGATAGGAAATAAACAAGGAACACAAGAGTAAAGAATAAAAATGGTAACAAACAATAATAACTTTAAATGTAAATGGATTAAATGCCCCAATCAAAAGACATAGAGTAACTGAATGGATAAGAAAATATGGGAGAGAATCCAAGATCGTGGCATAGGTAAACACCTACACTGCTACCTCGCACAACAATTTCAAAACTACAACTAAAAGACAGAACAGACATCATCCAGAACCACAGGAAAGCTGGCCGGGTGTAAGTTCTACTGCTAGAAGGAAAGAGAGGGGCTCACGGAGACCCAGAGGAGCTGCAAAAAGCTGAGGTACAGAGACGCGCGCGAGGAGAGAGCGGGTGCCCTAGTACCTGGCTGGCTTTCTCTGGCGGGAGGGAAACGGAGACTCCCAACGGCATTGAACCCCTTTCTTACAACACTAAACCCCAGATCCAGCTGAAACTCATACGGGGTGAGTTTGGACTGTGAGAAGGGAGAGGTGCGCAGAAATTTAGGGGAGTCGCAAAAGATCTGAGGTCTGGTCGTGCACGTGCACTGTGCTGCCCGGAGGACAGATTGCTGATTGTGCCGCTCGCTTTCGCGTGTGGGTGGGAGACAGACCTTCCAAACTGTGCCACTTCTGAGTCCACTGGGCCCCTGTTTCGGGTGAAACCCTGGAGACCTAGACTCATGTTGTCCTGGTGTGCAGGGGAGCTGGAAAGGCAGCGGTTAGAGGCACTGCAGGTGCGCGCACAAGGACTGCTCGAGCCATTACCCAGTCACGTGAGACTCAGGGGTCGTAGAGGGCGGGGCCGGCTGGAAGGCAAGGCGGTCCCTTAAGCCCTGAGACTCCACCCCTCCCAAGCTCAACAGAGGCTTTTGCGGTTTTGCATCTGGTATCATAAGGCTGAATCCAACACAGAAGTTTCCCCGGCATAGTGAAAATGCCGAGACAAGGGAAGGGATCACAAACAAAAGAAATGGAGGGAAAAAAACGACTGGATATAGACTTCAAAACAACGCTTGTAAGGTTTTTCAAGAATATGCTAGAAAAGATGGATAAATTTAGCGAGAGCAAAGAGGAGATGAAAAAGGACTAACTAGAGATGGAAAAGGTCCAACTAAAGATGATAAAAGAGCAACTAGAAATTAAACATACACTGACTGAAATAAAAAATATTATACAGAGTCCTAACAGCAGACTAGAGAAAGGCAAGAATCAAGTCAAAAATTTGAAATATAAAGAAGCAGAAAACACTCAACTGGAAAAGCAAGAAGAGAAAAGAATCCAAAAATGTGAAGATAATGTAAGGAGCTTCTGGGACAGCTTCAAGCGTACCAACATCAGAATTGTGGGGGTGCCAGAAGAAGAGAGAGAGCAAGATACTGAAAACCTATTTAAAGAAATAATGACTGAAAACTTCCCACATCTGGTAAAAGAAATAGACTTACAAGTCCAGGAAGCACACAGAACCCCATATAAAAGGAATCCAAAGAGGACCACACCGAGACACATCATAATTAAAATACCAAGAGCAAAAGACAAAGAGAGAATATTAAAAGCAGCAAGAGAAAAACAGTTTATTTCCTACAAGGGAGCACCCATACGACTGTCAGCTGATTTCTCAACAGGAACGATGCAGGCTAGACGGGAGTGGTAAGAAATATTCAACGTGATGAATAGCAAGAACCTATAACCAAGAATAATCTATCCAGCAAAGCTAACATTCAGAATTGAAGGGCAGATAAAGAGCTTCACAGATAAGAAAAAGTTAAAGGAGTTCAACTCCAAACCAGTATTATATGAAATGCTGAAAGGTACTCTTTTAGAAGAGGAAGAAGAAAAAGGTAAAAGACAAAAAATTATGAACAACAAATACATATCTATCAATAAGTGAATCTAAATATTAAGTGAATTAAAAATTTGATGAACAGAATAAACTGGTGAATAGAATAGAATCAGGAGCACAGAAAGGGAATGGACTGATAATTCTCAGGGGGAAAGGGGTGAGGGGTGAACAGGGAGAGACTGGACAAAAATCATACACCTATGGATGAGATCAATGGGAGGGAGCTAAGGGCAGAGGGAGGGGTGGGAGCTGGGTGGAGGGGTGCTATGGAGGGGAAAAAAGAGAAACAAATGTAATAATCTGAATAATAAAGATTTAATTAAAAAAAGAAAAGAAAATATGACCCATATATCTGCTGTCTTCAGGAAACCCACCTCAAAAAAAAAAAAAAAAGATGCACACAGACTAATGGTGAAGGGATCTTTAAAGGTTTTTCAGGCAAATGGAAATGAAAGAAAAGCTGGGGTAGCAATACTTATATGTGACATATTAGATCTCAAAGTGAAGGACATAAGAACAGATATGGAAGGCCACTTCATAATACTAAAGGAAGCAATCCAATAGGAAGAAATAACTCTGATAAACATATATGAACCCAATACAGAAGCACCTAAATACATAAAAAAAAAAACTCCTGGAGGATATCAAGGGAGAGATCGTCAGCAATTCAATCATAGTAGGGGACTTTAATACCCCATTATCACCATTGGACAAATCCTCTAAACAAAAAATCAGCAAAGGAACACCAATCCTAAATGACTCACTAGATCAGATGGAATTAATTGACATCTTCAGAACATTTTCCCCCAAAGCCACAGAATATACATTCTTCTCAAGTGCACATGGATCATTTTCAAAGATAGACAATATATTGGGTCACAGGCCAAGTCTCTTCAAATTCAAGAAGATAAAAATCATATCAAGTATCTTCTCAGATCACAATGGCATAAAACTGGAAACTAACTACAATAAAAAAAAATAGAAAAAAATCAAACACCTGGAGGCTAAATAGAATGCTATTAAACAATGATAGAAGAAGGAGGAGGAAAAGGGGGAGGGCGAGGGGGAGACGGAGGAGGAGGAGGAGGGGGAGGGGGAGAAGTATCATGGCATCTAACCACAATAAAAATACAACAATACAAAATCTAAGGGACATAGAGAAAGCAGAATTGAGAGGGAAGTTCATAGCTCTACAAGCCTACTGCAAAAACAATAAAAAACAATGGTAGAGAGGAGAATCCAAGATGGCAGCATAGGTAAACATCTACACTGCTGCCTCACACAACAATTTCAAAACTACAACTAAAAGACGGAATGGACATCATCCAGAACCACAGAAAAGCTAGTGGAGTGGAAATTCTACAACTAGAAGGAAAGAGAGGTGCTCACAGAGACCCAGAGGAACTGTAAAAAGATGAGGTACTGAGATGCCCGCGTGGAGAGAGTGGGTGCCAGAGAACCTGGCTGGCTTTCTCTGGTGGGAGGGAGACGGAGACTCTCAAAGGCATTGAACTCCTTATCCTAAGACACTAAACCCCAGATCCATCCAAAACTCATACTGGGGGAGTTTGGACTGTGAAGGGGGAGAAGGGCACAGAAATTTAGGGGAGTTGCAAATGATCAGAAGTCTGGTGACGCGAATGGCACTGCGCGCAGAGGACTGACTGCTGATTGTGCCACTGGCTTTCACGAGTGGGCAGGAGACAGACCCTCCCAACTGTGCCACTTCTAACTCTACTAAACCTCAGTTTCGGGCAAAACCCTGGGGACTCAGAATCGTGTGGTCCCAGAGTGCAGGGGAGCCGGAGGGGCAGCAGTCTAGAGGCACTGCGAGAGAGCGCCTGCTCGTACAGGGACCACTCCAGTGATTATCCAGTCACGTGATACTCAGGGGCTGTGGAGGGCAGGGCCAACTGGAAGGCAAGGCAGTCCCTTAAGCCCTGAGACTCCACCCATCCCAAGCTCAATAGAGACGCTTTTGCAGTTTTGCAAGTCTGGTATCATAAGGCTGAATCCAACACAGAAGTTCTCCCGGCACAGTGAAAATGCCGAGAAAAGGGAAGGGATCATAGACAAAAGAAATGGAGGAAAACAAACAACTGGATGTAGAGTTCAAAACCATGCTTATAAGTATTCTTATTTTTCAAGAATATCTTAGAAAAGTTGGATAAAGTTAGCGAGACCCAAGAGGAGATGAAAAAGGACCAACTAGAGATGCAAAAGATCCAACTAGAGGTGGAAAAGGACCAACTAGAGATGATAAAGGACCAAATAGAAATTAAACATACAATGACTGAAATAAAAAATATTATATAGAGATCTAACAGCAGACTAGCAAAAGGCAAGAATCAAGTCAAAAATTTGAAATATAAAGAATCAGAAAACACTCAACTGGAAAAGCAAGAAAAGAATCCAAAAATGTGAAGATAATGTAAGGAGCCTCTGGGACAGCTTCAAATGTACCAACATCAGAATTGTGGGGGTGCCAGAAGAAGAGAGAGAGCAAGATACTGAAAACCTATTTAAAGAAATAATGACTGAAAACTTCCCACATATGGTGAAAGAAATAGACTTACAAGTCCAGGAAGCACGCAGAACCCCATATAAAAGGAATCCAAAGAGTACTACACTAAAACACATCATAATTAAAATACCAAGAGCAAAAGACAAAGAGAATATTAAAAGCAGCAAGAGAAAAACAGTTTATTTCCTACAAGGGAGCACCCATATGACTGTCAGCTGATTTCTCAACAGAAACGATGCAGGCCAGACGGGAGTGGCAAGAACTATTCAACGTGATGAACAGCAAGAACCTACAACCAAGAATACTCTATCCAGCAAAGCTATCATTCAGAATTGAAGGGCAGATAAAGAGCTTCACAGAGAAGAAAAAGCTAAAGGAGTTCATCAACTCCAAACCAGTATTATAGAAATGCTGAAAGGTACTCTTAAGAAGAGGAAGAAGAAAAAAGGTAAAAGCCAAAAAATTATGAACATCAAATACATATCTATCAACAAGTGAATCTAAAAATTAAGTGAATTAAAAATTTGATGAACAGAATAAACTGGTGAATATAATAGTATCAGGACCACAGAAAGGTAGTGGACTGTAAATTTCAGGGGAACGGGGTGAGGGGTGTACAGGGAGAAACTGGACAAAAATCATACACCTATGATTGAGGTCAACAGGAGGGAGGTAAGGGTAGAGGGATGGTTGGGAGCCTGGTGGAGGGGTGCTATGGAGGAAAAAAAAGAGAAACAAATGTAATAATCTGAATAATAAAGATTTAATTTTTTTTAAAAAAGTAAAAAAAAACCCACAATGGTAATAAATTACCTAACCCTACAACTCAAAGAGTTAGAAAGAGAACAAGAAGAAAAGGCCAGTGTAAGCAGAAGGAAGGAAATAATAAAGATCAGAGCAGAATTAAACGACGTAGAGACCAAAAAAATAAACAATACAAAAGATAAAAAAAACCAAGAGCTGGTTCTTTGAAAAGATAAACAAGATTGATGAACCTCTAGCCAGGTTCACCAAGAAGCAATGAGAAAGGACCTGCCTAAACAAATTCAGAAATGAAAAAAGAGAAATAACAACAGATCCCAAAGAAATACAAATGATTGTTAAAAAAAAAAAATTCTATGAACAACTCTACTCAAATAAATTGGAAAACCTGGAGGAAACTGACATATACCTAGAAAAAATACAATCTTCCAGAATTCAATGAGGAACAATCTAAACATCTCAATAGACCAATAACTATGAAAGAAATTGAAGCAGTCATCAAAATGCTTCCAGCAAACAAAAGTCTGGGGCCAGGTGGCTTCACAGGGGAGTTTTATCAAACATTCAAGGAATAATTAAAACCTATCCTCCTCAGACTATTCCAAAAAAAATGCAAGAAGAAGTAACACTTCCAAGCTCATTCTATGAAGCTAGCATCACCCTAATACCAAAACTAGATAAAGACAAAACAATGAAAGAGAATTATAGGCCAATATCCCTCATGAATATAGATGCCAAATCCTCAACAAAATTCTAGCAAATCGGATCCAGCAGTACATCAGAAAGATCATACACCATGACCAAGTAGTATTTATTCCAGGAATGCAAAGATGGTACAATATTTGCAAATCAATAAACATGATACATCATATAAAAAAATTGAAAGATAAAAAGCACATAGTCATATTAATTGATGCAGAAAAAGCATTTGACAAAATCCAACACCTTTTCTTGATAAAAACTCTCAGCAAGATGGGAATAGAAGGATCATACCTCAACATAATAAAAGCCATATATGAAAAACCCACAGCCAACATCATACTCAATGGGCAAAAACTAAAACCATTTCCCCTAAGAACAGGAACAAGACAGGGATGTCCATTCTCACCACTCCTGTTTGACATAGTACTGGAAGTACTAGTCATTGCTATTAGACAAGAAGAAGAAATAAAAAGCACCCAAATTAGAAAAGAAGAAGTAAAGCTGTCCTTATTTGCAGAAGACATGATATTGTACATAAAAAACCCCAGACTCCATCAAAAAATTATTAGACTTAATAAATATATTCAGCAATGTAGCAGGATACAAAATTAACGCCAAGAAATCTGTCATGTCTATACACCAACTGAACTTTCAGAAAGAGAGACTAGAGAAAACAATCCTATTTAACAATTGCACCAAACAAATTAAGATACCTAGGAATAAACTTAACTAAGGAGGTAAAAGACCTATACGCAGAAAACTACAGGACACTGAAAAAAGATAGAGGAAGATGTAAACAGATGGAAGAGCATATCATGTTCACGGATTGGTAGAATTAACCTCATTAAATTGTCCATAATACCCAAAGCAATCTATAGATTTAATGCACTCCCCATTAAAATACCAATGGCATATTTCACAGATCTAGAAAGAATTCTCCAAAAATTCATTTGGAATAAAAAAGATCCTGAATAACTGCAGCAATCCTGTGAAAGAAGAACAAAGTAAGTGGGATCTCAATACCAGATTTCAAACTGTACTACAAAGCCACTGTTCTCAAAACAGTCTGGTACTGGCACAATAACAGACATACAGACCAATGGAATAGAATAAAGAACCCAGAAATTGACTCAAACCACTATGTTCAATTAATATTTGACAAAGGAAGCATGAACATACAATGGAGTCAAGACAGTCTCTTCAATAAATGGTGTTAGGAAACACTGGGAATCAATTCCAGCATGTCATAATTAAAAGAGTTTCACCAAAAGGTTGGTGAAGCTTGGGCAGCTCAACAAGGGTGAGCCACATATGTAGTTTACCTGTTAGGACAGCTAAAAATCATCTCCCCCAAACCTGAATAGGACTGTCTGCTGTCAGACAGCTCAGGGCATTTTAACACACACACACATACATATATTTATATTTTTAATTGTTTTTTTACAGAGAGGAAGGGAGAGGGATAGAGTTAGAAACATTGATGAGAGAGAAACATTGATCAACTGCCTCCTGCATGCCCCCTACTGGGGATGTGCCCGCAACCAAGATACATGCCCTTGACCGAATCAAACCTGGGACCTTTCAGTCCACAGGCCAACACTCTATCCGCTGAGCCAAACTGGTTTTGGCTACTCAGGGCATTTTATTGCTTCCTGTTGGCCAAACATCTGAACAGCTGTAGGCTATTCCCTAATCTCTGTAAACACTATCCTTTGAAGTGTATATCTCTACCTTGCCTTAGAACAAATTGTGTTAAATAAATAGCACAGTCTCCTTAGAAAAGGAGGTAGTCTTCAGTTCCTTTAGCTGAAGATCCTCTGACCCCCAATGCCTTTCAAAATTATCTTTCATCTATGGAATCCTTCTGGAATCTATGCATCAGCTCCTTTCTCCAGATTGCTGAACCCTTTGTAAGGCTGGGAAAAGAATCCCGGCAGGGATAGACAGATACATGCAAAAAAATGAAACTAAACCACCAACTTACAACAAGAAAGCCCACTGTATGGGAGAACATATTTGCCAATTTTATCACCGATAAACGTTTAATCTCCAACATTTACAGGGAACTCTTACAACATAACAAAAGGAAGATAAATGATCCAATAAAAAAAATGGGCAACAGACCTAAATAGATACTTTTCAAAAGACAGAAGGAAGGTCAAGAGACATATGAAAACATGCTCAAAATCACAATTATCTGAGAGATACAAATCAAAACGACAATGAGGTACCATCTCACACCTGTAAGAATGGCAATCATCAACAAATGACAAGTGTTGTCAAGGATGTGGAGAAAAAGGAACCCTCATGCACTGCTGGTGGGAATGCAGACTGGTGCAGCCATTGTGGAGAATAGTATGGAATTTCCTCAACAAACTAAAAATGGAATGCCCATTTGACCCAGTAATCCCACTTCTAGGAATATACCCCAAGAAACTAGAAATACCAATCAAAAAGGATACATGTACCCTTATGTTCAAAGCAGCACAATTTCCAATAACTAAGGTTTGGAAACAGCCTAAATGCCCATCAGCAGATGACTGGATCAGAAAACTATGGCACATCAACACAATGGAATATTACACTGCTATAAAAAAGGCATTCTTACCATTTGCAGCACCATGGATGGAATGGAGAGCATTATGCTAAGTGAAATAAGCCAGGCAATGAAAGAAAAATACCACATGATCTCACTCATTTATGGAAAACAAAGAACATTATAACCTCATGAACAAAAAGGTACAGAGGCAGTAAAGCATCAAACAGACTGTCAAATTACAGCAGGAAGGCTGGGAAGTGTTGGGGAGGAGGGGAAAGAGATCAACTGAAGGACTTGTATGCACGCATATAAGCACAGCCAATGGATACAAGACACTGGGGAGTGAAGCGGGGGGAGATGAGTGCACGTGCCAGGGGGTAGGGGAGGCTGGGGGAAGGTCAATGGGAGGAAAAAGGAGACATATGTAGTACTATTTGTAATACTTTAAACAATGATATAAAATTAAAAAAGAAAAACAACAAAAACTGTTACCGTAGACATTGAACTACTAACCCTGAATTCGAAGGTTTGAGATGAGAATTCCTGGATGTTCATTTATCTGAAAGATGGGGAAGACCTGGAAATACATTGCTTCTGACTATAGCACTCTTAGAAGATATACAGAAGCTGGTTCTTCACATACTAAAGGTGATCCTCACACCATGTGGTCCAATATCAACTCTACACTCCACATGGTTCCCTTAGTGTACCTGGAGTCACTCATCCAGTTTCCCCTCAAACCACTTAATGAAGTATTTAAGAAAACCACCAAGTTCAAAATCAACAGTTTTTAGGTTGTCTATCTTCACATTCCAAGTACTAAGTGCAGGTGCTACGATGTGATTGATGCACAGCCCGGGCCAGAGCAGAACATGGGCCCACCCTGGACCTGAAACAGGGCAGCCAGGGTCAGGCCTGGGAGGAGGGCAATCGGGGCCCAGGACATAGACCCACCTCAGACCTGGAAGGAGGGCAGCCAGGGCCTGGGGCACCTGAACCCCCTGCAACTGAGACAGGGCACCTGAATAGTGACGAGCCACCTCAGATTTCTTTCCCACCTGACCCCCTTCTTAGTGATTGAAACATAACGTCATTATGCTAATAGGACACAGTGGCCTCTGCACTGATGCTCAAGCATCCCACTTAAGCATTAGGAACTAGAGTGACTCTGGTTGGTTCTAAGGTAACCACCTTCTACCCTTCATGTTGGCCACTGAGCTGGGTTTAAACTCATCTCCAAGATAACTTAACCAGGCCTTGGTTAGGACTATGAACTCAGGTTCCCTCAACTACAGTTACCTCTTCTCAACTCCACACTTCTCTGCTGTCAGGTACTTTAAATCAGTGCAATGTCTCATTTGTACTTCCACTAGAAACCAGGGTCACAGCCTGGATTTACATTTCGCTCTCCTCCCCACAGCTGTCAGCTTCGGCACTTCACTTCCCACAGCCTTGTTTTGCGGGCCTCTGTGTGTTTTCTTCATATGCCCAAGTGGACACTACAATCTGAATCAAATGAGATGAACGAATACTGCACTGTCCACACAGCATGGAGCTCCCATGGCACCAGGTCAGTGCTCAGTGGGGATCTGGAAGCTCTATGGGGTACCTCTCAGAGGGCAGCTAAGGCTCAGGGGCAAGGCCAGGATTCCTACAGCCACACCTTCCCTGGAGAATGCCTGCTCCTTACCACACCCTCATCCTGTAGTGGTCCCTTCTGCACCTCAGGTCAGATCAGAAGGAGGCGCAGAATGCTAAGATGCCAAGTTAACATATGGTCAGGAGTGAGGATTTGCTCACTGACCGAGAGGTGGCAGGATCACAGACACATTCAGTGCCCAGGCTTCAGTGCCCTCTCCAATAGTTCCCAGGGTCCTGAGGCTTTTGCTCATATAAAAGTCCTCCCATTCTTAAACCTCTCAGGTCTGAGAGGCACAAATCCCTTTCCTTCCTCTTCTCTCACCCAGGGAGCTGAGAGTGACTGCCCTGACATGGACACTCACCAGCAGCCACAGAACCAGGAGCAAGAGAGTGTGGCTGGTGACCAAGCACCAAATCCAGCAGACTAGATTTCACCCATCCCAGGGGGAACTGCGCCCTCTCCCTCCAGCAGTAAGAACACTAGGCAGGGCAGGGCAACCAGCAGAGAACACACTGAGGGGACTCCCACCTCCCACCTGCTCAAGGAGAAGGCAAAGCCATACAGCAACCATAAGAGGAGCAGAGAAAGAAAAGCCATAAACACGTCCAGAAGAGATTCTCTCCCAAAGTGAAACTCACAGATAATTTAATGGAATTTACTTAATCTTCCCCTCTCAGGGTCTGACTTCAGAAAATCAAATTACAAAGTCATCATCACATCCTAGATTTATTACAACTGACCTGCAGGCAAAAGGATACAACTATTACATAAACACTTCGATTCCATGTATATATCTTAAATAGAGAAGGATTTCAAACAAGAATACAGGATAAAATATTCCAAAGCTCCAAGAAGCAGTTATGTTACTGAGCTCCATTTTTACAGACAAATAAGGCAATATCCCTGCACATTAGCTTTTTGATAATTTTTATACATTTTTCTATGATACAAGAGAAAAATAACCAGAGCTCACAATGTACAGTTCTTACACTATTTTCACAGTCTGTGAACATATACACCCTTTTGTTTTAATAAAGATACATTGTAATAAACTTGCCCTTAAGTTTATAGTTTATAATAATCTATGATTAATACACTAAAATTGCTTTGATGTGGTCATCCACACAACAGAACAGTCAGATCAGCTTAGCTCCTGGACAGTCAGCACTGTGTTAATCTCCACTGTAGAATGGCAAAGTGACCCTGCGCCGAGCCCGACGAGAAGTTGACAGCAGACGGGAAGTTGAGTCCCCGGGAGATTCGGAGAATGATGGCTTGGTGTGGCTGAAGGAAGACACCTAACAATGCTTCCTTTCAAAACACTGGGAAGTCTAAGGTTTATGATGCCATAGGGGAGAAAATAGGAAAATTAGGCAAATGGACTAAAGCAATAAATCATTTTTTAATTCTGAAATTGACAGGGAAGTGACTTTAAAACAGCACCATTCTCCCTTTATTGTTGTAGTGTTGATGACTGTCACTCTGGGAGGAGACACAGCAGTACCTGCCCCTGGGGTCTGGAACAGCCTCACCTGGTCTGGGACCACGGCTGTTTTATATTCCAGTGTGCTGGGACTACTCACAGTGCTGCTCACAGAGCCGAATGCTTGGTGCCAGGGAGGCCAGAGCAAACCCAAAGGGAATCTGGCTAGTAGGGGAGTGAGGAAGCACAGCAAAGAGAGCAGGTTTAAATGGGCATATCACTATTCTGGGATTGTTTGGGTTGGGGGCTTGTTTTTGTAGAATTCCAAGAAATAATGACCGATTAGAGTTTCTCACAGGTGCTGAGCTCAACTAACACTGTCGTTTCAGGTCCTCTCTGGGTCACTCGTGTTTCTAGAAATATGCTGCCTCATCACCTACCACGTTACTGAGCCTCATGTTGTTCAGCTTTTTTAACATTGGTGCATCTGAGAGATTTGGGGCTAGAAATTCTTGTTAAGGAACATTCCTGGTAATTATAAAGGTTTTGAAAAGGGGGTAGGTGGAGAGGAAGGCAAAGTACTGGATTAAGCAAAAGATACCTAGTGTCAAGAGACTACAGGAGTAGGGAAAGAAGCTCAGAAACCAAAGACCTGGACCAGTGATGGCAAACAGCTGAGATTTGGTCTTTTGCTGCCTATGAGAAATCTCTATCTATCTAATCAATCAAGGCACATTGCTCCTCGCTACTTCTCCCTGGTAGTGAGTTACGATGGCTAAAGTATCAGGCTCGGGACAAAGGGGAAAGACAGAGCTGCTAAGAGCTGTTCCAGATAAGATGCTAGCATTGAAAACATCTGTAAACGTTGCCCTCTGGACTTTTTCTTTTCAGTCCCGGGGGTTGGTGGCAGGTGGAACCTCAGGTTGGCAGCACACCAAATGCTGAGTGACAATTCTTAGGATCAGCACCTTCTTTGACAAGGGGCAGACTCCTGAATCTCCCAATGAAGAGCAGAAGGACTGGTCAAGAAGAAAAGAACACATTCTGTCCTGTCTCGATATTTTACTGTTCGCCTCTTTGAACGCAACATAGTTTTTGGTAAAGATAAATTCATTCTAATTTAAAATGGTATTTCAAACGGGAATTTGGCTGAGTATATCAATCCCCGAACTTCGACTGTGACTGTAAAGCAACAGGACTTCAGATCAGAAAGTCTATTGCACTTGGTGAAGAACGGAAACCCTCCTGTCTCCCAGATCCAGAAGACAATGCGTCTTGCTGGCTGTGCAAGCTCTTCTCACTCATGCCGAGTCTCTACGTTCAGAAACAGTATATCCTTCACTGCATTCTTCCAGGACCGGAAGTCTGACAAAGACCACTCCAGTAGCTGCGTCTCCAGGTTTTAAGTCTAGAAATGAATTAAAGATGTGATCTAATCACAGTCAACAAATTGATCGTACTGACTTCCACGTTTCATGAGTATGTCATCAGGAAAGAGCAGGATGAGGTCTCTGACCAGCACGAACACTGCGATCAGTCGGATACTTCGGGGATGCACGTCCTAGGTGACGGGAGTATACAGACATGATGGAAACAAACACCAATCATATTGCACATGGTGTCTGGGTGAGCAATAAGAACACTGTGATACAGGTGAAAATTCTTTACGTCTTGCTTCCTCTCAGCCCTTTTATCTAGAGTCTGACATAGCAGTGGCATCAATCGACATACATGGGAGAGCTGGGAGATGCTGGCATTTGATCCAGGATTTTACAAACATAGCTTGCAACCTCTACAGTACGTTCTTCATACATTAAAATAAAGGGATGTTTCTGCAAGAAAATTGAAGAAAAAAACAAATCAAAATTCACATGAGAGCCCACATTGGGCTTTTCCCTATTTTGGTACAGCACAGAACCAAAGACTCAACCATGCAGGGCTCAGTACTTCGAGCACAGCCTGCATTCCCAGGAGACGTGTCAGTGGGTGTGGCTTGCCGGGTGTGATGGTCAGGCTGGAATCTGGAGTTGGCTTGGAGGTGAAGTCTGGGTACTAACTGTGGACCAGGGAGCATTTGCCAAGGCAGAACGCACTGCTGTTCCTCTGCATAAAGCATCTGAGAACCAAGAATTACATGACCAGCAGGTGCAAGTCTTAGGACAGACACCAACTCAACTGCCCATTCCCCCAGGCACAAAGTGAACCATGAACAAAAAGAACTGTTTCAATCCTTCTCATCCCCGCTCCAAAGGAAACTCAATAGAAACTTACCCTATGAACTTCTGCACCACACTCTCCAAAGCCTGCAGCCCATATCTGCCTCCCAAACCCACCTTTTCATACTCCATCTCCAGCAGTATTTTTCTTTAACAGTTTCTCTAAGCACAATGACTGGAAAGCTATTTTTTTCTATATTTTTATTGATTTCAGAGAAGAAGAGAGAGGGAAAGAGAGATAGAAACATCAATGATGGGAGAGAATCAATGATTGGTTGCCTCCTGCAAGCCCTCTACGGGGGATTGAGCTCGCATCCTGAGCATGTGTCCCGATCAGGAATTGAATCAGTGACCTCTTAGTTCACAGGTCAACACTCTACTACTGAGCCACATCCAGCCAGGCCTGACTGGATATGTTTAGTCACACCTGGAATTGACCATAAGTCTGAGAGACAGAACCTAAGTGTGACAAATAGGTAGTTTTTTTCTTAAAATATTTCCGTATTATCAGATCACAGTACTTTATTCACCACTAAGATCAATGCCACTATCAGGAGACTACTAAAAGGCCCAGGTTCCATGGGGGTAGAGAAATGGGGGAGAAAACTTTCAAAAGAAAGAGGAATTGACTGTATAAAACTAGATTTATTTGCATGAGAATATTTTATAAAGGCAGAGAAAGAACAATGAATTCTTACAGGTGTGTTACACAAACATAAACCACACGTAAAATAAAATGGCTCCTTAAAGTGAATCTTAAAATTCTCCAGGGAGCCCAGCCAGTGTTACTCAGTGGTTGAGCATCAACCTATGAACCAAGTGGTCACCAGTTCAATTCCTGGTCAGAGCACATGCCCGGGTTATGGGATCAATCCCCCGTAGAGGGTTGTGCAAGAGGGAGCCTATCGATGATGTTTCTCTCTGTGTAGCCCTCTCCCTTTGTCTCTCTCTAAAAATCAACAAAAACTTCTTTTTTAATAAATTTTCTAGTTAATTTTTATATGTCAAGGTCAAAACTTCTCATGAGAACATATATAGTAAATCAGTAGCAAAGGTATAACTTCAAATTTCTTCTTTCCAAACACTTTTGTTTCAGAACCTTTTACAAAAGCCCGTGAGGTGGAGTTGTCTGTCTGTCTGTCTGTAAGAGGCTACTGCCTGCTCAGTGAGCCAGCACGCTGAGCAGATCAAGGCTGAGGAGACAGATGACATTGCCAAGGTCTCATACTCACCAGAAGTTCTTTATACTTTGGCCTTTTGGATTCATCCTTTGTAAGGCTAAAGTAACAAAACAAAAATTATTAATATGAAGACACATTTACCCCAGGTATTTTTTTCACAAAAGAAATATTATAAAGAAATGAGTAGTTTTTTCCTTCAAATAAAAAGGTGAATAGCAGACAACCTGCCAATCTCAGAGAATAGGAAAAGTTAGGCAATCTATGGAGCAAGAGAAAAACAAAGCAGTTTTCGGAATGTAAAGAAGATATACTAAACACTGGCTTTTTGCTTGTAAATATAAATTTTTAAATTATGTTGGATAAACAATAATTATTAAAAATAGTCAAATAATAACAAAACCTTTTGTATTTAAAATACAGATTAAAACAAGAAGCAAGATTATATATCACCATATCTGTCTAAGTTTATTCTCAGGAGCTACACACACAGGCACATATACATGCACACATGCATACATGCATCTGTTAAAAGGTGGACAAACATTAGGTGTGGAGTTCACCTTCCTGGGAATAAGATTTCAGAGAGCTAATCTACAGTTCTACCAATAGAACTTCAGGCCTAACTTGACTCCACACACTTAACCATGTTATATGTTACAGCAGAGTAGAGATCCACCCCTGAAAGTCTGACCTGGTAGGATCTTCACTTAGTAAAAGCTTCCCAAGTGATTTGCTACAATTTCATGATTAAAACCACACAGAATGAGATGCCCAGTCTCACCTGGGCTGTATTTCTTGTGCAGAGAACTAGAAACCGGGAGGCAGCGCTTCTCCACCACCCCCAGCTGTTTTCATCTGTGCCTGAGCAGGGCCCTCTAGGCTAGCTGGAACCACCCATGTAGCCACAATGATCCGGAGTCCCAGCTTAGGAGACAGAGTGACAGGAGAAGGCCCCCCTTCTCCAGTGTGAAGTACCAGTGTCGCTAAGGTTAAATAAACCTCACTGTTCTCACTACTCATTTTTGAACATTCGTAATTCAAGTACTCACCACAAGTTAACAAAGTTGATGAAACTCGGGGAGAATTCCCTTTCCTCCGAATTACTCAGCTGCGGGGGATCTCCTTTCACGACTTGCGTTAGTTGATCAAATACACTATTCCACTTTGGATAAGGAAATCGGCCTGTAGCCAACTCATACTGAAAGAATACAGAGGAAAAAGCAAAATACACTAAGGCAATGTTTACTCCTCCTCCTCATTGAAATGGCCATGTTGAAAATCTAAACTCTAAGCAAAACTCTTATAAAAGCTTGGTATTAAATCCATGTCAGGTTAAGGTGAAATTTTCAGAAGTATTAAAGCTAAGTGGAAGTGATATTAAACTCAAGATAATATAAAAAATTCTGTATCAATCAAATTCAAGAACTTGGACTAAAAGGAAACATTTAACTTAAGCCCAAAGTCCCACAGTGCATGCATGCTTCAGGTCTGACTCCTTTGTATACAGTATACTATAGGCTGGCTTTAAAACTATTTTAGTACAATGTCTTAAAAATTTATAGTCACCTGAGTGGAAAGCTATGTCCAGAACTGTGGTCAAATTCATTTTTAAGGTAAAATAACATCAACATACAAAACATCCAATGAGCTCCCAGGAAACATTGTGTATGACCTGATCGATTACTATTCTGCAGTTACTACAATTCCAACCACAACCAGATGTTACCATTGCTGAAGAGAAAGTCAGGGTGAAAGCCTTCACCTTGAAGCCCAATAATGATGCTTAAGAGAAGGAATAAGTTGAAAGATCTAGGACACTAGAAATCAATTTCACAAAGTTTATCATTTTATGAGATTATCCATAATAAAAATAACAAATCATGATGCAATTATAAGTACTGAATATCTTGCTTTAAAAAAAGACATTGTACTAAAGAAACTTGCTAAAAAAATTTTCTGTTAGAACCTTTCACAGAACAAAAATTGTTTTTATAATGAAGTAAATACTTGTTTTTTAACATAACTAGTTTGGACACAGATAGGTATTTCTGAATCATTAGTAACCTTTCTCTGCAAGAAGTTGCCTCAGCTAAGAGATTAGAGTCTTGCTGCAATCTTTGGCACCAGCCACCAGACCTAAAAGATACCTAAGTTCCATGCTCTCTCCTGTCTGAAGAAAGGATTCCTTCTCTTTTACTCAGTTGGCTTCACAATGGGAAAAGACTCAGGAGGTGCCTCCCAGATCTGGTCACAAGAGAAACTAAAAGGAGTCTTCGGCAGAGATGAGCTGTTAGCCTCAACTCTCTACTCAGAGACTTCACCAGGCTGGCAACATGACTCACCACGGATAACTACAAGGATAACTAAAAGGTAACTAACAAAGACAACTTCAAGGATAACTACAACTATCACTAAAGGATAACTAACAAGGACAACTATAAGAATAACTAAAGGATAACTACAAAGATTACTAACAACATAATTACAAGGATAACTAACACAGCTCCATCTAGTGGAGGAAGATTCACACCCAAAGCTGTAGAAAATCAGAAAAATGCCATCAAGCCTGGTAAAACAGCAAGCACAAAAAAATGAACATAAAACTTCAAAACAAAATTTGGTTATCTTACCTAATAATAGACAAACATGTAAATTGACTATACCTTTGCTATGCCACCAATCAGGAGTGATATGCAAATTAACCAAACAATGATGGTGGTTAATTTGCATACACAGATGCCAAGTGAAGGTGGCGGGATGCTTGCGTCATCTTTCTACCCCACCCCCCTGTCTCTCAGGGCCTCTGGGCAGTGTGGGAAGGCAGGGCTGGAGTGGAAAGGCAATGCCAGCAGCCAGGGAAAGGAAAGCCCATTATAGCACGAATCTTCGTGTATCGGGCTTCTAGTCCTATCTAATAACAGAGTAATATGCAAATTGACCATACCTCCACTACACCCACCAGCCATGCCCACCAGCCAATCAGAGCAAGTATGCAAATTAACCCAACCAAGATGGCTACGGCCACAGAGAGAGCAGGAGGGTTGGGTTGCCCCTGGCAATGGAGGAAGCCAAGCTTTCCACACACCCTGGCTGGCCCAGGCCTCCATTCAATGGCTGCTGCCACAGAGCAAGCAGAAGGCTTGGCTCCACTCCAGGCTACAAAGTTTCAATTGTAGAAGATAAATAAATCCCAGATACCAGGGCCTCCACTTGGGTCGCCAGGGAATGTGGCTGGCCTGCAAACCACCACAGGCCCAGGCTGTCCCACACTCCAAGGGAACACCCACCCTGATCCAGGACACCTTTCAGGGCAAACCTGCTGGCCCCCACCTGTGCACCAGGCCTCTATCCTATCTAATAAAAGAGTAATATGGACATTGACCATCAATCCAACACACAAGATAACTGCCCCCATGTGGACAAAAGATCCTGCCCCCATGTGGACACAAGATAGACAACAGGGGAGGGCAGTTGGCAGGGACCAGGTCTGCAATGGAGGGCAGTTGTGGGTGATCAGGCCAGCAGGGGAGGGCATTTGAGAGGGACCAGGCCTGCAACGAAGAGCAGTTGGGAGTGATCACACCGGCAGAGGCGGGAAGTTGGGGGTGACTGGGCCTGCAGGGAAGGGCAGTTGGGAGAGACCCAGGCCTGCAGGTGAGGGTAGTTAGGGGTGACCAGGCACACAAGGGAGGGCAAACAGGCTGGCAGGGAGCAGTTAGGCACCAATCAGGCTGTCAGGGGAGTGATTAGGGGATGGTCAGGCTGGCAGGCAGAAGCAGTTAGGGGCAATCAGGAAGGCAGGCAGGTGAGAAGTTGGGAGCCAGCAGTCTAGGTAGGATCGGGCCTAAACGGGTAGTCGGACATCCCTTAAGAGGTCCCAGATTGAAGAGGGCGCAGGCTGGGCTGAAGGACACTGCCCTCATGCACGAATTTCATGCACCAGGCCTTTAGTCAATACACACATACACACACACACACACACACACACACACACACACACACGCCTAATATGATAAGTATCCGACCAATTGGTGGACCATTCAGTCGATCGCTTGACCAGTCACTATGACATGCACTGACCACTAGGGGGCAGATGCTCTGACCATTAGGTTAGTTTACTGCTGGGGTTTGGCCAAATGGGACTGGGTGAAAAGGGCCAGACATGCCCTGGAGCCAACCTCTCATGGTCCCTCCCTGGCCTCTAGAATAATTCTTCTAATTTCTTTCTTTCTTTCTTTCTTTCTTTCTTTCTTTCTTTCTTTCTTT
>JAAGEH010000039.1:6936397-6990145 GCA_011751065.1 Lasiurus cinereus | reverse complement strand
TTTCTTTCTTTCTTTCTTTCTTTCTTTCTTTCTTTCTTTCTTTCTTTCTTTCCTTGTTTCTTCCTTCCTTTCTTTCTTTCTTTCCTTTCTTTCTTCTAATTTCCATTCCTTCCTTCCTTCCTTCCTTTTTTAAATATATATATTTTTTTTTTACAGAGAGGAAGGGGGAGGGATAGAGAATTAGAAACATCCATGAGAGAGAGACATCAATCAGCCGCCTCTTGCACGCCCCCTACTGGGGATGTGCCCACAACCAAGTACAAGCCCTGGACCGGAATTGAACCCGGGACCCTTCAGTCCACAGGCCGACGCTCCATCCACTGAGCCAAACCGGTTTCGGCAACTAATTAATTTCTTTCAATGTGCACCAATTTGTGCACTGGCCTCTAGGAAATAAGCAAATAAAGATGCTTTTTAAATAGAATCAAAATCTCAACACAGCCAAGAAAAAAATAGTTTATTTAATTGTGCTTAGCTGCAAATTAAACAGCTTTCTTACTATTCTTTCTGTGTTGTTGTAAGGTAGTACTCTCATTTAGAACTGTAACCTAAGCACTTATTTCTCAACAACTGAATTACTTTGTTTCTCTGTGACTTTTCTATTCCATGACTGAAAGACTCCAGTGGAAACGATCTCCATACACATATTCCTCTAATACACACCCTGCACATTGTTACTGGACTACTCAGGCTGAGCAGGAGGAGTCTGTGCCTTCCCAGGACTCTGACTGCACATGAGCTTCCCCTCCCTGTTCCATTCTCAGTGCATGAGATTCCTGTGTGTGTGACCAAGACATCCACAGCTACGATGTTACAGAGCCCTAGGCACTTCAGAGAACGTTGAGGAAAATAATCAATTACGGTTTGATTTTTGAAGTATAAAACATATTTTTATTCAACAACTAGAAGATACAGTCACTGTGATCATAGCCATGAGGGAAAAAATAGGTAAATAAAATCAAAGACTAGAAGAGACAAGAAGCAATTCTTATGAGGAGTGGAAGACTGATGAAATTTACTTTCATGTCTAAATTTCTTGGTACACTACTAGGACAAGGCTGGGTGGACATCAACATACCAATGTGATCCCCAAACTCCAGACATCAGAGCGGACATCATAGCCTTGTCGTGATGCACTTGGGTCTATTCTTTCAGGCTGGAACACAAAAAAAGTCACAGTCAGTAATTAGTCACGCGCTTCAGGAACAGGGAAAGAGAAGCAACAGCCAGGCAGGTGGACCAAAGGCCAGCATAATCCTTACAAGAACCCAAGACTGGGGTGAGATTAAGAATCATGGCTCTAGCCGGTTTGGTTCAGTGGATAGAACATTGGCCTGCTGACCAAAGGGTCCTGGGTTTGATTGCAGTCAAGTATAATGAACCTTGGTTGCAGGTTCCTGCCTGTCCCTGGCCCTGGTCAGGGCTCATGCAGGAGGCAACCAATTAATGTGTTTCTCTCACATCAATATTTCCCTCTGTCTTCCCCTCTCTCTTCCATTCTCCCTAAAACTCAATGGGAAAATATCCTTGGGTGAGGATTAACAACAACAACAACAACAACAACAACAAAAGTAGTAGAAAGCCAACATTAAAAACAATCAACAGCAAAAAAATTTTTTAAAAAAAGAAGAAAAGAAAACCTCAATAGCTTCTTCCCTAAAGGGAATACAAAGCAACTCTTCTAATTTTCCTCCTAAGTACTCACAAGCACTTACAACCCTGAAGCTAAGTACAGCCAAAGGGAAACATAGGAAGAAAACTAGAAAAATGTAAAAAATAAAAAATTGTAGGGTCAGTTTACTAGCTAGTGGTAAATGGGAAAAAAGACTAAGTCTGTTTCTGTGAATAAGGGTCCTACTGCGATATTTGAGATACAAATGCAAATATGAGCCAAATTATAATTATTTTACCCATTCTTTACAATAAAGCTAAATTTATAATTATTTCTAGTAGTCATTTTAACCAAATTAAACATTGTCAATATAGTAATATATCACCCTATCATTTAAATAGCTAACATCATTTTAATAACTTCTGTGAAATTAGAGACCATTATCTACACAATGTGTCAGGGATGAGGAGATAGATAGAGATAGAGATAGAGAGAGAGAGATAGAAATAGAGATAGAGATAAAGAGTAGATAGAGAGCACACACATTGGTGCAAAGCAGACCAGGGATAATGACTATGACTGAGTAACTGCTGTTGAAAGGCATGCCCAGAGAAGCATACTAGTTGGCCATATTATATTCTATTACTATTAACAACGACTAGTTTCGACACCTACATATTTTGTTTTGAACATGAGTACTAGGGCTGCATAAATTTTCACTGTAAGCTACTTATTATTCATGAGGACAGACACTTAAGTTATATGACAACTTGCAGAAATTTGTACATTAGGGATACAAATGACGTTTGCCCAATAACCCCAAAAGCTATTTCCAATCTTGGTATGACAAAAATCTTCCAAGATATAACAAGAGCTAGAAACCTCCAAGTTAACAATTGATAAACACATCACAAAATTTTCTATTTCTGTAATTGAGCCAAAATATGTAAAATTTAAAGACAAATGACAACTTTTGAGAAAACTATCCTATATAATAAAAGGTTAATATGCAAATCGACTGAATGGCAGAACGACTGGTCACTATGATGCACAATGACCATGGGGAGCAGACAACACGGAAGTTGCCTCCGGTGGTCAGTACACTCCCACAGGGGAAGCACCGCTCAGTCAGAGGCTGGCAAGCATATCGGCAGTGGCAGGAGCCTCTTCCACCTCAACAGCGGCACTAAGGAACAAAGAGCTGAGCGTTAAGGAGCAGCAAGCAGGTGGGCAGTAAGGAGCAAGGGATCCCAGACTGCGAGAGGAATGTCTGACTGCCAGCTTAGGCCCCCCCATGGGTCTGGACTGTGAGAGGGCGCAGGCCGGGCTGAATGTCATGCACCGGGCCTCTAGTGTAACATAATTCTTCTTATATTTTACATCACCACAAAAGATTAACATTCTAATAAAAATGGACAAAGGATAATGCATTAAAGTGGCCAAATAAGAAAAAAAGGCAAGCCCTAGTTGGTTTGGCTCAGTGGATAGAGCATTGGCCTGCAGACTAGAGTCCGAGTTCAATTCCAGTCAAGGGCACATGCCTGGGTTGTGGGCTTGATTCCAGTAGGGGACAAGCAGGAGGCAGCCAATCAATGATTCTCTCTCATCATTGATGTTTCTCTTTCTCTCTCCCACTCCCTTTCTCTCTGAAATCAATAAGAATATACTTAAAAATATTAAGAAAAGAAAAAGAAATCCTGAATTTATACCCAAGATTAAGCAATTGAAACTGCTAAAGAAAAAGTACTGGTTACTCAAGTGCAAATCTACATTTCCAAAGGTGACAGCACTTTTAAAAAGTCATTTACTAAATTTAAATTTGACTAATGTGAAGTCAACATTCTCAGCGACTGTATCTTTACACCTTCAGCAGTCTCAGTATAACTCACAGAGAAATGGTGGCCTTCAGTGGTTTTTAAACAACTTTACTAAGATGTAATCCACATACCATACAATTTACCCACTACAGAGTATACGAGGCAATGGCTTTTATACAGTGACAGGTATTTGTATCCATCATCCCCCCTCCCAAACCCTAACCCTCTCTGAGGTCTAAATAACCACTAATCTACTTTCTGTAGCTACAGGCTTCCCTATTCTATCCTTGTATATGAAAGGAATCATATGGTATGTAGTCTTTAGTATCTGGCAGTATTGAAGATGGCATCCAGCATTCCCAGTATAAGGACCATGGTCCCTGGTCCAGAAGGAGGAAACAGCAGACCTTATTCATAAAGAATTGTGTTTATCTGTTCTATCCTGTCTGGGAGAGATACAAGGTACCTGCCTTTGTTTTCCCTAAACTTGAACTCACTCAAGGCAGAAAAGCAATAAACATTCCTTGAAAACAATGTAAGGTAAACAAATGACCCATATATACCTGGTGCAAGAAACTGGGATTGAGGCACACATTAGAGAATCAAAAGCTAGGAGAGCCTTGCCAGTGTTGGCACAGTGAATAGAGCATCAGCCCACACTCCAAAGGGTCATGGGTTCAATTTTCAGTCAAGGGCACATACCTGGATGGCAGGTTCAATTCCCAGCCCCAGTCAGGGCTCGGGTGGGAGGCAACCAACCCATGTGTCTCTCACATCAATGTTTCTCTCTCTCTCTCTCTCCCTACCTCTCTTTCTCTCTGTCTCTTCCATTGAAAAATCATTGGAAAATATATCCTTGGGTCAGGATTAGCCAAAAAACAAAAACAAAACAAAATACAAAAGCCTGAGAGAAAAATTGAAGGGTAGATTCTTTGGGAAATTTGTCTATTCAATATTACCTATATATATTGAGAAATTTAGAAAGCCATGTATATACCCAGGACAAGACATAAAAAAACTAAAAGACGCAGAACTTTAACTTCTGGCTGATCTATTGGCTTAGGGCAGTGGTCGGCAACTTTGGCTCACAGAGACGTAGTTTGCTGCTCTGTTGACTTAATGAGTTTGCTGACCACTGGCTTAGGGCAAGTATGAAATGAAAGTTAAGGCAGATTTTTAAGTGAACTGGCTTACAAATGAAGTAGAGTCTCAACACAAAGCCAATCTACAAAAACTGGAATAGTTGTTTTGTTTTGTTTTCCCCGTGGAAAAAAAATTTGAATCCTGATATTGCCCACCCCGACAACCCTGAACCCCAAAAGAAATCTGTCAAAACACTAGTTGAGTCCTGGCTGGCATTGTCCAGTGGTTAAAGGCTAAACTGGTAACCTTTTGGTGCAAGGGACAACGCTCAATCCACTGAGCCACACTGGCTGGGCTGCTATATAATTTCTTTACAAGACATTTTAAAAATCTAAATTGTCAAACAAAGAGGAAAAAGTGAATTACCATTTGACAAGTGGAAAATGAAAATTATACCCTAAGAATTAAGTTCTTTTGAAACCAAAGGGAAAGAGAAAGCAGAATATGAATGAATGCTTTTAAGTTTGTTGAACAAAGATCAAAGGAAGTACACACATCAACAATTTCTCACTATTGATTAGATATAATAACTTGATTAGATTTTCATGCCAAATAGGCTTGCACATATTTTAAAAGATTATGTCAGGGTTTGAGAAAGTACTGCTATGAAATGCATTATTTCTATTACTGATTAAGATTATTTTACAAACTAATAAGGATAGGCTTCTATAATGTAAGGAGAAGAAGTAAAGATAGAGAAACTGAAGTTACTTTTTAGAAGCCTCTTCAAATTGAAGGATACCAGAGGGAAGGGTGAGAGGATCCTGGATGAAGAAATCCTTCAAAAATGAAGATTATCAATTACTCCTTTCGAGAAGGAAAACAGGATAAGTTTTGAGGATATGAGTTTGTTTTACAAAAGTTTCAAGTGCTTAAAAGAAAAAAATCAATTAGTGAAATAACCTAGCATTATGTTCTTGCAATGAGATGCAGCATAAAGTACACCTCATCTATGAAGCATCCATACCAAAAAATTGTAGAGTCTGAAATTAATCATGAGAAATATTCTTAAAACATATTTTCCCAGTATGTGAGATATTTTTAAAACACTCCTAGAAATGTCAAAATCATGAGGAAGAAAAAAAAAATGGTCTAGACCAGTTTAGATTAAGATGCAAAATGTAACAACTAAAAATAATGTATTATGTATCTTGATGTGATCCTTACTAACAGCTATAACATACATTTTTTTGGACAACTGGGACTTTTGAGTATAAACTATATATTAGATACTATGAAATTTTTGTTAACTTTTTAGGTTTATGTTTTAGGTATGGTAATGATTTTGTAGTTACACAGATGAATGCCCTTTTTCTGAAAGGCTGTGCTGAAGTGTATAGAATAAAATTCATCATATCTGTGACCTTCTTTCAAATGATCCAGAACACACACACATACACACACACACACACACACACACACGCCTATACATATACAGGGATAGGCAAAAGTAGGTTAACAGTTGTTCATATGGAAAATATATAATACAAGAATAAACTCTGCATTTCATACACTCAAAATTGTAAACATACTTTTGCCCACCTCTGTATACTATTATGTTTATGTGTATGTGTATAAATATAGACTTCCCTAGATGAGGAAGGTAGGAAAGTGACAAGATGTTAAATATTAGTTTATGAGAAAACTTAAATTTAAACTGTACACTTTGTACACTTTCTATGTTAAATATAATCTAAGAAATCACAATTCCTATAGATTAGACAAGATGCATTGCTGATAACTTTGTCAAGATACATTAAAGAAAGTTAAGTCATTCAGAGGCTTGTAGAATGAATGCTGATTATATTCTTGTCCATTCATACAAGCCTCAGAAGACTGGAATGGACAGAAACTCTTCATTCAGTCTACTCAAGATGAGAGGCAGAGTTTCTCATCAGCTGCTTCCCTCAAAGCTGAAGTAGGTCAGCAGGAAGAGAAAAGCCTACCCTCCCAGGCCTGTGAAACTTTCTTACTTTTACACAGAAACCAAAAGTCTGTTTCTTTCTTACCTGAATGCAAGTGTCAGCTGTATCAGGACGGCAACTGCACCTTTAACATCCACATAAATCAAATATAATTCTTAACCGATATTACACAGTAAAAACATTTAGTCAATCTTAGTATAGAGACAAGCCCTGAAAGTACAGACAACAGTTTACACTTAATTCTCAGGGCATGATTGCTAAATGTGTAAATTATATGAATTCCCAAGTACTCCATATTTTAATTTATTTTCTTGCTTTTGATCTGGTTGTTCTATTTATTCCTAATTATTATGAATGCAAGATTATCCAAATCTCTCCAAGAGTCTTTTTGTGTGTATTAACACACACACACACACACACACACACACACACACACACACAAACACTTGTGACATTTTCATTTGTGGAAAAGGTGACATGAAAAGATATAACAAGCCGAGACCGGTTTGGCTCAGTGGATAGAGCGTCGGATTGCGGACTGAAAGGTCCCAGGTTCGATTCCGGTTGGGGGCATATACCTTGCTTGTGGGCACATCTCCACTGTGGGGCGTGCAGGAGGCAGCTGATCAATGTCTCTCTCTCATCGATGTTTCTGACTTTCTATCTCTCTCCCTTCCTCTCTGTAAAAAATCAATAAAATATATTAAAAAAAGAAAAAGATATAATAAAATAAAAACAAGGCATTGAAAGAAAAAATCTAAAATATGGTTAATAATAGAAAATTTTCAAATACAATCATTTTCAAAAGCAATGACCAAAGTACAGGCAACAAAACAGATATAAAGAATACATATAAACCTGTACATTAAACTATTTATAGGCTGAGAGATAAGTGAAAAGAAATTCACTTTTAAATAACACTGAAAATACAATGTATTCAAGGTTCTTAAAATAAGTGTACATTTAGGCATTGTACTGAGCCTGCCTATCAAATAAGATAAAAAAAAGTTGTAACATGTAGCCTATGATGTTTCGTACTTTTCTATTGCTTACAGCACTGGGTTTGTAAATGTGTAAATCAAGAAAGAGGAGAGAAAAACTGAATTCAGCTCAAAGCTAATCTTCAGTTTAAAAGTCCTAAAGACTGAAAAAGAAACTACTGATGAGAAGGACTGCTTTAATAATGATGCAAAACCTGGCCCCGAAGAACCATAGTCTCAGTAAGGAAGACATTGACACAAAAAGAGAATACTTACAATACAGACGCTAAATTTGCAGTATATGCAACAATGGGATAAGATGAAGATGACAGGGGGCGGGGCATGCTAGGAGAGGTCAATGGGGGGAGGGAGGGTGGTGGGGAGGAAGGGGCACGGAAAGGAGACATATGTAATACTTTCAACAATAAAGAATTAAAAAAAAAAAAAGATGAGGATGATGTGTGAAGGATAGTGGCGCTCTGTCTCCCTGAAGGGAAAGAGGCTCCAGGTTGGCAAATACCTAAGAAATCTTCCTTGCATTCTAAAGAAGAGATCAACAATATACAAAACACAGCCTCAGATTTATAAGATACACTGAGTTCTACCATGAACCTGAGTCTTCCATTCTTCTTTAAGTAACAGTATCACTTAATGGCCAGGACATATTATCAACATGTCCAGTGGGGGACTTGCAGGAAGCAACCAATCCATGATTCTCTATATAATGGTATCTATTACAGACAAGATAATATATGGAGTGCTAAAAATACAAAGTGGCCTTCTGAGCACTAATGATCTAGTTGATTAGTAGTCAGAGAAGACCACAAGTAGAATCTAAGTACCAAAGAGCAACAGAGTAAGACAATAAAACAGGAGTTCACTGGGACAATTTTGCAACAATTCTTGGAGCAGCTAGAACCTGAATTTGGTCCTTGGGGACGAGAAAAGGATTCTAGCCTGGTGACACTGCATGACCAACCAATGGCAGAGTCTTCAGAAGTACTGCACCAACAGCGGGCTCCGACTTCAATGACTGTCGGGCTTCTAAGAGGGCTGGGCCTTTTACTTACTGCCATGTATGGCCTACACCCAGCATCTCTGGTCTTGGCAATGGAATCCACAAGCTGTCCGCTAATGCCAAAGTCACAGAGTTTAATATTTCCACTTCTGTCCAGAAGGATATTGGAAGGTTTAATATCTGAAAGAGATTGGTACCGGTCAGTATAGAAGTAATCAATCAAATGAGCTACAATCTAAAGTACTTTAAGTAAAAATACTGAAAAACCTTTGACAACATAAGTGATCAAGTCCTTAATATTCAGATGTATGAGAAAATGAGAAATATGAATTTTCTCTAAACACCGATGCTTAAAAACTCAGTACCAAAAAATACTATACAGCCCTAGCCTGTTTGGCTCAGTGGATAGAGTATTGGCCTGCAAACTGAAAGATCCCAGGTTTGATTCCAATCAAGAGCACATGCCCGGGTTGTGGGCTCCATTCCCAGTGGGAGACTTGCAGAAGGCAGCCAATCCATGATTCTCTCTCATCATGGATGTTTCTAGCTCTCTCTCCCTCTTCCTTCCTCCCTAAAATCAATAAAAATACCTATTTTTTAAAAAACCACAAATGTATTAAAAAATACTATATAATACATTTAGGCCTTCTATTATGTTGTCTTGTTCTCATCAAGGGACACATTACTTGCTTCAAATTCATTATTTAATAGCTCAACTATAAAGAATGAATTTAATCTATAAGAGTATACTAAACTACTGTATAATATGTGTCAAAGACTATATGACACTCGGGACCACTTTAGTTGTTACTACCCTGAGGATGGAACCAACAGATTAAGAAGGGCAGATAAAGAAGGAGTTTAAACTCTAACCAAATTGTGCCAGGACTTTATTACCACAGAGAATGCATTCCCTTGGGATTTAAGCCAGTTATCGGATTTTCTGTAACTAGTAATCAAAGCAAAATAAGCTAACAAATTGAAAGTGATAAAAAGATTGCTATATAAGAGAAACCTAGATGACTGCAAAGGTAAACACCTGAACTTTTTGCCTCGCAAATTCAAAACTAAAAGACAAAATGGACATCATCCAGAACCACAGGAAGGCTGGCTGAATGAAAATTATACAACTAGAAGGAAAAAGAAAAGCACACTGAGACTCATAGGAGCTGTGGAAGTAAAGTGCAAAGGTACAGAGGTACGCACGCAGAAAGGGCTGGCAATGGAGTACGAGGCTGTCTTTCTCAATGGGGAGGGAGACTCAAGCTCCAGACTGCTCTAAATTCCAGTTCCAGGCAAAACTCTGGGGACCCAGACTCATATGGGGAGAAACTGGACTGTCTGGCATTGGGTAAAACTCAAGGGCAGCTTTCTCTCAGAGGTGCTTGCAGTGATTACCGAGGGACACTGAGACCCAGGGCCTCTTAGGGGCAAGACTAACTGGAAGCCATTGCTGTTTGCTCCACCCTGAGACCCCTGCCCCACCCAAGTGGGCACAGAGACTTTGCATATGAATGGCCTAGTCCTTTGAAATCTAAAATTATCTAATGAAGTGTAGCTAGAACAGACAGACCCAGAACATTCAAAAGAAGACCCAAAACTCCACAGCAGCTTGCATTGCCTCATAGCTAAGCCTCATCTGGGCACCTCTAAACCCCAAACAAAGAGGAATCTGCAGATTTCTCCATAGTTCCTGCTGGGTGGCCTCAGGCAGAAGCTAAATTGGCACCTCCTTGGAGATCCAAGAGCCAGTGTACTCAATGATCAGAATGGGACCATCCAGATTACAACTCCTCAGATCCATAAGAGACACACTCAGGGGCAGACTCAGGGAGCACCAAACCCCACTGAAACAATAAGGTTGTCTCCAGCACAGAAGTTCTCCCAGCGTAGCCACAGCTGATCCTCATAGCCAATTGGCCTGGAGGTCAATTCCTCCTAGTGATACCAACAACAATCAAGGCTTAACTACAACAAGACTGTGCACTCAACCCACAAAGAGGTGCACCAAGAGTGTTCACCTCAAATAACTGGGGAGGCTGAGCCACTGGGCCCCATAGGACATCTAACAAACAAAGCCATTTTATCCACACAGGGAAGCAGCCAAAATGTGGAGACAAAGAAACAGATCACAAATGAAATAAACGGAGGTTATAGAATTCAAAACCACAGTTATAAGGTTTTTCAAAAAGTTTCTAGAAACCACGGATAAATTTAGTGAGACCCTCGAGGTTATGCAAAAAGACCAACTAGAAATTAAGCATACACTGACTGAAATGAAGAATATTATACAGATATCCAACAGCAGACTAGAAGATTACAAGAATCAAGTCAAAGATTTGAAAGACAAAGAAGCAAAAAAAACACCCAACTGGAAATACAAAAAGAGAAAAGAATCCAAAAATGTGAAGATAGTGTAAGGAGCCTCTGGGACAACTTCAAGCTTACCAACATCCAAATTATTGGGGTGCCAGAAGAGAGAGAGCAAGATCCTGAAAACCTGTTTGAAGAAATAAGGACAGAAAACTTTCCCCACCTAGTGAAAGAAATAGACTTACAAGTCCAGGAAGTGCACAGAACCCCAAACAAAAGGAATCCAAAGAGGACCACACCAAGACACATCATAATTAAAATACCAAGAGCAAAAGACAAAAAGGTAATATTAAAAACAGCAAGAGAAAAACAGTTAGTTACCTACAAGGGAGCACCCATATGACTGTCAGCTGATTTCTCAACAGAAACTATGCAGGCCAGACGGAAGTGGCAAGAAATATTCAAAGTGATGAATAGCAAGAACCTACAACCAAGATTACTCTACCCAGCAAAGCTATCATACAGAATTGAAGGGCAGATAAAGAGCTTCACAGATAAGAAAAAGCTAAAGGAGTTCATCAACACCAAACCAATATTATTTGAAATGCTGAAAGGTATTCTTTAAGAATAGGAAGAAGAAAAAGGTAAAGATAAAAATTATGAAAAACAAATACATATTTCTAAGTGAATCTAAAAATCAAATGAATAAAAAATCTGATGAACAGAATAAAATGGTGAATATAATAGAATCAGGGGCATAGAAAGGGAGTGGACTGACAATCCTTGGGGGAAAGGAGTGTGGAGGGTGCGGGAAGAAACTAGACAAAAATCATACGCCTATGGTTGAGGACAGTGAAGCGGGGGGTATAGGGCATGAGGTGGGGTGGGAACCAGGTGGAGGGTAGCTTTGGGGGGAAAAAAGAAACAACTGTAATAATCTGAACAATAAAGATTTACAAAAAAAGACTGCTATAATCTCATCATTTTATTTATTAATAGAAAAACCAAAGTTTTTTTTTGAAAACTTTCCCTTTTACCTTACTCCTCCTCAGGCACCACCTTATTGCTTACTGTGATACCTTGAGTATTCCTAAGGTATTTGAGTCACTCTATGGTAAAGGCAATCTATAATAATAAAAGCATAATATGCTAATTAGACTGGATGATCTTCCAGACAAAGCCAGGGCTGTGAGGGAAGCCCAGGTCCCAGGTGCCAGTGGCCAGAGGAAAGCTTGGGTCCCAGGTGCCAGAGGGAAGCCAGTGCCGACAGCTGGGGGAAGGAAGGCCTACTCTTGCATGAATTTCATGCATCAGTCCTCTTGTCTTATCTAATAAGGATGAAATATGCAAACTGACCATCACTTCGCAACAAAGATGGCAACACCCACAGCCAATAAGGAGGACATATGCAAACTATCACGACAAAGATGGCATCAGCCAGGCCAGGAAGCTTGGATCATCCCATGGTGACGACGCTGGTATTCTGTCCCACCCCGGCTGCTTTGGGTCTCTGGGCAACACACAAAGGCAGAAGGTGGCTCCGGGCCACAGCAAAGGCAGAAGGTGGCAGCCAGAGCAAAGGCCCAGGTCCTGGATGCTGGCAGCAAGGGGAAGGAAGGCCTATTCTTGAATGAATCTTTGTGCATCGGGCCTCTAGTCTATATATGTATAAACTTTAAGTGACCATTGCAACCATTACGACTGGCCAGTGGCTATGACGTGCACTGACTACCAGGGAGCAGACACTCAACTCAGGATTTGCCCCCTGGTGGTCAGTACACTCCCACAGCCAACCTCCTGCGGCCAGCCAACCTCCTTCAGTCCCTCCCCCGGGCCTCCCAGCCCTGATTGGCCCTGATCGTTCCCATCACTGGCCAGGCTAAGGGACCTCACCCATGTACGAATTCATGCACCATGCCTTTAGTATTCTCATAATTGCAGAAGATAGCAAAAAGGGAGAGGAAAACCTCAAAACAAGAACAAGATGAACTATGAGAGGAACAAAATAATTTTATTTAGGGACCTAATCCTACATGATTTTAATAATCCGAACAATAAAGATTGATTTAAAATCCTACAGGATTTTAATAATCTGAACAATAAAGATTATTTACAAAAAAAAAAGACTGCTATAACCTCATCATTTTATTTATTAATAGAAAAACCAAAGTTTTTTCTGAAAACTTCCCCTTTTACCTTACTCCTCCTCAGGCACCACCTTATTGCTTACTGTGATACCTTGAGTATTCCTAAGGTATTTGAGTCACTCTATGGAAAATTAGAAGGAAATTAGAAGCCTATCTAATATTATTTTAACATAAAATAATGAAGAAAAATTAATTATTTTATGTTCAAAATAATATTAAAAATTCATTATTTTATGTTAAAAATAATATTGAAAATTCATTATTTTATGTTAAAAATAATATTAGTTAGACAATAATAAATGAATTATTTTGATGTTTAAGGTTAACTAACTTCTGGACCACGGTCAACCCCAAACTAAAATTACTTAAATAAATGTCCCAATTACTAATTTCTCTTACCACTAGACACTATGCTACTTAGAATTCAAGGTTCTACACTTGCTCTGAATATGATCTTTAACTTTCCTATTTATTATTTACTATCAGGATGAACCACACACTGTCATATTTTTTCTTAGGTCTGTCATGATACCAGAGCAACTATTTAGTCTATGTGCTAAATTAAAGTCAGGATTCCCATTATCATCCAATAGATCTACATTAAATGTTTAAAAATGTTGAATATGTGTTTAATAAGAACAAGACCACTATTCTCACAAATACAATGTTTTATAGCAATTTCAATTAAAGGAATCTCTGACTGCAGCACCTGACAGGGACAGTAGTGTGCCTGCCAACACACAAGGGCAGTTCCCTCTGATTCCTCTTTGCCCACAGGACTACCTTCACACCTTAGTTGTATACAAGAGAAACACTAATTATCTATCAGCAAATGAATAATGATTTTTCAACTAAGAGTAATAAGAATTTACAGCAAAATCTCCTTCAACATATTAATAAGGTAGACTAAAATTTACAGACTCCCAAAAGAAAAAAAAAGAACACTAATAGTGAAGTTTTAGGGTACATATAGGGTTTTGAATGAAAGTGGCACTGAATTTTCAATATTTTTCCCTATTAAGGAAACATTGTTCTATAAAAAATAATTCTATACTCACCTCTGTGAATGATTTTCAAGTTTTCTTTTAAGTGGTTTAGTGCTTTCACAGTCTGTGGAGAAAAAGCAGAGATGGGATAAACCATTTCCTTTTAATCAAACAGCACAATAGTTTATCATAAGTAACAGCCCACATGGCCTATTGCATTCTTGTAAGCTTAATGTTTCAACATTCTGTGCAATTTTTGTTAACTGAAGATGCTGAATGTTGATTTTAAATTTAAAAATTTAGTTGGCCTGACAACTAAAAAGAAAATCCTGTAACTTATAATTTTTTAGAAAGTCATTAACAAGTGTATAATATGTCTTATTTCTTCAATCTCTCCAAGAATAGAAATATGTAGTATAAGAAAAGTCCAATAGGCTGGATCCATTATCAACCCTAATTTAGTAAGTTCTTCCAAAGTCTCAGTTTCTCACAATCATTTGCCCTCATTGGGTGCTGAGCCTTCAAAGTAACTTTTGCAGAGCCACATGTCTCTAATGTCTCAAACAGCCAAGCTTGTGAATTCACAGAGTTATTAAATTAGCAAGAAGAGATTTAATCGACCCGGCTGGGTGGCTCAATTTGTTGGAGCGTCATCCCATACACCAAAAGGTTGTGAGTTTGATTCCTATTAAGGGCACATTTTGAACTCAAGTCTAATAGCAAACAGGAAGGGAACTGACCAATGTTTTTCTCTCACATAAATGTTTCTCTGTCACTCTAAAAATCAATGAGCATATCCTCTGGTAAGAATTAAAAAAGATTTAAATCAAAGTAATTTTAAATGTTGTGTTCACTATAAAAGGTGATCATGAAGACTAGAAACATAGGCAAATATATAATAAATTATTTATTAGTGTGTGTATGTGTGTGTGTATATATATATATATCACATATTACATTATGCAATAAAATAATTTCATCTATGTTTTCTAACTTCATAATCATCTTGTATAGTGGTTAAGTACAAGATTCTAGGATTAGGCTGCCTGGACTTAAAGCATTTACCAATTAAAATCATATAAACTTCAAAGCAAGTTACTTGCTCAATCTCTCCATATTTCAGATCTGTCATCTATAAACAAGTTACACTATTTACCATAGAGAGTTGCTATGAAGATAAAATGTCATAAGATCTTGCCCTAATATAAATAAACATTCGATAATCACTAGCTATTTTCATTATGCTACTATTGTTTCTATGAATACTAACAAATTCCAAGATAATACTGGCTCTGGTATACCTGAGACAGATGACTAAACTGATCAATATAAAATTGCCTAGACCAGTCAGAATAATTAACAAAGTTTCTAATAAAACTCTGCTTCTTTTTATAAAATATATATGAGGGTATATATCTTAACATTCAGCTCATTAAACATTTAATTTTAAGCATTAAGTTAGCTAAATAACTTAAAACATTAACAAGAGACCTATGAATCTTAAGATTAATAATGACCAGAAATGTAATTTTTAAAATTTCAATCATTCACACTATCTCTTACAACTAATATACAATTCAGAAACTATATATTTTTAAAATTAAACATTAGTGATTAAGTAAATAAAATGCAATGGACAACCTATGCTGGATATTGAGGATGTAAAAAAGTAAGAGACAGGAAATTACATACAACTAGATATCTTACAGCTTCCTTAAAAATTTAGTTGACATATCCACTAAACCAGATCATGATCAGAGTCTCAGAGGTTTCTAAGAACCTTATTAAATTTACTCTATCATAGAAAATTATTTAAAAAAAATAATTATGAACAACCTTTGTCAACTAAAAGATTCAGAGCAAGAAAGGAAATAATGATGACCCCACTTTCAAGACTATAAAAACATCAGTAAAAAAGTACCTCTTTTCTTTTTGGTGCTCGGATAAAAGTGAATTGACTAAAAAAGCAGTAATGCTGATTACTGAAATTGCTGGTCAAAAATTTAAATAGTTTAGTCTGAATAGCCCAACTCTTAAACCACAAAGAATTTTAATTAAGAGACTTCAAGGAAACTACTGTGATTCTGATTATTTTAGGCATAAGCATGATAATGCAACGTATTTAAAAATAGTTAAACCAACAGTGGAAAAGGGAACAAAAAAATGGCTTGTTCTAATCTTACTGACAGAACAATCTATTGTGGTTGGTTGTGATTTTGTACTACTTACAGACCACATTTTGAAAATAGTTCTTTATGATTGTGTCAATTATCCCACAAAAGTGGTTCAGTTTCTGTCCCTTTACCAGTGATCCTCCAGGAAAGTCAGTAACATTCTGTGAAGGACATATGGGCATGGGCATTCAAATGCCAGCAGCATCTTCACATAAGCACATAAAAAACAAACAATTTGAAAACCAGGTACTTACTGCTAAAGTGATTTTGCCTAAAATTTCTTCTGGAATAACATCATCTAATACACTATATACATATTTGTAAAACTTATCAAACGAGGTAGACATAAGTTCCATACAGATCCAACAGTCGCCCTATAAAAATAACAAATATGTTACTCTTATACATTATATTAACATACCATTTTTCCTTCAAACAAAAATACAATTAACAAAAAAGCAATCTCCATTTTTTAAAAAATATTGTAGAAATTTTTGGTTCCTTATTAAAGCTCTGGACAGAACATTCTCCTCATACTTACATACAAATGGATTTGCCCAGTTTTCCCCACTCTTAATTGTAAGGGCAGGAACAATCTTACATAGAAAACTTTTGAGCTTTATAAGAATTTCAAATATTGCCATAATTAAATATACAAATAGAAAACTGTTCATTCTCACGAACAAAGAAAATAGATTACAGTTATCTTAATATACTGTAAAAACTTCTTAATAAGTAAAATAAAAAAAGAGAGATAGAAGAAAATACATAAAGCAAATCCAATGCCTCAAAAGTCGTCCCACTCTCAGCATCCCCTTGCCTTGCCTTGCTGTTCTTTGAATGATCCGTATCATCTTTTAATATAAAATACGTATAACTTATTTATTTTATTATGTTTTTCATCTACATTCCCTACACTCCACCAGGAAAGGGGATCAATGAACATTCCTTAAATAAATGAACGATGACTATAATTAAACTGAATCATTTAAAAACTGATGGCAACATTATAGAATGTTTTAAAACAGTCTAAAGGCAACTGGACAATAAAACAAGAGAAATAAAAGTGTTTATACCCTTTGACAGAATCATGATTGGGAATCTAACTTAAAGAAATAGTCCAAAAATTACAAAAACAAAAACAAACTAGAAACCACTGAACTACCCCACAAGAGGAAATGGTACATCATTGAAGGAATTATCTAAAATTAAATTATTTTAAAATGATCCAGTTCATGAAAGGTATGTATGAGCAAAATGTAGACCCTATGTAATATCATGATCATAACACTACTAGAGGCCCAGTGCACAGATCCATGCACCCGCGGGATCCCTCGGCCTGGTCTGTGGGGACCGGGCTGAAACCAGCTCTCTGACATCCCCGGAGGAGTCCTGAATTGCGAGAAAGCATAGGCCAGACTGTGCGCCGGGCCTCTAAGATGCATGTAAGATCTTTGGTTAATCTCTTTCTGCCACCCGTCTGCCCTCCGCCCTCCTCACTTCCCTCTGAGAGATTCATCAGTCTGTTCCATGTTTCCATACCTGTGGTTCCTTCTCCTGCATTGAGCATCTGATGCCTACCACTGGAACAGTCACTTAGGCTTTTACATATAGATAAAAGTATTTGCACACATGAACAAGTACTACAAAGTACTTTGTAAGAGTGAAAACAACTATCAGGATGATATAAAAAAAATTACCTAAAAATAATTTTGTATGTTGTCACTAATCTATGGATCCAGCTGTACCCTCTGGGATTTTCCACCACTAATCTTCTCCTCATGCCTGACCTACATTGATTAGAGATGAATGCCCCTAAAAGTACAATGGCTTGCCCAGAACAACACTGCTATTAGTGATACAGCCATAAACAGAATCCAGTGTACTTAAATCCTTTGTCCTATCAACACCTTCAATCCAAGGACACTGACCTTGTAAGCAGAGAGGGCCTATGCTTCGATGAACTGAGGTGAGCACAGCACTCTCATAACAGGAGCACCTGCTGGAGCACACATGAAGCCCAGGGTTTCACAGAATACTTATGGGAAAGCATACTTGATGTGAACTTTTAATTCTATTTCTTTTTTTTAAGTCTCTCTTCTCTCTCTTTTTATTTTGAGTGCTTTTATAGAATGACTCTCACAAAAGATTCAGAAATACCCATCATTCAATACATATACTTGAATTAATTTAGTCTAAAAATATCATCTCAATAGATTTACTAGAATTTTTATTACAATTAACTCATCTACTTAGAAAAAACAGTAAGGAAAGAATTGAACATCAGTAGTGTAGTAAAGCAGAAAGACCATTGATACAGTGGTACCTCAAGATATGAGTGCCCTAACATACCAGTCTTTTGAGATACGAGCCATCGAGCGAGCGATTTTTGCTTTGAAATACAAGCAACATTTGAGATAGGAGTAATCGCGCAGATCAGCTGGCTGCACACGACCCACCAGTTTACCGCGACTCGAGCGTCTCATAGTTTCCCACGCCTCAAGGTTACGGAACAAATTAAACTCGTATCTCGAGGTACCACTGTATTAGAGTCTGCAGGCCTGACTTAGTACCCAGACTCCTGCTTTCTGCTTATATAAGATTAGAGGCCTGGTGCATGAAAATTTATGCACTGGAGCAGGGAAGGGGGAGGGGTTCCCTCAGCCCGGCCTGTTCCCTCTTACCATCTGGGAGTCCTGAGGGGCGGGAGGTGACTTGGCGATCAGGGGAAGGCGATATCCCCATCACATCTCTGCTGGTGCACGAGTCTCGACCGGCCCTGGTTATCTGAGCCTCCGGCTGACCCTGGGTGGCTGGGCAGCTGACATCTGAGGCCTGCCTGTGCCTCAGGCCAGCCCTGGGCAGCTGGGGGGCTGAGGGAACTGGGAGGCTTCAGAGGAAGGCGCACGGAGTGGCCGGACCTGCCTGAGGGCCGGCCTGACCATGCAGCACGCCTGCCGCCCCAGTGGGGCTGAGGGGACTGGGCGTTGCCATCTTGTGGCTGTGGGCACTGCCATCTTTGAGGGCATGGCTGTCAATTAGCATATTCCCTCCTTGTTGGCTGTGGGCACCACCATCTTTGTGAGGGTGTGACAGTCAATTAGCATATTCCCTCATTATTAGATAAGATTGGGTTCCTCAATTCCTCATTTAGGAAATAGGATCTTTCCACCACCCTCAATGAACTGTGATAGAGATCAAATGAGCTAACATATGCAAAACACAAAATAAAGTGCCTGGTATGTGGTAAAAACTATAGCTAAAAAAATAAAAGGAGGACAAGAATGGGTGGAAAAATAGAAAGGCAACCAAAAAAGAAAAATATAGGAACCAAAGAAGTGAAGGTAAGAAGTAAATTAAGGACTAAGGATGAGAAGAGCAGGCAAAAGGAGCAATTAGCATTAGAGAGGAAGATGTCTATAGTTTCTAAGGCACACAACCTAATGTTAATTTCTTATTTCTTCTGTAGTTCCTTTTGGCCATAACTGAAAAGAGGCAACGTTTAAAAAAAAATAAAAAGAAATGGCCTGAGCTGCCTCAAAAACCAGAGACGGCAGCATAGCTCTCATGTTCATATGACAGACAAAATGGCCATGTGACCAAAATACAAAAGCGGAAATTATTGGATGTTGATTTACTGAAAGAAAGGTGGCCCTCACCGGTTTAGTTCAGTGGATAGAGCGTCGGCCTGCAGACAGAAGGGTCTCAGGTTCGATTCTGGTCAAAAGCATGTACATTGGTTGTGGGCACATCCTCATTAGGAGGTGTGCAGGAGGCAGCTGATCGATGTTTCTCTCTCATCGATGTTTCTAACTCTCTACCCCTCTCCCTTCCTCTCTGTAAAAAGTCAATAAAAAAAATATATATATATATTTTAGCCGAGACCGGTTTGGCTCAGTGGATAGAGTCGGCCTGCGGACTGAAGGGTCCCGGGTTCGATTCCGGTCAAGGGCATGTATCCTGGTTGCAGGCACGTCCCCAGTGGGGGGCGTGCAGAAGGCGGCTGATCGATGTCTCTCTCTCATCGATGTTTCTGACTCTCTATTCCTCTCCCTTTCTCTCTGTAAAAAATCAATAAAATATTTTTTTTTTAAAAAAGAAAGGTGGAAGACAATGAAAAACTGAACTACTAAGATCAAGATAAAGGTTCCTAAAGACAAAATCTAGATAAAACTAATAAATACTAATGTATCAGCAGTAATCACTTAGAAAAACGTTTACAGAGACACCACCAACAATAAAATGGAAACCTCTAAAGTATCTAAGAAGATATCTAACAAAAGAAGCAAAACATTTACAAAAACAAGTATGAAATATTACCTAACAATCTGACTTCAGAGGAAAAGCATGCTTACAAATGTGAAGACTCAAAATCATAAAGATGCCCAAATCCCTCAAAGTAAGCTAAGAATTTAGTTAGATTCTAATTAAAATTATCAGGCACCTGGACATGCTTATCTTAAAATTTATGTAGAAAAGTAGAGCCAGACATAGCTCATACAATTTTTAAAAAGGGGGACTGATCTACTAGACAAAGACCTTTATATAAAGTGATCACAATAAAAGATGGTGGTACTAATATAGGGGCAGGGTAAATATGCCAGTGGATCAGATTAAAAACCCATGCACCTAGGCAATTTGATTTATGACAGATTTAGCAAAGCAAGCAGTGACAAAAGGATGGACTATTTCATGAATGCTGCTAAGACCAGTAGCCTTACATACACAAAAACGTTAAATTAGGTCATTACCTCAAGTTAGTCACAAACAAAAGTACAAAAACTCCCAAATACAACTTTTGAAAACCAAATGTTTAAAATATTTTTGTTTTGAAAGTCTAAGACTTTAGAGTAAGGAAAAAATTTCTTTACATATACGTACATATCTGAAAAGAATAAATCACAAAGAGTAAGACCTGTCAACTTTAACTCCACTATAATGAATATTTTTGTATGATAAAGGATACCATACCAAAAGTTCAAAAATAAGACAAGTATATTTGGATGTAAAGAAACAAAGGATACCCTGGATAATAAAGCATATGCTAAATTAATTATGAAGAGACAAAACTTAATAAAATAATGGCAAGGTATATGAAGAGGCAAGTCACAGAAAAGAAAACCTGAACACATAAAAAATTCTGTACTTCACCAGTGATTAGGTAAATGTAATTTTAAAAGTGAGATGCCACTTCAAAGTCACATGATTGCCCAAAACGAAACATTTAATAGTACCAGATACTAGCAATGAGACCTGTGACAATAAATGCACTTGGCCCACCCAATATGCCACCCTTTGTTCTATACAATATGCCCAGATAAAACTACATTTCCCAGTCTTCCATGAAAAGTAATGAAATAGCAACACAAAGCATTGATAATTCCAAGGCAGACCTTTTAGTCTTCCTTCTCTTCCCACCTGTGGCCATGACAGCTGCACTAGAGGAGCCAACTTGGACCATGAGGCAATCTTAATCATGAAAACCACACACTAGGTAAGCCACTATCGGTCTCTAATATTGAAAACTGAATTCAAATCCTGACAGAGAAATTATCATTCTGACTAGTAAGAATAACAGAGTGTAATATAGAAATATGACAACAAACACTAAAGTTGAAGATATTCATTATTATTTAACCTAGCAACTAGATTTCTAGGTACGGATTCTACAGAATCTGTAACCTAAGTTGTCAAGGAAACATGCAAAAGAAAGTTCACTTTTACTTTCATAATTGCAAAAAAACTAGAAACTACCAACATTAAAATTATTAAACATTAAAAAAGTGGTATATTTACTTATCAGAATATTACAAAGCTGTCAAATAAATTAAACAAATCTAAATGTATACAGGATGGGGCAAAAGTAGGTTTACAATTGTTCATAGGGGAAATAATATAGGATAAACTCTGTTTCGTGTACTCACAACTGCAAACTTGCTTTGCCCCAACCTGAATTAGAGATCTCTATTTACAGGGGCAAATTCTGAAAACTATGCTATGGAAGATACAAACAGGATGACTCCATCTAGGTAAACACTGAAAATACATAAAGCAATACTATGTATTATTTAGGGGGGAAATACATATTTGGAAAGCCTAAATAAAAACAAGTTGAAGGAAGCATTAATTTCAAGGTAGTGTTTAGATTGGGAGACTAAAAGGAGAAATGGGATGGGGACTTCTATTATATTTATAATTTAAACACAAAAAAGAGCAAATATGCCAAAATGTTAATCTGTGGTTTGGCTACATTGCTATTCACTGCAATTTTCTGTATGTTTAAAATATTTCATATTTTTTAAAAAATAACTACTTAAAAAATGAGCAAAATAAACCAAAATAAGTAGAAAAAATAAAATGTGTGGCCAGAATAAAAAAATTAAATTAGAAAACAGAAAATAGATCGAGAGAAACCAAAATGGCAGCATAGGTAAACATCTAAACTGCTGCACAACAATTTCAAAACTACAACCAAAAGACAAAACCGACATCATCCAGAACCACAGGAAGGCTGGCTGAGTGGAAATTCTACAATTAGAAGGAAAGAGAAAAGCACACTGAGATTCAGAGGAGCTGCAAGAGACAGAGGTGCTGTGATGCGGTTGCAGAGAGGACTGGCAACTGAGTACGCAAGCTGGTTTTCTCAAGTGGGAGGGAGACAAATGCCCCCAACTGCACTGAACTCCAATTCCAGGAGAGACTCTGGGACCCAGACTCATTCGGGAAGATACTGGACTGTGCAGCAGCAGGTGGACCTCAAGAGCAGCTTTCTCTCAGAAGTGCTTGCAACAATTACCACAGGTCACTGAGACACAGGAGCCTATTAAGGCATGGCTGATGGAAAAACAATGCTGTCTGCTCCACCCTACAACTCCACTCCATCCAAGCTGAGCATAGAGGCTTTTGCAAGTCTTGTCTCATAAGGGTATCTCTAGCACAGAAGTTCTCCCAGTGTAGACACAGCTGATCCTCATAGCCAACTAGCCTGGAGGCCAATTGGCCTGGACTGACAATTCTCAGGGGGAAAGGGGTTTGGGGGCGTGGGAAGACACTGGACAAAAATATCCCAGGAATACCAACAACAATCAAGGCTTAACTACAACAAGACTGTGCACCCAGTCCACAAAGGGGTGCACCAAGAGTGTCCACCTCAGATAATTAGGGAGGCTGAACCATTGGGCCCTATAAGACACCCAGTACACAAACCCACTCTATCAACTGAGGGAAGCAGCCAAAATGCAGAGACAAAGAAATATCACAAATGAAAGAAATGGAGGAAAGCAAATGACTGATACAGAGTTCAAAACCATGGTTATAAGGTATTTTAAGAAGTTTCTAGAAAAGGCCAATAAATTTAGCAAGACCCTCGAGGGTATGGAAAAGAACCCCCGAGGATATGAAAAAGGACCAACTTGAAATTAAGCATACTGACTGAAATAAAAAATATTATACAGAGATCTAACAGCAGACTAGAGAAACGCAAGAATCAAGTCAAAGATTTGAAATACAAAGAAATAAAAAACACTCCACTGAATACAAAAAGAGAAAAGAATCCAAAAATGTGAAGATAGTGTAAGGAGCCTCTGGGACAACTTCAAGCGTACCAACATCCAAATTATCAGGGTGCCAGAAGAAGAGAGAGAGCAAGATACTGAAAACCTATTTGAAGAAATAAGGACAGAAATTTCCCCCACCTGCTGAAACAAATAGACTTAAAAGTCCAGGAAGCACACAGAACCCCATATAAAAGGAATCCAAAGAGGACCACACCAAGACACATCATAATTAAAATGCCAAGAGCAAAAGACAAATAGAGAACATTAAAATCAGCAAGAGAAAAACAGTTAATTACCTACAAGAAGCACCCATATGATTGTCAGATAATTTCTCAACAGAAACTATGCAGGCCAGATGGGAGTGGCAAGAAATATTCAAAGTGATGAAAAGCAAAAACCTACAACCAAGATTACTCTACCCAGCAAAGCTATCATGCAGAATTGAAGGGCAGATAAAGAGCTTCACAGATAAGAAAAAGCTAAAGGAGTTCATCACTGCCAAACCAGTATTATATGAAATGCTGAAAGGTATTTTTTAAGAAGAGGAAGAAGAAGAAAAAGGTAAAGATGAAAATTATAAACAACAAATACGTATCTATCAACAAGTGAATCTAAAAATCAAGTGAATAAAAAATCTGATGAACATAATAAACTGGTGAAAATAATAGAATCAGAGGCATAGAAAGTGAGTGGACTGACAATTCTCGGGGGAAAGGGATTTGGGGGTGTGGGAAGAGACTGGACAAAATTAATTTTAATGTTGGTAGTTTCTTATTTTAAATAAAATTTTAGCAAATTTAACAATATATAAAAAAATAATACACAATAATCACATAGTTTTTTCCTCCCTCTGGATGAGGACATTGAGGTTGGGGGTAAGGGCAGAGGATGGGGTGGGAACTGGGTAGAAGGGAGCTATGGGGAGTAAAAGGGGAACAATTGTAATAATCTGAACAATAAAGATTAAATTTTAAAAGAAAACAACATTAATATTACTGAATCACTTAAAAATTAATAAATTTGAACTGGGCGGGTGTGGCTCAATGATTGAAGACTAACCTATAAACCAGGAAATCACTCCCGATTCCAGATCAGAGCACATACCCCGGTTGCGGGAGTTATACAGGAGGCAGCTGACCAATGATTCTCTTTCATCTCTAATGTTTCTAACTGTAACTCTTTCTCCCTCTCTCTTCCGCTCTGAAATCAATAAAAATAAAATAAAAATAAATTTGATAAACCTCTAGCCAGACTAACCAGGAAAAAATAGAGAAGGTGCAAATTACCTACATCATGAATAAGAGAGGAAGAGGGAGGAAATATCACCATAGATTCTACAGTATTCAGATGATAATAAAGGACTATCATTAAATAATCCTATGCCAATTAATGTGACAATTTAGATGAAAGGGTCAAATTTCTTTAAGGAACTTTACCACCCAAGATCACTCAAGAAGAAACAGATACACTGAATAGAATTCTATCTTCGAAAGAAATCGAATTTGTAGTTGAACATCTTCCCACACAAAAAAACTCCATAATCAAATGGTTTCATTGATGATTCCTATCAAATATTTACAGAAGAAATAATACCAATTCCATAAATTCTTCCAGAAAACTGAAAATGGGCAAGTATTTCAACTCATTCTATAAGGCTAGCATTACGCTGATATAAAGCAAAAATAAATAAAACCATTATAAGAAAATTACAGATGAGTATCTCCCATGGGATGTGTATAAAACTTTTAAATAAAATTTAGCAAATTTAACAATATATAAAAATACATAATAATCACATGGTTTTAGCCCAGAAAGACAAGGCTACTTTAACATTTGAAAAACAAGCCATGTAACTTACTATATTTTAAAAAGAAAAATTTAGCATACAATCATCTCAAGAATGTATAAAACAATTTGACAAAAATCTAGTCCTGAAAAAACCTCTCAACAAACTAGTAATAGAAGGGAACTTCTTCAGCCAGATAAAGAACATCTATGAAAAAAACCTACAGCTAACATAATAATTAATGGAGAAAGGCTGAATGCTTTCCTCTTAAGATCAGAAACGTAACAAGAATGTCCACTCTTACCATTTCTATTCAATAGCAGTGCACCAGAGGATCTAGCTACTGCAATAAGAAATGCAAGAAAAAGAAAAAACAAAACAACAAAAATGGAGGTAGAGAGGGAAGGGAGTGAAGGAAGAAAAAAGAAAGTGTGTTAAAGAGAGAAAGAAGAGGAGGGGGAGGGAGGGAGAAAGAGGGAGAGGGGAAGGAAGAGAGAGGGGGACAGGGGAGGGAGACCCAAATTGGAAAGACAGAAAAAAAGGCTCTTTATTCATAGATGACATAATAATCTATGTAGAAAATGTGATGAAATCTACAAAAAGCTTCTAGAATACATTGAGTTTAATAAGGTTGTACTACACAAGATTGAAAAATAAACAATAACAATAGAGACAGAGAGAGAGATCCATGTGAGAGAGACACATCAATTGGTTGCCTCCCACAGGCACCTCAACCCAGGTGGGGATGAAACCTGCAACACAGGTATGGTGCCCGTGACTGGGAATTGAACGCCAGACTCTTCAGTGTGTGGTGTGGGGTGATGCTCTAATCACTCAACACACCGGCCAGGGTGCCAGCGTTTCGCTTTTTCTTTCCTTTTCTCTTTCTTTTTTCTTTCTTTTCCTTTTCCTTTCCTTTCTCTTTCTCTTTTTGTTTTTTTTTGTTGTTGTTGTTGTTGTTGTTTTGTCCAAGGAAATAGCACTCCACTCACAGTGAAGTCTGACTGAGCTTAGCTTACCTGTTCCTATCTATTTAGGAATGGAAAGAAGGTTGTCTTCTGCTGTTGCTGGAACATAGTAGGCAAAGAGCAGAGCCATAAAGGAGAGGTAAACAGCAATCAAATAGTGTGAAGCTTTGCAAGTAAAGTGCAAAGTTTATTCTCAGTGCAATTATTCAGGGGTAAGGTTACTTGATTTATCATTTAAAATCACTCTGAAGCATGGGAATGAACCTAGAGGGGCAAGACTATCCAGAAAGACTGGTTAGACTATCGCTTGGGCCAGGATTATAGCAGTGAGATGACAAGGAAGGCCATCTTAGGTATTAGGGTATATTTTGGAAATAGAGTCAGTAGAACTTACAGATTGGAATGTAAGGAAATAAGAGGAATCAAGATAATTCCTGACCTTTTGGCCTACGTACCTAGGCTGATAGGATCAATTGTGGAGATAATCCTAGGGTTGAGGGTTTGGGAAATGAAGAACAGATATGAGGTAGTAAGTTGAGAGTTCTCAATTTGGGCTAATATTAATTTGGGCTCATCTTCCAAGTAGCCTATCAAATATCCAAATGGAGATATTGGTTAGGCAGTTGTATGAGTCTAGAGTTCAGGGGAGAAGTCAGAGTTGTAGATACAAATTTGAAAAAACAAGAATCAATTGTATTTTTACATATTAGTCACAACATAAGAGGAAATAATTTTTTAAAATTTCATTTATTAAAGCATCAAAACATATCACATACTTAATTTAACAAGTAATGTAAAAGATTTATATGGTAAAAACTATAAAATATTGCTGGAAAATATTTCAAAGATGTCAATAAATAAAATACCATGCTAATGGGTCATTACACTTAATACTGTTAAAATATTGATACTCTCCCAACAGATGTATAGATTCAAAAAAATAATCCCAATCAACAGTTCTGAGGATTTGTTTTTGTAAAAACTGACAAGCAGATACCAAAATCTATATTGTAACAAAAAGGGCCTCAAATAGCTAAAGTTTATTTTTTAAGAAAAATTAATTTTAAAGACCAGTAAGTACTACATGATCTCAAGACTGTCTATAAAGCTAGACTAATTAAATGTGAAACTGGTGCAAAGAGAGACAAAACGAATGAATGGAATAGACTATAAACCCACACATTGATTTCTGGCAAAGGTACAAAGAATATCCAAATGCAAAAAAGCAAACATCATTGCACACATCTCACCACATAAAAACTAATTCTAAGTGGATAATATAATTGTGATTCTAAAACTATAAAATTATGAGAGAAAAACATAAGAGAAAATTTGAATTCAGCAAAAATTCCTTAGATACAACACCAAAAGCATAATGCATAAAAGAAAAAGACAAGTTGTCCTACATTGACATTAAAAATGTTCGTTTCTAAAATAAATATTTAAGTCCTAGCTGATTTGGCTCAGTGGATAAAGTGTCAGCCTACGGACTGAAAGGTCCTATGTTCAATTCTGGTCAAGGGCACATACTTGGGTTGAGGGCTTGATCCCCAGTAGGGAGTATGCAGGAGGCAGCCAATTAATGTTTTTCTCTCATCATTTATGTTTCTCTACCTCCCTCTCCCTTCCTCTCTGAAATCAATAAAAATATATTATTTAAAAAACCACTTAAAATGTAAAACAGATAAACCACAGACATGGGGGGGACAAACATTTGCAATCATTTATCTGAAAGTAAACCTGTCTCCAGAATAACAATTTTTTAAAAAACTTCTAAAACTCAATAGTAAGAAAATAAGTAAAACAATTAAGAAAATGACAAAAATATTTTAATAGAAACTGCATCGAAGAAGACAGCTGGCAAGTTAGCAAAAGAAAAGCTGTTTAACAGTATTTGTCATTAGAAAAATGAAAATTAAAAATGCAATGAGATTCCACTCTAAATCTATTAGAGTGGCTAAAAATTAAAAAGGCAGACACCTCCAACTTTGAGAAGATGTGGAAGAAATACATTTATCCACTACCACTGGAAGCTGAAAATGCAACTACAGTTGACCCTTGAACAACATGGGTTTGAATTTCAAAGGTTCTTTAAATGCAGATTTTTTTTTCCCCACTATACAGTCACCCCTCCATATCCCTGGTTTCACGTCCACCTAGTCAACCAACTGTGAATGGAAAACAGTTATTCTAGATCTGCAGTGGGGAATCTGAGAATGCAAGGCGCCGATTGAATGCACTGTTCTATGCTATTTTACATAGGGAACTTGAGAATCTCTGAATTTGGGTACTGGTGAAGTGCCTAGAACCATCTTCTGCAGATACCGAGGGACAACTCTAGATCAGTTTGTGGTGAGTTAAACGTTATATGCAGATTTTCAATGGTCAGCGCTCCCTCAAGTTGTTCAGAAGTCAACTACACTTTTAAACATAGTTTGCCCATTTTTTTAAAAACTGAAACATATGATCCATCCATCCTACTTCCAGGTATTTACCCAAGGGAAATAAAATCATACGTCTACTCAAATCTTTGTATATAAATACAGCAGTTTTACTGTAGTAGATAAAAACTGGAAAACAACCCAAACTGTGGTGTACCCACACAATGGAAAACTAATACTACTCCACAAGCAAAAGGAACAAACGATTTATACATGCCACAACATGAATTGCAAAATAATTATCCCGGGTATAAGAAAATTCCTTTAAAAAAGAGTACATACTGTTTGTTTCCATTTACACAAAATTCTAGAAAATGCAAATTTATCTATAGTGGCAGAAAGCAGACCTATGGTTGGTGAGGATGCTGACAGCAGAAAGGAAGTGTGTATTACCTGTGGAACACAAGGAAACTTGTAAGTGATGAAGTTCATTATCTTGAGTATAGTGACAACTGTACAGGTGCATACATTTGTCCAAACATATCAAATTGTATACTTTAAATGTGTGCTTTATCATGTGTCAACATTAGCTCCATAAAGCTGTATTTATAACTTACAAGGGGGAAGGAAAGAGAAAGAAGAACATGAGAAGGAGCAGAAAAGAGAAGGTGACTAAATTCAGCTAATACCACTTTTATATAATCTGATGAACTTCTACAATCACAATTTATTCAGAACAGTATTTCCTACACTAGAATTTCTCCAACCTCAACCTAACGATTTCCTTGCTATTAAATTCTGGCAATTTATATATTAAAAGCCTTTAAGTAAATTACAGGCTAAAAGTTACTTTAATTTTTCAATACTACCAAGCTCTCTTTCTCATCTACAAAACCTGAAAAGGAATTTAGTAACCTGTGCAACTGGATGTCTTAATAACTTACTTAATCGAATCCAAGTTGAACTTGGGCCTTTTTATTTGAGTTTAGGTCCATCCTAGAAAGAAGTATACATGGTTGGAAACAATGGTAACATATAAGTTACCAACTTCAGTAATAAGTAGTATTTATTCACTACTCTAAATAAAGCTATCGAACTTACAAAGGCTCAAAATTACCCAATAGCAAGATTAATCTCTACATAGTAGCTATAAGAAGAAAAACTATCTTTTCACAAGCCCCTTGATTGATGGTGACTAAACCAGACCAAAACCTTATGTCTTATGGACATTAAATTATGCGAAATATTCTGGAGGGCTTCTCACAGTGACAGAATTAAAAGCACGTGTCTCTCACACAATGATATAAGGCCAAAAGTCCTGACTGCACAAACATTTACATTCTTTCCTGTCATAAACACAGAATTTTGGGTCTATTACTGAAACTGAAGGTCATGTAGCCAAAAGAAATCTTTGTTTTTAAGTAATCAATCTTGAAAAAAAAGTTTCTCTAAACCCTTATTAAATCTGTTTAACATTTTTACACTTTGTAACTTGAGAAAACAAACTTTGACTACTCATTTTTTTGTTGTTGTTAAGCCTTACCAGGGGATAATTTTCCATTTATTTACTGATGGTTTGTGTGTTTAAAGAGAGTGGAAGGGAAGGGGAGGGATAGAGAGAAAGAAACATTGGTGTGAGAAAGACATCTGATGGCTGCCTCCCACCCAGGCCAGACCAGGGCCTGAGCCTGCAACTGAGGTATGTGCCTTTGACCAGAATTGAAACCGGGACCCTTCAGTCTGCAGACCAATGCTCTATCCACTGAGTCAAACCAGATATGCACTGTTTAAATGAACTTTCTGCTTCTAAACTTTATTTTTTATTATTGAGAAAGTGCCTATTATTTCTTCTAGCCTGTGATTTGGGAGAGAAGTTTAAGTTCACTCTAGGCATTTTGTGACTATATACAGCTTACCTGTATAGTTCTTAAGATTTCATCTTATAGTCAAAAAGTGTAATGTTTAAAAAGGTTATATTTTAAATTAAGCCAAAAGTTCTTCATCCTTGGACCATTTGTGGTATATAATGAATGGTGAGAACTTTGTCTCTGAATTCCCAACTCTGACACATAGTGACTGTGTGACTTTTTTCAAATTAGTACTCAAATCTCAGTTTGCTCTCTGGAAAAAGGGCATAATACCACCAGACTCCCTAAAACCGTTGTGATGATAATATATGTGAAAAAGATAAAGCATTCAATAGATGTTAGTGCTTATAACTGCTTAGCTCAACTCCCTTGGACCTTCCTGAAGTGTAAAACTGAATTTTACCCAGCTATTCATGAGAAACCATAAGGATACCATTCAGATCCTATTCTTTTGACTTGTACCTTAAAAAGCTTTGTTTTATTATCAGTAAGTTTTCAATTGTGGATATCCCTTACTGGTACTCTGCCTTCTTTTCATGAAATCAAAATTCCAAACTAGTTAGCCTAGGGCTAGGTATTTAAGTGTTGCTTAAATGAAGGATTAAATAAATGAACAGGAGCACTAAGTTGGCATGTTCAGGCATTAGGAAGGTCAATTTCAGTGAAGATGAGCCAGTGGGAGGCTTTAGTGAACACAGCACTGGAAAAGCTAACTATGGAATCTAGTTAGGAGAGAAGATATAGTCCAATCCTAAATAAAAGTCTTTTTGCATAAGATTGAAAAAGAATTTAGTTATTATGAAGAATGAAGTATGGCTTGGTGAAGAAGGGGAAAGGAGATACCAAGATTCCTGTGCAACCTAAAGAAGTTCCAGACTCATGACCTTACTAACAGAATAACTTGATGTAATACTTACGTCCAGGATACCATCATGTACCTGAATACCTGACTATATACTGATACAATGTCATACTGATGTGAAATAAATGTATCGGGTAAAAAAATATATACATGTTCAAGTCATAAAAAGTACAAGGACAGGAGGAAGAAGAAACTATAAGTCTAGAATTAACAATGATTAATTAGTAACTGAAAAAAGAAATAGGCTTTATCATGAAGTAATATTCTTCCAGTTACTAGAGTTACCTACTAAGAACACACACACATACAAATAAATAAATAAATTTTAGGGTTGGGTGGAAAATTAATTGATTAACTTCTAAGGCAGTGGTTCTCAATTTTCCTAATGCCACGACCCTTTAATACAGTTCCTCATGTTGTGGTGACCCCCAACCATAAAATTATTTTCATTGCTACTTTGTAACTGTAATTTTGCTACTGTTATGAGTCATAATGTACATATCTGATATGCGGGATGTATTTTCATTGTTACAAATTGAACATAATTAAAGCATAGTGATAATCACAATTAGATATTGTGAAATATTTATTTCTAATTACAAATAAATGAAATTTTGTCTTGAAGCATGGTGTAGCATGGGTAACAGTCTTAATATAACAACAGTAAACTACATTACTACATTTTCCGATGGTTTTAGGCGACCCCTGTGAAAGGCTCATTTGACCCCCAAAGGGGTCGCGACCCACAGGTTGAGAACCGCTGCTCTAAGGTATTCTCCAATCACAAGATTTCATACTACTTTTAGCCAGTATACATTCAGTCCTGTCTTATAATGTAGTTGATTTTAAGTTTCAATAACTACAATTAAAACCCCAAGACTATACTCTTTGTGATCCAGTTCCAGCACACTGAACATTTTCAAAATGAGAATGGTATTTTTAATGAGCATTTAAAATGCATAAGAGTTCAAAGTTGAAGATATCACACTACCTTATATGAAAGAACACTACAAGGCTATAGTAATCAAAACAGTATGGTATTAGCATAAAAACAGACACATAAGTCAATTGGACAGAATAGAGAGTCCAGAAATAAACCCATGTCTATATGTTCAATATTTGACAAAGGAGGCAAGAACATACAATGAGGTAAAGACAGTCTAGTCAATAAATGATGTTGGAAAAACTGAAGAGGTGCATGCAAAAAAATAAAACTATATCACTTCTTATACCATTATAAAAATAAACTCAAATTAGATTAAAGACTTAAATGTAAGACTCAAAACCATAAAACTCCTAGAAGAAAACAAAGGCAGTAAAATCTCTGACATTTCTCTTAGCAGTATTTTTTTTGAAGCATTTTGTTGGGCCATGGAAAATAAACAAACAAACAAACAAATAAAGGTACATCTAGCCCTGTTCAGGTAGCTCAGTTGGTTAGAGCATTGTCCCAATGCGCCAAGGTTGTGGGTTAGATCCCCTTAAAGAAGAGAGAGCATTTATAAATAAAGCAGGAAATAGGAAATTTACGAATGATAGCCATTTTTTAAAAAGTGTAAGATTCATCCCTTAACAAAAGAAAAAATAAGTGATAGAAATTTATGTATAGATTACCAAGGTTATATACTAAACTACTGAGAAATTAACTTATTACTAATGTGTAGCATTTAATTGTACATTAAGATCTAAGCCTGCCATACCCTTATTTATCCCAATTAGATATTCATTCGCCAGCTCAAAAAGCAAATAGTTCATTCCTACCTCTCTGAAGAGTGCACCATAAAACTGAACAATGTATGGGCAATCACTACTCCGCATTACTACATCCAAATCCATAAGAAGTTGCTTTTGTTCTTTTTCATCCACTGTTGAGCGAATTCTCTGAAAAAAAAATGAGAGAAGATGTCATAATAACATAAAACAACTGTAGAAGCCTTAGAAAAACCACTACCACCAAAAGATCAGAAATTCCTAAGCAAATTTCGCAAATACTAACCCAATATGTTATACTTTACAAGAACAATTTTTTAAAATATATTTTATTGATTTTTTTACGGAGAGGAAGGGAGAGAGATAGAAAGTCAGAAACATCAGTTGCCTCCTACACACCCCACAGTGGAGATGTGACCGCAAGCAAGGTACATGCCCCAATGGGAATCGAACCTGGGACCTTTCAGTCCGCAAGCCGACCCTCTATCCACTGAGCCAAACCGGTCTCAGCACAAGAACAATTTTTACCACAGAAAAACAAAATAGGACATAGGAATTTTAATTTTTAATAAAATAGTACTTAATAACTCTTTAAAGGACTCACTCTCAAAACACAAGCATTCGCTGATGATGTTGGAAATTATGCAATAAAGTTCTTGGGCAATGAAAATTAACCAGGTGCAAAAGAAAATTATAAGGAACTACACTTTAAATCATAATGGACTATATACTTTAAATAGTTTTCATGTGATTAATTAGAGATAGCTTCATATATGCTTTAATGACCATTTCAGAATTGTATGAAATCAAGGCATTCAATGCAAGAACATCTCTCTTCCCTCCTGGGATCCTTGCACCATAACATCCTCATTCATTAGAGAAAGAACATAGTTCAGAACAGGTAAAAGCAAGAATTACTGTAGGAACAGTACACAGTCTACTATCCATGTCTCCAAAATCCTGAAATGGAATTCTCCCCATTCACTTCCTGAATGGTGAAACCAAAAAGTTCTACCTGACTTTCCAAACCATGAGTCAGAATGCAGGACAATATAAACATGTTGAAAAAAACCTAAAACTGAGAAAATAGAGGGTTCTTTGTCTATTCTAAGCTGACGAGGGCTTGCTCTGTACATTGCAGACCTAGGGTATATTCCTAACCCATCTACATAACAACTTCTGTGCACAATCCTAAAATACTGCCACAAAAAATTAGTATTCCCATATTCTACCCACCAATAGTATAGGGCATGGAGATGGCCAGAGGGAGAATTCTCACTGAACTACAGAGACAGACGTTCAGAAATTATAAAACAAAGTTATGGCTTAGCATTAAGGCATACAAATTTTTGTTCTCATAAAAATATTCAAAACGTCACACCATGCCACTATGTATAATACATAGCACATACTTACAAGGCAAGTTAGTATCAAAAAATACATAAGGAGGCATTTTGTCTTCCAAAGACTTCAAGGTATCTGTTCTCAATGTTCTTGAAAGGGATAAAGGTGTCAATTAAGTTCTTGAGCCCATTTTACAGAAGAGAAACCAGAAGCACAGAGAGATACAAGAGATGTATTCCATGGGACATGACAATAAGCAGTTACGTAAGGACTAGAAGTAGGTTCTCTCATTTTCATTTTTCCACACTAAATAGGAATTCCATGCATTTCAAATATAAATTTAATTTTGCTACTTAAAATGTAGAGCCTCCTAGCTATACTACTTCACACCAAATAAAATTTACTAACTGGCATCCATCCGTATATGATGATTTATTTAAAACTTTGACATTAAATTTCATTGCATAAACAAGAAAACATAATACAAAATATAAACAAAATACTTCTCTCTCTTCTATCTTTTCATAGTTCTGTAATAAACAATCTTGCTTGTCAATCAACATCAGCATGTGTACTCAAAAATAGCCTACTGGTGCAATGTGCATTTATTCAAAATTTGAAATTGATAATTCTTATAAACATTTCAACTACATGTATTCCTGTTTTAAATATATAATTTTAAAAGTGCAGTTGTAAAAATACTAATTTGGGAAGGCAATTATTTTTTTTTATCTAAATGTAAAAGACAGAGACCTGGTAATTAGAGACAAACAGGGAAGAAAAAGCAAATGGCCCTTTATTTGGGTAAGATTTCCACCTGTTCAAGACTTCTCACTTTTAAAAAGTTTTAAAAACATATATTTTTGCTATTTTATTTGCATGTATATATTGGTAAGTATAAATATATTAGCACACGCACTTATGAAATACTATTTTTAAAAATGCCCTCTTTGATAGTTTATTTTTTGTTTCCCTAAACTGGTTATATGGTTTTCTATATTTAACATTTGTACAAATGCTTATATTTCAACCACTAGAAAGCATATTACTGTCAAAAGCTTAATAGTTATCATCAATACCTGAATATTGGGCCGAGACCGGTTTGGCTCAGAGGATAGAACGTCGGCCTGCGAACTGAAAGGTCCCAGGTTCGATTCTGGTCAGGGGCATGTGTACCTTGGTTTCGGGCACATCTCCAGTAGGGGGCGTGCAGGAGGCGGCTGATCAATGTCTCTCATCAATGTTTCTAACTCTCTATCCCTCTCCCTTCCTCTCTGTAAAAAAATCAATAAAATATATTTTTTAAAAAAATACCTGAATATTGGGGACTATTTCTTTTTTAAAAAAATATATTTTTATTGATTTCAGAGAGGAAGGGAGAGGGAGAGAGAGACATCAATGATAAGAGTCATTGATCAGCTGCCTTCTCCACACCATACACTGGGGATCAAACCTGCAACCTGGGCATGTCCTCTGACCGGCAATCAAACCATGACCTCCTGGTTTATAGCTCAATGCTAAACCGCTGACCAGGCCAGCTGGGCTACTGGGAACTATACTACGTAATGAAAGAGTAATATGCAAATTGACCATGCCTCCGCTATGCCCACAAGCCACGCCTACTAGACAATCAGGAATGAGTATGCAAATTAACCCAACCAAGAATGGCTGCAGCCACAGAGAGAGCAGGAGGGAGGCTTGGGTTGTTCCAGCCATGGAGGAAGCCATGCTTTCCACACACCCTACACCACAAAGTTTCAATTATAAAAGATAAATAAATTCCAACAGAAATGGCTACCACCACTGAGAAAGCAGAAGACTTAGCTTCGCTCCAAGCTACAAAGTTTCAATTGTGGAAGATAAATAAATCCCAGATACTAGGGCTTCCATTTGGGTCACCAGGGGGCGTGGCCAGCCTGCAAACCACCACAGGTCCCTCGCCCAGGCTGTCCCATGCCCCAAGGGAACACCCAACCTGATCTAGAACACCTTTCAGGGCAAACCAGCTGGCCCCCACCCGTGCACCAGGTCTCTAGCCTATCTAATAAAAGAGTAATATGCAGATTGACCATCATTCCAACACACAAGATGACTGCCCCCATGTGGACACAACATGGCCACCACAAGAAGGCCAGCAGAGGAGGGAAGGTGGAAGGGATCAGGCCTGCAAGAGAGGGCAATTGGGGTTGATCAAGCCTGCAGGGGAGGGTAATTAGGGGTGACCAGGCCCACAGGGGAGGGCAGTTAGGGGCAAACAGGCTGGCAGGCAGAATCGGCAGGGGTAATCAGGAAGGCAGGCAGGTGAGCAGTTGGGAACCAGCAGTCCTGGATTGTGAGAGGGATGTCCAACTGCCCATTGAGATGGGTTCGGGCCTAAAGGGACAGTCGGACATCCCTCAAGGGGTCCCAGATTGGAGAGCATGCAGCCTGGGCTGAAAGACACCTCCTCCCCATGCATGAATTTTATGCACCGAGCCCTTAGTTTCTAAAAATACTGCTGTAGCTACAGAAAGAATACCTGTTACTATGTGAACTGGAGGTGGAACTAAAGTCTCAGCAACTGATTAATATCTATACTCAATTGTCAGGATTATTATTAACCAGAATGTAGAGATAATTCCTGGTGCAGCTCTAACCTTTGAGATCATCAGAATAGCAGGAAAATATATTCATCTTTAATATATTATTTAATACCACTACTAATATAACACAAAACATGGGGCAGCGGGAGGGCCTATCATGAAAGTGATTTTGCTCCTCAATGCTTGTCAACAGACTAAGACTTCCTCATGCTGAATCATCTGGGATTAAGAAAGTATAGTTGACTCTCAATTATACTGAAGTTTTAGAGTTGTATTGCAACATTTCTTATATGTGAGCACTTAATAAAATAATTTAAAAGGCCTAAAATATTCAAAAGGAGATTAACTACACATACACACCTACAATAGCTTCAAATTGAAATTAACTCAATAATTTAATAAATGATTAAAGTTGGAGAGAACTTTTTTTCAGGGCAAAATTTATACTAGATTGTTTTTTAATTCTAAAATTTTTTTTTCCTTTGTAGTGACTTTATTGAGTTATCACAGGTCAACAAAATTATACAGGTTTCAGTGTACAGTTCTACGACCCATCATTTGTACACTGTGTTGGAGACTGCTTAATGATAATCAATTATTCAAATGATAGAATACTTAGTAACAAAAGTCACTACCAGGAAAGTTCTAATGGAACATCAAAACTATATATATGAAAAAGATTATTAACATCTGAAATAAGGCCCGAGTTCTCTAATATTAAGAAAGTATAACCACCTAAAATGAAACACATTGATAAGAAAACTTCTCTTTCTACTAAAAAGCTGTCCTTAACTGAGGGCACTGGAAAATAATAGTGCAACGGTAAAGCCGATTATACTACTGGAAATTCTCTTGTAATTATAATGTTCAGAAGTCAAATGTATTGATAAATGCCTTGAATTATAGGCAAGTTTTTTATTTACAAAATAAATCTAAAGTTCAATAAGGCTGATGTTTGTGTTCAACAGGCTATTTTTTTTTCTCATAAAAAATAAGGATGAAAATCTCATCCAAGAACACAAATATTTTAAAAAATCATCTCAAAGACCTTACCTTATAAAAAAAGTTTCATTTTCACCCAACTGTTAAGACTCATTAAAATCGCTTGTTTCTGTACTATAAGGATATTAAACTCTTTTACTTAGCATTATTTTATTAACCTAGCTTAAGTAATTACATAATGCTCTCATAAATTAAACTATCTTTTTTGAAAATCAATCAACATTACTTTTCTAATAATAAAATATTTTCAAAGTTTTATGTATTCTTTTATTTGGAAGATAAGAAGAAATACTTAAAATCAAATTGAGGCTTACTACCTTACATATATAAGTGGTTTTCCACAGTAAAGAAATTTATATACTTAAAGATAAAAACATTTTCCTAATTATTGTCCAAATTTGTATTCAAGGTTGTCTTATACTCCTCAAAAAGCTTTTAAAACAGGTAAATACCAATAAAAACAGCATGTAGCTACAGACCAGCAATGCCAAAATGACTCCAATTAAATGTCACTTAGAGATATAAAGAAAAAGATCAAGTGAATTCCCAGTTCTTTGGTTTTATGGCTGTGAGAGTTATACGTGGTTCAGATTATGTGGTTCCAAAGAGCGTCTTATATATAAACACAAAGCACCAGGCAAGGTCTTGTCCTGAAATAACCTGTCTGTGTCTGCCTGTGTCCTTCTGTGAGAACTCCTGCCTCTCACTAGCCTAGAGCTTTTCTTCCCACCAACTTAGGCTCTATAAAAATGTTAAATAGGTGGCAAGCTCTATCTCTTGAACAGTGTGTTCATGGAGAGGCCCACTGAGTCACCTGATCCCATTCCTGCTTAGAGAAGGAGAAAATCAGGTCGTCAGAGACTTGAAAGACTCAGAGTGAGAAGGACTGATCACAAGTCATATATGTTCTTGCTTAAAAACAATAATTCTAATAATCTGAGAGATGCAAATCAAAACAATGAGGTACCATCTCACACCTGTCAGAATGGCTATCTTCAACAAACAGTAAGTGCTGGTGAGCATGTGGAGAAAAAGGAACACTTGTGCACTGCTGGTGGGAATGCAGACTGGTGCAGCCAGTGGAGAACAGTATGGAGTTTCCTCAAAAAGTTAAAAATGGAACTCCAATTTGACCCAGTGATCCCACTTCTAAGAACATATCCCAAGAAACTAGAAACACCAATCGGAACGGATATATGTACCGCTATGTTCACAGCAGCACAATTTACAATAGTTGAGATTTGGAAAAAACATTAAATGCACATCAGCAGATGAATAGATTACAATGGTACATCTACACAATGGAATACTACACTGCTATAAAAAAGGAACTTTTACCATTTGCAACAGCATAGATGGAACTGAAGAGCATTATGCTAAGCGAAATAAGCCAGTTGGAGAAAGATAAATATCACATGATCTCACTCATATGTGAGATATAATGATCACCATAAACTGATGAACAAAAATAGATCCAGAAACAAGATGGCACTGAGCAAATTGTCCAACCTCGGGGAGAAGGCGGAAAAAGGGGGTGGGGTTTAGAGATCAACCAAAGGACTTGTATGCATGCATTTTAGCATGACCAATAGACACAGACACTGGGGTGGTGGGGGCTTGCCCTCAGGGATGGAAGTGGCAGAGGGAGGAAGAGGTTAATCAGGAAAATAAGTAGACATGTAAAACTTTAAACAATAAAAGTTCTTGGATTTTTAAAAACAAACAAACAAACAAACAGTGATTCCAGCCCTAGCCTGTTTAACTCAGTGGATAGAGCATCAACCTTTGGACTAATGGGTCCCAGATTTGATTCTGGTCAAGGGCACATGCCAGTGGGGAGTGTGCAAGAGGCAGCCAATCAATGATTCTCATTATTGATGTTTCTATCTCTCTCTCCCTCTTCCTTCCTCTCTGAAATAAAAATATGTTTTTTTAAAAAACAGTAATTCAGAGAGTGTATGACAGATGTTAATTCCTAGGATATGAGCATTCCAGGTAAAAAAAGATACAAGTCACCTGCAAACATATCTAGAATCAAGAACTAAGGAGTTTGGAGAAAGCAGACTTGAACATAGCAACATACTAGTCAAATGTACTTACAAAATGTCTACCATTTCTAACTGATACTCTTTTTTGTTTGTTTGTTTCTGTTTGAAATGGAGAGAATATATGGGAAGTAAAATGTGAGCAAAGAGGAAATGGGAAAACTAATGTGGAAGGGTATAATCACTAGTCCTAGAGATAAAGTTTCACATGACAAATCCTTTCAGTTCTTTGTAGGGCTCAAGCAAGATAGGTGACTCTTATCCCTGCCGCACGTTTATCTTTAGCTGCTTAGAGAAAGTGAGGAATAAGGTGCAAGTGTGGAAAAGTGAGAGGGGCAAATTCCCGATCAGAAATTAAGGCATGGGCATGATGAAACCCAGCAAAGGGAACAATTCAGTTGCTATGGAGAAATTCAATCTATGGCTTTAAAAATTATTCTAGGTATTGATTAAAATAATGTGACATGGGCTAAGGTAAAGCAAATGATCAGTATTTTGGCCATTAGCAATACAAAGTGTTATTTTCTTTTTGTTAATCCTCAACCAAGAATCTTTTTCCATTGATTTTTAGAGAATAGAAGGGAGGGGAAGAGACAGAGAAATATCCATGTGACAGAAATATATCTCCCGCATGTGCCCGACTAAGGCCAGGAATCTGGCCTGCAACCGAGGTGCGTACCCTTGACCTCAACCAAACCCGGGACTCTTCAGTCCACAGACTGTTGCTCTATCCACTGAGCCAAACTGGCTAGGACCAAAGTGTTATTTTCAATTTACTACCAACCCAAATCAGAACACCAGAAGGTAATTTACTTTCCAGCAAAGCTATACAGGATTTGCTATCACTTGCAGGAAGCTACAACTCATCTCTCAGTGACTGTGGCTCCTTCCTTTACATATGCACCTCTCACCGTCTAAGGTTCTAACGGCACTTGTATTCCATATTCTGAGTGATGTCCAAATGACTTGTCAAAGGACATGATGTCAGAGCAACCATTCATAGGACAAAATGAAATCAGAAGCTCCCTGTGTTGATATGTGTGCCAAGGGGGCACTGATAAGTATCATCCATGTGGAAGTCCTAGAACACAGACATGAGTGACCATATCACATGAGAGCTGAGGTGGAACTCCTCACCAGAAAGTAAAAAGTGAGATAGTGAAGGCTCAAGAGTCTTTGCTTTAACATCTAAAGATGAAAGAACAAAAAGTATGTTAACTGACATAGTTATAATAATGGTATTTTGAAAATGTGTCCTCTTTCAGGGATCTACAAACACTAATACTTTTCTGTCATAAACGCACCTTGGTCATAAGGCATTCCTTGCTAAAGAAGCCTCCTAAGGTTAGTGTCTGTAAATAAAATAGAGGGGAGTCCATCACCAATCAGTGGCTGACTTCAGATCAACTTTCATAAGTGATGTAGGAAGTAAAAGAGCAAGGATTACACCCAGATCCCCAAGTGCCCCCTTGGATCCTAACAAACATTCTGATCCTTACAAAGAGGCCGTTTTTACCACAGAAATGCCCAGAATTCTATTCTAATACAAAACTGGAAAACCCCAGAAACCACCACAGCACATCACTTTGTGATCCATCTTCTTCTGGGATATAGAAAGTCCTAGGCATCCTCACTTTCCCTATTTCCAGACTAAGATTCTATATCCCACATATTCACTAAGACTCTTATCCCTGCTGCTCAGGTTCATGTTCAGCTGCTAAAGAGCCCTCTAAATAGACCACAAAGATGCCCATGACAGCTCGTATGCCATCACTGATAAAGTCCAACCAGAAGCCAACATCAGCCAAAACAAACAAAAAAGTATTTGGAATGCTGATCATAGGTGCAAAAATGGTTTTCATGTCAAAGAGTGTCTGTTAAATCAATTGTTTGAAATTATGACAATACATGCTTTCACTAAGGCAAGAAGAATACTAAATTTTAACTGCAAAACCAAGTCTTTAGAATCAATTTACTGAACTCTCAATGGTATCTTAGTTTAAATAATTAATTAATTAATGGTGGTACTTCCCATTCTTTTGACAATACTGAAGCACAATTAATTGCTTTTTGAAAGAAATTTATTGAGTTTTTTTTTTTAATAGAAAGAGGAAGGGAGAGGAAAAAAGAGAGAAACATCAACATGAGAGCAAAACTTTAATTAGCTGCCTCCTGCATACACTCTACCAAGGACTGAGCCTGCAACTTGGGCGTGTTCGCTGACCAGAAATAGAACTGGCACCTTTTGTAGCATGGAATGACACCCAACCAACTGAGCCACATCAGTCAGGGCCCAATTAATTACTTTTACATATGTTTTGCTATGTATCATCGGAGAACTTTGGAGAGCAGTTCCAAAAACATATGCAATAATACATCATGGGAAAAGATGCCCTGGGGGCAAAGTTAATGGGACAGGCTTGATATATGGTTTTATAAGGGTGGAATCATCTTCTTCCTCTTTCCTATTACATCACCCACATGTAAAGGACACAATGTTAATCTAGGCATTAAAATTTTAAGGGCTTACATAAGATCATAAATTACAGTACTAACAACAAAAAAGTGAGATAAAAGTAAAAATTTGATGTATAACCAATTTTAGAGACACAACCATAAGACAACAAAGAATGACAGAAAAATGTGCAAGAGATATATCAAATACTGGTAGGATGACCCTCATTTAGAATGAGGTGTGATAAGACATGTTTTTCTCCAAGTAACTATATAAGCTGGGATATGTGGTACTATGTCACAATTCAGTCAAATCAACCAAGTGGTAGTAGAGTTTCAGAAACTAGATATCCAGAATGTTCAGAAACACATAGTGGTTGACTAAAGTTCCCCTAGAGCAGTGGTTCTCAACCTTCCTAATGCCGGGACCAGGACCTTTTAATACAGTTCCTCATGTTGTGGTGACCCCAACCATAAAATTATTTTCTTTGCTACTTCCTAACAGTAATTTTGCTACTGTTGTGAATCGTAATGTAAATATCTGTGTTTTCTGATGGTCTTAGGCGACCCCTATGATGGGGTTGATGGACCTTCAAAAGGGGTCGCGACCCACAGGTTGAGAACCGCTGCCCTAGAGCAACCATTTCCAAACTGTCCTACTTGGACCCCAAAGGTTTTCTCAGAGGTCATGCCAAAAGACTTTCAATAGAGAAAAGCAGATTTCCCATCTCTTGCCCCCTTATATCAACCAGAATAATACTAATTTTGTCAAATTTATTGGGGTAGATATAAAATTCTGAAACCACACTCTAAAAACACTAAGAGCAACAGCAAAAAAAATAAAAAAAACACCACATGTATACTAGGAGTTCCAATTCCAAATACACAAAGGACCGGAGTTCAAAACCAAGGCTGGCCAGGACCGGTTTGGCTCAGTGGATAGAGCGTCGGTCTGCGGACTGGACGGTCCCAGGTTCGATTACGGTTGAGGGCATATACCTTGGTTGCAGGCACATCCCCAGTAGGGGGCATGCAGGAGGCAGCTGATCGATGTCTCTAGCTCTCTATCCCTCTCCTTTCATCTCTGCAAGAAATCAATAAAAATATATTTAAAAAAAAAACAAAAACAAGGCTGACCAGAGGGCAGCCCTGCCACATCCTTGAGATCTGCCCAGTGCTGGAGGTGATCCACTTACATTTTTCATTTGCAACACAACAACTTTAAGCAACATTAGGAAGCATAACATAATATGGCTCAATTAATCATTTATTTCTTAATTAAACCACATGATCCAGCCAATCAAATGATAGCCTAAACTATAAATGATAAACTAGAGTTAGTCTGAATTCAAAACAAGATGGCCATGACTTGTGGATCCCACAGTGATCTAATAATATTAACACTAGCACTGTGGCCTTCAAAACTCAACCAAATTGCCTAACAAAGCAATCCATACTATCAGAAAAAAAGTTTTTCCAATATCATTCTAGCACTTTCAAAACAATGTGCAACACCAATGTTTAATGTTCACACTCCCCATCAACAGAAATGGCAGGGCCCCTGCAGTGGTGGGGAAAACAAGCCAAGCTATACTTTGCTGACTCTTGCCATCCTATTCTAGCAGTACCACCTGCACCAGGGAGGCCTTCCTAATGAGCAGATGAAATGCCACACTAACCAGGGGAGGGCACAGTGATGGGATGCTGATACTGTCAAATACGGGGCTCTGATCCTTCCCAGCAATCCTAGGGGTTAACACAGGTCTCAATTCCAGGTCAAGGACACTGAAGTCAAGATCCCAACACCAAAGAGAAACAGGAATGCAGGACCAGAGGTCAGATTACCAGCCCATGATCAGGAATGCTTAAATCAATGCAACAGGAGAGTTGGGAGAGTAGAGAAACACACCGGGTGTTGAAGAAATAAGAAAAGTTAGATCACTAAAAAACAGAAAACATCTGAACCCTTAAATACAAGGTCACATCACAAATTCAGTCTAGCCTATGCACTTAACCTCAAACAACCAATCTGACTTTCTTATTAACCCAGGTAACTTCACAAGTAAAAGACTAATAATGATCAATGGTGACAGCCTTAACATAACTTCCAAGCCTCACTTACCTGTTCAATATTAGTTCCAATCTCCAATGAGATCACAGCTTTATTTCAGCATTAACTCTCCAAATAACAACCCCATTCCCTTCCATTTTTAGTCTCAGCAGTTTCCTTCCCTTACGTTCCCTCCCACTTTCATTCTTTCCTACTCTCCTGCTTCTTCTCTCATAGCCTACAAACAGGAGCAGGGCATGCATACCTACAGGAAATCAACGTAAACATGAGTCTGGCAGGAAATATTAGGGAAGCTGGTAGTCTACACAAGCAGGATTTACACTGCAGGCAGAGGATTTACACTGTCAAGGCCTAAAGATCATTCCTCCCTGTCAGCAATGTGTTTGTGTGTCATTCCACTCAATTCCAGCCCACAGACCTGAACCACAACTACTCTCTCCAACTGTTTACTTCTGGGTCCAGATTCTGATCATCCGTGGACCTAACTCTCCTGGTGTTTCTAATCCTGGCTCCAAAAGCTAATCCTGACTGCTTCTTCCAATGTTTGCTCTGAATGCTGGGCTTTTTCTATGATTAACTCTGCCATAGAGCTAGCCAGGCACTTGGCTTTACTATTATAGGACAGCGATATACATGTCTAATGTCTTCATTCAGTGGCTATCCTACCACCATGCAAAATGGGCATAAAATGCTATTTGCAGAGGATGCTGATCAAAGTCTGGAGTACTCAGCCAGTCGAAGGTTGTCCTTCCTGAGCTCCAGAAGGCACTGTGGTGACAAAGGCTCTGCCCAGGCCTGCCCTGTGACGCTGTCATTCAGGCAGACGTAAACCAGTCCTGTCGCCGAAAAAAAGAAGGCTGTTTCCTCAAGTGTGTGGAGTTAAAACTAAAGGGTTAAAATCTTCCAAATTGTTCATCCTAACACAGCACCATACTAACAGTGTGGGGACTGTCTTCAGGTCAAAGGTCAAAAAAATACTTTAAGTATAACTTTTACAATGTTATCTTATTGAAACTGATTTATTATATCTAAACTGATTTTTAGATTAAGTGTTAGAGGTATTTATTTCTGATAATTAAGAAGTCATCTTTTCAACCATTTTTAAATGTATTTTAATTGATTTTTTACAGAGAGTAAGGGAGAGGGATAGAGAGTTAGAAACATCGATGAGAGAGAGACATCGATCAGCAGCCTCCTGCACACCCCCTACTGGGGATGTGCCCGCAACCAAGATGCATGCCCTTGACCGGAATCGAACCTGGGACCTTTCAGTCCACAGGCCGATGCTCTATCCACTGAGCCAAATCGGTTTCGGTTCAAATATTTCTTATATTTGACAAAATAAACTTGGGGAAGGGCTCCCTCCCTCAAAATTAAAAATGAGAAATAATAACTATTTAACTATCAGGTTAATATCACAGTTCATTTGGTATAGATAGTGCAAGTAAATCTTAAGAATGATTTCCAGGATAAACTTAATATCTAACAAAATAATCCTTCTAAAGTCCCAAATTGTACTTTAAAAGATTAGTACAGGGCTACTTCAAATGTATTTCTCATTTCACCCACTGCAATGGAAAACTCACAGCTCTGTGAACCATGGTTTCATAGTTCATTTACATATCTCTACAATCCTACTTTCAGAGCTAAAAACTGTAGGTACTCAGTAACTCACTTTCTTCATGTACAAGATCAAATCGAACTCCTTACTCATACATTGCTTCTATGTATTTGTACTTGTTAATTGGCTTGTGAGCCTAAGGAATGAGGGAACAAATGGTCTTAGGTGTGATAAAAGATTAAGCTTTTTCAAAGAGACCAACAATATATGTATTTTAAAATGGATGGCATGTATCAGTCATCAAATACACCTTATCAATACATTGGTTAATATGTATATTACCATCTTCTTCATGCTTAACTATCACACCTGCTCAAGAATTCAGGCTATCAAATGTGACCATTACCAGTCTGTAGGTTCCAAGACTGCCTTAAAGTTTTCTTATGAGTTGGGTTGTTGTTGTTTTTTTAATATATATTTTTATTGATTTTTAGAGAGGAAGGGAGAGGGAGAGAGAAAGAGAAACACTGATGTGAGAGAGAAACAGCAATGAGCTGCCTCCTACATGCTCTCACCAAGGAGAACACAGCCTGGGCATGTGTCCTGACCACGAATCAAACCAGCAACCTTTTGGTGCATGGGATGATACTCAACTAACTGAGCCACTCCAGCCAGGGCAAGAGTAGGATTGTTAAATTTTATCTTTATTGTTCTATGTATTACATATGTCCCTTTTTCTCCCTTTTAATCCCCCCCATTTCCTCTAGGCACCCCCTTCGCCTATAGCAATACTGTCTGTGTCCCATGGGTTATGCATATATGCATAATAGCAACCGAACAGAGACTCTCAAAATAAGGTCAAATTACAAATGGTGACAATTTCCTATCCTCACTTTTAAATTCCTTCAAAACTTGAGTCAGCATTATACAATTCCAAAAGTTATCAAATTAAGAAAAATATTTTTAACGTCAAAATGAGTACCTTCTTTATTTACCTTTAAAACCTATTAACTGTGACTAAGTCAGTCCAGATTACTAAAACAGATCCCAATGTAAATTAGCACAGGGGAACACATACAGCACATCCTGAAAAAAGCAGGACATGATTACTTAAAAGTGCTTTCCCTAGCGTTGGGGTCACAACTTAGTTATAGAGGGCAGATTTCTCTTAAAGCCCAGTTAAGTGAAAACAGATATTATGAACAGACAACATGGGACAAGGCAATACTCATGCAGAAGAGGCTAAATAAAATGACTTTCCTTCTACTTACTCTGCAGTGGCACAAAAATCAAAAGAGAAACGATTTATTCTAAGAAAACAACATTTTATTTCAACAAATAATCCAGAGCAAAGGTCTTAGCATCTTCATCTTTAGAGGCCTATGGCTTAGCCCCAAAATTTCATACATGTCTCCACCTTTCTGAGAAAAAGTCTATAGATCTCATCACATTAGAAAATATGACCAAGAACCTACAGCAAAAATCATAGTTTACCATCATTTTTTCCATCATTAATTTCTCATTAGTTTTAATGACCCAGCAAAAAGAAATGCTTAACAATGAAGGAGGCTAAAATAGTAACATTTTGCTCACAATAAACTTCAACCCAGGCAGCCTTTTATATTAATAAGATATAAATCCACTCCCCAAAATCAAGTCAGAAACTGAGGCTCCTCCTCTCATCAAGCTATTTTAATAAACTCTCAAAATAGGGAATTAATAGGAAGATAACTTAGTCTGCAAACCCATTCCCAATTCTTACAAACTAGAACATTATTTATCTCTAAGAATTTTAAATTCAATGACAGTATATTCATATCTTATTTTTTTTACTTTTCTTTAAATTGCCCTCCACCCCAACTGTCAATTTTCCTAAAATATCTTACACAGAGCAAATATTCATTAAACATGGGGCCAAACAAGTGAACAAATTACAATTATATGGGCCAACTAAGAGTGGGATGAAAACCATCAGTTTATTACAGATGCCAATACAAGCCTGCCAGGTACAATCTATTGGCCAATCTTCATTTCTGGCCACCCTTTATTTAACTTTTTTTAATGAACATATATTAAGTGGCATGACACACAATAAGGACAGAATGTGACAGCATTATCACAAGGTATACATTTTAATACATCTTCCAAACCAGGGAACAGGGCAGTACTGAGTAGAGATGAACTAAACAAACAGAAGCCGAGCCGGTCAGGGCCGAGTAAGGTTGAGGTTAGTGGCAACAGCATGTGCATGGTTTCCAGGAAACCTTCAGTAAGACTGCTGTTAGCCCTAGCCCCGCACCTTGCCCAACCCAGTGTGCTGCCTCTTCTTCCAGCTCCCCGCCTGGCTCAGTGCAGCACTGCCCTGCCCCCAGGGGGCAGCCGCCCAGCCTGAACTCACCTGGGCTGTGGAAGAGTCCAAGTTTAAAATATGTTAATGCATCATGCCAAAAATGCAGTGAACATGCATACTTCATACACTCATGGTTCCAGAAAGATAGAAAATGTGCCACCAATAAGACAACCTCTGTACAAAACACCCTCAAAGAATTCGAAGAAACAATTTTATAGACACCCACATTTACCATAAAGTAGTAAGAACAGAATAGTAGTATTACTATATCAAGAAACTGCACCTAACAGATTAAAGTTCCAAAAATAATTATGTGCTTCACCTACTTTAACTGCCATTATTTGTCCACTTGGTTTGTGGACCATTTTGTTGACAGAACCATACGCTCCTCGTCCAATTTCTCCCAGGTCTTTCAAGTCCTCTGCGGTGAAATCCCAGTGCTGTTCAGGGGAGATCTTTAGTTTTCCCGACGATTCGATGCTGTGTGTTCTCAGTCTCTCTCTGTTAAAATATTGAAAAGCAATTTGCACATTTTAAATAGGGTTTGACTTATTTATTTTAGTTAGCAGCAATTAATATATGAGAAATTTGTTTTCTCATAATTTACAAAAATAGACTGACCTCCAGATTTGGGGAATTTTTTGTTTTTATTATCTTGATTTTTTACACACTGAATTAAGAAAGGCTGAAATTTAGGTAATCCATAAACACAGCTTTAATGGAATTTATAAAACCAATTTCCATTTATTGGAGAAACTAATTCTGCAAACCAGTTTTTATTTCCAAATATAGATATTTCCCAAACTTTGCAAACTGTATTATCAAAAGTGGAATCCCAAGAGTTATAAGCCCCATTTCCAAAGAAGTTTTCTTCCTACCTCACTCAACATTATTTATTCCAGGTCCACAATCCAGGTACAGCTGTTCACAAACTGTGCTGCACATTCGAATCATCTGGGGAGAATTTTTTAGACCCTACAGCAATTAAATCAGAATATCTAGGGACAAGAGGCAGGAAATCATATTTTTAAAGATCCCCATGTGATTCTGGCAGAGTTTAGGAACTAGCACATCAGTGTATTGCAGGGTTCATGATAATGCCATGCTCAGGGAGGGGGAATAGCTAAATGAGTATTCCGCTGGCTCTAAGATGAAACTGTCATATGCTATTTAAATTTGAAACTTTTAGCCTTTGTTCGTTAGATAAAGCAATGGAGTGAAAACAAATAACTTATGGGCAAAAGCGCCTACTCATTACAGATTTTCATTAAATAAAAACTTCACCTCCAAAATTCCAACTTAGAGAACATACTAACTTCTAACCATGCATTTGTAAAAAAAACCAAATCCAATTAAAACTACAAAATCAATCTGTGTGTGTCATGACATACACATACACTTGTAGGAATAAACTACATCAACTAGAGTGAAACATACATAAACAAAACATTCCATTGAGTATCATCTACATTTTCTCAATTTCATATTAAATGATCAGAATCTTTTTTTAAATCTCATCTGGAGATACAAATAAAAGTTTACATGTTTTTTATTTTTCTTCTTCCAACATTTATGAGCGTTTCTCAGATTTTTTTGTTTTTCTTTTTTTTTTTTAATATATTTTTACTGATTTTTTACAGAGAGGAAGGGAGAGGGATAGAGAGTTAGAAACATTGATGAGAAAGAGACATCAATCAGCTGCCTCCTACACGCCCTGCCCTGGGGATGTGCCCGCAACCAAGGTTACCTGCCCTTGACCAGAATCGAACCTGGGGCCTTTCAGTCCGCAGGCCGATACTCTATCCACTGAGTCAAACCGGTCTCGGCAGATTTTTTGTTTTTTTGCAGCTATTTTTAAAGTTCTCAAAATATTTAGAATTTTAAAAGTGCTCCAGAATAATCACATACACTAATATTAATAATAACCAAGATTTGATGAAAAGGTACAATCTTCCAGTTATAAAATAAACAAGGCCTGGGAATGTAATGTACAGCATGTGACTATAGTTAATAGAGTATTATATAGCTAAGAGTTGCTAGAGTACAGATCTTCAAAGTTCCCATCATACACAAATTTGTAATTATAGATGGTGATGGATGTTAACTAGACTTATTGTGCTGATCATTTCACAATATACACAAATATTTAATCATTAAATCATGTACCTGAAATAAATATAATGTCAATTATACCACAATAAAAATAAATAAAACTTCTTTAAGGTAAAAAAGTAATAGCCAAGATTCAAGATTACAGTTTAAAGATTAACATACTGTCAAAATAACAACTTAGTGAACTAGCATACCAAAAGCCAGATTCTCAAATCATAATATTAACATGTCATAATACCAGTTCTTCATTCATACAAGTTTCCAGTTTATCAAATACTTTCACCAGTGTTCCTCAGACTCTAGAATCTAGAGTGACAGAAGCCCAGAAATCAGTGGCCTAAGTGACCAGTCAGAAATGAACGTGAACCCTTGAATGAAGGTTTTAAGATAGAAATCAGATCCAGGCAAGTACATCAAGCTCAGAGATTAATTTTCTCAGTAATCTTTTCCATGAAGTATACAAATTAAGCCAGGAAATATTCTAACATCAAAAAGTTCCACATATATGCCCTAACCGGTTTGGCTCAGTGGATAGAGTACTGGCCTGCAGACTGAAGGGTCCCCAGTTCAATTCCGGTCAAGGGCATGTACCTTGGTTGCGGGCACATCCTCAGTAGAGGGTGTGCAAGAGGCAGCTGATCGATGTTTCTCTCTCATCAATGTTTCTAACTCTATCCCTCTCCCTTCCTCTCTGTAAAAAAATAAATATATTAAAAAAAAGAAGTTCCACATACAGTGATTATTATTCTATGATCAATGGCAAGTAAACACCATCTACATGGCACAGTTTAACCACTGGTGAAATATACAGCACCAGCCTACCTCTGAGGGAGCTGGAGAAAGGTAATTAAAATTGTTATGTAGCCGAAACCGGTTTGGCTCAGTGGATAGAGCGTCGGCCTGCGGACTGAGGGGTCCCGGGTTCGATTCCGGTCAAGGGCATGTACACCTTGGTTGCGGGCACATCCCCAGTAGGAAGTGTGCAGGAGGCGGCTGTTCAATGTCTCTCCCATCGATGTTTCTAACTCTCTATCCCTCTCTGTAAAAAATCAATAAAATATATTTTTTTAAAAATTGTATGTAAATTGGAAGCAGTATTTTGAAGAATTCACTAATTCAAGGCTATGGCAGAGAGGTTCTGCGGTGGTCCCTAAGCTCCACATTCCTGATGCTCACATCTCTGTGTAAACTTCTCTCTGAACACAGATGGGACCTGTAACTTGCTTCTAACCAATAAAATATGACAACAGTTATCATGTTCATGATCACACTGTGTTATACAACATTTATTGCTAGCATCCCTAAGATACAAAATGAATGATATTTCATTACTACATAAAAATCACACAACAGCTATAATATCTTTGTTAATAGTTTAGCTTACTATATATAGGCTGATATGTGATTTCCAGAAAAAGTCCTTTTTTTCTTTGGGAAAGTGAACAGATTGATAGCTAAACTATGCAGGTTATCTTCTTAGGCTAATGAAAATGTTCAAAAATTGAGTAAGGTAACCGATGAACAACTCTAAATACACTAAAAGCAAATGACTGGACAGTTTAAATGGGTAAACTGTGTGGTATAAGAATTATATCCTGCATAACAAAAGGATAATATGCAAATAGACAGAATGGCAGAACAACTGAACAACCAATCAAAGTGTAATATGCTAAGGCGGCTCAACTGCGCCCTATTACATGCATGACCACCAGGGAGCAGACAGTCAACTGGTCAACTAGTCACTATGATGTGCATTGATCACCAGGGGGCAGATGTTATCACCGGTAGGTTAGCTTGCTGCTGGGGTCTGGCCAATTGAGACTGAGCGAAATGGGCCGGACATGCCCTGGAGCCCTCCCGTGGTTCCTCCCCGACCCCATCAAGCACCAGTGGAGTCCCTTAGCCTGGCCTGCCCCCTCTTGCAATCCAGGAGCCCTTGGGGGATGTCAGAGTGCCAGTTTCAGCCCAATCCTGCAGGCTAGACTCAGGGCTCGTGGCTGGCGAGCACTGCTGCGGCAGCCCGAGCCTCTCTGGATCAGGACTGATTAGGCGCAAGCCCATGGCAGGCACAGTGGGAGCAGGAGCGGCAGGTAGAAGCTGCAGGCGGCGTTGGTCTGTGGGTTTCAGCCTGATCCCTGCAGGCCACCCATGCACGAATTCATGCACCGGGCCTCTAGTATCTCAAGAAAGCTGCTAAAAGTTAGATAAACAGGAGGATGTGATTACTACCCAGAGCTCCATTTTCTCATTTAGACAGAAAAAAAGGTATGAAAACCAAAGAAAACTATGCTCTGGAATGTCACTAGGGCATGTCCATAGTCTTCAATAATACGAGCTGGGTATCTTTTCAGTGATCCTGAACCAATTTCACAGCTACTGTTTTAAGTGTTTTCAACCACAATGGCTTCCAAAGAAGGACTGTGCATAGAACAGACACAGTGCTCTAGAGACTAGCCCAGAAGCAACCTGAGCCTTCACCACTAAACTCTAGCAGTCCATCGCTGAGGCAATTATACCAAGTGGCCAAAACCTTAGCTACAGTTTTTCATCTGAGGAAAATTTGTTCAACAAGATCTAAATGTTACTTCTACTAATATCAGGAATTCCTAATCATTTCATTTTTAATTTTTTACCTGAAAATTTAATGATATCTTAAACCTAGAAGTTATCCTCAGGGCCAATGTCCCATCAATAAATAAGTTCCTCTTATGGACTTATATTTACTCATATTCCTCCTAAAATATATGTTAAGTCTCTACATGGGCAATTCTTAACCAAGACATCCCACATTCTTTTTTTTTTTGCCCACTCAGGAAACAAACAAGGGATTGATGTTTTAAGTCAGTGGTCAGCAAACTGCAGCTCGTGAGCCGTGGTTTGCCACTCTGTTGGCTAATGAGTTTGCCGACCACTGGGATAGGGACTTAATCACAAGGAACAACAGCCTGTAATAATTGGAATCGAGAGTCTAGGTCAGTGGT
>JAAGEH010000039.1:6919077-6936387 GCA_011751065.1 Lasiurus cinereus | reverse complement strand
GGAACAACAGCCTGTAATAATTGGAATCGAGAGTCTAGGTCAGTGGTTGGCAACAGAGCAGCAAACCGCGGCTTGCAAGCTGCATGTGGCTCACGAGCCGCAGTTTGCCGACCACTGTTCTAAGTTTCAAATTAACCCCCAGCAAATCCTCTCCATAATATAGTAGAGTAGGAAAAAAAAGTTCACAGAAAAATGAGTAACATTCTCCTTCGGATTTGGAGGTCTTTAATATGAAAACAAGTTTCAGTACTTCTTGTTATAACAGAACTTGTAATTGGACTGTCAAATGATACACATTCCAGTTAAATCTCAGCTATACTATCCTTTTTTAATGCCTAAGATCACAAATGAGTTAAATAGTATATCTCTTGAATACAGTATTTCAAACAGTATGTATTTTTGGATACATATTAACATCAGGAACACTGTTTAGATATACACTGATGTTCCATTAAAATATTTTCTCCTACTTAAAGCTAAATTAAATTTCAGTGGCAATATGAACTTGAAATCTAAAGACACCAACACTAAGAATTAAAATCTAAAAAAAAAATATCAGCCTTAGCCAGTTTGGCTCAGTGGATAGAGCAACGGCCTGTGGACTGAAAGGTCTCAGGTTCAATTCCAGTTAAGGGCACATGCCTGGGTTGGGGCTTGGTCCCCTGGGGGCTGAGAACAAGGGGTACAGGAGGTGGCCAATCAATGATTCCCTCTCATCACTGATGTTTCTAACTCTCTCTTTCTCTCCCTCCTTCTCTGAAATCAATAAAAATATATTTAAAAATATATGTATCAATCAATCTTATTGAATTGAATCAAATTTGAAAAATCAATTCATGGACATACTGTATCTTACCACCATATTCACTCATTAACATAAATAGACTAGATATATGTCCCATGGGTTAATATCTTCCCATTCCTTTTTAAAAGACTACATTCTCTAGCTTTATAAAGGGATTTCATAAGAATGACTGGAAAATATCAAAGATTTTAGGGGTTACCTCTTCCAATTGTTTAAGGGAACACTTATTCCCCCAAAACCTCTTCTTTCCATGCAGAGGAACCTGGTCTCTCATCTGAGCCCTGTTTGGACTCAGGAAACAAGTTACAGAGGCAAAAGAAGGGCTCTAGGAGTTTAAGAAAATGAAAAGTAGAGAGAATGCATCTGGGAGAAGAGAGGGAAAGGCAGAGGTATGCTAAGGGTGGGCCTCTGGGGAAAGGTGTTGGAGCTTGTCTGCAGTCTTCAATAATGTGGGGAGAGGAGAGAATGAGCATGCCAGATCCTCCGTCCTGAGGGTTTTCTGGGTCTGAAACTGAATCACAACTGAGGCCTAGATGTTCTCTCTGCTTTGACCAAAACTCTGCCAGCAGACCCTAGGCTTTATTGCTAAGATTACTTGATATGACCAGAACCTCACTGACTTGATTTTGATGTGGCTTAAGGGTGTGATCGTGAAAGGCTTTGTATGGGACTTAAAAGAGGCTATTCTCTGACCCCCTTATTCCTCCCCTAAGGGGGCCTTATCACATGACTAAAGACATGCTAGGGGCGGAAAGGTCACTCTGGGAGCCAGGTCCTTGTTTCCCCAGTTTTGTCCACTGCTATGTATCAGGGGCTTTCTGCCGTGGTGATATTCCTACTCTGCTCATGCCTAACTTCCTATTGCAATTATTGTTTAAATGCAAACACACGTCTAATACAGCCCCTAACAATATTTCATTTCCCAGTGATACTCACAGGAGGGGAGGGAGGGCGGGTATTGGTAGCTGTTCAGTCATCATATGACTGGGCATTGCTATGCGCATTTAGTGGTTAAAGGCTAATGATGCTAAATGTTTTAAACTTTATCTCATTTCCTTATGTATATTCTAGATAGCTGCCAATAAAAATATAGAACATTAAAGTCTAATTGTAGTTGAATTTTAATCCTTCTGTGAAGCTATTTAAGCTTACACGTACATGACAACCTGGGTGGCACTTAATCCACACAATCCTTTGTTAGAGAAAACTTTCACCCGCAGGCTTCCTGACTTCTCAGTTTGGTGTTCAGGACATACACAGTTATAGACAAGAGAATCTGATTAGAAAGCAAACAGACTTCATCCAGTCTTGTCCTCCAGGAAGTTGCCTGAAAATCCTAGACTGGGCTCAGTGGTACTGCTCTGCATCCACATACACTGAAATCAAGAAACACCAAGTCCTCAGCAAATCCCTGATCTACAGTCCCAATAACTTTTTTAAAAGTACATTACACTAATTTGTACTACTTATACTCTAAGTTAAATCCACTTCTAACCATTCTTGCTTAATTATTCTAATGATTATGTCCATAAATCTAAATCAGAGGTTTCATTTTAAGGTACACAGGTGAGGATATAGGTATTAGGCTAGGATCTCTTGAATTACATAATGAAGAGGATCTCCCTGCAGCTCCAGCATCCACAATGGAATCCCACATCTACGATTTGACTATTTGCCATGGTCATATATCACTTCTTAAACATTTCCAAATATACCAATAGGTTAAATGAAACTTCTAAGGGATGGAAGGATACATATCTACTATGGTTACTATGGCTTACACATGCACTTACATACGAAGAACACAGCACAGATCCTTCCTGCATGGGCTTGTGTATTCCCATAGTGACACAAAGGTTCTCCCCAGAATCAAGTCTCAGACTCATGGCTTCACACACCACTGTACACATTCTACATTGCCACTCTTCCATTCATTTAGGAAATCTACTTATTTTGAATCATTCACCATTTATCAAAACTACCACTATCATAATCCAGTCATGAGTCCAAATCCTCAAAACACTGAATCTTATTTTGGTGCCAATTACCTTTTGTTCAAATTCCAAATTCACTTTGCTATTTTGGGTTAAGTGGGCATTGAGGTGATACTGATGAAAACAGGAAGTGTTAGACACTGCTCCTCAACACTTTCCTGTGAATATTTTAGTACTATTGTTTTTCCTGTAATAGTCTAGTACTACTCCCACCCTGCTGCCTATGTTTGCCCCATAGAGGATGTCTTCTATGATTTTTAACTATACCTATATCACCCTGTCCTTGGAAAGTAAATTTAATACCCTCCCTAGCAGGTCAATAAACCTTTTGCTGAGAATACATTTTTCATAGGTTTCCAAAGAAAACTTGCCAGGAGCTAGCTATTCTCAACATAGAATGTGGTCTATAAAGCCAAAACCAAGTCTTCAAAACAATAGTGCAGTAGCCCAACCCCACAAAAGACAGGTCATTTGGAACCTCAGAAGGATCTCAAGAAAAGATCACTGCAGATTAGAGTGGGCAATAAATACAATGACAAGTCCTATATAACAAAACCCTAATATGCAAATTGACTGAACAGCAGAATGATAGGTCACTATGACGTGCACTGACCATCAGGGGGCAGACGCTACGCAGGAACTGCTCCCCAGTAGTCAGTACACTCCTACAGGGGAAGCACTGCTCAGCCAGAAGCCAGGCTCATGGCTGGTGAGCACAGTGGCAGTGGCAGGAGCCTCTTCTGCCTCTGCTGAAGTGCTAAGGACTCCTCGAGAGTCCCAAATTGTGAGGGCACAGGCCGGGCTGAGGAGCCTCTCCAACCCCAGTGTATGAATGTCGTGCACCAGGCCTCTAGTACCCTTATAAGTGACAGAATTGGAGAAGACAGAACACAACACAAAAAGACACAGGAAGAAGGCCAGAAGAGATTGAAGGCAGCAACTGGAATTCTGCTACCACAGCCTATGGAACATCAGGAGCTACCAGAGCTGAAAGAAAAAAGGATAGGATCCTCTAGAGCAGTGGTTCTCAACCTTCCTAATGCCGCAACCCTTTAATACAGCTCATGTTATGGTGACCCCCAACCATAAAATTATTTCCATTGCTACTTTATAACTGTAATTTTGCTACTGTTATGAACTGTAATGTAAATATCTGATATGCAGGATGTATTTTCATTGTTACAAATTGAACATAATTAAAGCATAGTGATTAATCACAAAAACAATCTCTAATTATATATTGTGGAATATTTATTTCTAATTACAAATAAATAAAATTTTGTCTTGAATCATGGTGTAGCATGGGTAACAGTCTTCATATGAAAACAGTAAACTACATTGCTACACTTTGCTACACCGAGGAGCAGTGTGTTGGTTCCTAAGATCATGGGAAATACGTGTTTTCCGATGGTCTTAGGTGACCCCCGTGAAAGGGTCATTTGACCCCCCAAAGGGGTCGCGAGCCACATGTTGAGAACCGCTGCTCTAGAGTCTTCAAAAGAAGTAAGGCCCTGCCAACACCCTGATTTTGGATTTCTGGCCCCCAGAACTGCAAGAGAATAAATCTCTGTTGTTTAAACCATCAAAACTGATAATTTGTTGACAGCCCCAGGAATCAAATACACCATCCAAACCAAGAGTCACCAAAATTTTTCTGTAAAGGGATAGATTGCAAATATTTTAGGCTTTGCCAGCCACACAGTCTTTGTTGCAACTACATAACAAATGGGTGTGACTATTTTTCAATAAAACTTTATTTACAAGAACTAGCAGTTGGCCCTAGCCAGTCTGGCTCAATGGATAGAGCGTCGGCCTACAGATCAAAGAGTCCCAGGTTCCATTCTGATCAAGGGTACATACCTTGGTTGAAGGCTCCTCCCGGCCCCAGGTCTTGGTCCGGGCTAATGCAGGAGGCAACCAATCCATATGTTTCTCCCACATCGATGTTTCTCTGTCTTTCCCTCTCTCCTTCTACTCTCCCAAAAAATCAATGGGAAAATATCCTTGGGCAAGGATTAATAATAAAAAGAGAGAAAAGAACTAGTAGTTGGCTATATTTGGTTCCTGAGTTAATAGTTTGCTGATCACATGATCTACATAACTGTCGTCTAAATTGTTTATCTTTTAATGATCTAAATTATATCTATTCATTTTTCACCTTTTCTCTTTCAAATTTATAATTATCTCTGAAAGACAAGAAACTTCATTTATCCACCCAAACCCTGTATTTTCAGAATTTAAACTCAAGATACAATTCAAGCTTTTTCTTAAAAATCCCCCACAAATCAACAATGAAATTAAGAGTCTGATATTCCTTCCCTGATTCTATCACATTACGATATACATATATCATAATATACAATAACTATGTAATTAAGTCAGCAGCCAACCTCCTTAATACCTTCCCTATCTTTGTCTTCTTCCGAAGCATGAAAACTTGATTCCTGAAACTTTTCAAAACCTACTGATTTTCCTTTAATATATATTCTAGAGCCACCATCCAAAAGAACCTTTATTTACTAGTAATCAAATTGAAGTGCACTTTCTCCTCCTATTATCACATTCTCCTACCTCATTTATCTTGATCTTGATTTCCTAGAAATGCTTTCCAATTTCTTCCTTTTTTCCCCTAAGCATCCTTGATTTTATCGAGCCAACATATACTATAATGCCTTACACTCTTACTCTTTTCACCTATGTATATATAACTCGCAATGTTCTTTAGACAGGAAAATAAATGGAACACATACCCTGTACACCACTGCAACTATTCTTCTGTGTCCATATTGTTAGGATGTCTAGATGAATACGGCTTTATGCATCCTTCTGCAATGCAGCTCTATTAATTCCGGAAATTTCCACAGCAAACTCAGTCTGCCAGTTGCCATGGAAACTGCCTGCTTCTTAGCATTACTAACAAAATGAGTATCTCTGCTAAGATCTAAGGTAAAGCAAAAGGAGGAAAACTGAAATAAAGATGTCTAGAAAAATTGCTCAAACACTCCAAATACAAATTTTCAAATCCTGATATCCATATTCAGTGAACAGAGGTATTTACCATACAAATCTGCAGTATTTTGAAGCAGTACAGATTTATGGAGTAGAAAGCATTTTTTATCACTAAGGAAAAGGGTACATTAGAAAGAATAGGCTAAACATTGGTGTTTGCATGTTGCTGCTATAGATGGCCCATTCACTAAGAGCTGATTGAGGGTCAGCTGTACTCAGAGCTTACCTTTTTAATAAATAATATTTCTGGGCCGTGTTTCTTACAGAAAAAGACAGGAAAGCTGCCCTAACCAACAGGTAACAAGTTTTCTTAAGCTCTTTCCCTGTTTGAAGCCAAATCTAACTGGTAGCTAAAACTCCTTTCTCCCCAAGTACGTAAGTCGGAATAGTTAAAAGTGTGTCCCAGGGGTCATCACCAACAAAGCAGACTTCCTAGTGTATCCTGTCCTTAGACACAGCTGGTATGGTCAGCTGTGTCTATGGCATCATACCCTACTAACTTGCTTCCTACCCTCTCAAGTGTCTTTCCCATCTCTGCCTGTTGTTCCTCTTCTATCCACCTCTAAGTATTAGATTTCCTTGGGACTAAGCACTGGATCCAATTCTCATCAAAATTCTGTCTCCTAGACAATAATATCATCTATACACTGAGGACTCTCAACTTATAATTCCCAATCTAGACTATCCTTTGGATAGCTAAATTCTTGTTTTTCTATACTCCCTCATCCAGATACCCATATACCCAGGGTCCCCATCTCAGTAATGGCAACAAAACCCATCATCTGACCCAGAATTCTGGAAGTCACTAAGAACACCTTCCCCTCTTTCACCACCCACATTCAAAATAGTATCAATTTTTGTTAATGCTACCTTCAATATTTCTTAGAATCTGTTCCTCTATCTCCACTGTAGTCAACCTTTATCATTCATTGTTACCCACTGTGCTTCAGCTATATGACCATAACCTTTCTAGGACTCCCTAAATCCATTTTTGCCTCCTTCTAAAACATACTCCACAGAAACCAGAATAATCACTTTAGAATATCAATCAAATTATGTCATTCATCTGCTCATAACCCTGGAGACCTTCCCACAGGATTTTAGATGTCATCCCAAGCCTTACCCATAAGGCCATACATTATCTGGCCCATGACTACCTCTCCACACTTATTTTAAACCCACTTTCCCTTCTCATTCAATCATCCTCTAATCAAACTATAGCAGTAACATGCATACACCAATGTTTAGCCTATTCTCTTAATGTACCTTTTTCCTTAATGATAAAAAATGCTTTCTTCATAAATCTGTACTGCTTCAAATCTGTACTGCCATTCGTTCAGTTCCATGAGAAGCTAAATCTTTCTCACCTTGATGTCTTGCAACTTCAAAGACAAGCTATTTCCTGCACTTGTGACACTCTTTATCAGTCAGTCACTTCCCCAAGCTCAGAAATCTTTAATGACTTTAACATCTCCACTCTAAAGCCGGCTCCTCTTCCATTCTCTCATAGCATCTGGTTCTTTTCCTTCAATAATGCATATACTAGTTATAATCATATATAAAATACAATGTTTAAAAAATATACAGGAGTAGGCAAATGTAGGTTTACAGTTGTTTGTACGGAAAATACAATAATTAATAAATAATAATACAAAAATAAATTGTCCCCCATACTCAGAACTGTAAACCTACTTTTGCCCACCCCTGTACATTTTGCTGAATGCTTGTATCTACCTCTATCCTTTAATCTTCATGAAGTAGCAATCACACTTCTTTATTTTAACATGAACACAACACCGTGTCCACCATAGTACCTAGTAGAAGTTAGGTATTCAACAAACACTTGTTAAATGCATGAAAGAACATGTGTTGACTTGCTTAGGTTCTGACAGCTACCAGTTGCTCAGAAAGTTCTGATGCACTCCCTGACTCTGAGATATCCTAATTCCATTCCCCAAGCTCCCCTTTTTTGTCATCCACTCAAACCCCAAGATAAGGAGGAACACACCTCTTATTCCTGATGACTTTGGCAGTTCCTCAGTCAGGAAAGAGGCAATAGTAACCACCTGTGTGAAGCTGAATGTTCTCTGTACCAGTGGTCCTTTATCATGGACAATTTTGCCCCTCAAGAGTCCTCGACAGTGTCTGGAGACAATTTTGGTTATTACAACCTGGGAAGAGAGCTCTTGCCCGCTAGTGGGCAGAATCCATAAATGCTGTTCAGCACCCTACAATGCACAAGACAGCGCCCACTGCAAAGAATTATCCATCCAGAAATGTCAATAGTGCTAAAGTTTAGAAGACACAGTCACTTCCACAGTCTCCTAAGATAGAAGGGTCAAAAACTAGCACTATGAAGGATTAAACAATTTTTTAATTAAAAAAAATACATTTCACCAAAAGTTGCTCTTTAAAACACTGTATTCAATTTAAAAATGAAAATGATTAATGGCTATCAGTAAACTAAATAAATATATAATAAATCTATACAATGTAATAACAGATATATAACTGACTGAAAAAAAAATAGAGTAATGTGCTAATTTAGAAGTACATATCCTCAAGATGTACAAAGTGAGCCCTTAGCTGGTTTGGCCCAGTGGGTAGAGTGTCTGCCTGCAGACTAAAGGGTCCTGAGTTTGATTCTGGTCAACAATACATGCCCAGGTTGCAGGCTCAATCCCTAGTAGGAGATGTGCAGGAGGTGGCAGACCAATGATTCTCTCTCATCATTGATGTTTCATTCTCTCTCTCCCTCTCCCTTTCTCTATGAAATCAATAAAAATATATTTTAAATAAAATAAAAATGATGAAAAAATCAAGCTATAAAGCAGCAGACAATAAGACAGTTTTTTGTATAAATACTTCCATGGATTTATACAAATTATTACATATTTTGATATTTGAACAAGTTTTTCTGCAAGGAATTGTTACATTTATAGGTTTAATCTTCAGAGATAAACAGTAAGGGCACGAAGCTTATTCTTTATTTTATAACTTTCTGCACCAAATTAATTCTCTTACCAGAAGCACATTTTTAGGTTTTCATTGTTGTTGTTACTCCTCACCTGAGGATATTTTCCCACTGATTTTTAGAGAGGGGATTAAAGGGGGAAAGACAGAGAGAGAGAAACATTGATGTGAGAGACACATTGATTGGTTGCCTCCTGCACACACCCCAACCAAGGCCTGGGATCGAGCCTGCAACCAAAGGCATGTGCCCTTGATCAGAATCGAGCCTGGGTCCTTTTAGTGTGAGAGCCAATGAATGCTCTAGCCGCTGAGCGAAACTGGCCAGGGCCATGACCCATTTTTAATTTTTTTAAATATATCTTTATTGTAGAAAGTATCCATTACTCATTGTTTAAAGGGTAACATGAACTATCTGGAAAAATTGTGAACCATTTGGGCTTTCTTTATACTTTTCTGTATCTGAGAGGAGGGGGAGGTATGGGGCTAGAAAAACTAGTAAATGTTCTTTTTCAATAAAAGCACAATAGAGATAGCATGTCCTGCCAGCCAGCATGGCTCAGTGGTTGAGTGTGAACCTATGAACCAGGAGGTCACGGTTCATTTGATTCCTGGTCAGAGCAACTGCCCAGCTTGCTGGCTCAAGCCCCCAGTTCAGGGCATGCAGGAGGCAGCCAATCAATGATTCTCTCTCATCATCGATGTTTCTATTCCTCTTTCCCTCTCCCTTCCTCTCTAAAAATCAATAAAAATATATTCTTTTAAAAAAAGGACAGCATGTCCCCACACTTTTTCTAGGAGAATCTGACTACTGAAGAGTACACCATACCTCATGTAACTTGACAGATGTTCTAGATTAACTCTAAAAAGATACTTGATAAACTTTGTAATAATTTTACTCTAGGATGCTTTCAAATGGTCAGAAACCAAATATGTCACAACACTGCTCTACAGGCATAAACGCTGAATTCAATAAAAACAATGTTCACATGCTTATCACTTGACTGTTGAAGCACACAGTATTTTGAGAACGAGGACAAAAAACCACAAGGCTGTTCAGGGAGAGTAAACCGTATACTCATAAATTTTACTGTTAGTTTTCTGGCTTTTTAAAAGTGAAGTATCATTTTCATACAGTGAAATGCACAGATCATGCGTACATAGGAGGATGAGTTAAGTCAGAAACACACACACCTTATACATCACCACTTAAGATGCAGAACTTTCCGTCACTCCAGAAAGTTCTTTTGTGCCATTCGTGTTTGTTCCTCCATAAACACAGCTCTGATTTTGATAAAATTAGATAAAAGTTTCACCTACTTTAGAATATCATGTAGATAGAATCAAGCAGTGTGTTCTTTTGTGTCTGGCTTTTGCTCAGCATTTTTGAAGATTCATCAATGTGCTTGTGGACATCAGTACTTTGTTCTTTTTAATATGTTGAGGGCCATTTCATTGACTATTTAGCTGGCCATCCTTACATAAGAGTTCCTCATCCATGAATCCAACCACACATCAAAAACTAAAAAAAGCTATATTGTTGCTGACATGCGTTAAGTAATTAGACCTGTGCTGGTGGGGTCTGCACTAAACATGCCCAGACTAAACAATACAGTGTAACTACTTAAACAGCATTTACATTATATTAGCTACTATCATTAATCAAAAGATGATTTTAAATATATGGGAGATGTGTATAGATTATATGCAAATTCCACCCATTTTATATAAGGTAAATATATATAAGCATCCACAGATTTTGGTGTCTGTGAGGGGTACTAGATCAATCCACATAGATATCAAGGGATGACTGCACCAAAATTTGTTGATCCATTCTTCCATCATTGGACATCTGGGTTGTTTCTTGTTTGGGAGCTATTACAAATAAAATGTTTATAAACATTTATATGCAAATCTTCTTGAGGACGCTTTCACTTTCTATAAGGAGTAGAATTATTGAGTAATGAGGTGGATGTAAGTTTAACTTTGTAAGAAACTAGTTTTCTTAAGTGGTTGTACCATTTTCTACTTCCCCAATAATATAAAAAAAAGTCCAATTACACCACATACTTGCCAATATACTATGTGGTCTTTTAAATTTTATGCATTCCAGGGGGTATGTAATGGTATAAGTAGAAAAAATACACACACACACACACACACACACACACACACACACACACTTTTCTAATACCTCAATTGAGTTTCTTTTCAGATTTAATCCACTGGAATTAATAAATATTCAAAGTCTGTATACATTTTGTGGGACACCCAGTATATACCTACTTCCCACTTCCTGGCACAGAGCTCCCAAAACCTTTGTAAATTCCTAAGTAATAACAGCACTAGGAGCATCTTTTGTTCTAATGAGTTGACTGTGGAGCCCGGATGGGGGCTGATAACCAGAAATACCAACCCATGAATAGAAACTTGAAATTTTCAGCACCAAGCCTCCAAAGTGCAGAAAGGCTGAACATGGAGCTAATAACTGATCATGCCTGTGTGCTGAAGCCTCCATAAAACACCAAAGGGTGTTCACAGAGCTTTCAGCACGTCCACACTGGGAGGTACTGGTAGCCCACCCAACGCCACAGGACAGAAGCTCCTGCTCTGGACTCTCCCAGATCTTACCCTATGTATCTCTTCATCTGACTATTCATCTCTATCTTTTATCACTTCTTTTAATAAACTGGTAAACGTGTTTACTGAGTTCTGTGAGCCACGCTAGCAAATTAATAGAATCTGAGAAGGTAGTTGGAACCTATAGCCTGTCAATCAGAAGCACAGGCTTTTGAACAGCACCTAAAGTGGGGGTGGGGTTTGGCCAGTGTGGCTCAGTGATTGAAAATCTATGTATGAACCAGGAGGTCATGGTTGGATTCCCAGTCAGGGCACATGCACAGATTGTGGGCTCTATCGCCAGTAGGGGGCATGCAGGAGGCAACTCATCAGTGATTCTCATCATTGATGTTTCTATCTCTCTCTCCCTTACCCTTCCTCTCTAAAATCAATAAAAATATTTTATATATTAATGTATATATATATATATATATGTGTGTGTGTGTGTGTGTGTGTGTATCCTATCTAATAAAGAGGAATATGCTAATTGACCATCACTCTGTCACAAAGATGGCTGCACACACAGCTGAAGCCAAGTTCCCATAAGAAGCCTTAACAAGCAATCAGCAGGGACCTGAGGCTACGCCCTCCCCCGCCGCTGGAAGGGCTTGACAGGGGACCTCAGGCCTCGCCCCCGCCCCCTGCTGTCAGGCTGGGGGACCTCAGGCCATGCCCCCACCCTGGTGCCAGGTCAGGGGACTTGAGGCATGCCCCCCACTTTGCAGGGCTTGACAGGGACCTCAGGCCATGACCTCTACCCAGTGGGGCTTGACAGAGGCCCTTAAGGTGCACACTAGTGATGGGTCAAGGAAACTCAAGCCACGCCTCCCACCCCAGCACCAGGCCTGGGAACCTCAGACCACACACCCCCGACCCCAGCACTGGGCCAGGGGACTTGAGGCTGCGCTCCCCTGCCTAGCTGGGCTTGATAAGGGACCTCAGACCGCACCCCCCACCTGGTAGGGCTTGACAGGGGACCTCAAGCATGCCCCCGCCTTAGTCTGGGCTGGGAGACCTCAGGTCACACCCCCTGTCCTGGCACTGGGCCAGGGGACCTGAGGCTACAACCCCTGCCCAGTGGGGCTTGACAAGGTTGGGACTGGCCAAGTCTGGGTCTCACGTGATTTTGAGGCACATGTAGGTGGGCAGGGACTTATTCCTGGGTCCCGTGGTGTGCCCCAGATTCTAACAGGAGTAAGGTTTTCATATACATTTTACTAATCTTCTTTCATCTCTGACATTTCTATTATAGAGAAAAGGCAAATAGCAATATTAAATTATTTCCTCTAATTAATCCGCTTTTAATGTGCACAAATTTTGTGCACCAGGCCACTAGTATATTTAACTTGCTATTTAGAAATGGTTGGAAACCTCAACAAAAGCAAGGAAAGCAGACATTCCTTTAAAAAGCAGAAGTTTGCTGGTTAAAGAACAGGGAAATCTTTTAAATGTCTGCCTAAGTCTCTGATTCAAGAACTTAGATGATTTAAAACAGCAGTCACCAACCTTTCAGACCTCACCAACCATCAGTGGTCCGAGGACCACCAGTTGGCGACCACTGATTTAAAATATCAAAAGTAAATTCATTTTTAGCAGACAAGCAATTCAACATTATTTATCATTTTCTTTCAAAAAACATTCCAAAATTAACACTCAATCCCTCGCCTATAAACATCCAGCTTAAGGAGACGATACCAGTGAATCTCCAGGGGTAGGGGATCACATGGACAGTCAGGTCATCCACACCCTCTGCTGAGAATTACTTCTCCGTGAATCTCTCACTCAAGGGAATGTATCAAGCTCAGTGTACTGAGGGCAAGTACACTGAGGCAGAATGTGGGGCTGAAGGAAATACTAAATACCTCTGAATTTGAGGAACTACCATATGAAAGCTTTAAAGTATTATCTCACACAGCAGCATTACTCACTGTACTCAAAAGGTAGACACACCCAAATGTTCATCACAGACTAATGATAGACAAAAGGTCATATACACATACAATAAAATATTATTCAGGCTTATAAAGTAAAATTCTGGCATATATTTCAACATACATGGAGTATAAAAATATCATGTTAAGTAAAATAAGTCAGACACAAAATATGGTGTAATTCCACTTATAAGATATACCTAAAGTAATCATTCATAGAGACAGAAAGAGAACGAGAACAGGGGCTACCAGGGGTAGGGCAGAGAGGAGGAATGAGGAGTTAGTGCTAAATGGCTATAGACTTTCAGTTTGAGAAATGACACAGATCTAAAGAAAGATGGTAATGAAAGATGCACAACAATGTGAACGTGCTTAATACCACTGAGCAGTACACTTAGAAATGGTTCAGTTTATTATGAGCAGTACACTTAGAAATGGTTTGGTTTATTATGTATGCTTTGCCACAATAAGAAAAAGTTTGCCACAGTAAGAAAAAGTTTGGCCTGGTCAGTGTGGCTCAGTGGTTAAGTGTTGACCCATGAACCAGGAACTCACAGTTCAATTCCAGGTCAAGGCATATACACAAGTTGTGGCCTTGATCCCCAGTATGGGACATGCTAAAGGCAGCCAATCGATGATTCTCTCTCATCACTGTTGTTTTCTATCTTTCTCTGCCACTCCCTCCCTCTTTCTGATATCAATAAAAACATATTTTTAAAATAAATTTGCAGCAGTAAATCTAAACCAGCTGAGGGGGTGGAGGAGAGATCCCCAAGTATTTAAATTTGGTGTTTTATATTTTGGGATAGTAATTTATACATATAAATTACTTTTTTAACTATATATTTCTTTATTGATTTCAGAAAGGAAGAGAGAGAGACATAGAAACTTTGATAGAGAGAATCATTGATCAGCCACCTCCTGCCCACAACCCAAGTATGTGCCCCGGGCTGGAATCAAACCTGGGACCCTTTAGTCCACAGGAAGACACTCTATTCACTGAGCCAAACGGTCTAAGGATATACCTATAAATATTTATTCCATTACTGTCATTTCTAAAGTTCTCCACTATAAAAATTCCAAATTACTGAGACTGTGTCAACAATTTTCAGAGATGGAAAATAAACAAAAAAAAACACCTTTTAAGCTCAAGTATATCTGTGGCTTTCTCATTTAGGAATTAACCAGAAATGTCCTAGGCACATCTCTGGGGAATGAGAACACACAAGATTACAGAGCCCTCTCCCTCTTTACAAACACTTAGCCTGTGAAGTTTAAGCATGAGATTTTACATGAAGTAGTACACACCTGGATCAATACCCCCTCCCCTTCCTTTCCTCTCCCCTCGCCTCCCCTCTTTCCTCTCTCTCTCTCTCTCTCTCTCTTTCTCTCTCTCTCTCTCTCTCTCACACACACACACACACACACACACACACACACACACACACCAACTCCCTCTCTTCTAACTCATCGTATAAAATAGTGAAAGTCACGCCCACCCAGCTGTGGCTCAGTGGATGTTGACCTATGAACCAAGAGGTCGCAGTTCGATTCCAGGTCGGGGCACATACCCAGGTTGGGAGCTCAACCCCCAGTGGGGGGTGTGCAGGAGGCAGCCATCAGTGGTTCTCTCTCATCATTGATGTTTCTATCTCTCCCTTTCACTGCCTCTCTGAAATCAATAAAAAGTATATATTTTTTAAACATAAGAGTTCAATGGCTGGGATAGAAGCCAGGACTCCAAAATTAACTACAGTGATTAATCCATGATAATAAAAGTGTAAAAAATAAAGCTTCCACAGTTTAACCAGTAATAAGTATGTAGATAATTTATAAATTAGTTTTCTAGTTTTAAGATGAAGTTCTGGGAGAAACCAAGATGGCGGCATAGGTGAACACCTAAACTGCTGCCTCACACAACAATTTCAAAACTACAACTAAAAGACGGAATGGACATCATCCAGAACCACAGGAAAGCTGGCTGAGTGGAAATTCTACTAGAAGAAAGAGAGGGGCTCATGGAGATTCAGAGGAGCTGCAAAAAGCTGAGGTACAGAGACGTGCGCATGGAGAGGACGGGTCAGAGTGCCAGGCGGGCTTCCTCGAGCGGGAGGAAGACGGAAAATCCTGACTGCACTGAAGCCCACTTCTGACTGCACTAAACCCCAGTTACGAGCGAGACTCATTCGGGAGAGTCTGGACTGTTGTGAAAAGGGAGGAGTGCAGGTAAACTTAGGGGAGCCAGAAAGGCAGAGGTCTGGAGGTGTGTACAAGGGTGCGCACACAGATAGCCAACTGATGATTGTGCCACTGGCTTTCTTTAGCGAGAGGAAGACAGAAGTTCCCAATTGCACTAAAATCCAGGTCAGACTACACTGAACCCCAGTTTCGGGCAAAAGCTTAGGGACCCAGACTCATACAGGTAACCGGAGTGCCAGAAAGGCAGAGATCTGGAGGCACGCATGCCTGCGCACAGAGAGGGCTGCAGTGATTACCAAGGGACAGAGACCAAGAGCTGAAGGGAAGCCCAAGCACTCTGACTAGCCCTGAGACTACCCAGTCTTGCAAGTCTTTAGGCAGAGTCCAGCCCAGAAGTACTCCCAGTGTTGACACAGCTGATCCTCACAACCAGTTGGCTTGGAGGTCAATTCCCCCAGCGACACCAACAACAATCAAGAATTAACTACAACAAGGCTGTACACACAGTCCACAAAGGGGTACACCAAGAGAGTCCACCGCAGGTAACTGGGGAAATGGAGCTACTGGGCCATATAAGACACCTAGCACACAAAGCTACTCTACCAACTCAGGGAAGCAGCAAAAATGCAGAGACAAAGGAACAGATCACAAATGAAAAGAAATGGAGGAAAACAAATTACTGGATATAGAGTTCAAAACCACAGTTATAAGGTTTTACAAGAATTTCCTAGAAAAGATGGATAAGTTTAGTGAGACCCAAGAGGAGATGAAAAAGGACCAATTAGAAATTAAACATACACTGATTGAAATAAAAAATATTATACAGAGACCTAACAGCAGACTAGAGAAAGGCAAGAATCAAGTCAAAAATTTGAAATACCAAAAAGCAGAAAACACTCAACTGGAAAAGCAAAAAGAAAAAAGAATCCAAAAATGTGAAGATAGTGTAAGGAGCCTCTGGGACAACTTCAAGCGTACCAACATCAGAATTATGGGGGTGCCAGAAGAGAGAGAGCAAGATACTGAAAACATATTTGAAGAAATAATGACAGAAAACTTCCCACAGACTTACAAGTCCAGGAAGTGCACAGAACCCCAAACAAAAGGAATCCAAAGAGGACCACACCAAGACACATCATAATTAAAATGCCAAGAGCAAAAGACAAAGAGAGAATATTAAAAGCAGCAAGAGAAAAACAGCTAATTATATACAAGGGAGCATCCATTCGACTGTCAGCTGATTTCTCAATAGAAACTATGCAGGCCAGATGAGAGTGGCAAGAAATATTCAAAGTGATGAATAGCAAGAACCTACAACCAAGATTACTCTACCCAGCAAAGCTATCATTCAGAATTGAAGGGCAGATAAAGAGCTTCACAGATTAGAAAAAGCTAAAGGAGTTCACCAAACCAGTATTATATTAAATGCTGAAAGGTACTCTTTAAGAAGAGGAAGAAGAAGAAAAAGGTAAAGATAAAAATTCGGAACAACAAATACATATCTATCAACAAGTGACTCTAAATATCAAGTGAATTGAAAATCTGATGAACAGAATAAACTGGTGAATATAATAGAATTAGGGGCATAGAAAGGAAGTGGACTGATAATTCTCAGGGTAAAGGGGTGAGGGGGATGCTGGGAGAGCCTGGACAAAAATCATACACCTATGGATGAGGACAATGGCAAGGAGGTAAGGGAAGAAGTTGGAGTGGAAGCCGGATGCAGGGGAGCTATAGGGAGAAAAAAGAGGAACAATTGTAATAATCTGAACAATAAAGATTT
>JAAGEH010000039.1:6815686-6918977 GCA_011751065.1 Lasiurus cinereus | reverse complement strand
GAAGTTCTCCTGAGTAGAATAAAGAATATAATGATTAACTGGGGGACTTTAAAACTTCCCAGATGTTCTATGGCACAACTAAGCCATTTTCTGCTCAAATGTAATAAAGATAAATGAGCTACTAGAGATCCTCTCGGTCTCAACAAACTTAGAACATATGGTTCCAAAATGTTTAGCTTAAGGCCCAAAATGTATCTGTGTGCATCATTATTCATTTCCAATGTTAGCTTTTAAGCTAGTGTTTCTTCTTGTACCACTCTGATATGCTGTGAATATAAAGGAACTGTTCTTTCAGAGTCACAATTGTATTTGGTGTGTTCTAAATGGTACACTGAGAGCATTCACTCCCTACTTGGCATGACGAAGCACAGACTATAACAGAATACCTGCTACTGTTCGTGTCACATTTATATACAGAACATGACTTTAGAACAAGCCTGCCACATTTATAAAAATACCCCTGGGCTATTAAAAGACTTATAGTGCCTAGATAATCCAATCCTGATGGAAATTTAAAAGGTAGCCACATACTTTCCTTTAATTTTTCCTTTTGTTCTTTAGTTTTACAGCAATCTTCCACTTAAAGTGCCCAGGAGTATGTGTTAACATTTGTTACACCTAGGTCAAGCACGTAAACTCGTTTAGTATTTAAAAAAGACATGCCGCCTGCCCGCTGTGAGTTTAACATGCTTGATCTAGGTAGTAAGTACAAGAGTCTCTATAAAACTCATGCTTTACATGGTGGAAGCATTTATAACAATTTTAACCAATGATAATTAAAAACAAAGACTTCCTATTCTGGTTCTCTCCTCACTCTATAAGAATTTGCATAAAAAGAATATTGTTTTTTTAAAGAAAGTAATGAAAAAAAGATTTAAGCAAATTCTCTGAATGCTTGAAAGCAGACAAAAGGTCTAAACAAAGCAAAACTGATTACTACCATGAGAAGGGACTCAATGGCTTCAGAATTATCAGCTGCAGGCAGGACCTTGTTCAAATCTTGCTTCAAACTACTCAAAAATAAAGCTGAAGTAATATACTTATTTGATGACATTCAAGATTTATTTTACCAGCTATAACAATGGTATTACTATTATGTTTTTAATATGGTATTGTTATTATGGTCTTTTAAAAATACATCCTGAAATATTAATAGATGGAATTATATCTCTGAAATTTGATTAAAACTAAGAGGCTGCTTGGGTAGAGAAAGGGGAATTGAGAAATAGATAAAAAGAATATTGGCCATATTAGCTGCTGACACTGCTAATGCTGATTTATAAATACAGACAGATTCGCCTACCACGCTCTAGTTTTGTATGTATGTACTTGCAATTTTCCATAATAAAAGGTTTTTTAAAAAAGTAGTAGTAAAGAAAACTGCTGCCCATAACACAAGGTAGAAGGGAGCATACAGCAGAGATGAGAGACAAGCATGGTCCCAACAGAACCTCAGAGGGTATCCACAGTAGGAAGGTATAGAGGCCTAGAGATAGATGAGTTCATTAAAGTCTTTCTACACCAAAACCAGTTTGGCTCAGTGGATAGAGTGCCGGCATGGGGACTGAAAAGTCCCAAGTTTGATTCCGGTCAAGGGCATGTACCTTGGTTGCGGGCACATCCCCAGTAGAGGGCGTGCAGGAGACAGCTGATCGATGTCTCTCTCTCATCGATGTTTCTAACTCCCCTCTATCCCTCTCCCTTCCTCTCTGTAAAAAATCAATAAAATATATTTTTTTAAAAAAAGTCTTTCTAAATGAAAAGTCTAGTCAGTTCCTTCTTTCTTCTCTAACCTTCCCTCAAAATAACAACAATAAAAATACAGCATGTCTCTAAAGAAAAATAAACATATTATATGAAAAGAAATAGGCCCCTCAGGTGAATATTGGTCCCATTTATTACTCTGGCATCTAGAATACTCATGGCCTGACAGGCAGCTCTCAAACCATTCACAGAAAACTAAATAAAGTCAAGGTCACCAGTTGACCTTCAATAATCAGAACTTCCAATCAGCCTTCTAATTTCCTCATCCTCAACCATCTATGAACAATTGAGAATTATAAGACAGTAGTGGCAAAAAAACTAAAATAAAGGAGAAAGACCAAGATAAAAGAAAAACTGTCCCTTTAGGAAATAAATCCCCTAGATGATAGAAAAGACTTTAAAATTCCAGATTTGACACCCATAAACCAAGAATAAGATACTAAGAAAAAGCTACAATCAACTCATAGAAATTAAAATATTATATATTAGAGTCAGAATATAAAGGAAATCTCCAAGGTTCTACAGCAAAAAACACAGAGATGGAAAATATGAAAGAAGAGTCAAGAGAACCAGGGAATTCAAGAGATCCAACATCAAAATAACACACATTTCAGGAAGAAAGAATAGGGAAAACATGAAGGAATCTATTTTTTTTTTAAGAAGCAGAAATTTTCTCAGAAACAAATACATTAATCTTCAAACTGAAACAGTTCTTCCAGTACACAGAGAAAAATGATCCAAACCTAAGTATATCCTCATCCAAGGTAATATGCAAACTAACACTCACACCATCACAAGATGGCTGCACCCATAGAGAAGAAGGATTCCCAAAACACAAGATGGCTGCACCCACAGCAGAAGCAGGATTCCCATAACACAAGATGGCTGCACCCACAGCAGAGATGGATTCCCATAAGGAGTGATCAGCAGGGACCTGAGACTGTGTGGCACAGGGCCAAGGCAGGGGACCAGAGGCTGCACCCCCCGCCTAAAGGGCTTTACTGGGGACCTAAGGCCACCCCCCCACCCAATGGGTTTTGATGGGGAACCTCAAAGAGCGGCCTTCGCCCTCGTGCCAGACTGGGAGACCTCAGGTTGAGCCCTTCGCCCTGGCCCAGGAGACTTGAGGTAACGCCCCCCTGCCACAGCATCAGGCCAGGGGACGTCAGGCCACACATCCCGCCCTGGCACTGACCCAGGAACCTCAGGCCATGTCCTTTGCCCCCATGCTGAAACCAGGCCAGGAGACCTCAGGCCACTCCTGCAGTACCAGGGGAGGCTGCACCCCCCTGGGGGACCTGAGACTGCACCCCGTACCCAGCGGGGCTTGACAGGGGACCTGAGGCTGTGTCCCCTGCCCAGCACTGGGCAACAAGAACCAAGGCTGTGCCACCTGCCTGGAGCCAGGCTGGGAGACTAAGGCTGCACCCCCAACTCAGCAGGACTTGACAGGGGTAGAGCCGGCTGGATCTGGGTCTCGAGCGTTTTTGAGGTGCACACTGATGGGTGAGGACTTGACTCTGGGTCCCACAGCGCACCCCAGACACTGACAGGAGGAAGATTTTCATAAACATTTTACTAATTTTCTTTCATCTCTGACACTTCTATTATAGAGAAAGGGAAAATAGCAATATTAAAATATTTTGTTTAATTCCTTTTTAATGTGCATGAATTTCGTGCACTGGGCCACTAGTATAATTATAGAGTACCAAAAATAAAGAAAAAATGCTAAAAGTTTCCAATGCGAAATAGAAATAGGTAAACCTATTTATAATAATTTTAACCAATGATAATTAAAGATTAATATGCAAATTGACTGTATCTCCTCTACACCCACAAGCCATGCCCACATGCCAATCCGGAGTATGCAAATTAACCCAACCAAGATAGCTACGGTCACACAGAGAGCAGGAGGGAGGCTTGGGTTGCCCCCGGCAATGGGGGGAGCCAAGCTTTCCGCACACCCTGGCCGGCCCAGGCCTCTGCTTTAGGCAACAGAGTTTCAATGGCGCCGCCACAGAGTAAACAGAAGACTTAACTCCACTCCAAGCTACAAAGTTTCAATTATAGAAGATAAATGTATCCCAGATATCAGGACCTCCACTTGGGTCGTTGGGGGGCGTGGCCAGCCTGCAAACCACCACAGGCCACTCACCCAGGCTGCCCATACCCCAAGGGAACACCCAACATGATCTGGGACACACTTCAGGGTAAACCAGCCGGCCCCCACCCAGCACCAAGCCTCTATCCTACCTAATAAAAGAGTAATATGCAGACTGACCATCACTCCAACACACAAGATGACTGCCTTCATGTGGGCAAATAACTTGCCCCCATGTGGACATAAGATGGCCATAAGATGGCCAGCAGGGGAGGGCAGTTGGGAGGACCAGGCCTGCAAGGGAGGGCAGTTGGGGGTGATCAAGCCTGCAAGGGAGAACAGTTAGGGGTGACCAGGTTGGCAGAGAAGGGAAGTTGGGGTGACCTTCCCTGCAGGAAAGGGGAGTTGAGGGACTCCCAGGCCTGCAGGGGAGGGCAGTTGGGGGATTCCCAGGCCTGCAGGGGAGAGCAATTAGGGGTGACCAGGCCCACAGAAGAGGGCAGTTAGTGGCACACAAGCTGGCAGGGGAGCAGTTAAGCATCCATCAAGCTGGCAGGGGAGTGATTAGGGGGTGATCAGGCTGGCAGGCAGAAGCAGTTAGGGGAAATTAGGAAGGTAAGCAGGTGAGAAGATGGGAGCCAGCAGTCCTTGACTGTGAGAGGGATGTCCGACTGCCCGTTTAGGCCCGATCCTACGTGGATCGGGACATCCTTCAGGGTTCCCAGATTGGAGAGGGAGCAGATTGGGCTGAAGGACACCCCCTGATGCATGAATTTTGTGCACCAGGCCTCTAGTATATAAATAATAAATCTGTTACAATTACGTAGATATATACATGATACGTACCCAAAAGTTACCCTTTACTTGCGCTCACCAGAAAGCCATTCTCCCTTCTATCTATCTATTCTCTACTTGTCTTTCAAACTCCCATTCAAATCATGTTCCCTTTGTGAAACTTTTCACCAAGTTATCTACTATGATCTTAACCTTGGTGCCCCATTCATTTGAAATTCAATCTGTATTACTACCCTGTTTCCCGAAAATAAGACAGTGTCTTATATTAATTTTTGCTCCCAAATATGTGCTAGGTCTTATTTTCAGGGGATCTCTTATTCTTCCAAGAAGAAAAATACGGTACACATTTATTGCTGGACCAAAAAAAAAAAAAAAGGAAATTTATTACCTGTATACAATACGGTAGTAGTTGTCATCACAAACCAGCTCATTGATTGGCCACTGCAAGGCTGGAGCTGTTCAGGCAGTGCTGTTCAGGTCTCTTTAAATCAGGAGTTAGACGCCTTACAGTAGCTTTGGGGGCCTTATATTCCAGGGAGGCCTTATGTTTGGGGGAGGCCTTATTATCGGGGAGGTCTTATTTTCGAGGGGATGCCTTATATTACAGTGAGAGGCAAAACTGGAAGTAGGTCTTATTTGGGGGGGATGTCTTACTTTCAGGGAAACAGGTTACTTACTTCTGAATTGCTACAGCCAACTATCATCTTAGAATTTTTTTCAAATTATTGATTCACAGAAAATAAGAACAGTCTTAATTTTTTTTTTTAATATTTTACAGAATCCTGCAGCCAGGTGACCTGAAACTTCTTCTTGGGACATAATCTTAACAATCTTAACTTCCTTAGTTGCTTATAGTTCATCTTAACTTTTCCTAAATTCATGAAAAAGTATTACCTGTATATATAAAAGCCCAGTGACTAGAACAGCTGAATGACCAGAACGACCAGAACAACCAGTGGCTATCACACGTGGCAGCCAACAAACCTGATCAAGGCCCTGAACACCCCACCCCAAGCTGATCAGGGCCAGAGCCAGCCAGCCAACTACCTGTGGCCCCTTCTCCTGGCCAGCCCCGTCCGGCCCGATGGGCCCCTATTGGGGTGGGCAGGCTGGACCCCATTGCTGCAAAAATTCATGCGTTGGGCCTCTAAACTATACAATAAGAGCCCAAGCAACCATTAAGGCAGAATGACCAGAATGACTGGTTGCCATGATGTGGACTGACTACTAGGGAACAGGCTGCCCCTGGTGCTCAGTGTGCTCCCGCTTCTGAAGCAGTGCTAAGGAGCAGCGAGCTGAGTGGTAAGGAATAGCAAGCAAGCAGCAGGCATGTGGTAAGAAGCAAGGGGTCCCGGACTGCAAGAGGGCACAGGATGGGCTGAGGGACAACCCTCCCACCCCGGTGCACAAATTTTGTGCACCAGGCCTTTAGGGTTTATATAGCTAAAGTTGAAGAACTATTATGAGGAAACATACATAAATAGCACAGAGGTAATTATTTTCAGAACTCCCCCCAAACTTTTCAGTTGTATTTCCTAATTGCAACTACTTACCCTAAACAGGGACCAACAGCAGTTTCAGTGCAGACAACACACAATTCAAAGGGAAAACACAGAAGGATTCCTTTATGGAAAGGATGGGAGGATAGAAGAGATATGCTGCCTTAAGTAGTAAAATATTGTCTTGGACCAATAACTAAGAGGCAGTTGCTATTCCAACCTAGATAATAATCCAGTGCAGTAAGAAAATTCAAAGTCTCAGTCTAAAATTTTACACACCAAAATCAAATTCTAGAGATTCTACACAAACAGTAAAAATGCCTATTTACTTTGCCCTCTCAAACTTTTAGTATCTGCTGGGAAGAAATAAAGGCTAAGAAATCTAGCTGGTTATAGAATTATTAGTGGCCCAGTGCATGAAATTTGTGCACAGGGGGAGAGGGTGTCCCCTCAGCCTGGCTTGCATCCTCTCCAATCTGGGATCCCTCAGAGGGCATCTTTCTCACAATCTGGGGCCACTGGCTTCTAACCTCTCACCTGCCTGCCTATCTGCCTGATCATCCCTAACCACTCTGCATGCTGGCCTGCTTGCCCTCAATTGCCCCCCGCCTCCCAGCCCATTGGCCTGATTGTCCCTAACCACCTTTTCCTCAGCCCTGCCACCGTGGCTTTGTCTGGAAGGACATCTGGAAGGTCTCCTGGTCTAATAGCATATTATCCTTTTATTAGCATAGACAGATGATGAAGTAGATTTAACAACAGAAAACACCTGATTGACTCAAATTTTGCAAGAAAGCATTTTTTCACCCTCTTTATTGTTAATTTTAAAAAAAGAAAAATTTCTGTCCATGAATTCCCTATACATGAAGAAACTCTTGAGAGAAGAGAATTCCAATATATGTGAATGTTTCTCTAGTTTTAATACAAATCAGGTTGTTTTTGTCCAAGGTGGCTTAAAAAAAAAGGATGAAAAAAGTTTGGCAATTACTGCATAGCCTTTCTTTCTTAGACTTCAAATATATGGTTCATCTAGCAACCAAAGTTAACAGACTATGTTCAAGAACCAGCTTTCATTAAAATTTCTAGGAAAGGAGGAAGGAGATTCTTTTAAGCGTATTTATTTGCGCTGAGCTCTGACTAATCAAGCAGTACTACCAGTTTTCTTCCTCAATGCTATAGCCCCCACTTCTCAGGCTGAGCTCTGACAAGAATTTCCATTATGAACATCAGTCTAATTAAATTGACAGACACTATTCCCAAATAAACTGTAATTCCAGTTTTCATTAAAAATGTTTTTCAGCCAGAACCAGTTTGGCTCAGTGGATAGAGCGTCGGCCTGCAGACTGAAAGGTCCCAGGTTCGATTCCGGTCAAGGGCATGAACCTTGGTTGCAGGCACATCCCCGGTGGGGGTGTGCAGAAGGCAGCTGATTGATGTCTCTCTCTAATCAATATTTCTAACTTTCTATTCCTCTCCCTCCCTCTCTGTAAAAAATTAATAAAATATATTTTAAATAAATAAATAAATAAATAAATAAAATAAAGTATTTTTTTTTCCCTTTAAAGTTATAGGTGAAAGCATAAGAGCAGATACACAGGTAACATTATTCCCTTCTACACTGCTGTTTTAAAAATATTTTCAGCATTCCTATTGCAACATACTCTTCCTCTACCAATTCGTTAGTGCTTGTAAATACATTGCATACCTACATCAAAAGACAAGAAAATAACAATAAATGTGCATCTTCAGGAATAATAAGTATACTTGTAGTCTAATAAGGTATGAATACAAATAATTGAGAAATTATTAAAAACTGTAAAATAATTTATTCTGACAGGTGTGTTTTTTTTTAACCATATATTTCACCACTTGCTTTATAGTTCTCAGTACCGGAACTGGGTGAAAATTATTTTTATGGACATAAATATAAATGTAAAGCCACTACTTTTGTGCATGACACATTTTCTGGGGTAAAGACATTATTAATACATCACTTCGATTCAATCAAAAGTTTCTGTAAAATATTATTCTGAATGTATTGTTTTAAATGAACAGATTCTAATAATTTCAGTGACATGCTATATAACATCCTATTTTTCAATAAAAAATATTCATGGAACGAATTTTAAAAATAACCACTAACACCTGTACACACTGTTTCGATTTACTGTGAAACAGATATCTCACAGAAAGTCAGTTTATTAGGAATAGGAATCTATTTTGTCCACTGGCGATGATTAATGCAGATACACAGGGGAAAATTATGTTTCCTAAATATCATTTAGAATTTAAATGGAAATCCAGAAAAAAGGCATAAACAATATTCTCAGTAAGGGAGAAACTAAAAAGATATAAATATATACCCAATCTTTATTATTCCTTTCAAGTAAACTTTAAAAAGGAAAATTGTGTTTACTACTCAAACTACAGCACCAATAGCTTTCTATAGAAGTTCAAGTAGTAATATTTCTAAAGGCTCATAAAAAAAATGAAATACCAATCCCTCAACTAGAAATAATCCATAAAATGCAGCAAGTTTTAAAACCTTTGCTTGAGTTGAGTCTTTTATTTATTACAGAAATACTCACATGTGTGGGTTTTGAACTCCTGTAGGATTGGGATTCAGAGTAAACCTTGCTGTGGATTTGAAAGGTGGATTTGCAAAATTCAACTTCAGTGCTTTGCGTTTACCTAAGAAATAACAAATAAAAAGTAAAAGTTTCAAGTACTATTAAACAGGTACTGTTCTGAGGGCACAAGAAATTCATATCAAAAGGCAGACACATTTGCTTTAACATATAGTTAACATAATGTTTTAAAATGTAACCAAGATTCCCAAAATTAAGAAAAAGTAAATAAAAATGATCTAAAAGTTGTTACTATCCATAAATCACTCAATATGCTCCAGTAAAACTGAAAGGAATGCTCAGTGCATCCTTTATATTGTTCAGAGATGCTAACACTTTTGCAAATAAAAATACCAACATGAAAATCATTTACCTCAGCAGTGACACTGAAAAATATTTAACCTTTCCAATGTTATACTTTAATAAAAATCATTTTCTCTCAAATATGCTCTAAACAACTGAGAGTAGAATCTGAAGCATTTGCAACGACAATGGGCTAAAAAATACCATGGTAGGGTCAACTTCAAATTAATAATACAGGTATGCCAAATAATTTATTTGGAGCAATTTCTTTGGGACGAATGAAGGTATAAATATTTTATATCAAACACACAAAACATGTCCATTATAAAAAGCCAGAAATATCATAAAAGATAAAACAAAAAATATATAAAATATATACATCTATAAAATACAGGTTTTAAATATTTATATACACTTAAAAGTCCCCAAACCAATTACCCCAAACTAATCATTGTCTGTTACCATTTTCTATACATAGACATATTTTTTTTCTCTACAATTAAAATCAGACCGTAACACTGTTTTGTAGCATCCTTCACCCACTGACCATGTTTCTATTTCAATAAATCTATAAACCATTTCTTTAGGATTCTAGTATATGGAAACTGTAACTAAGTTGGGATTTTAAGCATTTGTAAGCCCATCTTGGTTTCATTACATTTTAAGGATACTTGTTCCAGCATTCACTCTTCACAGTTTATTATACATATATCTCCCTACTCAAACTTCTCTGCAATAGAAACACTTTCCCACCTCCGTGGATTTAAAAGATGTATTAGAGAGCTCGACCTGTTCAGCCTGGTACTTCGATGAGATTTGGAAGTTTGAGTGTGCACATTTGCTGGACAAGACCAAGGAATGCACAGAGCTCCTGGCAGGGTTTCAGGTCGGGTTTCAGGTCAGCTTTCAGGGCTGGGCCTTCTACAGGACATGAATTCCGAAGACCAGATACATCATTTTCAGAGATCAGCAGAGTATGACATAAATTTTCCACATAATTTGCCTTTCAGTTACCAAATATCTACTTTAAAATTATTTTTGACTAGCAGGGTAAGGACATTCAAACAATACCTGCTAAAGGTACTCTATGAAAAATGGCAGACATGGCTGCATTAAAAAGCAAATTCTGTATATTAACAAAAAGAATTTTTTTTTTAATTAAAATGAAGCCCTAGCTGGTTTGGCTCAGTGGATAGGGTGGCTTGAAGGGTCCTGGATTCTAGTCTAGAGTACATGCCCGGGCTGTGGGTTCAGGCCCCAGTGGGGGTGTGCAGGAGGCAGCCAATCAATGATTCTATCTCAATGATATGTCTATCTCTCCCTCTTCCTTCTTCTCTGAAATCAATAAATATATATTTTTTTAAAAAATTAAAATGGGAGAATCCAAGATGGCGGCATAGGTAAACACCTACACTGCTGCCTCGCACAACAATTTCAAAACTACAACTAAAAGACAGAACGGACATCATCCAGAACCACAGGAAACCTGGCGGAGTGGAAATTCTACAAGTAGAAGGAAAGAGAGGGGCTCACAGAGACCCAGAGGAGCTGTAAAAAGCTGAGGTACGGAGACGTGTGCATGGAGAGAGCAGGTGCCGGAATACCTGGCTGGCTTTCTCTGGCGGGAGGGAGACGGAGACTCTCAAAAGACATTGAACTCCTTATCCTAAGACACTAAACCCCAGATCCAGGGAGTCGCAAAAGATCAGAAGTCTGATGGTGCGCACGGCACTACGCCCAGAGGACTGACTGCTGATTGTGCCACTGGCTTTCACGAGTGGGCGGGAGACAGACGGTCCCAACTGTGCCACTTCTAACTCCACTAAACCCCAGTTTCGGGCAAAACCATGGGGACCCAGACTCGTGTGGTCCCAGAGCGCAGGGGAGCCGGAGGGAAGCAGTCTAGAGGCACTGCAAGAAAGCACGTGCACACAGGGACCACTCCAGCAATTACCCAGTCACCTGAGACTCAGGAGCCGGGGAGGGCAAGGGCAACTGCAAGGCAAGGCGGTCCCGTAAGCCCTGAGACTCCACCCATCCCAAGCTCAATAGAGAGGCTTTTGCAGTTTGGCAAGTCTGGTATCATAAGGCTGAATCCAACACAGAAGTTCTCCCAGCATAGTGAAAATGCCGAGACAAGGGAAGGGATCACAAACAAAAGAAATGGAGGAAAACAAATGACTGGATATAGAGTTCAAAACCACGCTTATAAGGTTTTTCAAGAATATCCTAGAAAAGTTGGATAAAGTTAGCGAGACCCAAGAGGAGATGAAAAAGGACCAACTAGAGATGATAAAGGACCAAGTAGAAATTAAACATACACTGACTGAAATAAAAAATATTATACAGAGACCTAACAGCAGACTAACAAAAGGCAAGAATCAAGTCAAAAATTGGAAATATAAAGAAGCAGAAAACACTCAACTGGAAAAGCAATAAGAGAAAAGAATCCAAAAATGTGAAGATTATATAAGGAGCCTCTGGGACAGCCTCACGTGTACCAACATCAGAATTATGGGGGTGCCAGAAGAAGAGAGAGAGCAAGATACTGAAAACCTACTTAAAGAAATAATGACTGAAAACTTCCCACATCTGGTAAAAGAAATAGACTTACAAGTCCAGGAAGCACACAGAACCCCATATAAAAGGAATCCAAAGAGGACCACACCAAGACACATCATAATTAAAATACCAAGAGCAAAAGACAAAGAGAGAATATTAAAAGCAGCAAGAGAAAAACAGTTCATTACCTACAAGGGAGCACCCATACAACTATCAGCTGATTTCTCAACAAAACGATGCAGGCCAGAGGGGAGTGGCAAAAAATATTCAACGTGATGAACAGCAAGAACCTACAACCAAGAATACTCTATCCAGCAAAGCTATCATTCAGAATTGAAGGGCAGATAAAGAGCTTCACAGATTAGAAAAAGCTAAAGGAGTTCATCAACTCCAAAACAGTATTATATGAAAATGCTGAAAGGTACTCTTTAAGAAGAGGAAGAAGAAAAAGGTAAAAGATAAAAAATTATGAACAACAAATACATATCTATCAGCAAGTGAATCTAAAAGTTAAGTGAATTAAAAATTTGATCAACAGAATAAACTGGTGAATATAATAGAATCAGGAGCACAGAAAGGGAGTGGACTAATAATTCTCAGGGGGAAATGGGGAAGGGGTATACAGGGAGAGACTGGACAAAAATCATACACCTATGAACTCATCAATGGGGGGAGAGGTAAGAGTAGAGGGAGGGGTGGGAGCCAGGTGGAGGGGAGATATGGAGGGGAAAAAGAGAGACAAATGTAATAATCTGAATAATAAAGATTAAAATAAATTAAAATAAATTAATTAAAATGAATACTGGGGAAAATCTTTGCAATACAAAATCAGAAACTCTAAATATACAAAAACATCACACAAATCAATAAAAAATTTAAAAATTAGCAAGGGTATAAACAGTAAAGAAAAATTATGAATTATTAAAGGCACTCACTGAAACCAAAAGTTAAAAATTTTATTCATGTGAAATTGGCAAAGTTTAAAGGTTTTATCTTACACATATGCATATATATTTTTAATGATAACATATGATCAAAGTGACTAGGTAAAATAATCACTAGTATAATACATTGCTGCTGGAAAAGTAAATTGATATAACTTTTCTGGTGAGAGGTTCAGCAATATACAAGAAAGACTTTTAAATAAACGTGCTCTTTTACTTCTTGGAAATCTGTGTTTAGAAAATATTTAAAGGCAGATTCTCAGGCCCTGAAATCTGGCAGAATTTGCCCTGCTAGATTTTGAAAGTGCTTGGACTGCTGACTCCTCTCTTCCTTCAATTGTCTCCTGTTCTCCCTTTAATTTTATCCAATGCCTAACCCATCACTGTATCTTGGAAGCAGGTAATTGGCCTTCTTGTTTATATAAAAAAAACTAGAGGCCCAGTGCACGAATTTGTGCACCAGTGGGGGTCCTTTGGCCTGGTCTGCAGATGGGACCAAAACTGGCTATTGTCCAATATCCCTGAGGAGTCCCAAATTTTGAGAGGGCACAAGCCAGGCCGAGGGGACCCATTGGTGCATGTGCACGGTCCAGGAGGGATGCAGGAGACTGGCCATCCAGGGAGGGACTGTGGGAGAGCTCCAGGGCATGTCCAGCCCATCTTGCTCAGTCCCAATCACCTGGATCTCAGCAACAAGCTAACCTACTGGTCAGAGCATCTGTCCCCTGGTGGTCAGTGCATGTCATTGTGAGCAGTTGAGCAGCTTTAGAATATCATTAGCATATTATGCTTTGATTGGTTGAATGGATGACCTGACACTTCAACACTTAACATATTAGGCTTTTACTATATAGGATGGGTTGCATTCAGTCTCACCCATACCTGATTTAGAGGATTTTGGAGGTCAGATTTTAGACTGTGGAGCAGATAACGTCCAGGTAAGATCTGGATTGGACCTGTAGTGTGAATGTACTTTGCACTTGGGGCAGATGTGAATATCTGGGAGCCAGAAGGCAGACTGTAGCAAACTAAATGTTGGACCCCAAAGATAACAGGTCCTAATCTTTGGAACCTATGAATGTTACTTTATACAATGAAGTTTCTGAAGATAAAATTATATAAGGGCTTTTGCAATCATAAATTGAATAAGCTCAAAGCCCACCAACACCCCAAATCAAAGCTGAACACCACCTATCATGTGAAATACATCTGAAACCACCCAGTACATGATCCATTACCTCTATATGATGAAAACTGATAAAAGAATAAGATCAATTGCAGGACAATGACACAACAAAGAGTCATTATGAAAACTATCCAAAGAAAAACGACAAAATTGATCCTTCCTTCAAAAGCCCAATTTTAGAGGATAGTAGCTCACCTCTGCAGGTAAATAAAATATATTATTACAATTAAAACTTACTCAAACTATTTAATTGAAAATAAATATCCTATATAATAAAGATGTAATATGCAAATGGTTGTTACACTGTGAAGCATAACCAACCATGTAATGACCGGATCACGCATCAGCAGGAGAGTGGGGCAAGGAGCTACAAGTAAGCCTCAGAGAGCTACAGGAGGGGGCAGGGCAGCAAGCTATGCGGGCAGGTGGAGCTACAGGAGGGTGGGGCAATGGGCGGAGAGCTACAGCAGAGTGGCAGTGAAGTACTGGCGAGCTACTGGGGCATGGATTCATTCACAAGGCTATTAGTTTATATATAATACACAACACAAAGCTTCTTTTTCAGCATTGAAATCACATTTAAACAAAAAAAAATTGGTATCTTCAAAGGTCATTTATTGCAAATATGAATAAGTACATGTGTAATGGAATGACTTCATTTGCATACATTAGATGTATACTTCAGAAACATCTACAACTATCTTGAAAACTACCCAGTATATATTCCAATCTTTTATTAGCAAAATACTTAAATAATTCTATGAACTTCAAAACTCCTTTAAGCAGAGGTGACTGAGAGCTTAAAGCTGGTGCCAAGGGGTTTAGGATAAGATCAACAATTACATAGCCTGTTTTCCATACTGCCCCAACTCTCCAAATGATCAGTTTAAGATGAACTCACAAGGGAGTGTTAAGGAGGAAAAGCAACAGCCCAGAAAGTCAATCAAAGGTGAGCTTTAGGGAAGAATAGTAAAAGATAACTTTACAATACTTTTGAGAGGAATTTCCAAGCTGTCTGTAGATCTGTAGGAATGAAACTTTTATGTCTGTTTGTTTAAAACATCTCTCCTCCCATTAACTTTATCTAAGAACCTCTTAAGTACTTACCTTTCTCATCTCTCATCAGCCACAAAAACTAAACCATAAAGGCAACCTGTCACCATCTATTCAGATATTTTTAATGACAAAACTATAAACGAAGTTTTTCCAAAAGCCTGCAACAACTTCCATAGGAAGAAAGGGTAAAGGGGAAGAAGTGATACTTCTTTCTGGCCTGTGGAGATTGTTAGAAGCTAACAGGAATTAAAATACTTGTACAACAGGGCTTAAAGTAATTGATCAAGAAAGATTATAAACTTGTGATTATAATTACCCTTTTTGTAATATTGTCACCAAATAATCAATTCCTAACCAATAGCAGAGATAAACAGATCCTCCCCTTTATCTACAACAGGCTAGAAACCAGGTATGATCAAACATCTTCAATTATTTATGTGGCAGACAATTATTTATCTTTTCCTATGAGAAAAGATAGTCTTTATATATTTAAAGCCTAAGTTCTGTGCCTTATGTAGAAAATGCTTTCAAATGTTTATTGATGTGAAAATAAATTTCACATGGACAGCCCAGACAACTCAGTGTGGGTTAAATTAGGTAGAAAAAGTTCCTGTTGTTTCCAGCAAGAACCCCAACGGATAAGAAAAATAGTATATGGGGAGAAACCAAGATGGCAGCATAGATGAACACCTAAGCTGCTGCCTCGCACATCAATTTCAAAACTACAATTAAAAGACAGAATGGACAGCATCCAGAACCACAGGAAAGCTAGCTGAGTGAAAATTCTACAACTAGACGTAAAGAGAGGGGCTCACGAAGACTCAGAGGAGCTGTAAAAAGCTTAGGTGTGAAGACGCGTGTGTGGAGAGAGCAGGTGCCGGAGTGCCTGGCTGGCTTCTTCTAGCGGGAGGGAGACAGAAAATCCCAATTGCACTGAACCCCAGCTCCAGGCGAGACTCATAGGGGGAGTCTGGACTGTTGTGAAAAGGAAGGAGTGCACGGAAACTTAGGGGAGCCACGAAAGACAGAAGTCTGGGGGCTCCCGAAAGTGCATGGCAAAGTTCACAATCAGAGCGATGACTGCTGATTGTGCCTGACTTCCTCTAGTGGGCAGAAAACAGAACCTTACATCAGCACTGAATTCCAGATCCAATTGCATTGAACCCCCGTTTTGGGCAAGACCCTGGGAACCAAGACTCATACGGGTCCCTAGAACACATGGAAACTCAGGGGAACAGGAAAGACAAGAGTCCTGGAAGCATATGCGAGGAAGGCAGAAATCTGGAGGCAAGCACGCATGTGCAGACACATCTGAACCCTACAACCAATTGGCTTGGAGGCCAATCCCCCCCCCAGTGATATCAACAACAATCAAGAATTAACTACAATAAGACTGTACACACAGTTCACAAAGTGGTGCACCAAGAGTGTCCACCTGAGGTAACTGGAGAGGCGGAGCTACTGGGCCACATAGAACAGCTAGCACACCAAGCTACTCTACCAACTTAGGGAAGAAGCGAAATATGTGGAGACTAAACAACAGATCACAAACAAAAGAAATGGGGGAAAACAAATGACTGGATATAGAGTTCAAAACCATGGTTATAAGGTTTTTTAAGAATTTCCTGGAAAAAAAAGGATAAATTTATTGAGACCCAAGAGGAGATGAAAAAGAATCAACTAGAAATTAAACATACACTGACTGAAATAAAAAATATTATACAGAAACTTAACAGCACACTAGAGGATCACAAGAATCAAGTCAAAGATTTGAAATACAAAGAAACAAAAAACACTCCACTGGAAAAGAAAAAAGAAAAAGAAAAAAATGTGAAGAAAAATAAAGAAAATAATGTAAGGAGTCTATGAGACAACTTCAAGCATACCAACATCAGAATTATGGGGGTGCCAGAAGAAGAGAGAGCAAGATATTGAAAACATATTTGAAGAAATAATGACAGAAAACTTGCCCACCTGGTGAAATAGACTTACAAGTCAGGAAGTGCACAGAATCCCAAACAAAAGGAATCCAAAGAAGACCACACCAAGACACAACATAATTGAAATACTAAGAGCAAAAGACAAAGAGAGAATAGTAAAAGCAGCAAGAGACAAACAGTTGATTACCTACAGGGGAGTACCCATTCGACTGTCAGCTGATTTCTCAACAGAAACTATGCAGGCCAGATGGGAGGGGCAAGAAATATTCAAAGTGATGAATAGCAAGAACCTACAACCAAGATTACTCTACCCAGCAAAGCTATCATTCAGAATTGATGGGCAGATAAGTAGCTTCACAGATAAGAAAAAACTAAAGGAATTCATCAGCACCAAACCAGTATTATATGAAATGCTGAAAGGTATTCTTTAAGAAGAGGAACTAGAAAACGGTTAAGGTAAAAATTATGAACAACAAATACATATCTATCAACAAGTGATTCCAAAAATCAAGTGAACTGAAAATCTGATAAACAGAATAAACTGGTGAATATAATAGAATTAGGGGCATAGAAAGGGAGTGGACTGATAATTCTCAGGGGGAAAGAGGTGAGGGGTGTGCAGGGAGAGACTGGACAGAAATCATACATTTATTGCCAAAACCGGTTTAGCTGAGTGGATAGAGCGTCAGCCTGCAAACTGAAAGGTCCCAGGTTCGATTACGGTTAAGGGCACGTACCTTGGTTGCAGGCACATCCCCAGTGGAGGGCGTGCAGGAGGCGGCTGATCAATGTCTCTCTCTCATCGATGTTTCTAACTCTCTACCCTTCTCCCTTCCTCTGTAAAAAATAAAATATATTTTTTTAAAAAATCATACACCTATGGATGAGGACAATGTGAGGAGGTAAGAGCAGAGGTTGGGGTGGGAACCAGGTGAAGGGGAGGAATGGGGGAAAATAAGAGGAACAATTGTAATAATCTGAACAATAAAGATTAAAATTAAAAAAAGAAAAAGAAAAACAGTGTCTGCCCTCAACCCAAAATGTTTCCCAAGCACTGCTATATCCTTTAGGGCAGCACTACCTAAGTTTCTCATGTTCTGGCTTATATAGAAAATGAGGATGTTTGTTCAACACTGGGAAAATTAGAATCATAGCTAGTCCAGAGGCTGGCCTAGTGGGTCAGCAGCCTCGGGTCCCACTCAGCCATTCCAAGAACTGAGGGTACCAATCTCTACACCATCCTTGAAATTCTGGTTTCAAAGTTCTTCCTTAAGAGAACACTTATCTAAGACAAATTCTTTCTCAACAATTATCATGAGAGAAGCATTCCCAAGCATGGGATCTTCAAAAATGTTCAGAACTCTGACTGGGAAACAAGAATTTGTATTCACAGCCATGAGATTTCAAGAATATTCAGAACTATGAATGAAGAACAAGAATATCTTTTACTCTAATTCTGACTATAGAGCATCTCACAGGGTCACATAATATTAAAATTAGAAGGTATATTTCAGCTGTATTTGAACTTAAGCAAGAACATAAAGAGCCCGAAATATTATCCCACCATGTATCTTCTCAAGTAATACAAACCTTTAACAACACATTCACAATATTCTAAGCTGAGCAAACAGTTGAGTTCAACCTTGGTCAAAGATCTCACAAAGGGCAGTAAAGTGTCAAATATGGAAGATGACCACTCTCTGCAATCTAGATTACCAAAAGGATCTCTTCCCCACCTTCCATAGATAAGAAAAAGGTGTCATTTCCCCATTATTCATTAAGCAACAGCATTATTTATAGTTTCTAAAACCATCAAAACTAATCCTCAGAGATACTATGTTTATACTGAATTCACCCTGTAACCCTCTCCCATTCTCATCAAGGCTGTTGCCATCATCGAATTGTGAACTATTTTCTTTTCTTTTTTTCATTTAATAAATCTTTATTGTTCAGATTATTACAATTGTTCCTCTTCCTCCCCACCCCCAATCCCCCCCCCCCGCCCCCCCCCCCCCCGCCAACCTGATAGCTCCCCTACACCAGGTTCAAATCTCTCCCTCTGGCCATACCTCCCTCCCCCATTGTCCTCATCCATAGGTGTATGATTTTTGTCCAGTCTCTCCCTGCACCCCTCTCACCCCTTTCCGCTCAGAATTGTCAGTCCACTCCCTTTCTATGCCCTTCATTCTATTATATTCACCAGTTTATTCTGTTCATCAGATTTTCAATACACTTGATTTTTAGATTCACTTTATAGATATGTATTTGTTGTTCATAATTTTTAGCTTTAGCATTTTCTGCTTCTTCCTCTTCTTAAAGAGTACCTTTCAGCATTTTATATACTGGTTTGGTGTTGATGAACTCCTTTAGCTTTTTCTTATCTGTGAAGCTCTTTATCTGCCCTTCAATTCTGTATGATAGCTTTGCTGGAGAGTAATCTTGGTTGTAGGTTCTTGCTATTCATCACTTTGAATATTTCTTGCCACTCCCATCTGGCCTGCATAGTTTCTGTTGAGAAATCAGCTGACAATCGTACGGGTGCTCCCTTGTAGGTAATTAACTGTTTTTCTCTTGCTGCTTTTAATATTCTGTCTTTTGCTCTTGGCATTTTAATTATGATGTGCCTTGGTGTGGTCCTCTTTGGATCCCTTTTGTTTTGGGTTCTGTGCACTTCTTGGACTTGTAAGTCTATTTCTTTCACCAGGTGGGGGAAGTTTTCTGTTGTTATTTCTTCCAGTAGGTTTTCAGTATCTTGTTCTCTCTCTTTTTCTGGCACCCCCATAATTCTGATGTTGGTATGCTTGAAGTTGTCCCAGAAGCTCCTTACACTATCTTTACATTTTTGGATTCCTTTTACTTTCTCCTTTTTCCAGTTGAGTGTTTTCTGCTTCTTTGTATTTCAAATCTTTGACTTGATTCTTGCATTCCTCTAGTCTGCTGTTAGGTCTCTGTATACTATATTTTATTTCAGTCATTGTATGTTTAATTTCTAGTTGGTCCTTTTTCATCTCCTCTTGGGTCTTGCTAAATTTATTCATCTTTTCTAGGAAATTTTGAAAAACCTTATAACCATGGTTTTGAATTCTATATCCAGGGATTTTCCTCCATTTCTTTCATTTGTGATCTGTTCCTTTGTCTCCGCATTTTTGCTGCTTCCCTGAGTTGGTAGATTAGTCTTTGTGTTCCGCTTGGATGGGGCAGAGTCTCAGGGCTGAGCAGAAAGCCTGGGCTTCCCGTCAGCCCTGCCCTCAGAGAACCCTGGCTCTCAGTGTCCCTTGGTAATCGTTGCAGCCCTCTCCACGCACTTGCACTCTCTCACCTCCAGACCTCTGCCTTTCTGGCTCCCCTGAGTCTCCGTGTGCTCCGGGGACCCACATGAGTCTGGGTCCCCAGGGTCTGGCCCAAAACTGGGGTTCAGTGCAGTCAGAAGTGAATTTCAACAAAGCTGGTAAGTTCTGTCTCCCTCCCGCTTGAGAAAGCCAGTGGCACAATCCTCTGTGTGGATGCGCACTCAACTGGCGCGCCTCCAGACCTCTGCCTTTCTGGCTCTCCTAAGTTTCTGTGCACTCCGGGTACCTGTATGAGTCTGGGTCCCCAGGTTCTTGCCCAAACCTGGGGTTCAGTGCAGTCAGAAGTGGAGTTCACCGCAGTTTGGAGGTTTTGTCTTCCTCCCACTATAAAAAAACAGTGGCACAATCAATCAGCAGTCAGCCCCATATGTGCATGCTCGGCTCACGCACCTCCAGACCTCTGCCTTTCATGGCTCCCCTGTTTCCGTGCATCCCTCCTTTTCACAACAGTCCAGACTCCCCCCATATGAATCTTGCCAGGAACTGGGGTTCAGTGCAGTCAGATATGGGGTTCAATGCAGTCGGGAGTTTTGTCTCCCTCCCACAAGAGGAAGCTAGCCAGGCACTCCACCATCCATCTTCTCCATGCATGTCTCCATACCTCTGCTTTGTGTACCTCCTTTGAGTCTCCATGAGCCCCTCTCTTTCCTTCTAATTGTACAATTTCCACTCAGCCAGCTTTCCTGTGGTTCTGGATGATGTCCGTTCTTTTAGTTGTAGTTTTGAAATTGTTGTGCGAGGAAGCAGTTCAGATGTTCACCTATGCCGCCATCTTGCTTTCTCTAATTGTGAACTATTTTCTGTCCTAAATGTTTATCTTGATTTATCTTTGAGCTCTGCAAATCATCTGTAACAGGTAACTAGAACAAAATAGCAGTTCAACAGATATAAGGTGGCCCAGAAAAATACACACACAGATTAATTATAAAGGCAATGTTCATTAAATTTTATTTTCAAAATTGAGCTATCAGCTATTAAAGAGTATATATTTTTGTGGACACTGGTATTTAATGAATTAGAATTATTAGGTTGTGTTTTTAATCAACACTGCACTACTCTCTCATACAAGCTAGTGGGCTTCTTTTCTTTTATTGTATCATTAAAGCCCGGGTGCACGGATTCATGCACCATTGGGGTCTCTCAGCCTGTCCCACAGACATCCAGCCGAAACTGGCTCTCCAACATCCCCAAGGGGTCCTGAATTGTGAGAGGACACAGGCCAGGCAAAGGAACCCCACTGGTGCATGAATCCATTCACTAGGCCTCTAGTATGCATATAAGATCTTTGGTTAATCTTTTCCCACCCTCTCCTTCCTTCCTCCCCACTTCACTCTGAGATTCATCAGTCTGTTCCATGTTTCTGTTCCTGCATTGAGTGTCTGTTCCCTGGTGATCAGTGCATGTCATAGCTACCAGTCAGCCAGTTGAACGGTTGGCCAGTCGCTTAGGCTTTTATTTATATAGATAGGGAAGCAAGATTGTTACCATTATGATCAGAATGTTTTCACCCAACCTGTACGAATGGAAACCATCTGTCAAATATTTTAGTCAATCTACATATTTTCAATACCAATGATCTCACCAAATTTGAAATAGTAAATAGCAAAGTTCTTATTGACTAGAGGCCCAGTACACAGATTCATGCACTGGTGGGGTTCGTGGCCTGCAGTGATCAGCCCCCTGTGGTAGCACCACTCATCCAAATCAGCTGAGCGGCTGTGGACCTGCCCTCTGAGAGGCTGCTCCCACTGTGGGTTTATCTGTAGGAATGCACTGACCACCAAGAGCAGCTCCTGGGTTGAGTGTCTGCCCCCTGGTGGTCAGTGTGCATCATAGCAAGTGGTTGACCGATCATTTTGATCATTCCATCATTCGGTTGCTGAGCTTTTATTATATAGGATGGCAATAAAGATCACTGAAGGACCTGTACTGTGTAATAGCTGCCTCTAAGTGAATGCTTTTTTGATATAATACTAAGGAATCACTGGGGGTTATGTGATAGATTGTTATAAAAATAGTCACCAATGATTCAGAGCTCCGTGTCCATACCTCTTTGTAATGTGACTTTGCTGTTCCTCCCATTAAGAGGTAAAGTAGATTTCCCTCCCACTTGTATCTGGGTTGGCCTTGGGATTTGTTTTAATCAGGAAAATATAGCAAGCAGAAGGGATGTTTAATGACTTCCAAAACTAAGCCTTTGAGATCTATGGCTTCCACTTTTACTCTCTTGGAAAGCTACTGAATCTACACACAAAGCAGTTCAATCTAGCTTCCTTGGTAATGAAAGACCACAGGGAGCAAAAGGTCCAGAATTATCAGCCATCCCAGCTGAGCTTAGTCAGCCTCAATAGACCTAACAGCTGAATGCAGACATGTGAGTGAGCTCAAGGGAGACCAGCAGAACTGCCACTCAGCTAACAAAATCATGAAAATTAAATACTTGCTCTTTTACACCACTACTCACAGGCCAAAGGAACTAGGTAGGAACAGTCAGTCCCTCTTAAGTACTCCCACTGCCACCACAAGAATTCCATGGAACCCAGCATAGCAGAAAGTGAAAACTTACAGGATAATGAACAAGTCACTCATATAATACCTTCAAGAATATTGGTGACTGACCGGCAAGTATTCAGAGCATCCTACCTATGATGTGTGTGTGTGTGTGTGTGTGTGTGGTGTGTGTGTGGTGGGGGGGATGGGGAGGCGAGGGACGCAAATGGGGGGGGACAAAGAGGAGGGGGCGGGTGGTGTACCTTAATTTCTCATTTCTCCCTTGGCTTTCATTCTTAGTACCTTTTTTTCAAAACATAACAAGAATCCAGAATAACTTTATATAAATAAATATTTGTAATCACTGGTTATAAAATGAGGAATACACAATTCTAACTATGCAACATTACTAGGTATAGTCAAACAATTTTGGAAATGAGAAAACAGAACAGTAGACAAGAACTTAATTTCATTTCCTCTTCTGCCTAAATTACTACAGTAATGAGTGCCCTAATTTATTTCATAAATTCCAGAGAATAAGAGAAGTAGTAGTTGGACTTGGAATATAAGAAAACTTTGTCAGTTCTATCTTAGACTTGCAATCTCAGGCATTCTGAGTATTAAATGAGCAACTATCAGCTAATATTATATTGCCCCGCTCCTCTTTCATCTTTGATACCTAACAGTGAGCAGAAATTCATTAACTCTCACTTGGAATTCTGAACTTCTATCAATAAAATAAAACACTGTTATTGATCCATGCAGCTATGCATTTTGGAAACTGAACTGTTTTGAGTTTAAGAAACCAAGTAAATATGCCAACAGCTACCCTTTAATACATTTTAACACTTTGGTATACGATGGATTTTGAAGAAGTACACTATAATAATTTACATAGCCATACATGCAGAAATATCACAATTATACACAATCTAGTGAGCAAGGCAGTAGAAACAAAATTACCTATCCAGTTTTTGTTTGGCATCCTGCCAAAATTATAAAGGAATGTGGTAGGAGGAGGCTAAAGGATAGGAATGGGGGAAAAAATATATTCCTGCTAGATGCTAAATGATCACCACTGAAATACTGGTAAGGATAAAAACAGGAGTATTTCTACAGTATTGCTGTAGTGAGGATCACTACATCTTAAAAATACAATGGCTAGTGAAGAGCAGTTATGAAAAAATAATTACTATGACATTAGTTATATGTATTTACACTAGATTAGTTATAAAAATTATGGCATATCTATAACTGGAATACTACATACCACACACACAAAAATAATACAGGTAGATGACTACTGACACCAGAAAATGTTAATAAATAGTAAGGGTTTTTCTAAAATCAGACAATAAGAAATGTATCTCATAAGTTATCATTTTAGTAAGAGCATATATGTTCACAGGGAAACTCATATTTGGTATTAGTCCCAAGTTGCAGCAACCCAAGCAATTTCCTAAGTGATAGGACTGTCTTCTGTTATTCATAACAAGCCCCTTTTAACCAAACCGAAGTTTATGCTACTAAGAGATGAGGGTTAGGAGAGATCCTATAAAACTTCTGGATGGGGCAGACCTCCAGAGAAATCAATTAAATGATTTGAGTTATAACTTTTAGCCCTACCTCCTAAACTCCATAAAGGGGAGAAGGGCTGGAGATGGAGTTCAATCACCAATGACCAATGATTTAATCAATCCTGAATGGGTAATGAAGCCTCCATTGAAACCCCTAGCAATGAATTTGGGGAGCATTCTGGTTGGTGAATACATCAAAGTGCTAGGAGAATGATGCACCCAAAGCAGGCAAAGAAGTACTGCACCACATCACCTCTCCCTCCACATCTTAATCTATGTATCTCTTCTATTTGGTTGTTCTTGAGTTGTATTTTTTCTAATAAAGAGTAAACATGAGTTCTGTGAGGTGGTCTAGAAAATAACTGAATGCGGGTGCAGTGGTGAGGAGGTGGAGGAGGGGGTATCAAGGGAAGCCTCTAATTTGTAGAGAACCAAGCAGAAGTGTGGGTAGCCTGGGCACCACATTTGCTACCAAAGCAAGTAACAGAGGTGGATCTGAAATAGGGGCAGTTTTGTGAGGCAAAACCCTTCAACTGGTGAAATGTTATGCTAACTCCAGGTAGAGAGTATCAGAACTGAAGTAAACTATTGGACACTCAATTGGTATCAGAAAACACCTGGGTACTAACATCTGGAATACTGAAAAGTAAAGAATATTAAGATTTTCTAGAAGCAATAGAAGTCATTTCAAGAAATTTTTTTAATTCCATTAATATTTATAATTGACATTTTATACTATCAAAATCTGTAAGTGAGCATAAAAAATATTCCAATCCAATTAAAGTAGAAAGTTATTATTCATATATATTTTTCTCTCTCATATACCAATGGTTGATTTATAAATAAATATAACACATTATCAAGAATTATCAAGTCAAAAGTCCTTCAAACTCCTGATTTCATAAAGGTCTTTTTAAAGCAAAGCATGAACATACATGATCACATAGTGCTGACTCTGGAAAATAGAGTCTTATTTGCTTTCTTTCCTTTCTACTTGGCTCTATAACGGTTCACACTTAACTCTGACCTCTCTCTGCTCTCCAGGGAACATATGACTCCCTCATCCTACTGCCCAATTACTTTATCCGCAACGTTACCTATAATAAAGCATATGTCCTTAGGAATTCAAAAAGTCAAAAGGAATCAATTTTGTTTATACACAATATTTTGCATATACTTTAATGCAATTATGATAAATTGCAAAGCCTTCCTGTAAACTTTTACCACTAAATGGCACCTTTAAATGACAATTAAGGCTCAATTTTATTGACAATTTTTGGTGGGAGACAACCTGCACTCAAACAGGAGAGCTAGTCACTGCTGTAAAGTAATAGGATATAAGCTTTGTTCCGATAGCTTATTCCACCTTTGAAATAAAGCAGAAGTAAAGCTTTATTTCAAAGATGACTTCCCAATTCTAAAGCACATCAATAGTTTAGCAATAATTTAACAAGTGCAGAGGAGGCGCACACAGAAAATCACACACTATAATTTTTAGCTATATTTATAAAAGCCTAAGTGACCTTTACCGCAGAACGACCAAATGACAGGTCACTATTATGCACAATGATCACCATGGGACAGATGCTCAATGCACAGGATCAGGCTCCCTCCTTTCGGGATTGTGACTGTGGGGATTGGCCTCTCTCCTATCTGGATTGGGACTGTGGGAATCTGTCTGAAACTGGCTATCCAACATCCTCTAAGGCAGTGATTCTCAACCTTCCTAATGCCACGTCCCTTTAATACAGTTCCTCATGTTGTGGTGACCCCCAACCATAAAATTATTTTCGTTGTTACAGCAACAAAAATAATTTTATGGTTGGGGGTCACCACAACATGAGGAACTGCATTAAAGGGACGTGGCATTAGGAAGGTTGAGAACCACTGCTCTAAGGGGTCCCGATTGTGATAGAACGCAGATCAGGCCAACAGGCCCTAGTATCTATATAATAAGCCCTTTCTTTTTCAGCCACAAAAATCAGCATTTTAACATATGCATTCTTCACATTCAGAACCTGACATTCACTGGATGCTTCTATTCACTGGAAATTAGATATAGCAGCCCAGTGACTCATTACTTTACATAACAGCACCTGGAGTATCACAGCAACTCAAAAATTCTGGAATTAATTAATAATCCTAGCTTAAGTTTTTGACTTAACAACTTTAGAACAAATAGTTTTCACATAGATATCTCAATTAGTCTGATTTTCTTGGTATATCTAATTTGTTGCTTCATTTTTTTTTCTCAATCAAAATATACACAAATAGAAGTTATGTAGATTCTTTGAAAAAGTTAGCCAAAAGCTTTGACTGAAAAAAAAATGCTACTTACTGATAGAACCTCATGACACATTAATTAGCCATCTTCTGGCTTTTAAAAAGATAACTTGCCATTTTTAACTGTCTCAAATTGCATGGCAAGTGACAACCTTTTGTATACTCAACTTTTTCCATTTCACTGCTACATTATACAATATATCTTTTAAAGAAATTTTATGATTTACAATCCAAATTTAAGTTCAGATCCACTGTGTCACTACCAAAGCAAATAACAAAGGTGGAAAACGAATAACCATCTTCTACACAAAGCTCATATTGTATATATACAAGCAATAACTACAGCACTATTATACTCCTCTCACCAGCATCTGAATAGCTTCTTTGGACTCCCATGAATACTACCTCTCAATTTAAAAATCATTAAGATGTGAATAACACTTTCTTTCTCTTAGTGAACACAAGTACTATTTGTTGTCCAAAATATATTCTATAATTTGGATTTTTTAAAATTTAGACTAAAGTTGTATTAATTAAGAGTAAATTGCTCTCAAGGAGGGTATGTTGTATCCTATCTACTTCCTGAATATATAAGTCTAACTTATACATGAGACTGAAATTTCTGTAATTTGTTATTTACAAATTGTGCAAGAGCAAGTCAGTTTTAGAATACTATGAGAGAGACTTCAATAACTTAGTTACAAGATGGGTGACTAAAGAGAATAGTGAAAAAGGAGAGTTGGTTAAGAAATTGTTACTACGGAAAGATGAATACAAGAATATACCAGTGATAGTTCAGAAAAACAAACCAAGATGGCGGCATAGGTGAACACCTAAAACTGCTGCCTCACACAACAATTTCAAAACTACAGCTAAAAGACAGAATGGTCATCATCCAGAACCACAGGAAAGCTGGCTGAGTGGAAATTCTACAACTAACAGGAAAGAGACAGGCTCATGGAGATTGAGAGGAGCTGCAAAAAGCTGAGGTAAGAAGACACGCGCATGGAGAGGAAGGGTGGCAGAGGGTCTGGCTGGCTTCCTATAGTGGGAGGGAGACAGAAACTCCTGACTGCACTGAACCCCAGTTCCGACTGCACTGAACCCCATTTAAGGCGAGACTCATTCGGGGGGAGTCTAGACTGTCGAAAATAGGGAGAAGTGCACAGAAACTCAGGGGAGCAGCAAAAGGCAGAGGTCTGGAGGTGTGAGTGCCAGTGGGCACACAGAGGGCTGACTACTGATTGTGCCGCTGGCTTTCTCTAGCGGGAGGAAGCCAGAACCTCCCAACTACACTGAATTCCACTTCTGACTGCACTGAACCTCAGTTTCAGGCGAGACCCTGAGGACCCAGACTCATACAGGTCCCTGGAGTGCATGGGAAAGGCGAAGGTCAGGAGGCATGTGCACAGAGAGAGTTGCAGTGATTACCAAGGGACACTGAGACCCAGGGGCTCCATAGGCAGGGCTGACGGGAAGCCAAGCCTGTCTCCTCGGCACCGAGATTCCGCCCATCCAATCTGAGCACAGAGGCATTTGCAATTTTGCCAAGTCTTGTATCATAAGGCTGACTCTAGCACAGTTCTCCGGGAATATACACAGCTGATCCTCACAACCAATTGGCTTGGAGGTGAATTCCCTCAGTGATACCAACAACAGTCAAGATTTAACTACAACAAGGCTGTATACACAGTCCACAAAGGGGTGCACCAAGAGTGTCCACCTCAGGTAACTAGGGAGGTAGAGCTACTGGCATATATAGGACACCTAGCACACAAAGCTAATCTACCAACTCAGGGAAGCAGCAAAAATGCGGAGACAAAGGAACAGATCACAAATGAAAGAAATGGAGGAAAATACCTGGATATAGAGTTCAAAGCCACGGTTATAAGGTTTTTCAAAATTTCCTAGAAAAGATGAATAAATTTAGCAAGACCCAAGAGGAGATGAAAAAGGACCAACTAGAAATTAAACATACAATGACTGAAATAAAATATAGTATACAGAGACCTAACAGCAGACTAGAGGAATGCAAGAATCAAGTCAAAGATTTGAAATACAAAGAAGCAGAAAACATTCAACTGGAAAAAGCAGAAAGAAAAAAGAATCCAAAAATGTGAAGATAGAGTAAGGAGCCTCTGGGGCAACTTCAAGCATACCAACATCAGAATTATGGGGGTGCCAGAAGAAGAGAGAGAGCAAGATACTGAAAACCTGTTTGAAGAAATAATAACAAAAAACTTTCCCCACCTGGTGAAAGAAATAAACTTACAAGCCCAGGAAGTTCACAGATTCCCAAACAAAAGAAATCCAGAGGACCACAAGACACATCATAATTAAAATACCAAGAGCAAAAGACAAAGAGAGAATATTAAAAGCAGCAAGAGAAAAACAGATACCTACAAGAGAGCACCCATAGGATTGTCAGCTGATTTCTCAACAGAAACTATGCAAGCCAGATGGGAGTGGCAAGAAATATTCAAAGTGATGATGACAGCAAGAACCTACAACCAAGACTACTCTACCCAGCAAAGCTATCACTCAGAATTGAAGGGCAGGTAAAGAGCTTCACAGATAAGAAAACAACAAAGGAGTTCATCAGCACCAAACCAGTATTATATGAAATGCTGAAAGGTACTCTTTAAGAAGAGGAAGAAGAAAAAGGTAAAGATAAAAATTAGGAACAACAAATACATATCTTTCAACAAGTGAATCTGAAAATCAAGTGAATAAAAAATCTAATGAACAGAATAAACTGGTGAATATAATAGAATCAGGGGCATAGAAAGGGAGTGGACTGATAATTCTCAGGGGGAAAGGTGTGAGGGGGGTTCGAGGAGTGACTGGACAAAAATCGTACACCCATGGATGAGGACAATGGGGGGAGGTAGGGGCAGAGGGTGGGGTAGGAGCCAGGTGGATGGGAGCTATGGGGGGAAAACAGAGGAACAATTGTAATAATCTTAACAATAAAAAAAAAAAGCTAAAACCTGTTTGGTTCAGTGGATAGAGTGTTAGCCTGTGGACTCAAAGGTCTCAGGTTCGATTTCAGTCAAGGGCACGTAACTTGCTTGTGGGCACATCTCTAATAGGGGGTGCACAGGAGGCAGCTGATGGATATTTCTCTCTCATCAATGTTTCTAACTCTCTCTCTCTCTCTCTCTCCCTTCCTCTCTTCAAAAAGTCAATAAAATATATTTAAAAAAGAAAGAAAAGGTGATTGCTCATAAGTGAGAACTTTACTTCTACTATAACCAAAGTGCCTGTTTTCTGATGACTAATTCTGGATCCCAAGTACTGGGGAAGATAATGCCTGGAAGGACTTGAGCATTCTGAGCACTGAATATATATTAGTAAACAAAGCTTATACCAGTTTAAGATTGATCTTAATTTAATAGATCTGATCTAACATACCCACTGCTTCTACGTCATCAAAAATATCAAGAATTGTTCTTTGACATGTTTTTTTCATTATCTTCAGAAATTAGATGATTTTTAAAAAGTTAAACAGAACCCTGATTAATAAACATGTCAACTCGTAATCCAGGGTATAAAGGATAAATGTCCAGTTTTAATTATCTCTATTAACATAAAAACATTCAAACCTCGAAAGAATTTTTGTGAGTTTATTTGAGCCAAACTATCAACAACTGCTGGGAAGTAGAATCTCAACGGATTGGGATAATGCTCTGAAGAATGGTGGTTTTTCACCTATTTTTATACATTGCATCAAAGGAGGATACGAGAGTTACATGAAATCCATTGGTGATAGATTAGGGTGGCAGGAGAAAGCAAAGTGGGGGGCGGGGGAACCTCTGGGATTGGACAAAAAGTAAAATGATAGACATATACTTCTTTTACTTAGGTGCGTGCAGGACAGTTAACATAATAACAATGAAAATTTATGGTCTCTGTCCTGGCGCCCAGGGCATTTGATTGTGCCCTGAAGGATCCAGCAAAAAAAGGGAAGTTACAAGTTACCCTGACATTTTAAGAATGTGTTAACATAGATGCAAAAAAACAGTCTCAGTTAAGGTAAAGATGGACCTTGTCAGAGAAGATACTGGCCTACGACTTCACTATCCATCATAACTGTTTTTAGTTGAAGTTTAATTTTAGCATCCTTTGTGGTTATTTTAGGTCTTGGAGTTTGCAAGACTACCATGCAGGCCTTCACTGAGCTTGTCAGGTTAGCATGTGGCCTCTTTTGTCCACATCTCAAAGTACAGAAAGTCACGGTAAGTCTTTTTGAATGTGTGTGTATATATACACATAATTTCACCTGTAAGTCACAGATGATCAATGCTTAATCTAAAACTTGCATTTGATGGTATGCCTCAAACACAAACTTTTCTTTTTTTCTTTTTTGGCTGACTACTATTTACAGAGTCCACAAATGTTTGGAAACACAAATTAATCATTTTTAATTTAGAGAAAAATCCCTGATGGTGGCCAACCACCAGGTTGAAGGTGATGGAGAACGTTAGCCTAGATCAGTGGTCAACGAACTGCAGCTCGCAAGCCACGGTTAGCAGCTCTGTTGACTAGTTAGTTTGCCAACCACCGGCCTATATGAATCACACTGACAGCTCTTAAACCCACTGACCAACCTTAACATGACCAACAACCAGAAGTCATCTGCTTCTTGATATGATGCAACCAAAAACACAGCTCTATCTCTTTTAACTTCTATGTGAGTTAGTCTCTACCTAGCTACCAATTAACAGGGAATACAGGACAAAGAAGAACATGTGAAATACTAATTTCTAAAAGGATATAATCAGCCAAATCCAAAATGTGCAAAATGCTACAAAACATATGATCCAATTTTTAAATGGATAAATGGCAAGAAAAAAGAAAAGAGGCAACTGCTCTATATCTAAAGAAACTTAAGAGATATGTCAACCAAGTGCAATATGTGTGGGTCTTGTTGAGATCTTGACTTGAACAAATCAACTATAAACATAGCATTTGTAAGACACTGGAGGAAATCTGAACATAACTGCCTATCTGATATTGTTTGTTTTTTTAATGGATGTAAAATAATGGTACTGAGGTTATGTTTTTAATAATTTTTATCACTTAGATTTGTGACTGACAAATATGTGAATAAAACAATGATAAATAGAATCAGCTTTAAGATATTTCAGCAGAGCCCAGCTGGCGTGGCTCAGCTGTTGAGTATCAACCTATGAACCAGGAGATCACAGTTCAATTCCTAGTCAGGACACATGCCTGAGTTGTGGGCTTGATCCCCAGTGGTGAGCATGCAGGAGGCAGACAGTCAATGATTCTCTCTCATTGTTGATGTTTCTCTCTCTTTCTCCCTCTTCCTGCCTCTCCCTGAAATCAATAAAAATACTTTTAAAAAAAGATATTTCAAGAGCGATAGATGGCAGGAGAAGGAACAAATGAAGTAAGATTGGCCATATATTGATAACTGTTGCTATGTAATGGACACATGGGGGTCCATTATACTATTCTATTTTTATTATGTTTAAAAACTTCTATAATTAAAAGTTTTAAAAATTAAATAATGTTTTCTCTTCCACCTCTAAGTAAAATAAAGTAGGAGGGACATAAATATTTTTGCTAAAAGTATCAATTCATTGTTTAGAGGGTCTATATACTATACTAGTACAAGTCCATCCCCATGCAATGCATGGCTAATCCATCTTGTTCACTGACTACCAAGTCTCCTGACCACTTATCTTAACCAGCTGTTTTCCAGACACACCCAAGTCATCTGAGGATCCCAAGGCAATTCATTTTCTACATCTGTTTGGCCAGAATAATTTGGAGTTTTTGATTAAACATCTTCCCTATTGATAGGTCCCCTATGTCCTTTAGTTTCAGAGCAACAAGAACAAATCTTTCCACTTAATGCTTCGTCTGGCTTATTAGATAGCATTGTCAAACTCTCTGGAGCTAGAAAATTAAAAAAATTATTATCAATCATAAGTCCAAGTCTCACAAGCCTTTGGGAGTGTACACCCTTCAAAAACCATTCCTATGAGTATGCAGTGCTTTCTTTCAAGAATCAATAAAACACCATGGTTTATAGCATAAAACCTGTGACTAAAGTCAGGCAATTCTGTCATTCACTAACCATATGACTTGGGAAAATTTAGTTAATCTTTCTATGTTTCAATTTTCTCATTTAAATAATTACTATACCCACTTCCTAAAGTTGTTAGGAGAATTAAAGGAGTTAATATAAATTGTTTAGAATGGGATTTGGCATGCAGTAAATAAGTTATTTATTATTACCACCAAATAGTCTGTCTTATGTTCAAGCTCTCAAACATAAGCTTAGGAGTAGGCTCTAAATTTAACTCATCTCTAAAGACCCAATGCCTCTGACCATTAGTGATGCATAGATATTTGTTAAGTGTTACGTTTATGCTTCTGTTTAATGTTACAAAAGGTTCTCTAAAAAGGAGTGAATGTGCTTGAACACACCTGATTTTCTTCTGATTAACGTGCCCTTAATTCTACCTAATGAGAAGATAAACACCAACAAGTCTAGTATTAATCTTGTCATCTAGACACTTGTGACTGGATTTTGAAAGCACTCAAAATCATTTAGTGAGAATTCAAGCATTTACTACACCTTATTTGAAAACTATCATCCTAAATTTATAAGCTAAATTAAAATCCACTTTAATTGGGAAACTCTATAGAAACTTTCCACATCATTTCTGCCCTCTATCTCTGTTTGTTATATATCCCTTCATTGTTAAGAGTCAAGTTCAACTGGCAGGTGAAAGGAAACTTTCTGCAATGTGGGTGCATTACTAATTTTTTTTATCGCTCAAAACATCACACATTAAGCTTCTCCAAATGATTTTAAAGGTTCAATAGCTATTTAAAATGAAACTTTCCTTTTTCTAGCACCACATCAATTTTTTTAGGAAAAATTAATGTTTCTACACCTCCAAGATAAGAGATAATTAGGCAACATTCCCCATGGAATGGAATAATGTATAAAGGAACTAGTAAATCTCAGCTCTGCCTATACCTATACTACCATCCTTGGGTTTTAATTAGTATAAAAGCTGTTTCCAAGCAAATGTACTTTCATCTGGCAATTCATCATGGTCCACAAAAATAGTGATGACTATATTGGACGCTAGCTGGGCTTATGTCAAGTCCCACAAAAGTCTCATTTTCAACTTACTTCAGCATCTATATTAATTTGGATAAATCTTGTTAACAATCCAGTAGTAGTAAATGTGGTCATTCTTTTTCTAGGAAATTTAATCAGATGAATTTCCTAAGATGCTCTTTTTTTTTAATACTCACTCAAGGATATTTTCCCATTGATTTTTAGAGAGAGTGGGAGGGAGAGGGAAAGACAGACAGAAACACCAATGTGAGAGAGACATATAGATTGGTTCCCTCCTGCATGCCCCTGACAGGGCTGGGAGCCTGCAAACACGATATATACCTTTGACTGGAATCAAACCTGGGACCCTTCAGTCTGCAGGCCAACGCTTTACCCATTGAACAAAACCGGCTAGGACTAAGCTCTTCATTTTAAATGCAGGGTGGTTTGTGTCTCTCCTCTATTCCTTACCTTCCCTGCTTTTTATATACCATCTCCAAAAAAGTCAAATACTCCCTTGAGCAAAACATTATCTTTTTTTTAATGCATGTTTAGTATGTTTTATTTTTTAATATTTATTAAATTGACTGGGGTGACATTGGTCAACATGGACATAAAATACAGATTTCAGGTATGGGTTTCTATGTTACAAGATCTGTATACTGCACTGTGTGCCCACCACCTTACTGTCACCTTCCATGAGAATCCCCTTTCTCTACCAACCCCCAATATTATCTTTTATAGACATTTCTTATCAAGTCAGTAAACTTATTAGTGACATACTCAAATTTCTATAAAGATTCAAGAAACATTCTTCCTCCTTTTTATTGTTTCCTTTTCATTATTACCAATTTAAAAACAATTAGGGATACTCAACCTGAAAGAATACTTTCACAATGAAATGAGAACCTGCCATTAGAATACGTCCATTTTTTCTCCAAATACTAGATGTGTAGTGTGCAAAAGCAGTCATTATCTACAATCAAATTTCCTCTAGAGCAGTGGTTCTCAACTTTTCTAATGCTGTGATCCTTTAATACAGTTCCTCATGTTGTGGTGACCCCCAACCATAAAATTATTTTTGTTGCTACTTCATAACTGTAATTTTGCTACTGTTAATGAATCGTAAAATGAAAATATCTGTGTTTTCCGATGGTCTTAGGCTCTTCAGCAGTGGTTCTCAACCTGTGGGTCGCGAAGACAAAAGTTTTTAAAGCTACTAAAAGTGCAAAAGGCAAAGCTACAAAAAGTCAACACTATCCAAACTTGTCTTTAGCACTCAAGAACTCTTCAGCTGAGGGCTAAAAATACACTGCAGTACAGAAGGGAAAGGGCTTTGAGAGCGCTTGTGTGAAAACTGAACTATCAACAGAGGGCTGCCAACTGCTACCTGCCCTCTCTTGCATTGGCACAGGCTTCTCAGGCATTTTCTGAGAAGCCCAATGCCCCTGGAAGATTAATGGGTCACAATTTCCACCTGAATAAAAAAATCAAAATACTGCTACAACTCAGGTAAACTTGACATTTATAAAATAATTCTCAAAAACTTTGTTTCTAGGCAAATCTACAACCCCCTTCAAAAAATTAGTTTTATAAAGAAAATTAAATCATATTCTCAAGAATTGTGTTTACAAGTTAGCTCATTAAAACCAGATATAACCACTCAAACTTGGTCATAAATCACATAAACATCTTTACAAATACAAAATTATCATCTTCAAATGATAAGATTACTTAATCAACCTTCTAAATGTAGCTCTACATCCTAAAGAATGTTTTCCCTTAAGCTGTTTTACATTCAGACTTCGGAAAAACCTCAATGACCCAAAAGTGTTAAAAGAAATAATATGTTTTTTAAATAATTATAATTTTAACTGATGAACAAAATAGATCCAGAGTAATAGAAGCCTGGATCAGACTGTTGAACCACAGAGGAAAAGAGGGGGAGGGAGGGTGGATGAGAAATCAACCAAAGAACTTATGCATATATGCATAAGCATGGACACAGACAATAGGGTGATAAAGGCCGGGGTGAAGGGTGGGGGAGGGCTAGAAGAGGTCAATGAGGGAAAAAAGGAACATATGTAATACTTTCAACAATAAAGATTTAAAAATAATAATAATTATAACTTTATTACTTATCATCTTAAATATATTCTTAATATATACTTAGAAAACCAAAATGCAAATAAATGCACAAACTATAATTGGTAAGGAAGAACATGAGATACAAAGTGAATTTTTATTGAACTTCTATAAAAATCTGGTTCCAAAATTATATATGTAATCTCACACTATTTGCTTGTGTGTATAAATATTTACTGGTACACACACATTTCCAATAAAACTCCACTAACTTATAACAGGCAATAGTGATGTAGCAATATAAAAAACAAAAACTAGGTGAAAGTCAAACAATGGAAAAAATTAAACCTTCAGAGCTTCCATTAGTCATCAGAATTATCTTACAAGTCTCTTTGATTTGTGATGGAGAACTGAAGATTTGAAACAGCAGTAGTCAAACTTATTGGACTTTTAACAATATCTAATTTTGAATTCTTTTGCCCCATTTCCTCCTACAACTGCTGTATAAAAGTGGGCCAAAAAAGTGGGTTTATAGCTGTGAGTACGCAAAACAGTTTATTATCTTCCATAGGAACGTCAGTAAACCTACTTTTGCCCACCCCGTGTAATTACTTTTAATGAAGTAAATATAAGTTTTTCTGATAATCTTCAAACACCCTTAAAATAAAACTGGAGATTCTGATACTACAGTATGCCTTAAGAGGTGAGAAAACACTGCTTGGTAATTTCAAGCCCTCTATTTTTATAGAAATAAGTGACTAATTTTAAGGTAAAGTTAATGTCTATATTCCAGAGCAAACTGGAAGACTGAATGTCTGCAAACATTACAAAATCAAAGTTAACTTTTAAGTCATATCAATCAGTTTTGGGGGAAAAGTGTTAATATGTGTAAACAACTGAAAACTTATCCTAAAATATATGTACCAAGAGTGCAAAAATAAATGCTGTCAACCTAGAGCTAGCCATCCCTACCAACAAAACAGCTCCAACCCTTCCTCATGAGTGTGCTCCCTTTTCTAGAGTCTTCCACTGAAGTCCCAGGCAACCAGGCAACGCAGTCGGCTCTACTAACTCCACAGCAGGCAGGCCCACTGATGGATCTGAGCCATGATCTTCAATCAGGAAAGAAGCTATCAGGAGACCCACAGCACCCTCAGGTTTGTCCTCACTCATGAGAGAAGAGCAGGAGCCACAGCTGCTTCCACACCGCCTCACTCGGGGCCTAGGTACTATCAATGAAGCATCAGTGGTGAAGCACTGAACAACCAACCAGGATCAACTTAAGTGAGCCCACCTAAGAGCAGGCACCAATTCTACTCATTTCTGTACCAATAATCTTCCTCACTTTATGAGACCTAGGTGTCCAATATGTGCTTTGTGAATGAATGTATAAAACTGTCTTGAATCCCAAAAGCTGGAAAAGAATGAAGAGGGCCTCCCAGAGAGGGAGAAATAAAGAGACATGTGAGAAAGTAGTCATAGTATGACATAGTAGTGAAGGCAACCCAAAGTAGAAATATATGTGGTCCTATGTTAGATTCTTCCCTGTGTATTAAAGTCAGCAACGCTGCAAACGTATCATTCCTGTAACAATGGGAAAGAGACAGGACCATTTAAACAATCTAACGGCATTTTTAATCTACCTACAAAGCTATTTATAGACAATGTGTACATATTTTAAACTTAATAAAATGTTTCTCTTGTTTAATGCATGCATTTTTGTTTAAATTTTATGTAAATAAATAAAAACTAAAAATTACATTATTAAAAAGAAATATTTTATATTAGAAGGTAAATGAAAGTTAAAAATTATCTTACGTTAAAATTAAAAGATAACATAAAACAGCCATGGCCGGTTTGGCTCAGTGGATAGAGCGTCGGCTTGCAAACAGAGGGTTCCAGGTTGGATTCCAGTCAAGGGCACATAACTCAGTTGCAGGATCCTCCTCAACTTGAGCTCTGGCTGGGACTCATGCAGAAGGCAACCAATCGATGTGTTTCTCTCACATTGATATTTCTCTGTCTTTCCCTCTCTCATCCATTTTCTCTAAAAATCAATGAAAAAATATCCTCAGTGAGGATTTAAAAAAAAAAAAAAGCACAGGACAAGTTGTAACTTCATTACAAATACATCATATATGTATGTTCATTATGGGAAGGGTATTATACACTATTATTTTTTCTGATTGATTTGAGAGTGAGACTGACTAATTTGTTGTCCCACTTATTTATGCATTCACTAGTTGCTTCTTATATGTGCCTAACCAGGAATCAAACCCACAACCTTTACTATGGGGTAATGCTCTAACCAGCTAAGCTACCCAGCCAAGGCTATACACTATTATTATTTTAAGGTAAGAAAAGGATGATAATAATGGGCCAATTCTTAAAAAATTATCCCAGAGAATAGGTACCCACTCTATTACTCATTATATATCATTGGTGAACCACTCAAGAAATAAATCTTTGCTAACTACATTTCAAAGGAGGTCAGTGTTCAACCAAAAGAAATTAAGCATTTGATTCCATCAGAAAATTTAAAAACAGAAATGTTTTCTTCAGGTTAAACTTTGTTCCCTTTGAATTTTAAGAATAATACATATTAGGGGATTTAAAATATACAGCATGCTAACTATAGGTAAGAATATATTATAGCCCTAGCCGGTTTGGCTCAGTGGATAGAGCCTCAGACTGTAGACTGAAAAGTCTCAGGTTCAATTCTGGTCAAGGGCACATACATGCCTGAGTTGCAGGCTAGGTTCCTGGTGGGCGGCATGCAGGAGGAAGCCAATCACTGACGCTCATCTTTGATATTTCTATTTCTCTCTCTCCCTCTCCCTTCTACTCTCAAAGCAATAAAAATATATTTTAAAATATATGTATATTATATACTTAAAGAATAATTTTAAATGTTCACACAAAAATTAATTATGTGAGGCGATGGAAGTGTTGACTAATTCTGTTATTATCATTTCATAATATATGTGTGTCAAATCAACACACTGTACACATTAAGCTTACACAATGTTAATTGTCAATTGTATTTCAACTAGAGGCCCGGTGCACAAAATTCATGTACCCAAGGGTTCCCTCAGCCTAGCCTATACCCTCTCCAATCCAGAACCCCTCAGAGGATGTCTGACTCTTAATTCTGGACTGCTGGTTCCCAATCGCTCACCTGCCTGCCTGCCTGGTTGTCCCTAACTGACCCCCTGCTGGCCTGATCGCCCCTGTCTCTGCGTGCCAGCCTGATCACCCCTAACTGCCCCTCCTGCCAGCCTGGTCGCCCCTAACTGCCCTGTTGACAGCCAGGTTGCCCCCAATTGCCCTCTCCCTGCCGACCTGCTTGCTCCTAATCCCCTCCCACCAGCCTAATAATCCCTTATTGCCCCCACTGCTGGCTGGTCACCCCCAACTGCACCCCTCCTGCTGGCCTGGTTGTCCCTAACTGCCCCCCCACCAGCCTGGTCGTCCCACACAGCCTGCTGTTCAGCTGTTGGTCATCCTTCACTAACTCCCCTGCCAGCCTGCTGTTCGGTCGTTACTGTGAGGGTGTCCTGATCAATTTGCATATTACCCTTTTATTAGTATAGGTAGGCTAGGAGGGGAAAGAACTAATATATATAGAAAAGTTGACTCAGTTGTTGAGCATCTGAACCAGGAGGTCACAAGTTCAATTCCCAGTCAGGGCACATGCCCAGGTTGCGTGCTTGATCCTCAGTGGGGCATGCAGAAGGCAGTCGATCAATGATTCTCTCTCATCATTGATGTTTCTATCTCTATCTCTATCTCTCTCCCCCTCTCCTTACTCTCTGAAATCAATAAAAATATATTGGGGAGTTGGGAAGAAGCAAAGACACTTAAAAAGAAAAGTGATCAGTCTTCCCCACTCTATGGATAAATAAGCAGATGAAACTAGTTACATTTTATTTTTATATTTTTATGTTAACTAGAGAATAGTCTCCTTGGGTTGGGATTTTTTTAAACTGCATTTTATACAATGATAGTTAAGCTTAAAATGCATTTGTTTTAGCTTTATAAATGTTGCTTTTTAATAGAAACCATATTCTGTATTCTATGAAGACTAGTGTAAGAATATAAAACACTAGTCTATTTTGGGGGATGAGAGAGCCAGGAGGAACAAGCTTTGTTTTAAAAAATAATAATAATAAAATGCATTAAATGTATGGTTTAAATAAATAATGTTAAAGCATGAGACCTCTGATACAGTTATATACTTTTTGCAATACAAATTTAAAAGTGAGCTTTCCTCAACTTATGACCTAACATAACATAAATTATAGTAAGTTCAAATACCTGTGTATATCCTTCTAAAACTATCTACACATGAACACCTATATACCCACACACGTTTCTAAAGCTGGCATATCTTTCTATATCTATATACATCTGAATATAAAGGGTGTCCCCTAAAAATATATATACACTTTTATGCCAAAACTGGTTTGGCTCAGTGGATAGAGCATCGGCCTGCGGACTGAAGGGTCCCAGGTTCGATTCCGGTCAAGGGCATGTACCTTGGTTGTGGGCATGTCCCCAGTGGGGGGCGTGCAAGAGGCAACTGATCGATGTCACTCTCTCATTGATGTTTCTGACTTTCTATCTCTCTCCCTTCCTCACTGTAAAAAATCAATGAAATGTATTAAAAAAAATGTATATACACTTTTAACTTCCGATAGCTCAATTTTTAAAATGAAATGTGTTTTAATAAACACTGCTTTTATAATTATTCAAAGTGTGTGTATACATTTTTGGACTATATATGTGTGTGTGTGTGTGTATTCTATTTCAATTTCAAATGAAAATAAGAACAAATTTTTTTTACATTTGGAAAAAGAATGAAAAATGGAAGCTCTTTTAATGTAAAGTTGCCATGGCTGGTTAGTTAAATAGTAGACACATTCCCAATACCAAGATGGATATGAAAGAAATAAGTAGCATAGTATCATAAAATGTATAGCTTACTTTGTGCCTTTTCACAGAAGTTTATCTGAAAGCCTAAAGTAAAAGAGATAAGTTCCAGTTCATTTACTGTAAATCAAACAAACCAAAATTAGAACATGACATTGCATTTTTATATTACATTTTTAATAAAACTAATTTAAGAACAATTCAAATACATAACCCCCACCATCACAAATGTAACTATAACACGATTCTTTAATTCAGCTTTCTCTGATGTAGATGTACTTTTATAGAACTGAAATCAAGTTTAAATTTTAAGAGTTACATTGTCTTCACCTTTATTTTTCAAATCTATTCAATAAAAAGAATAGCTATTAACCTTTGGAAGCTAAGAGTATTTTTTAAGATAGATCTGTCAATTCTTTCATCCTGTAAATTCAAAATATTATTTTATTAATTCAAATTACTAACTTAGAACCGCTCATGATTACTACCTATGATTCAAAAACTTTAGTGGTTCATAAATTGTGAAACCTAAACATTTTCTAGCCAATTAGCTATCTCTAAATGACAAGACAATGAACTATTTCAGAGGTGCTGAAATTCTCTAGAGTAGGTCTGATTTAAAAAGAGACCATGTCCCTAGGAATGATAAGACAGAGTAGGAAGTTAGTTATAAGGACTTCTCCTTAGAAACATGAAGACATTTTCCAAAACCAATTGAATCTAGTTGTACCTTATGCATACAATGTATACAGATATATATATATATATATATATATATATATATATATATATTTACTTTTTTTTTTTTTTTGTAAAATACACCCAGTTCAAATAAGCTATTTAAAATAAACACCTTCTGCCAAAACCGGTTTGGCTCAGTGCAGAGAGCATCGGACTGCGGACTGAAAGGTCCCGGGTTCAATTCCAGTTGGGGGCACGTACATTGGTTGTGGGCACAACCCCAGTGGGGGGCGTGCAGGAGGCGGCTGTTCAATGTCTCTCTCTCATCAATGTTTCCAACTCTCTATCCCTCTCCCTTCCTCTCTGTGAAAAATCAATAAAAATATACTTAAACACCTTCTCTGCCCAGCAGTGTGGCTCAGTTGGTTGAGCAGCACCAAGAGGTTGCTGGTTCAATTCCTGGACAGGGCACATGCCAGGTTGTGGGCTCAATTCCCCTGGGGGCTTGCGGGAGGCGGCCAATTGATGTTTCTGTCTCTCTCCCCCTCTCCCTTTGTCTCTCTCTAAAAATCAATATTAAAAAGTTAAAAGTTAAAAAAATAGTAATTTCAAATAATTCTCTCACCCACTTAGTTTATTCAGAGAATAGCTGGTTTTCTTAGTAGTCTACCTATGCCTGTGTGTATTACTGCTTTGGGGAACAAAACAGAGAAAGTAAATTTAGAATGAGTATCACTCAAGCTTGTATTTATACAAACTCAGTCAAAACTTGAGGAAAAAGAACCAGAACTAAAGGAAGAATGTGTGTAAGTAGTCTTTCCCATCTAGTCTGAAAGTGCTTGGAATTCTAAAAAGATGTAGAAAATCTGAAAAATGCTAATGTGTAGCTACTTTGACAGGAAGGTACTTTGGTGCACAACTTGGGCATGTGCCCTGACCAGGAATCAAACCGAGCTCCTAGCTCATGGGTCAATGCTCAACCACTGACCCACACGGGTCGGACTAAGCCCACTTTTTAAAATTCTTATAAATTCTCAAAATGTGAAGTTCTGCCAGTACAGAAACAATTCAAGTAGCTAAAACAGAAGGGGGCGAAATTCTCGAAGCAAAACTACAGACTTGCTCTTTTTACTTAATTATGGATGAAGTAACCCGGTAAATGGACTCTAAGCCTCATCTCAACATCCATGTCTGCAGTACTTCTCACTCAGAAAAAATTTTCTAAACTGCTAACTGACCCAGAGTCCACCAGGCAGGCAAGGGCTAAACTAAATGGAACATAATTGCTCACCTTTTCCTTGGAATTCTGCTTAATCTTATCAATTAAATCAGATTAAAAGCTATGTAGCTAAATCTTTCTAGACCACTAAAAGACTATGTATATACAGACTCTCTATATGACTATATATATAAAGAGGTTTTATGTATGTATGAAAAAGCACCTGCAGAGATCAGAAAGTTGGTGCTCGTAGTACCAATTTGGAAAGTACCCAATAGCTCTCCTACCTCATCAAACACAAAGGACAGGGAGGGCTGTAGGGGACAACCAGCATTCTTGTAAAAAGAAAGATGGAGTGGGAAAGTAATGCTGAGAAAACCTTTCACTAGCCTCAAATTAATAAAAAACAACTTTGTGGCTATGCTACAATTAGTCCATTAACACTCATTCACAGATGTTCAATTTTTTAGGTCTCCTGGTATCAAAAATTCTGTCTAAATGCTATTTTTCCATTTATATTCTTCAAGTCCCACGTGTCCGGAAGTACTAAATATCAGCTGAATCTGTTGCTAATAACCAGTTATTTCTTGAAGTCTTAAATGCCTTACTCTTTTTTATCCTGTTGTTACCAGTACCCTGGGACTTAACTTCACACGATCCTCTCCTTCAAATTTGAGTCTCATTTTCTCTGGCTCCAAACAAGTTTATTTTCATTAAATCAAGATGTATTGGGCAACCCTAGCCAGTGTGTTCAGTTGGTTAGAGCATCATCCCATGCACTGAAGAGTCTCAGGCTTGATTCCCAGTCAGGGCACTATATTCAGGTTGTAGGTTTGATCCCTGGTAGGGGGGTGTGCAGGAGACAACCAATTGATGTTTCTGCCTGCCTCTCTCTCTCTCTCTTTCTCTCTGTCTCCCTCTCCCTTCTTCTCTTTCTAGAATCAATTAAAGAAAAACGGCACACACGCAAAAAGAAAAAAAAATTATATATATATATATATCTCCTCAGGTGAGGATTAAAAATAAAATGATGTAGCCAAAACCGGTTTGGGTCAGTGGATAGAGCGTGGGCCTGCGGACTGAAGGGTCCCGGGTTCGGTTCCAATCAGGGGCATGTACCTTGGTTGCGGGCACATCCCCAGTAGGGAGCGTGCAGGAGGTGGCTGATGGATGTGTCTCTCTCATCAATGTTTCTAATTCTCTATCCCTCTCCCTTCCTCTTTATAAAAAATCAATAAAATATATTTTTTTAAAATGATGTATTGGGCAGAGTGCTAGCTAGTATGGCTATAAAAGAAATAAAGCTATGTGGGGCTTTTTTTCCCCCCTTTTTTTGTCATTAGGCCTCTCACAGCCTTTTTCCCATGTTTTCCCCTCATTCTCACCCTATTACCTATCTTGAGAGCCCTTAAGTTGGCCATACCTTGAAATGTACAATTGACTGTATTTACCAAGTAAAGTGAGATTGTCCATATTGGCTTACAAGGCTGTTTAGAATTAGTGTAAGCATATACAAAAATAAAGGCAAACAGCAGAAAATGAAATGAAGAATTCCAGGAGACCAGAGGGTTCTAGTTACAAGTATGAACTTAAATCATAATACTGTCTCAGAATTTGAAAACAGTGTGTGAACACCTAATTTTGCTTGATTAATTATCCTCATGGGGTGTTCCAGTTAGCCCCGTTCTCCTTGCCTGGGTTGATGGAATAACCTAGAGAGGTGCAGCAAAGCAGAGGCATAAGTGGTTTCCCACCTTCTCTGTAGTTCCTTAGGGTTCTCTGGACATCCTGGATTTTAGCACTACTGAAAATGGATGTGAATACAGAATAAGCCCACATTAATGTAAAAAAATCAGAGCTGCCTTACTGGGTCATGCCCAGAGACCAATCCACCAAGTCTTCCTTCTGACACAAGCATGAAAAGTCTAGTTGTTTGCTACCTTAAAGTTTCAACCTCAAAATGTTGGCATGTGTCTTAAACTGCAAAATCATTGCGTTTATCATTCAGCTAACAATTTATCTAAGCTTGTCCAAAATGTCTATTTCCGTGATACTTACAATGAACTCCACACGATTTATTTCCTGCTGTTCTATTTATCTTTTCTTGCACCTCTCTCAAATTTAAAAGGGAATCACCTTAATTTAGTAACTCTAGGTTGTCTGCATCATCCAGAACCATTCATGATTTTATAAATATTAGTCAAATATACCAGTTCTTTTTCCTCCCTGTAGCCAGTGACTTACTCTGGTTAGGTAACTTTAATGTTATATTATTATCTCAAGCCTTTTTTCTTTTTGATTTTTTTAGATAGAAGGGAAAGAGAAACATCAATTTGTTGTTCCACTTTTTTATGCACTCACTGTTTGATTCTTGTATTTGCCCTGACCTTGGATAGAACCTGGAACCTTAGCATCTCAGAACAACGTTCTCACCAACTGAGCTACCCAGTGAGGACCTCAAGCTTTTTCAGTGAAGCCTAGGACACCCAGGGAGAGTATTAACATCTATAAGCCTCAATTCTCTCATCTGTAAAATAGAAAAGTACTACACAAATGTGTTTTGTGATAATTAAGGAAGGCAATATATCTAAAATGTCCAACACAGAGCCTGGAATAAAGTAGGTTAATATTATCATAGTCATTACAATTCCTGGCCTCTCCCTCCGGTGAGCAATGATTGTGGCACCTTTCCTACCAGACCAGCTTAACCTACACCAAGCCAGTCTCTCCCTCTCCTTACATTCCCAGTCATCTTAAGACAGTTAAAAAGGAAGAACTCTGGAGAGCATGGGGAGTCCCAAACCACGCTCTACACTTGGTTTTCTTTCCTTTTTTTTTAATAAATTATTTTTTCCTCACTCAAGGATTTTTTGAGAGAAAGAGGAGGGGGGAGAGGGAACGATGTCAATGTGAGAGAGAAACATCATTGGCTGCCTCCTGTACGAGCCACAACCAGGATGAAACTGGTATGTGCCATAATCCAGAATCAAACCGCTACCTTTTGGTATAACAGACAACGTTCTAATCAACTGAGCCACTCAGCCAAGGCTCTCTCCATTTCTGTTATAGCCCTTTTTAGTGTCCTGAGGACTCTTAACTCCAAAAAGGAGATACTTCACAAGGTTCCCTGACAGGAACCTAAACCAAATATCAGGGATACTGGCAAACATTAGGGGAACCACTTAATGTCTTTATTTTTTAGCAAAGCCAGGCAATGAACAGACACAGGCATGTCAAAAATATAGCAGAGCTATCTCTGGCAACACTTACCTTGTCTCTCCTTTTTAAAATTTGGAGTGATGCCAAGACCAGTTTGGCTCAGTGGATAGAGCGTGGGCCTGCGGGCCTAAAGGTCCCAGGTTCGATTCCGGTCAAGGGCATGTACCTTGGTTGCAGGCACGTCCCCAGTAGGGGGCGTGCAGGAGGCGGCTGATGGATGTTTCTCTCTCATCAATGTTTCTAACTCTCCATCCCTCTCCCTTCCTCTCTGTAAAAAAAAAAAATAAATCAATAAAATATATTAAAATAAATAAAATAAAATTTGGAGTTTTTGGTAAGATGAAATATGGTATGAAAAAAAACTACTGTGGTATCCACTTCAATCATCTTTCCTTTCCTGATCGATGTATTGATCCTCAAGAATCAAGCTGTGACTGCTATCTTCTTTCAAAAGGTCCAGCTTGAGTTCTATTTAACTACTGGCCAATGCTCCCTTTCACTGTATAGCAAAGTTAGGCCAATCTTATCGCTCCTTGCCCTTGAATCCTGTCTGTAAGTATCCATTAATTCCCAAACCTAAAAGTATAGAGAGATACATGAAGACTTTCTGGAGTTGGGGGTGAAGGGCTAGAAGTTACCCCATGCCCATAAGCAGATGGCAGACTTATCCAGAATGGCAACATATGTTATTAACTCTTACGCTAAATGGATTCCTTTTATATACTATATACAGTACTCAAAGAGTTCTATTACCTTTCATTTCTACACTGACCTCTTGGGCCTCAAGGCCTAATTAAACTTTTCTACTTATTTGTAAATTCCCAGTCAAAATGTCTCCAAATTCAAAATGCAACTGGAAACCCTCCAACAAGTTCATATCTGATTCATACAGGAGCATCAGGAAGCACCATAGCTCCAAAATCAACCCAAGTGTGGCTGAATGCTTAGAGTTACACCCCTAACTGAAACCTAAAGTGATCTTTCCCTTCTATTCCGGAATCTGCATCAGTTCTGGCAAAGATTCTTCTCTCAGCTCTGAACAGTTAAAATGAGCCCTAGCTGGTTTGGCTCAGTGGATGGAGTGTCGGCCTGCAGACTGAAGGGTCCTACTAGAGCAAATTACTTAACTTAAAAGTCAGTTTCCCTGCCGAGACAGGTTTGGCTCAGTGGATAGAGCATCGGCCTGTGGACTGAAGGGTCCCAGGTTCGATTCCGGTGGGGGGCATGTGCCTTGCTTGCGGGCACATCCCCAGTGTGGGGCGTGCAGGAGGCGGCTGATCGATGTCTCTCTCTCATTGATGTTTCTGACTTTCTATCCTTCTCCCTTCCTCTCTGTAAAAAATCAATAAAATATATTTTTTAAAAAAAGTCAGTTTCCCAATCTATGCAAGAAGACTATGCCCAACTACCCTTTAACAGATGCATAAGAGCATCAAATTAGGTAAGGATAGAGAAAAAGAGCTTTCTTAATGATTAATTTCCCATTATAAGTCTGAATTAAAGTTTCACAGGTGGTATCATTTGGGCCATCTCTATCTTCCAGAGGAGGAGACTGAAAAAGAGATTGACCTGGATTATGCATGATGGAGTTAACTATGATTTCCAGACCCCAAAAAATAAGAAAAATTCTATGGGACCAAATCAATCTTGCTTCTCAGATTGAGTAAAAGAAACATTAATTTTAAAAAGAGAACTTCACAATGCCCTAGCTCAGTGGTCAGCAAACTTCTGCTTGCCAGCCACGGTTTGCCACTCTGTTGACTAATGAGTTTGCTGATCACTGACCTAGACTCTGGATTCCAATAATTACAGGCTGTTGTCGTTCCTTGTAATTAAGTCCCTATCCCAGTGGTCGGCAAACTTATTGGTCAAACTTATTGCAGACCACTGTCCTAGCCATTTGGTTCAGTGGATAAAGAGTCAGCCTGCAGACTGAAGGGTCCAGGGTTCAATTCCAGTCAAGGGCACATGACCAGGTTGTGGCCTTGATCCATGCAGGCAGCAGGCAATCAATGATTCTCTCTCATCACTAATGTTTCTATCTCTCTCTCCCTCTCCCTTCCTCTCTGAAATCAATAAAAATGTTTTTTAAAAAAGAACTTTATGAAAAAAGAACACATGACTCAAAATAAAGGATTAACTAATATCCTACCTTCAACAACTTTCAGCATAAATTCACTGTGATAAGATACATTAAAGGGAAATGTTATAAAAGAAGTATACTTAAAGCAACATATTTTTCTACTTTTTAATTTTTAACACTAGGACCCTGGCCAAGTGGCTCAATTGGTTGGAGTGTTGTCCCATACATCAAACAATGGTGAATTCAATTCCCTGTCAGGGCACATACCTAGGTTTCTGGTTCAATCTCTAGTTGGAGCAAGTACAAGAAGCAACTGATCAATGTTTCACTCTCACATCAATGTTTCAGCTTTCTCTCTCCCTCCCTCTCTCCCATTCCTCTCTCTCTAAAAATCAATAAACATATCCTCAAGTGAGAAAAAAAGTGAACACTAGGGTTGCCCTCATTTTTAAGGGAACATAGAGTTAATGCAATATGTGCTTTCAAAGGGAACTAATTTTCTGAGCTGGAATGGTATTGGGTTATAGTAAATAAATGGTAAAAGAAATAGTGTGCAACACAGAGAAAAGCAAGCAATTCTAGGATTTAGAACTATGTATAACCATGTCCACACAATTCAGTTCTTTAAAATTAAGATAAAGACACCCTCCTGTGGTTTTTGAAAACCACAGACTATCTGGTGAATAGTCCAATAGTATCACACATAGGGCATCTCATACATATTGTATATATTCCAATATTATTGTAAGAAAAAGCATATTGAGCCAAGACCGGTTTGGCTCAGTGGATAGAGCGTCGGCTTGCAGACTGAAAGGTCCCAGGTTCTATTCCGGTCGGGGGCATGTACCTTGCTTGCGGGCACATCTCCACTGTGGGGCGTGCAGGAGGCGGCTGATCGATGTCTCTCATCGATGTTTCTGACTTTCTATCTCTCTCCCTTTCTCTCTGTAAAAAATCAATAAAATATATTTAAAAAAAAAAGAAAAAGCATATTGATTTTAAATATTCACTTTTTCTTAACAGATATGCTTCATTACACTTGAAAGTTTTATGTTTTTTAAAAGTAGAATCTCATTATCATATTGTCACTTCAATTGATATTTATAATATGTTCAGTTGACATTTATAAAATGTTCATAAGTTTTGTTACACATCTATATTTGAAACCTAACAAGAAAAAAATAACTATTTAAACCAGCATATTAAGAGAATCAGAGGCACCTACAACATATTCTGTATTTCCTATAACAAGTACTTTACAAATGCCTCCATGTTTTTCAGAATCAATTATTGATTCTGAGCAATTTTTTAAATTTTAAAAAATTGACATTTCTTAGTTATATATTTCCCTGCTTTTTCTTCTACAATAAATTTAACCTCTTGTGTTTATGAGGTCTTCTAAATCTATTACATTTTAAGTGACTAGTAACTAACGCAGGTTATATCACCTCTGATAATTCTTATATACTTACTATTTTCAAAGCACTTTCACATGCACTACTCTAATGTGATTCTCATGATAGCCCTATAAGGTAGATATGAACCCTATTTTAACAGATGAAATACTGAGTTCAGAAAAGGTAGGTAATTTCCCTAAGGTCACAGAGCTTGTATATGGCAGAACAGTTACCTGAACCCAGGTAGAATAAAGGTTCATCCAGCATATTCTGCGGGGGAATGCTCAATAATGAAAAAATGGAAATCAACAGGTTAGAGAGAAGGATAGAACCCATTAATAATGAAGCTGAAGAAACTGTGAGTGGATCATGAGCGGTTAGGGACTCGTCTATTAATAATGAAAGAGACCATTAATGAGACCATTATAAACAAAAGTATTGTTGCTTTTACCAATGATGATAGCTAACATGTCTAGCAAGCACCCTTACTATATGCCAGTCCCATGCTTAAATTTATATGTATTCTCAGAGTACCAGTAAGGTAAACATTAATCCTACTTTCCAATTGAGAAATTGTAGCTTGAAGAGGTTAAATATCTTGCCCACATTCTCAAATATCCGAAGTCCTGATATGGGATTCAAATCCAGGACTCCAGAGCTCTGGCTCTTAAGATTATGATATTAAGAAAACAATACTTCCCAGCCTGGCTGGTGTGCTCAAGTGGTTGAGCGTTGACCCATAAACCAAGAGTTCTTGGGTTGGGGGCTCAATCTCCAATAGGGGCATGTAAGAGGCAGCTGCTGGTCAATGATTCTCTCTCATCATTGGTATTTCTATTTCTCTCTCACCTTTTCTCTCTCTCTGAAATCAATAAAAATATACTTATGTTTAAAAAAAAAGCAGCAGCAGCAGCAGCAGCAGCAGCAGCAACAGCAAATAATACTTCCTAACCCAGACCATTGGATCTGGACCACTCCTGAGTCACAAACATCAAGTACGGTCCAAGCTGGGAAAAGGTGTGCAGGGTTATCCAGTGCCCCATGCAGTGCTTATCACACAAAAGGATCTCCAATATCTGTTATATGAAATGTCTTCCATAACAACTCCCTGAAAAGTAATGTCATGGTGGCAAATAGAAGCAAACTGTGGGATGAGGGTGTAAATACAACAAACAAACATCTTTTAGGGACCTTCTCTATGAAGTTTGATCTAAAGCTAAAGGTACAGTATTTGGTAGATGAAGTATTGGACGGTAGGCTTTAATATTACAAAACAAACAAAAATGAGAGATCCTAAATTGCTGCTTAAGCTCATGTTTTATAACCTGAACTCAGCTAGACATCCTGAGAATTTCAAGCACTTCTCTTCATTCTGAATAATCAAAAGAGGTAATAATAATCAAGAACTGACATAATAGATCTCTGGATCAATTAAGCCTACACACAATATTGGTAAAAGAAAATTTATCAATAATTAAAGGAAAAGTTTGAAGCCTCCTCCCTTTTAAAGTGAGTTCAAGCTTATTAAAAAGTTTAGCTTACCAGTATACAAACACAGAGTTGAGGAAGGAAGACTAGAGAGCGTCAGAATAATACCTCAATGCAATGACTTCCTTTGAATTCCTAAGACTCTTCCAAGCTCTTTCCCACTTTAGAAACCTCACACAAATGGTTCTTTCTGCTGAGAATTGCAACTCTCTTCCCCCCCCTCACCCTAAACCTCTCCCCCAAAGACCACATTTTTATGTCACCCATTGTGGATAAGCAATACAATCCTAAATTGTCATTTTGCTGTTTCATCTCCCACCAACTAGACTGAAAAGCTATAAGGTCAGGAAACCCAAGTTGTATTTCAGCTGTATGCCATGATTTGCAACACAGTGGCATCCAATAACTAATTCAATCTGAACTAATTACCTGAGGGCCTGCACAGAAAGTGCCCTGAGCTCTGACATCATCCTCTCTATATATCTATCATTGTTCTTTATGTATATTAAAATCACCTCATGGGGAGGGTGACAGGATTATAAAAATGAATATAACCCTGTCTCTGCCTGAATCACACACGTTCTCATAAACATGAAATATTCAATAAATGCCGAACTTAACTAGACACACAGTTAAGAGAGACTCAGAAGGAAACCAGTAGGGAGATTTTAATAAAAGAATAACTATGGTCACACTACCAAGAGCACTCCAACTGATTCTGCTAATAATTTAGCTAAGCAGTTCGCTAAAGTTGTCAAGAGATTTCTCAGATTCCCTTTTAAAAAACAGCACTGCTCCTCGAAAAACTCAAGGAAATGGTCCTTCACAGGCGGGGGCCTGGTATTTTCACAGGACCGCTGTCAAGAGCCACACACAGCTAATAAGCATTTCCAGTGGGAAAGGCCATTAATTAGGAGGGCTGCCTCAGGTGTCCAGGCACTACACAGTGCACCTTGACCCATGCCTTCCTATTTCCTGTACCTCTCCACTAACCGAACCCACGCATTTTTTTCTGAATGCAAGGCTCAGACAGGGATCCCTGGGCCGGAATAAATGGCTGCTACCAGGCCAATGGCTGTCTCTCTCCCTTCCAGGTGGCACAGGCCCGAGCAACCCCCACCCCTCTCAGCTCGCAGAAACCCCACAGAAGTTGGGAAACGCAGGTCCGATAGGACCGCGGAGCCCGGAGGTCAACCGGGGTCCTGCTAAAGCTGGGGCCCAAGGGAACCAAGATGGCCCTGCGCGGGGCCGGGCGGCGGCGGGACCAAGCAAGGGAGCGGGCCGAGGGCCGAGGGCCGAGGGCGCGGGCAGGACGCCGCCGCCGCAACCCACGCAACCCACCTGGGCGCCCAGGGAGCGGAGCCAGGCCCCGCCGCCCCCGCCGCCACAACCCGAGCCCGCGTCCAGGGCAGGCGGGCGGGGCGCGCCAGGTAAGCCGCCGCGGCGGGGCGCTCCCGCCAGGTGGGCCGGGGACCGCGGGGCGTCGGGCAGGCCCAGGGCCGAGCTCGGGCGGAGGCCGCGGCCGGGGCCTGCGCGAGCCCAAGCCGGATCCGGGCCGAGCCGAAGCGGCAGGCCTGGCGCGGGAAGCCGTGGGGGTGAGCCGGGGACCGGCGCGGCGGCTTCGGGGGCTGCCCCTGCGGGTCGGGGGGCGTCCGCGCGGGGCGACAGGCCGCGACGCCGCCGACGGCCGCGCCGGGGAGCCAAGGTCGCGGCGCTGCCACACTCCTTACCCTGCATGCTGCTGACGGCCGGGTGGCCCGGCGCCGGGGACCCCACGGGGCCCGGGGAGCCGCTGCCGCTGCCACCCCCGGAGCCGCCGCCGCTCGGGCTCGGAGCCGCCATTGTTGGGAGTGAGGAGCCGAGCGGCGCCGCGGCGGCTGCAATGCAGCAAGCTCGGCCTCTTCTCGGCGAGGGGCGCGGCCTCCGCCCGTGGCCCCGCCCCCGCCCGCTGTGACCACGCCCACGCCCGGGCTGACGCGAGGCCGCGCCAGATGCGGAGTCCTGGATTCGCCCAGGTCTCGGGTGCGATCCGAAAAGGGGGCGGGCAGAAGTTCTGCAACCGGGCTAAAGCGGCTTGCTCAATTAGAAGAAGTATGTGTGCATTTGAGGGAATAAGAGGGTACCTAGCTTGCATCATTTCCACAGAGATCTGTGACCCCAGAAGTTTAAGAACCCACTTGTTAGATTTCAGAACCCAAAATCAGAATGGTAAAGCTGAAAGGGACCCCAGAGAGGACCCCAGGGGTCGGTCATGCTGCTTGTCTAAGCGATTACAGGGACTTTCCATAAGGGAGTTGGTTCTACCTCTGGTTCCATCTGAAGCTCCTGTTATGGTCTACCTAGCACCCTACCCTCTCTTTGCCTTTTTTTGGTGGGAGATGGGGTTCCCAAACTCATTCATCCCAAAATTACTGAATCAGAATCTACAATTTAATAATGTCCCCCAGGTAATATACATATATACCAGGGTCTCCTTCTCCAACCTCCTTTCACCCAGACTTTACCTATGCTTGGACTTCCTCATAGCACGTTGCAAATGTGTCCTCAATCAAAAGAGCCTGCTTTCTGATTCCAAACTCCACCTCAGCCATCAACTTCATTGCTCAGATGCTGGCAGTGGCTACAAATAGGAGCAATAAAGACAAATTGAAGGTGAGAGCGGGTAGGGGTCCTTAAGTGGAGAGCTTTCACATTCTCACCTGCCACTCTCCTCAGAGGGTTTGGCTGACTGAACAATATGTCCAAGTCCAAGTCATTATAAAAATGGCCAAATCCTCATCTAAGGAGTCAGTAGCCCACCTTGCTCTTGTTGGTCCTGGGGAATCCTAAATGTGGACTCCTTCAAGGAGAAATTTTACCAGAACCAGAAAGGGAAGTTTCCTATTTAGACTGTTCAGTGCAGAGTACAGAATAAATTTTCTATCTACATCATCTGCCTAGTGCTGATAGAAGAGACATAACACATGACAAAAGAAAAGGAGACATCCTGGCTCCCTACTAGTCTTCCCTGTTGGTAAAGATGGGTAGATGGCTTTCTTTTCTTTGGGGTTTACTTTTTAGTGCCTGGAGGAGTTACAATCAATAATCAAATGAAATTCTTCTTTCAAAACATCAATACAGCTTGCCAAAGATTAGAAAAGATTGATGCAAAAAAATAGAGTTACACACACCTTGCATTTCCATACTGTGGCATACTAGAAAAAGGCATCACTAGCCCCTTAGTTTGCTGGCAGATGAACCAAATGCAGGATCCTGTCATCACTAAGCTCCAGTTCCAGAATAACCAGATGCCAAATAGTTCAATTTTAACTATTTTCTGACACTTTATTCCAGCATCTGCCAATAGGGTTCCCCATCAGTTCCTGTTGTCTAAGTATCACTGTTGTGTGTATGTGTTCTCATTTCTTGTTTCCAGTTCCAAATCCCACCCTATTCTTTGATGTGGACAATTGACACATTCACAGTCTATATATTCAAAGTCGACAAGCCCCCTTTTTCAATTATACATATTTCTTTAATAAAAACTTACTGATTCTTTACTAGAAACCTAGAGGCAGTAGTACAGATTAGGCAACTACCAGAAAAAAATTTTCTTAAACATATAGTTTTCCAATATTGTTTTTGACTATGTATAGGTTACACTTAAATTTGTTCAAATGGAATTTAATAAAGTAAGAAAAACCTGATATAGTTAAATAAACTTAAATAAGAAAAATATATATAACAAATAAATTTAAGGAAAGCATTCAACCTAGGACATTCATTCAGGAAAATTAAAAGAGTGATATATAACTAATTTGGATTTTTTTTTTATTTAATAATATCTAATGCTGGATTTGTGACAAAACCCAGTTCGGCTAGAGTGGCTCAGTTGTTGAGTGTTCACCTATGAACCAGAAGGTCATGGTTCAATTCCCAGTCAGGCCACATGCCTGGGTTGCAGACTCAATCCTCAGTAGGGAGCTTGCAAGAGGCAGCCAAGCAATGATTCTCTGTCATCATTGGTGTTTCTGTCTCTCCCTCACCCTTCCTCTCTGAAATCAATAAAAATATATACGCTTGCCCTGACCCGGTTTGGCTCAGTGGATAGAGCATTGCCCTGCAGACTGAAGGGTCCCACGTTTGTTTCCAGTCAAGGGCATGTACCTTGGTTGTGGGTACATCCCTAGTGGGGGTGTGCAGGAGGTGGCTGATTGATGTTTCTCTTTCATTGATGTTTCTGACTCTCTATCCCTCTCCCTTCCTCTCTCTGTAAAAAAAAACAAAATCAATAAAATATACATATATATTTATATATACAGTGGTACCTCGAGATACGAGTTTAATTCGTTCCGTAACCTTGAGGCGTGGGAAACTATGAGACGCTCGAGTTGCGGTAAACTGGTGGGTCACACGCAGCTGGCCGATCCGCGCGATTACTCCTATCTCAAATGCTGCTCGTATTTCAAAGCAAAAATCGCTCGCTCGACAGCTTGTATCTCAAAAATCTCGTATGTTAGGGCACTCGTATCTCGAGGTACCACTGTATATATATGTATATATATATATATATTTAAAAAAACACTCATAGAACACTTGCATTGATGTTTGCATTATAAACTGATGGATAAGAGTCAGGAAAAAGAACCATCAATGAGCAAAATAAGGGCAAAATAAGAAAGGACTGATTTGTTCAAACTGATGAAGTTATAAGATTTTTACATTTTCATATTTTTGCTTTGCTCATATTTTTCTTATGGTTTTATGAAGTGTTTTTCTTAAGTATTTTATGGTTTGTTATAGACTGAATTGTGTTCCCCAAATATTTGTATGTTGACATCTTAACTCCCAATACCTCAGAAAGTTTTTATATTTGGAAATAAGACCTTTAAAGAGATAATTTGAGGTAAAATGAGCTCATATGAGTGGACCCCATTCCAATAAAACTGGTGTTCTTATAAGGAGACTAAGACACAGACAAACACAGAGAGGGAAGATGGGAGAAGGGGCCATCTACAAGGAGAGAGGACTCAGAAGAAACCAGCCCACCAACACCTTTACCTTAGACTTCCATCCTTCAGATCTGTGAGAAAATGAATTTTTGTTGTTAAACCCACCCAGTCTGTGGTACTTTATTATGGCAGCCCTACCTAATTCACAAATGGTTCAAAAAATGAATGGCTTAAAAGGACTATAGCCTTTTTAATAATAATAATAATAATAGCAATTGGCATAATCTTTGGGGAGAAGGAAAGGCAATTAGGTAATGTGTATCAATAACCAGCAAATTCACATTTATAAGAGCTCTTTAGAAAAATCCCCAAATGAGCTTAAAATTTTTGGCTCTGTCATGTAGTGACTTTGCTTCCCACTAGCAGTGGTTCTCAAACTTTCTAATGCCTTGACCCTTTAATACAGTTCCTCATGTTGTGATGACCACCAATCATAAAATTATTTTTGTTGCTACTTCATAACTGTAATTTTGCTACTATTAATGAATCGTAATGTAAATATCTGTGTTTTCTGATGGTCTTAGGCGGCTCTACAGCTGCGGTTCTCAACCTGTGAGAGTTGCCTAAGCCCACTGGCAATATATATATATATATATATTGATTTCAGAGAGGAAGGGAGAGAGAGAGAGAGAAACATCAATGATGAGAGAGAATCATTGATCAGCTGTCTCCTGCATGCCTCCTACTGGGGATTGAGCCTGCAACCCATGCATGTGCCCCCTGATAGGAATAGAACCCAGGACCCTTCAGTCCACAGGCCAATTCTCTATCCCCTGAGCCAAACGGGCTAGGGCAAAAACATATTTTTCATGTTCCAAATAAATTAAAAGTAAGTTACAACTGGATTTCACCTTAAGATCCCAATTTCAGCCTCTGAGAAGATAATAAGGGCCCGACACTTCTATTTGGCTGGAACAATCATCAAGTATTCCCTGTAAGTGCTCAGCAGTGGGCTTTGAGCACAATCCATCTTCTATCCATTCCCAAATCACTGAGGGCTCAAGACCAGGCCATGCTTTTACCTCTCTAGGCAGAGGGCTACACGCTGAGCAGGTTTCTGGAAATTGGTTGAACATTGCATTTAATTGAAAATAAAGGGCAGGCAGGAAGTTTGACTGGTTTATGCTGTCAAAGAGAAGATATGATTCTCATCTGTTAAAACTATGCCTATAGCCTGTCCTCATATATTGTATTCTGTTTATCTGTTCTCACTAATTTTTTAAAGGCACTGAATTGGAAAAAAGAAAACAGTGAGCATGTCTTTGGCAGGGGGCTGAGGAAATGCAGCATGATTGACTGGAAAGGGGCAGGAAGAATCTTTGAAAAGTAATGATCATTCTTTACACCTTGATAGAGGCTTGGGTTACACAAATGTATGCACTTGTCAAATGCAGCAAATAATGCTGGGGTTTGTCTACTGTGATGTATGTAAATTATACCTTGAAAGAAAAAAACAATAAATATTGAACTCTAGTTAATAGCATAGATGCTAAAGTATTCAAAGTTATCTGCAATTTACTTTGAAATATGTCAATAACAAGATGGATGAATGAAAGAAAAGTGGGATAAGTTGGTGGATAGATATGTGCCAAAATCAGCAAAATGAAATGTTAATGGTAAAACCTAGGTGGTGGGTTGCCTGATTTTAAATACAATTTTTTCAACTGTATGTTTGAATTTTTCATAATATTAGGTAGAAATGAAAAACAATTTAAAATCTAAAAATCACACAAAAATTAAACATATTGCTAAATTATATTGCCCCCAGCTAAACTTACAAACCAAATAATAAAATATATATGATTACATATAAATTTGTCTAACTAATTTGTCTAGTTGCGTAGTTTTCTTATAAAAATCAGGACATATTGAAACTCCTCATCTAAAAGAAAGAAATCAGCAATAGCCAGTTTGGATCAGTGTATAGAGCATCAGCCTGCGGACTGATGAGTCCTGGGTTGGATTCCAATCAAGGGCATATACTGGTTGCTGGCTTGATTCCCAGCCCTGGTCGGAGTGCATGAAGGAGGCAACCAATCAATGTGTCTCTCTCACATCTCTGTCTCCTTCCCTTTCTTTAGACTCTCTCCAAAAATCAATGGAAAAAGTATCCGCAAGTAAGGATTAACAAAAACAACAACAAAAAAGGAACCAGTCTGGCCTGGCTGGAACAGCTCAGTGGTTGAGTGTGGATCTATGAACCAAGGAGAAACTGTTCAATTCCAGGTCAGGGCACATGCCTGGGTTGCAGGCTCAATTCCCAGTGTGGGGGATGCAAGAGGCAGCTGATCAATGATTCTTTCTCAGAATTGATGTTTCTATCTCTCTCTCCCTTCCCCTCCCTCTCTGAAATCAATAAAAAAAATTTTTTAAATAATAATAATAAAAGAAAAATCATCTTAGGTACAGCCATGCAGGGTCCTCATGTGTGAAGATATAGGTCGCCATGGGTTTGCATGAGGCCATACAAGCATCTCTGACTAACTCAATAGAATTTAATAACTACTTGAGGGAAGATATTATGGTTTTTGTTTTTGTTTTTGAGATTAAGTAGAAGTATCTGGTTTGAATTTAATAACATTTTTTGTTTCATTGGGTTTTTTAAAAAAGCTATATTGAGCTATATGTAATTCATATACCATATAATGAAGTGTACTGTTCAGTGAGTTTTAGTATAGTCATGGTGTTTGTACAACCCTCGTGATAAACAAATTTAAAATATTTTCATCACTCCTCCCAAAGAAACTCCATACCATTTGTAGTCTTTTTTTATTGGGCCCAACATCCCACACTCCAGCTTTAGGCAACCACTAATCTGCTTCATGTCCCCATTGATTTTCCTATTCTAGACATTTTATACATGGCCTTTTCTATCTGATTTCTTTCACTCAGGTTAACATTTTTATGGCTCATCCATATTGATAGCCTGTATCAGCACTTCATTCCTTTTCATGGCTGGCTAATATTCCATTGTATGAATATACCACTTTTCTTTGGTATTCCCACTGATGGAAATGTTGAGTTGTTTCTACCTTTTGACTATTATGAATAATGCTGCTATGAACATTTGTGTACAAGTTTTTGTATGGATATACATTTTCTAATCTTATATGTACATACCTCAGAATGGAATTGCTGAGTCATATGGTAATTTTATGTTTAACCACTTGAGGAACTGCCATACTTGCTGAACCATTCATTTTACATTCCCACCAGCAATGTATAAGTGTTCCAGTTACTCCGTATCTTAGTCAACACTTATTATAATCTACCTATTTTACCATAGCCACCCAACTGAATAGCATTGTGTCTTAAGGCATTTCATCTATAGTATCTACTGAACTGGATATTAGTGGAGATGGTATATTTTATAAACTAAAAATGAAACGTATGTTCATTTCAAGAGGAGATACCACAAGATAAATTCTGTGACCATACATCAGTCACTTTTGGTGCAATCAGACCACATCAAATTCTATCAGTCACAGCTTGAGAAAGTTATGCTCTTTTCCAAGAGCTACATGCAGCTTTTGAATTGCTCTAATGATCTGAAATGGGTACCTAAACTCTTATTAGAGAACCACGAGGGCAGCATAGGTATTCATCACCTTCCACAACCACATCAAAATTACTACTAAAATACAGAACAACCACCATTCAGGGCTGCCTGAAATATGGCTGAAGGGAAGACCTACAATTAGAGAAGTAAAGAAGAAAGTACATTGAGACTAGGAGGAGGGGCAGAGGCACAGAATGGGCTATTATATGTGTCATTTTTTTAATTGAGAGGGATATCTCCATGGCAGAGGTCTCTAATGAAAAGCAAGGGGTCTGGGCCCCACCCCAGACCTCTAGCCCAACATTCCAGAGCTGGAAAGAGAAGTACCTATAACTTTCTGCTGTAAAAACCAGCAGGGACTGTGGCTGAATGACACTGAGGTTACTGGAGACCCAAGTAGTTTTTTTAAAAAGAGATGGTGCACAGCTTACATAGTCCCTCTCCCCCTGAGCTCCAGTGCCAGGTGAAAGCTTTGGGGAATCCATGTACAAATAGGAGGGAACTGGGTTGTCTGGCACCGAGATGAAAACTTGGGGGTGGCTTTCTCCCATATGGGGATGCTTGCAGGGATTATTGTTCTTGTGCTGGGATCTTCCCATCACAGAGATGACTGGCAGTCATATCTGAGTTTCCATCAATGTGGCCCGCACCGTTTGTTCTGCCCTGGTGATTCTCTGAGATCCCACCCCATTCGATTTACAACCCCACCCAAGCTATGTGCAGTCCTGGCTCAAGCTTCAGACTCGCTAAAAGCTCTCAAACAAGCAGCAGCTGGCATCAGTGGCCCCAAATATATCAATAAACAGCCCAAGATCCAGCATTAGCACCAGCCTGCCTTCTTTACAGTTGGGTGCTTGGTCTCACTTGGGCACTTCTAAGCCCAATACAAGTAGCAGCCATCTGCAGATCTCTCTGTAGCTCCTGATGGATGACCTCAGGCAGTTGTTGTCTTTGCACCTCCTGGGAGACCTCAGAGCCAGTACACCCAATAGACAAATTCGGACCATACCAGATTACAACTCTACACATCCACAAGCAACATACTCAAGAGGCATACTCAATGAACACCAAAGCCCACTGAAGCAAGCCCTGCTCCATAGGTGTGTCTCCTGCATAGCTATGTTCTTCCACTATAGTCACAGCCGGTCCTCACAGAAAATTAGTCTGGAGGTCAGCTCCTCCCAGTGATGCCAATAGCTATTAGGCTCAACTACAACAAGGCTGTGCATACAGCCCACACAGGGGTGCACCTAGAGTGCCCAGCTAGGGTGACTGGGGAGGCTGAGCCACTGGGCCCTACAGGACACCTACTACACAAGGCCTCTCTACCAATTCCAGGAGATATAGTAGCTCTATCTAATACATAGAAACAAACACAAGAAAGCAGCCAAAATGTGGAGACAAAGAAACATGTAACAAATGAAAGAAATGGAAGCAAGCTAACTTACTAGATACAGAGTTTAAAACCATGGTTATAAGGTTACTCAAGAATCTTAATGAAAACTTTAAGGGACTTAATTAGAGCTCCAGGGACTTAGTGAGACTTTCAAGGATTTTTGTGAGACTAAGGGCCAGTCAGAAATTAAGTGTACAGTAATTGAAATAAAGAATAATTTTTATTCAACAGTAGAATAGAGAATTAAGAGAATCAAATTAATGATCTAGAATATGAGGAAGCAAAAAACACCCAATTAGAAGAGCAAAAAGAAAAAAATATGAAGGTGTAAGGATCCTCTGGGACAACTTCAAGCATATCAATATTTGCATTATGGGAGTAACAGAAGAAGAGAGAGAGCAAGATATTGAAAACCTATTTAAAAAAATAATGACAGAAAACTTTCCCTATCTGGTGAAAAAAAAAAGGGCTAACAAATCCCAAACAAGAGGAACCCAAAGAGGCCCACATCAAGACACATAATAATTAAAATGCCAAGACAAAGAGAGAGTCTTAAAAGCAGTAAGAGAAAAGTAGTTAGTTACCTACAAGGGAAGGCCCATATGATTGTCAGCTGACTTCTCAACAGAAACTTTGCAGTCCAGAAAGGAGTGAGTGGCAAGAAATAGTCAAAATGATGAATAGTAAGGATCTACAACTAAGATTACCCAGCAAAGCTACATTTAGAATTGAGAATTGTTCAAGTGCTTCACAAACAAGAAAAGCTAAAGGAGTTCATTACCACCAAATCATGAAATGTTGAAGGTTATTTTTGAAAAAGAAGAAGGAGGAGGAGGAGGAGGAGGAGGAGGAGGAGGAGGAGGAGGAGGAGGAGGAGAAGGAGGAGGAGGAGGAGGAAAAGGAGCAGAAGGTGGAAGAGGAGGAGGAAGAGGAGAGGATGAAAAAACTATGAACAATAAAATGGTCAATAAATACATTTCTATCAACAATTGAATCTAGCCAAAACCGGTTTGTCTCAGTGGATAGAGTGTTGGCCTGCAGACTCAAGGGTCCCAAATTCGATTCAGATCAAGGGCATGTACTTGGTTGCGGGCACATCCCTAGTAGGAGGTGTACAGGAGGCAGCTGATTGATGTTTCTCTCTCATCGATGTTTCTAACTCTCTATCCCTCTCTCTTCCTCTCTGTAAAAAAATCAATAAAATATGTTTTTAAAAAAATGGAATCTAAATAAATAAATAAGGAACCTAATGAAGAAAATAAACTGATGAATGGAGTAGAATCAGAGGCATGAAAATACGGAACAGACTGATGAATCTTTTTTTTAATATATTTTATTGGTTTTTTACAGAGAGGAAAGGAGAGGGATAGAGTTAGAAACATTGATGAGAGAGAAACATCCATCAGCTGCCTCTTGCACACCCCCCACTGGGGATGTGCCCGCAACCAAGGTACATGCCCTTGACCGGAATCGCACCTGGGACCCTTCAGTCTGCAAGCTGACACTCTACCCACTGAACCAAACCGGTATTGTCAAGACTGATGAATCTCAGTGGGAAGTGTGGAGGGGGGGGAGTACAGGAAGAAATTAACTAAAGATCTTATATGATATATGCAGTACCCATGGACACAGATAATAGAGCGGTGATGGCCTGGGGTGGAACAGTGGGGGGGGGCGGGGGGAAATGGAGGACATCTATAATACTCTCAACAATAAAGATTTTTTTAAGAAAAAATAAATAAAATAAAATATAAAAAAATCCCTATTATTGTTTTATGAAGTACTTTATCAGCTACGTAGACTGAAGAATTATTGCTGAACACAAAAATGTATCTATTTTTGTAATGTTAACAAATGAATTATTCAACATCAGAACACATAGCATAAACATATTAATGAGCAGGAAAGATATCATAAGAACTATAAAAATCTGAATTTGTTTTTACAAAAAGACCAAATGGACACATAGCAAAAATGTAACTTACCTTATATTAGTCAGATGCTCTAAAGATATCTCTGAAAATTATCAACCATTTTACTGCAAGAGTACATCATATTTTTGTTTGTAATACATAAGTGGCACACAGACTTTTATTTATTTTAATATCTAAACAGCATAATAACCAATGAATAAGTACCGTCAATGCAGTAGAAATAAGTAAAATGTAAATAGCTAATAAACCAATGATTCCAAATCTCATTCATAATAATAGTAACATGCATCAAAACAAATAATAATGATGTATAATATTTTTCTTAAAAATTGACAAATATAAAAATATTTGATGATATATTTTTCTTTGTCCTTTCTAACATGATGAACTTTCTCAGACACAAGCTCCCATTAGTTCCAAGAAAGGTCATTTTTAACTCAACTCATTTAGTCAGTCATTCTCTCCCTGATTCTGTGTCAGTTATCAGACAGAAACTGGCATACTGCCCCTGATAGCTCACAAAATACAGGTACACTCTAATACCAATTTAGAGTTGTAAGACTCACATGATACTACATCAAATTTTTTATGAATAAATAACTGAAATTTCATATAAAGAACTAGAATTTTACATTTCCTATTGCTTTTGTTTACCTTTGCTTTCCCATAGATCATCTCCATCTTTCCCTTCCTTTATATTTTCCTTTAAAAAAAAAAAAGAGACTGTCTTTCTTCTTCTCTCTAAATCATGGTATATCAGCCCCTGCATTGTGGCCATTTTGTCTTCAATGCTTTGTTGTGGATGCACTATGGGTCCTGCTCATCACAGGAAATTTAACACCATCTCTGCTTCTACCCAGTAGATGCCCAGAATATCAACATTTCTGTCCCCAGGTATGACCATCAAAAATGTCTTCAGCCTAGTCGGTGTGGCTCAGTAGTTGAGCATAGACTATGAACCAGGACGTCATGGTTTGATTCCCAGTCAGGGCACATGCCTGAGCTGGATCCTCAATAATGGAAATGCAGGAGGTAGCCGATCAATGATTCTCTCTCATCACTTTATTTTAATATTTACATAATAAACATAATTTTAATCACTAAGTTCTTCCTCATCACTGAAATATGTGCTTTTTTTAAAAAATTTATGGGCATCTTGTATCATTAGAGGTTGAGGGATCTCCTGGAGTGGGTTTCCACTTTTTTTTTTTATCAGAAATGAGCATATATGATACTGCCAGCAGTATGGGAGAGCAGAAGGTCATCCACAAAACTTTGCTCTGCCACCCCCATAAGCCAGCTGCTTATATAGGGTAAGACAAGGATTCCATGGGGAAGTAGGGTTTACAGGCATGGGGAAGTAGGAGGCTGGAGTCCACTTTTTATGTTCTTCAGTTTTGGCTTGCTGGAAAGCTATGGCCTGACTGAGGCTGTGAAGGGCAGAATATTCTCCTTCATCTTCACTTTCTTCTACTTCTTCAATTTCTTCTTCTGGTTCAGGAATTTTATTTTATTTTATTTTTTCTTTTTCTCTAGAGGTTCGCATTCTCCAAGCATATTTTTTTAAATTATATCTTTATTATTCAGATTATTACATTTGTTTCTCTTTTTCCCCCTCCATAGTACCCCTCCACCCAGCTCCCACCCTTCCCTCTGCCCTCACCTCCCTCCCATTGACCTCATCCATAGGTGTATGATTTTTGTCCAGTCTCTCCCTGTATACCCCTCACCCTCATCCCCCTGAGAATTATCAGTCCACTCCCTTTCTGTGCTCCTGATTCTATTATATTCACCAGTTTATTCTGTTGATCAAATTTTTCATTCACTTAACTTTTAGATTCACTTGCTGATAGATATGTATTTGTTGTTCATAATTTTTTGGCTTTTACCTTTTTCTTTTTCCTCTTCGAAAAGAGCACCTTTCAGCATTTCATATAATACTGGTTTGGAGTTGATGAACTCCTTTAGCTTTTTCTTATCTGTGAAGCTCTTTATCTGCCCTTCAATTCTGAATGATAGCTTTGCTGGATAGATTATTCTTGGTTGTAGGTTCTTGCTATTCATCACGTTAAATATTTCTTGCCACTCCCCTCTAGCCTGCATCGTTTCTGTTGAGAAATCAGCTGACAGTCGTATGGGTGCTCCCTTGTAGGTAATGAACTGTTTTTCTCTTGCTGCTTTTAATATTCTTTCTTTGTCTTTTACTCTTGGTATTTTAATTATGATGTGTCTTGGTGTACTCCTCTTTGGATTCCTTTTATATGGGGTTCTGTGTGTTTCTTGGACTTGTAAGTCTATTTATTTTACCAGATGTGGAAGTTTTCAGTCATTATTTCTTTAAATAGGTTTTCAGTATTTTGCTCTCTCTCTTCTTCTGGCACCCCCACAATTCTGATGTTGGTATGCTTGAAGCTGTCCCAGAGGCTCCTTACATTATCTTCACATTTTTGGATTCTTTTCTCTTCTTGCTTTTCCAGTTGAGTGTTTTCTGATTCTTTATATTTCAAATTTTTGACTTGATTCTTGCCTTTCTCTAATCTGCTGTTAGGACTCTCTATAATATTTTTTATTTCAGTCGGTGTATGTTTAATTTCTAGTTAATCCTTTTTCATCTCTAGTTGGACCTTTTCCATCTCTAGTTGGCTCTTTTGCATCTCTAGTTGGTCTTTTTCATCTCCTCTTGGGTCTTGCTAACTTTATCCAACTTTTCTAGGATATTCTTGAAAAACCTTATAAGCGTGGTTTTGAACTCTATATCCAGTCATTTGTTTTCCTCCATTTCTTTTGTTTGTGATCCCTTCCCTTGTCTTACCATTTTCACTATGTCAGGAGAACTTCTGTGTTGGATTCAGCCTTATGATACCAGACTTGCAACTCTGCAGAAGCCTCTCTGTTAAGCTTGGGATGGGTGGAGTCTCAGGGCTTAAGGGACCGCCTTGCCTTGCAGTCGGCCCCTCCCTCCACGGCCCCTGAGTCTCATGTGACTGGGTAATCGCTGGAGCAGTCCTTGTGCACGCGCACCCTCAGTGCCTCTAGACCACTGCCCCTCCGGCTCCCCTGCGCTCCAGGACTACACGAGTCTAGGTCCCCAGGGTTTCACCCAAAACAGGGGCTTAGTGGAGTCAGAAGTGGCACAGTTGGGAGGGTCTGGCTCCCGCCCACTGGCGAAAGCCATCGGCACAATCAGCAATCTGTCCTCTACACAGTGCTGTGCGCGCCACCAGGCCTCTGATCTTTTGCGACTCCCCTAAATTTCCGTGCACCTCTCCCTTTTCACAGTCCAAACTCCCCCAATATGAGTTTCGGCTGGACCTGGGGTTTAGTGTCATAAGATAAGGGGTTCAATGCCTTTGAGAGTCTCCTTTCCCTCCTGCCAGAGAAAACCAGCCAGGTACTCGGGCACCCGCTCTCTCCACTTGCACGCCGTCTCCGTACCTCAGCTTTTTGCAGCTCCTCTGAGTCTCTGTGAGCCCTTCTCTTTCCCTCTAGTTGTAGAATTTTCACTCAGCCAGCTTTCCTGTGGTTCTGGATGATGTCCGTTCTGTCTTTTAGTTGTAGTTTTGAAATTGTTGTGTGAGGCAGCAGTGTAGGTGTTTACCTATGCCGCCATCTTGGATTCTCCTCCAAGCATATTTTTAGGACAGGCATAACTTAAGTGTTCACTTTCCCCACATTCATAGCCCTTAGATTTATCAAAGTCCTTTTGTCTTTGGATGAACTCAACTGTTCCTCCATTGTTAATAGCAATGCTTGCTTTTATTACTACCAAATAATAAAAGTTGTCTATGTCCCTGGTACAATTTTGTGCAATCTTTATCCAAAAAGAAAATAAATGCAACACCTTTACTTTTCTGGTAACTTTATCTTTCATTATAGTAACCTTTACAACTTTGCCATACTTGGAAAATATCTGGTATAAGTCATTGTTGGTCAGGGAAAAGGGCAAGTTGGATACATATACTGTGCTTTTACTTGGGGCCAATCTACCACTTATTTCTTCAGGTGGGGTGGCCCTGCAATTGGAAAAGCATGAGGCTTGAACTCAGTGTGGTTCAACCCCAACAACTCCTTGCCCCTCATAGTGGCCTTGGCATCATCGCATCATCTCAGGGACTAGAAATGTTTCAGGGACTGGGAAGGTTCCAGTAACCCAGACAAGAAGGCAGCTGCTGCATATCCTCTTCTTGGTTCTCGCTAGATCCGGGCGCAGCCAGGCAGGCACCTTTCATCATTCTTGTCTCTCTCCCTCTCTCTTCTTCTCTAAAATCAATTAAAAAAAAAAAAAGACTTCCCAAATTTCCTTGGAGCAAGATTGCCCCTCATTGAGAAACACTGACCCAAATTCTCCTTAATATGGATTTGAAGTGTATTTTCTTAATTTATTAAGTGGAAGTTTATCAATCCACTTTTTTTTGTTTTTCAAGAATAGTGTATGGATTTTGAGATAGAGAAAGGGAGAGGGAGAGAGAAACATCAATGGGAGGGTGAAACATCCCTTAGCTGACTCCTGCATGCCCCTAACCAGAGATCCAACCGGCAACCCAGGCACATGCCCTTGACTTGGAGTCAAACTGGCAACTTCCTGGTGGCATGGGACAAGCCTAACCAGTTGAGCTACACCGGCCAGGGCTCAATCCACTTCCTTCATTCAGAGAATGGAATTAAACATGTTGTCATTATTATAAAACCTAAATGAAGTTACTTTTTACTTTTTACATAACTCACTATTCCTTTTTATGGGTTGGTCAGACTTTATAGAAAAAAATGATTTTATATTCCTAGCCTGAATAAAACTAGATAAGCTGATTATAAAATTCATATTAAAATAAATAAACCAAAAAAGTCCTCCTACCCCCAAAAAAACTTAAAAATAAAGAGATACACCCGAAACCGGTTTGCCTCAGTGGATAGAGTGTCAGCCTGCAGACTGAAAGGTCCCAGGTTTGATTCCAGTCAAGGGCATGTACCTTGGTTGCGGGCACATCCCCAGTAGGGGGTGTGCAGGAGGCAGCTGATCGATGTTTCTCTCTCATAGATGTTTCTTATTCTCTATTCCTCTCCCTTCCTCTCTGTAAAAATATCAATAAAATATATTTTAAAAAAAGAGAGATACAGCTGTACCATATATTAAAATATTTTAAAATTATAATAATTGACATGGAAATGGCCAATGAAAGGACTAATTAGAAATGCATTTTTGTGCAACTTGATAAAGTACAGCTTAGCAATGGCTATCTACATTATAAAAGTATATGACCTTTAATCCAGAATTCATACTTCTAAAAGTTTATTCCCACAGATATTCTTACATATTTGCAAAATGAGACATGTAGAGGTTCTTGCAGATAACATTTTTAGCAAAATAGTAAATCAACCTAAATGGATTTTAGTAGGAAATTAAATGAATACAGAGAAAGCACTATTACGAAGCTGTGAAAATGAGCATACTCTTTAGGTTGTCATGTGGAATGTTGGCCAATATGTATAGTTGGTAGAAAAAAGCCATATGAAAACACCATGCTTAGTAGATTACTATTTGTATGAAAGAGGATAAACATACTTAATATACACACACTTGTTTAAAATATATTTGGAAGAATAGCCAAAAAAAAACCCTAAAAATATTAATTCTTCCAAGGTAGCAAAACTGGGTGACTGGGCAACAGGATTGAGAAAAAGTCCTCTCATTATATAATCTTTGAATTATGAACATTGTGAAGGTAATAGCTAATGAAAATCAATATGTAGCTAAATCAGAAGTAATGCTGTCCTTTTATTGTTGCAATGAGCTCTCTTATAAACAATTACAAAATGTTTATTACCACATATTTATTTTTTTAAACAGTTTTATTTAAAAATGTCTCAAAACCAAATTATTATTATTTTTTAAATAATATGGTTTTATTGGTTTTTAGAGAGGGAGAGAAACATCGATGAGAAACATCATCAATCAGCTACTTCCTGTGTGCAACCCTACTGGGGATGGAGTCTGAAAACCGAGCTTGTACCCTGACTGGGAATCCAATTGGTGTCTCTTTGGTTTCTGAGTTGACACTCAACTGCTGAGCCACACCAGCTGGGCAAAAATCAAATTATTTTTGAAATATCTGTTTTATAAAAAGATGTGTCTTTTCCTTATAAATATATTTTCTTTTACTTACACACAATGATTTTCCCCCTTTATTAAACCAGGAAATGAATGCACTAAGTTTCTTATTTTCTGCTCAGATTCTCCTTGAATAGTAAAGAATTATAAGATACATAGATGATTAACCCTATAAGAATAAAATTAGAAAACATTTGTTACTAGATTAACAGAGTAAAATTCAGTCATAGAACTGTTTTACTTAAAAGTCTTCATGGGTTCTCCTGAGGACTGAGAATAAAGTCCTGTTAGGTGGCCCTCCCATCACTCTGTCTCTTCTATCCTATTCTTCATAAGTGCCACTGTAGTGCTTTCACCTATTTTGGTTCATTGCATCTTATTAAAACCAGGCCACATGTGCAGTCAAGGAAAAAGTGACATCCTTGTAGTCATTTCTAAGCTACCCACTGCTGAGATTACACATACAAACCATATTTTAGCTAGTTTTTTTTACCCTCTCATAAATCTATGTGCTAGAATTCAGGAACATATTTTTAGACAGTTTGGTGGAGCTGAGTGGTTTTCAGGAAGCAGAGTTAAGGAATTTTTTGTTGTTTTTTTTCCCCTCTCAGGTAGGAAGGGGAAGGAGCTACGGGATCTTTAAAGAGCCAGGAGTGGGTGGGGAAACCAAGATGGGAGCATAGGTGAACACCTAAGCTGCTGCCTTGTACAACCATTTCAATACTACAACTAAAAGACAGAACGGACACTATCCAGAACCACAGGAAAGCTGGCTGAGTGGAAATTCTATAACTAGAAGTAAAAAGAGGTTACTCGCGAAGACTCAGAGGAGCTGTAAAAAGCTGAGGTACGGAGACACGCTCGTGGAAAGGATGGGTGGAGGAGGGTTTGTCTGGCTTCCTCTAGTGGGAGGGAGACAGAAAATCCCAACTGCATGCAATCCCACTTCTACCTTCACTGAACCCCAGTTTTAGGTGAGACTCATACGGGGGAGTCTGGACTGTTGTGAAAAAGAAGGAGTGCAGGGAAACATAGGGGAGCCATGAAAGACAGAGGTCTGAGGGTGAGCGTAAGTGCTCACACAGAGCGCTGACTGCTGATTGTGCCACTGGCTTTCTCTAGGGGGAGGAAAACAGAACCTCCCAATAGCACTGAAATCCAAGTCCAACTTTATTGAACCCCAGTTTTGGGCGAGACCCTGGGGACAGACTCATACAGGTCCCAAGAGCACATGGAAACTCAGGGGAACCGGAAAGGCAGAGGTCTGGAGGCAAGCGCGCATGCGCAGAGCAGCTGATCCTCACAACCAATTGGCTTGGAGGTCAATTCCCCCCAGTGATACCAACAACAATCAAGACTTAACTACAACAAGACTGTACACACAGTTCACAAAGGGGTACACCAAGAGTGTCCACCTCAGGTAACTGGAGAAGCAGAGCTACTGGGCCACATAGCATACCTAGCACACAAAGCTACTCTACCAATTCAGGGAAGCAGCAAAATAAGCGGAGACAAAAGAACAGATCATAAACAAAAGAAATGGGAGAAAACAAATGACTGGATATAGAGTTCAAAACCACGGTTATAAGGTTTTTCACGAATTTCCTAGAAAAGATGGATAAATTTAGCGAGACCCAAGAAGAGATGAAAAAGAACCAACTAGAAATTAAACATACACTGACTGAAATAAAAAATATTATACAGAGACCTAACAGAAGACTAGAGGAAGGCAAGAATCAAGTCAAAGATTTGAAATACAAAGAAACAAAAAACACTCCACTGGAAAAGAAAAAGGAAAAAAGAATAAAAAATGTGAAGATAGTGTAAGGAGCCTCTGAGACAACTTCAAGCATACCAACATCAGAATTATGGGGGTGCCACAAGAAGAAAGAGAGCAAGATACTGAAAACGTATTTGAAAAAATAATGACAGAAAACTTCCCCCACTTGGTGAAAGAAATAGACTTACAAGTCCAGGAAATGCACAGAACCCCAAACAAAAGGAATCCAAAGAGGACTACATGAAGACACATCATAATTAAAATACCAAGAGCAAAAGACAACAAGAGAATATTAAAAGCAGTAAGAGAAAAACAGTTAATTATTTACAAGGGAGCACCCATATGATTGTCAGCTGATTTCTCAATAGAAACTATGCAGGCCAAACAGGAGTGGCAATAAATATTCAAAGTGATGAATAGCAAGAAACTATAACCAAGATTACTCTACCCAGCAAAGCTATTATTCAGAATTGAAGGGCAGATAAAGAGCTTCACAGATAAGAAAAAGCTAAAAGAGTTCATCACCACCAAACCAGTATTATATGAAATGCTGATCTTTAAGAAGAGGAAGAAGAAAACGGTAAAGGTAAAAATTATGAACAACAAATACATACCTATCAACAAGTGAATCTAAAAATCAAGTGAATTGAAAATCTGATGATCAGAATAAACTGGTGAATATAATAGAATTAGAGGCATAGAAAAGGAGTGGACTGATAATTCTCAGGAGGAAGGGGGTGAGGGGGTGCAGGGAGAGACTGGACAAAAATCATACACCTATGGATGAGGACAATGTGGGGGAGGTAAGGGCAGAGGGTGGGGTGGGAGCCAGGTAGAGGGGAGCTATGTGGGGAGGGGAGGAACAATTATAATAATCTGAACAGTGAAGATTTACTAAAATAAAAAAAATAAAATAAATAAAGGTCCAGGAGTGTATGATGCAAAGATGGATGGAATCTGATTATGTAGGACCATAGTATCCTGCAGCAGCCTAAAAAGGATTCACGTCATTATTTTCGGATGTCCTAATCGTGCAATTTGTAGTAAAAGGAATGTGTTTGCAAGGCTGTGGTCCTGGAACCTTGGGTGGTGTGGGTGTTTCTGGCAGTAGACCTATAGAGACTGACAGGTCACATAAAAGGTTTTCTACACTGGTCATATCTCTGCCAGTATGTATGTTTTCAGGCAATTGGAGGAAATCGGAGATCATTCTGTGTACTCTTCACTGAGAAAGAAGTCCAGATCCCAGTTTACAGGTGAGTGTAACCCTGAAAATGTGTCTCCCTCTCCCAGTTAACATCCCCAAGCCGCACTGGACAGTGGCTAAACTCTATACAGCTCTAGTACTCATATGTGAAGAACTTTCCAGGGCAGTCAGTTTCCAATACTATGTTTCCAGATTTGAACCATGAGATCTGAATTTTGGTTCTAGAAATACAGTAACAGTACACCTAGGTCATTACAATTCCTTAGTATTTCTTAGTAGTCCTCCCTCCACCCCCATGTGAGAATATTGAGGAATTGAATGTTTTTAGATGCCTAGGTGCCTAGTAGATGCCACAGACTTTTTAAAAAATATATAGTTTATTGATTTTTTTTACAGAGAGGAAGGGAGAGAAATAGAGAGTTAGAAACATTGACCAACTGCCTCCCGCACATCCCGCACTGGGGATGTGCCCACAACCAAGGTACATGCCCTTGACTGGAATTGTACCTGGGACCTTTCAGTTCCCAGGCTGACGCTCCATCCACTGAGCCAAACTTGTTTCGGCGGGATGTCACAGACTTTTATGCAAGCTGTGAGTGTACTGTGGGATAAAGGCTATAACAGCCCAGGGCTCTGCCCAGTCTGCAGTAGGCATCCTCGCCTCTTCACCTGAATCCCCCTAGACCTTCTGACCAGCAAGCCCTAGCATCCCTAATGGGCTCCAAAAGCCAGATCCAAGTTGGGCATCAGGAACCTCTCATTTCCTTTACCTTCTAGAGAATATTATTGAGCAATCTTGGTCAAATGTCTTAGGAGGCCAGCTAGCAAAGTACTGTAAAATATGTAAAGAAACCTGAGTTAAAAGCGGTGTCAGACTTAACGGAGAACAGAAAATTCCATGCACCACAAAAGATGTTCACATTCAAAGTGAGAATTTTTTAAAAATATATATTTGTATTGATTTCAGAGAGGAAGAGGAAGAGATAGAAACACCAAAGATGAGTGACAATCATTGATCGGCTGCCTCCTGCATGCCCCATACTGGGGATCGAGCCCGAAAACCAGGCATATGCCCTTGACAGGAATTAAACCCAGGACCCTTCAGTCCACAGGCCAATGCTCTATCCACTAAGCTAAATGATCTAGGGCCAAAGCAAGGATTTTTAAAGTTGTACTTAGCAAATGAAATACAGGCTTCCAGTTACCAACTCATGAGAGGAAAGGCCCTTGGATGGAATTCTGTAAGCTTTAGTGAATGCATTTTGTGCCTAATTCTTGGTAACCAGTTTCTTCCAAAATGGAGCTTATGTTTGGGTGTCTTTGGCTACAGGCTGTTTCTTCTGCACATCTCTGCGGGCAACCCAAATCTCTCTGCAGTGGCTTTCTTTAAGACCTTCTCAGACAGACAGCTGCTGGTTGACTTTATTTTCTCTGTCCTAACATCGCATGATAAATAGGCTATGTTCTGGAAAAAAAAAAAACTAAAAGCCTGGTGTCTGGTTAATCTCAGTCCTTTTCTCTCTGTGTTTCCTGATGTTTAGACCCTTTTGTGCTTATTAGCAGTGACAGATGAGTCACTGGTCTTGCAGTCTCCCCAGGGGAAGGAAAAGCTTGCTTCTCTTAATGATCTGGGAGACCTTCAGGAGTCACCACATGGTTCTGGGCCTCCTGTCTGAGGGAGGAAAGTTCAATCTGAAAAACCCAGTGCAGACCGAAGATCCATGTGGGCAGGTGTCCAGCCATCCCCAGCATCAGACAGCAGGGACAGATGGGACTTCCCACTGTTCAGTGCTGATGGGATTTTTTGGGAGTCTGGCCATTAAGTCGAGATAAGTGTCACAGACCCAGCAAGGGCAAAGTCTGGCAGGGTAATCAGCCCAGAAAAGGATCCAGCAGCTTAAAGTGAAGGAGGCCCATCCTAGCTGGTTTGACTCAGAGGATAGAGCATCAGCCTGTGGACTCAAGGCTCCCGGGTTCGATTCTGGTCAAGGGCACATGCCTGGGTTGTGAGCTCGGTCCCAGAGTAGGGAGTGTGCAAGAGGCATCCAATCAATGATTCCTTCTCATCATTGATGTTTCTTGATGTTTCTCTCTTTCTCTCCCTCTCCCTTCCTCTCTGAAATCAGTAAAAATATTAAAAAAATAAAATAAAAATAAATGATTCTAAAAAAATTAAAAATAAATATAAAATAAAGTGAAGGAGGCCCATGAGTGGCAACAAGTGACCATGCAAAAACAGTAGAAGACAGTTACAAAGGGATCACCATGAGGCATTGATGGGGACCACAGAAAGAGAGTTCTGATGGTGGAAGCCTGAGTGGAGTACGGGCCTTTCACCAAATCCCTCTAAGACTCTTACTTGAACAGAACTCCCCAAGTGTTAAAGAGGCTCTGGTCAGTTAATGAAATAAAAAATCACCTATAGCCCTGCCGGGTGCCCACTTGGTTGAAGTATTGTCCCATCACAAAAAGGTTGCAGGTTCCATTTCCAATCAGAGCACGTACCTAGGTTGTGGGTTTGATCCCCAATTAGGGTTAGAGCACATGTATAGGTTGCAGATTCTATCTCCTGTCAGAAAACAACTGATCCATCAATTTCTGTCATGAATTGCAGTTCAAAAGGGAGACCAAGCCTTGACTGGTCTCAGTGGCTAAGCATTGGCTGATGGACGAAGAGGTCCAGAGTTCAAGTCCCGTCAAGGACATGTACCTCGGTTGCAGGCTTGAGCCCCAGCCCTGGTCAGGGTGCATATGGGAGATGCATAAATAGTTATGTCTCTCTCTCACATCAATGTTTCTCTCTCTGTCTTTCCCCCTCCCTTCCATTCTCTCTAAAAATCAATGGGAAAATATCCTTGGTGAGGATTAACAACAACAACAATAAAATAGGGAGATCAACATGATAGAGTTTTGGCCAGGTGAGATCCCAGCATCCAGTCAATTTTAGGCTCTGTGACTAGAGCCCTAACTCCCTTCTTGACGGATTCAAGCTGGAATCTTTGTATTTACAAACCCAGAGATTAAGCTCAGAAGCACAGGCTCAGTCTAAAAATATAGAAATAAAACAAAATAAAATTGGCCTATCACAGAAAACTGCATTAGTGGTAGGTAGGTATCTCTGTGAGATGACTTCACCATTTTCACTTTAGGTTTACTTTTAGTATTGAAAAAAATGTGATATGTATTATACTTTACAGAATATGTCATTTTTTATATAACTAAATTCATTTAATTGAGACTTTTATCGCCTTTCTCATAGTTACAAATTAGTTTTTTTCCCCTCAGATATCTAGACATTATGTTGCAACACTGTAGCAAAAGTGTGGTATAAACAATGTTTATGCTCAGATATAATAATTTTTATTGCCATTCTCTCCAGGAATCTCTTATTCTAAAATGGATTCTAAGTAAAATTTTATCAGTAACAGCAAAATTATACTACATGCCAAGCATTATTGAAGGTATCTTATATATTATCTCATTTAATTCTCTTAATCTTAAGAAGTAGGTTGTTCTCAGACCTCTCATTTTACTGAGGAGAGAACTGAAGCACAGAGGTGGGAAGCTATTATACTAACGGGATTTCTGTGCTAAGAAGAAAAGTCAGCACTGAAAGCTTATTCTGTTTTAACTTCTCCCAAAGGCATCCAATTACAGTGACCTGTATTATGCTTTGTGTTGTGTTATCATCATTCCTGCCCATAGAACGTCTGGCAACTAACTAGATAGGTTTGTCTCTTGAAGTTTGATTTCATAGACAATTATTCATAACCGTGCATTGTAATGCTTCTCAGATCACTGCCCAAAACATCACTTTAGAAATGCTCACCAATCATATTTCTAATCTCTGCTACTCAGAGAATCTGATTAGGGGAGAAGGGAAGAAATCTGAGCTTAGCATGCCCTCTGTGTGAGTCCAATGTGCTGGAACTTGTTTGAGAAGCACACATTTGAGAGGCCCTCATTCTGTGCAGTGGGCTCTCCACTCTTTTCATCAAGCACTCCTTAGAAGTAAAATTACTTTTAGGCTGAATAGCCACTATTGGTATATGTGTTTATTCACAAATAATATACAGGTACTATTTTGCCTACATATTATATATTATAAAACGTATGTAAACATAAAAGTTAAGAAAAGCTGGGGTAAGAATGAAAAATAATATTTTTGTATTTTATGTATTCGAATAAAGTTTCCTCTAAAACTATAATTAACACTGAGATCGAATTTTCCTCATTATTTTATTTACAGAGCAAATCTTGGTTTAGTACTCTATTAGACAGAGATTTTTCAGGCCCAATTCTCAGTTTAGTTTACTTTTCACACTTAGTATTAATGATTGCTATAAGTGAAAAAAGAAAATTTGCAGTACCTCCAAATGGAAAAAGTAGATCATTGACAACACATATTCATTTTCCAATACCATCTGCTAGTTAAACAATAATTTTTATTAATTTTCATAGTCCCTGATGTAAGTCAGAAGCTCTTGCAAACTAATTGTAAGATTTATTGAATTTTAATAATTTTAGCTTGCAGATTTAAAATATAAAACTAAAACCTTATATAGGGAACAATTTTGTGTATTGGTTTTCCTTTATTAGGATCCAAAGAGACTACCAAACATTTAAAAAAATATTTTTATTGATTTCAGAGAGGAAGGGAGAGAGAAAGAGATAGAAACATCAAGGATGAGAGAGAATCATTGACCAGCTCCTTCCTGCATGCCCTGTACTGGGGATTGAGCCAGCAACCTGAGCATGTGCCCTGACCTCCTGGTGTGAAAATAATAAGATACCTTTTCTATCAAAGAACAGTTTAGACAGCCACCATTTTGGACTGTGTGACTTGGCAGCCGCCATGTTGGCCGCATGCAGTGCAGCTTCCTGGGGGGCTGCATCTCAAACTACATTAGCCAATTGAGAAAGACTGGGTACCTGAGCTCCAATCAAAAAAAGGACAGGTGACATGCCTAATGGATTTTAAAGCCAAGCAGCCTGCCTGCTTGGTGTGCACACGCTTCCAGACCATGTGTGTGTAAACATGTTTGCCTTGCTACCTGGTTCCCGAGTGTTTTGTATTCTATCAGAACCTCTGACTTGGGGGGCTCACCTTATTTCTAACACTGGTTCATAGGTTGACAGCCACTGAGCCATGCCAGTTTGCCCTACCAAACATTTTTCCATTAGATATAATGAAATTTCATAAAGTTCCTGATAGAATATTGTATGACTTTAAGCAATGCTAAAAATTATCTTTATGTTCTATATATATATATATATATATATATATATATATATATATATACACACTTGTACAGTGGTACCTCAAGATACGAGTGCCCTAACATACGAGATTTTTGAGATACGAGCCGTTGAGCTAGCAATTTTTTACTTTGAAATACGAGCAACATTTGAGATACGAGTAATTGCTCGGATCAGCAGGCTGCACACGACCCACCAGTTTACTGCGACTCGAGGGTCTCATAGTTTCCCACGCCTCAGTCAGTGTGCTTGTTTACCTCATTGTCGAAGCATCTTTTGTGCATTTACATACTTTATCACATTTCTTTTTAAAACCATGGGTCCAAAGAAAGTTAGTGGAAAGGTCAGTGCTCAGAAGAGGATGATGTCTATTGAATTAAAGTGTGAAATCATAGAAAAATATGAGCAAGGTGAGCGAGTGGCTGACTTGGCGAGGCATTATGGGCGGAGTACTTCAACAATATGCACTGTGCTTAAACAGAAGGAGTCGATAAAGGGTATAACGCCAGCTAAGGGCGTTACAATAATTTCTAAGCTCCGTAGCTCTCTCCATGAAAAGATGGAGAATCTACTGATAGTGTGGGTGACGGAGAAGCAGCTTAAAGGAGATGCATTAACACAGGGCATCATATTCGAGGAGGCGTGAGCGATTTACGGTGATTTGCTGGAGCAGACCCCGCACACTTCCACGGACAAAGCATCGAAAGACTCATTTAAACCCAATAGAGGCTGGTTTGATAACTTCAGGAACAGGTCCAGCATTCACTCCATCGTCAGACATGGTGAGGCAGCAAGTTCAGATATGAAGGCAGCTGAGGATTACCTCAAAACTTTTTCCGAACTGATAGAAGCCAAAGGATATATCCCCCAGCAAGTCTGCAACTGTGACAAGACAGGCCTTTTCTGGAAGAAGATGCCGAATAGGACTTATATAACAGCAGAGGAGAAGGCGATGCCAGGCCACAAACCATGAAGGATAGGCTAACTCTCGCACTGTGTGCCAATGCGAGTGGTGACTGCAAGATCAAGCCTCTGCTCATATACCTTTCGGAAAACCCCAGAGTCTTTAAGTCACATAAGATTTTAAAAGATAAACTGCAAGTTATGTGGAGGGCAAACCCGAAGGCATGGGTCACCAGGCAGTTCTTTGTGGAGTGGGTAAACCTGGTTTTCGGCCCTTCTGTTAAGAAATATCTACAGGAAAACAACCTAACCATGCAAGCCCTTCTCGTCCTCGACAATGCTCCTGCTCACCCACAGAACCTCGAAGATGAACTCCTCGAAGAGTTCAAGTTTATAAAGGTTGTCTACCTACCTCCCAACACCACTCCTATCCTGCAGCCCATGGATCAGGAGGTGATTTCTAATTTTAAAAAACTGTACATTAAGCACCTGTTCTGGCGCTGCTTTGAGGTGACGGAGAACACAAACCTCACCCTTCGAGAGTTCTGGAAGAACCACTTTAACATTGTGATATGCCTCAGAATTATTGATCAGGCCTGGCTGGGTGTTACAAGGAGGACTTTGACCTCTGCATGGAAGAAGCTGTGGCCTGCGGCCGTAGCCGAAAGGACCTTTGAAGGATTCGAACCCGAGGTGCCAGTGGAGGAGGAGATAGTGTCTCTGTGAAAATCCATGGGCCTGGAGGTGGATGAGAGAGACGTGAATGAGCTCGTTGAGGAGCACTCTCTGGAACTCACAACGGAGGAGTTACAAGAGTTGCAGTCTCAGCAACATGCGGAGGTTCTCCAATTTTTTGGTTTCGAGGAGGAGCCAGAGGTGGAGGAGATCTCTACAAGTGAGATAAAGGAGATCTTAGGAATGTGGGAGAGGGTGTCACACTTCGTGGAAAAGAAACACCCCGAAAAAGTTGCTACTGGTCGTGCATCGGAGCTGTTCAATGAAACTTGCCTCACCCATTTCAGAAACATTCTGAAAGGGAGGAAGAGGCAAACCTCGTTGGACACGTTTTTTTTTAAATTGGCCAAAAATGCAAAGACCAGTAGCAATTAGGTTCAGTGAAGATTAGTTAAGTTACATTCAGTTTAGGGATAAAGTGTAGCGTTAAGAGTGTAACGAGTAGGTAAATACACTTCATAAAACCAGTTTATTCCTTTACATTCTCTTTTATTATGTTTTTATACAATATTTGTCATTTATAAATACATTTTTCTTATTCAAAAACACAAGAACAACGGGGGTGGCATTTTGGGGGCTGGAACGGATTAATGGCATTTCAATTGATTTCAATGGGGAAATTTGCTTTGAGATACCAGCAACTTGATATCTGAGCAAGGTTATGGAACAAAATAAACTCGTATCTCAAGGTACCACTGTATATTTAATACCCTGTATATATACTCTTACATAACTATTTTATACTAGTATACTTACATATTTACAGTAGTAAGTATACATGTATATTTACATATAGTGTAGATAATTATTATACATATACTTACATACAGTACATATAAGTGTATATACTATATATAAGTATACCTATCTACACATGTATAGTTAGGGTGACATTCATCACAATGATAGTGGATATAAATGCAGATGTCTATCAGACTTCTTAACATTTGAAAATAATTTGTGTCAGGTTGGTGGTGTCATTAGGTTGGCAGTGTCTGATTAGGTTGTCAAGTCATGACCCAAGAGTATCAGAAAAAGGGCTCAAACTAGAAGTACAGTACTGCCATTTTCTTCTTTTTACGTGTATTATTACCATAAACTTCAAACTGAAATTACTTTGCAGAAAACTGTTGAAACTAACTACATGCTTATTTTGTTAGGGTTAGTTTAGTTAAACCTGGGCAATATAATTCATAGATCCACTGAATCTAACACTTCTCCTTAAATAAATTCAATTTTTCTTAAATCACCATCTGAGATGGCTACTTAGCCTGCCCATGCCCACCACCATGTTCACTTTTCAAACATGTCTCAATATGTTGCAGGCAAATGAAAATGTGGGACCCCACTGTCAACTGCTCAATCGTATGGAATTTTTCCTCTTCCCCACAGCACCTCCCATACTGTGACGCTTCTGCTCAACGTGGCAAATGAGGGGTGAGTCAGCCCATTATATTTGAAACCAGACAATCCATGGGTTCAGGCTGCCTGTAACTACTTGAGCCAATTAAGTAGAGACACGGTTGAATCATATGTGAGCATTATTCCAATAATGCCGACAGTATAGGAGAGCAGCAGATCATCCATAGAAACCTGCTCTGCATCCCCCCAACATAAGCCAGCTGCTTACATATGGGGTTCAAGGACAAAGATTACATGGTAAGTGGGCAAAAGGAATATGAATAGATATAATGGTTACAGATTACAGGCACTGTGGCGTATGGAAGGGGTTGTTAATCTTTCCATGATAATAGGCAGCTTCAGGATGGGGAAGATGGGCAACATTTCCAGGGGAGCTCCCAGGTTAGAATGTGCCTTCTTTAACCAGAATAAAACAATCATATTTAACAGAGCATGATTCATATTCCTTATAACTATAGCTAGTCCCCAATATTCTATTTTTGCCCCAACACAAGGATATTTGCTATTTCTTTTTTTAAAAATTAAATCTTTATTATTCAGATTATTACATTTGTTTCTCTTTTTTTCCCTCCATAGCTCCCCTCCACCCAGCTTTAACCCTTTCCTCTACCCTTACTTCCCTCCTGTTGACCTCATCCATAGGTGTATGATTTTTGTCCAGTCTCTCCCTGTACACCCCTCGCCCTTTTCCCCTGAGAATTATCAGTCCACTCCCTTTCAATGCTCCTGATTCTATTATATTCACCAGTTTATTCTGTTGATCAAATTTTTAATTCCCTTAATTTTTAGATTCAATTGTTGATAGATATATATTTATTGTTCATAATTTTTTATCTTTTACCTTTTTCTTCTTCCTCTTCTAAAAGAGTACCTTTCAGCATTTCATATAATACTGGTTTGGAGTTGATGAACTCCTTTAGCTTTTTCTTGTCTGTGAAGCTCTTTATCTGCCTTTCAATTCTGAATGATATCGTTGCTGGATAGAGTATTCTTGGTTGTAGGTTCTTGCTATTCATCACGTTGAATATTTCTTGCTACTCCCGTCCGGCCTGCATCATTTCTGTTGAGAAATCAGCTGACAGTCGTATGGGTGCACCCTTGTAGGTAATGAACTGTTTTTCTCTTGCTGCTTTTAATATTCTCTCTTTGTCTTTGCTCTTGGTATTTTAATTATGATGTGTCTTGGTGCAGTCCTCTTTGGATTCCTTTTATATGGGGTTCTGTGTGCTTCCTGGACTTGTAAGTCTATTTCTTTCACCATATGTGGGAAGTTTTCAGTCATTATTTCTTTAAATAGGTTTTCAGTATCTTGCTCTCTCTCTTCTTCTGGCACCCCCACAATTCTGATGTTGGTACATTTGAAGCTGTACCATAGGCTCCTTACATTATGTTCACATTTTTGGATTCTTTTCTCTTCTTGCTTTTCCAGTTGAGTGTTTTCTGATTCTTGATATTTCAAATTTTTGACTTGATTCTTGCCTTTCACTAGTCTGCTGTTAGGTCTCTGTATAATATTTTTTATTTCAGTCAGTGTATGTTTAATTTCTATTTGGTCCTTTATCATCTCTAGTTGGTCCTTTTTCATCTCCTCTTGGGTCTTGCTAACTTTATCCAACTTTTCTAGGATATTCTTGAAAAACCTTATAAGCGTGGTTTTGAACTCTATATCCAGTCATTTGTTTTCCTCCATTTCTTTTGTTTGTGTTCTCTTCCCTTGTCTCAGCATTTTCACTATGCCGGGAGAACTTCTGTCTTGGATTCAGCCTTATGATACCAGACTTGCAAAACTGCAAAAGCCTCTCTGTTGAGCTTGGACTGGGTGGAGTCTCAGGGATTAAGGGACTGCCTTGCCTTCCAGTCGGCCCTGCCCTCCACAGCCCCTGAGTCTCAGGTGACTGGGTAATCACTGGATCGGTCCCTTTGCGTGCACACACACTCTTGCAGTGCCTCTAGACTGCTGCCCCTCCGCCTCCCCTGCGCTCCAGGACCATATGAGTCTGGGTCCCCAGGGTTTCCCCTGGAACTGGGGTTTAGTAGAGTTAGAAGTGGCATGGTTGGGAGGGTCTGTCTCTTGCCCACTCATGAAAGCCAGCGGGACAATCAGCAGTCGGTCCTCTGTGCGCAGTGCCATGCATGTCACCAGACTTCTGATCTTTTGCCACTCCCCTAAATTTCCATGCACTTCTCCCTTTTCACAGTCCAAACTCCCCCCATATGAGTTTTGACTGGATCTGAGGTTTAGTGTCTTAGAATAAGGGGTTCAATGCCGTTGAGAGTCTCCGTCTCCCTCCGGCCAGAGAAAGCCACCCAGGTACTCCAGTACCCTCTCTCTCCTCACGCGCGTCTCCGTACCTCAGCTCCTCTGGGTCTCTGTGAGCCCCTCTCTTTCCTTCTAGTTGTAGAACTTCCACTCATCCAGCTTTCATGTGATTCTGGATGATGTCCGTTCTGTCTTTTAGTTGTAGTTTTGAAATTGTGTGAGGCAGCAGTGTAGGTGTTTACTATGCTGCTATCTTGGATTCTCTCATATTTGCTGTTTCTGACCATCATGAAAATTAGACCTTTTCTTTTCTAAAAAGTGAATATCTTTTAATTTGTAAAAGATATACTTGACCCTACAGTTTTCTTTTGTTTCCTTCTTCCCATCATGTCTCCTTCCCTTCTCTATAATGTTATTCTTTTGTTTTATAGTTAATACTTCTTTGCCTATTCAAGCAATTCAGAATATTTATTTTAAATATTTTCATAGTGCTCTATTATCTCTAATTCTTGGGGTGCAAGTTCTCTCATTTTTTTTTAAACTCGTGACTGTCCCTTTTGATGAATTGTTTATGGTGTGGCTCTTAATTTTGACTTTATATCGAAGAATATTTTCTATAGGGCTCCCACATGGCCTCGATTGTAGGAATACCCAAGAACCTAGTTATTAAGACATCAACCTCTTATTTGCTGAAGGAGACTGTTCAGTAGTTGTCCCTTGTCTCTCCCACAATATGATTTTTTTTCTCCCTCCCAAATTATTCTAATTAACATAAAAACATGCTGTAATAGCCCCTAATTTGTCTTATTTGGTTATTTCTTTTTATGGCAAAACTTCTTGAATGACTTGCCTACATTTGTTGCTTCAATTTTTCTCCTCCCATTCTCTTTGAACTTGCTCCATTCAGATTTTTTCTCCTCCCAGGTACTTTCATCAAAATCACTAATGTTTCCTCTTGCTAAAACCAATGATCAATTCTCAATCCTCATCATACATTTGATCATGAGCCTTTGATCCAGTGATTATTTCCTCCTTCTTCTTCTTTGAACATTCTGTGCACGTGGTTTCCAGAATATCCCTCTCTGTTTTCCTACCATCTCAATGCTCCTCCATCTCTTTCTCCTTTGATGGACCCTTCTTATTTCCCTGACTCCACATATTGGTGTGTCCCAGGGTTCACTCCTCAGACCTCTTCTCCATTTATTTTTACTCATTGTCTCAGGGCTTAGGCATTTGTTATTTCTTTTATCAGGAGAGTTCCCTTGGATATTTTCAAGTTTTGCTTCTTCATTTCATGTCTGTGTTTAAAGTTGTTTTATCAGCCAAAACTGGTTTGACTCAGTGGATAGAGTGTCGGCTTGCAGACTGAAAGGTCCTGGGTTTGATTCTGATCAAGGGCATGTACATTGGTTGTGAGCACATCCCCATTAGGGAGTGTGCAGGAGGCAGCTGATTGATATTTCTAGCTCTCTATCCCTCTCCCTTCCTCTTTATAAAAAAAAAGTTGATTTATCAGTTGGCCCTTCCCTGACCATTCTATATAATTTATACTTCATCTCTAATATTACCTACCCCCCCATCTTTACCTTCATTTACTTTTCACTACATCAGTTACCTTCCCCAATATACTAATTACTTGTGTATTTATGCTATTACCCATCTTTCTCACAAAATATAATTTCTGTAAAGGCAGGGAGTTTGTTTAATTCACTGTTGTATACCCAGATGTTGGAACAGTGCTGTGCACAGAGGAGGCATTTGATAAATATTTATTGAATGAGTGAGTGAATAAAGGGAAATAGATGACACCTTCCAATTATTTCCTAACTTGAGGTAATGTTTCCTGTTAAGGTCACCAAAGGAGGAATGCACAATGTCAAAAGTAGTAAAGAATTGGAAATGTATTGTTATATCTGTGAGCAGTAGGGCTGAGACCAAATGGCATCATCAGGGCAGAGTAAAGGGAGTGGAATATATATGTCTCCTGTAAAGGTCAGTCAGAGTAACCAGCTGGGACAGGTGCAGGTGAGCGATTGGGTGTAGGCGGTCCACTGGAAACTGGGTGAGGTGGTTTACTGGAAACTGAAGGCTGTTAATCATGTCTTGCGAAACCTGTAATGAGAATAACAGGAAAACTGCCTGGAGGGGCAAGAGTCCCAAGCAGAGCATAATGAAGCACAGAATGTGCCTAGCATTCCAATCTCTCTCTTTCTCTCTTTCCCCCTGTAACTGGGGTTCCTATAAGGTGGGGTTTCTTCAAGGCGAGGATTGTTAGAAATAAGGCAAGCCCCTCAAGTCAGGGGTCCTGGTAGAACAAACCATACTTGGGAGCCAGGCAGCAAGGCAAATATCTTTACTTCTATGTAGAAGGGTGCACACACATGGTCTGGAAGCATGTGCACACCGATCAGGTGATCTGCTCGGGATTTATAATCCCTGACGCACATGACCTGTCCCTTGCTCTCGATTGGAGTTCAGGTGTGCAGTCTTTCATGATTGGCTAATTCAAAGGGAGAAGTTAGCCTTTGCTATTTTAATATGCACCCCCTCCCCATTCCCCGTCACTGGGAGCTGCAAGCCATGTGGCCAACATGGCGGCTATCTAAACTGTTCTTTGACAGAAAAGATGACCTATTTATTCTCACAGGATGATGAGGGAGAATGATCTCATTTTTCTCTAACTTCTTCATGCTTAGGTGGGATGTAGAGATGTTCCTAGTTACTTGGTGATTGAGGGAGGGGATGATATCTAGTGTAGGTCTTGATTAGCATCACTTTCTCTATGGATCTATTGGTAATTGCCTGAATGAAGTTTTGGAGGAAGAAGGAAAAGGCTCTTAGGATGTATGGGCCAAAGGTGAGTGGCGGGAAGAACAGTAAGAGGGGTGCAACTAGAGGGAGAAGCCAGGAGGTCCAGTTAAGATTCTGCAGCCAGGTGCAGAAGGATTCTGAAAGTGAAAGGGCAGAGTAGGACTAACTCCATTTCATACCATGTCCTTCATCTTGTGTAGCTGTGTCTCTGACCTGACCCCTCTTGCAAGAAAGGCTGCAGAATGTGTCAGTTACCCAGCTCACCCTTAAATCAGCCAATGGGGATGCAAGAGGAACTCCAAAAGTACCCTAACCACCCTGCCTTTTTGTCACTAGCCCCCAGCCCTCACCCAACCAATCAGGATCGGCCAACTCAGCCGTCTGAGGAGGCCCCACCTCCCACTATAAAACCTTTGTAATTTCAAGGCTCGCTCTCTTCCTGCATCCTCCCCTGCCATGGTGGAGGTGGAGAGCCAAGCCCAGGGCTTGAATAAAGGCTCTTTGCTTTTGCATCTGACTCTGCTCCCTGGTGGTCTTTGGGGATCTTGAAATCTGGGCATAACAAAAATTGTCTGACTTTTGAAGTCTCATACTAGTAACTAGTTTCTTGGCCCCATCCCTTACTATGCCAGACTGGTTGGTGTAAAAACAACATTCTTCCTCTAAGAATAGGCATAGCCTTCTATTCTCAACTGTGTGGAGGTCAAGTCTCTCCAATTTTGGAAGGTAACTGCTGCCAGTGAATTTATCTGGTCCTATACTACGACAATACTACTTTGGGCAATCTCCTGTTAAGATAAAAACATTCAAACCTGTAAAGAACTTTTGTGAGTTTATTTGAAGCAAACTGTAGACAATTGCTGGGGAGCAGTATCTCAATGGATTGGTCTAATGTTCCAGAGAATGGTCTTTTTTATCTTTTTTTATACATTGCAATCAAAGGAGAGGATGTAGGTGGGTTACATGAACTTCATTGGTGATAGACTAGAGAGGCTGGAGAAAGCAAAGTGGGGAAATCTCTGGGATTGGATAAAAAGCAAAAAGATAGACACATACTTTATGGATACAAGATAGTGAAATAGGACCTTAAGAGCATTCATCTCAGGTAAAAACTGCTGTTTGACCTGGAAGGTCACATAAATCTATCCCACATCACAAAGGTTATTCTCCTGTACCTGAGGACCAGAACCATAAAAGATTGATTTCAGTTGACTCAGTGGATCCAGGAGTTGAGACTGTAGATGACCTTTAGAGATTATTAACTTTGCTCAATTTTGCTTCTATACAATCTGCTTTCTCGATATAGGTCCACATTCCAATGTCTAGCACGGTGTGGTTGGGAGATAAAGAGCAGTCAACAGGAACAGTTGCAGTCCACTGAAACCCACCTCCGTCGGCTGTTCGCAGAATTTAGAAATTTTTGTGGTTAAGGCCCTTAAAAGGACTGCCTACACCTGGGACTGCGCGGTCGTGAATGTGGACTCCACCTGCATGTGGTGCCCTTGCGGCTGTCGCTGGCCAGCTCAATAAATCCTTGCTTGCTTATTACCAACTTAGCAGTCTCTGTGGTCATTCGTAACTGGTCTTGGAAGCCGCCCCACAACAATAGTTAACAGTCAACCATAAACATAATAACAATAACAATGGAGAATTTTGTGCTATATGTCCTGTCGCCCAAGCACATTAGGCTGTGTCCCAAGGGGTCTGGAAAAAGGAAAGTTACAAGTTACCCAGACATTTCAAGGATATATTATCATAGATGCAAAAAGACAGGCTCAGTAAAGGCAAAGGTTGATCTTCTCAGTGAAGATACTGGCCTAGTATGTAACTACCCATCATAACTGCTTTTTAAAAAATATATATATTTTATTGATTTTTTACAGAGAGTAAGAGGGAGGGATAGAGAGTTAGAAACATCGATGAGAGAGAGACATTGATCAGTTGCCTCCTGCACATGCTCCCAGCCGCCCCTCCCCCCGCCCACCCCGCACCCACCCACTGGGGATATGCCCGCAACCAAGGCACATGTCCTGACCGGAATTGAACCTGGGACCTTTCAGTCCGCAGGCCAACACTATCCACTGAGCCAAAACGGTTTTGGCCATAACTGATTTTAGTTAAAGTTTAATTTCAGACCATCCTTTGTGGTTACTTTAGTTCTCTGAGTTTGCAAGACTGCCATGCAGGCCTTCCCTGAGCTTGTCAGGTCAGCATGTGGCCCCTTGCGGCCATACTCCTCTAAGCTATCTGCAAGGTCTTTGGATAGGCTCTGATAGTAGGAAAGGGAGATTGCCAGTTCCCCTATTCCAGTGCCTAGGCCTATGGCTGTTCCCAGGCCAGCAAGGAGGTGAAGGAGCACAGTGCCCCTCTCTCTGGTCTGAACATAAGCAGTGAGAGGAATCTTAAAGGACTGATTATTAGGGCAATGTCTATTTCAGTGTGAGATAGATTAGGGTGCAGGTCCCAGTCCAGTTGGCTGGGAGACAGAGATAGGTAATGGTACCACACAGAAAGAAAATTCCCTAATTTTCTAAGCAGGAAGCATTCTTAATAGAGAAGAGGCAAGTGACCTTGTTGTTCTCATTTTCCCAAACAGAAAATTCCAGCTAAGGGGCTGAAAAGGGCTTTTGGGAATGACCTGTGTAGCCCAGTGGTGGTTCTCTCAGTCCCCACCCAAAATTCAGAATGTGTGAGACCATAGAGGGGAGTTGGCAACAGTTTGATTGTAATTGTGAATTGTAATTCTGCCATGGGAGATAGCCAACACAGGAAAGGGGTCGACCTAAACAGAACTGGGAGGTATTGGCCATTGGGAAGGTCACTGAGATGATGGGCCAGGCTGAGAAATGAATGGATTTCAGAAAAAGGGCTGCTTGGGTGACAAAAGATTTAGACCAGTCAGAGGAAGACTGGAGGTTGAGAGTAAAGTTTCATAAGCATTGATCAAGATGTCCTAAACCTTTCCTGCAAGGAGTGTTGATGCAAAGAGGTGCCTAATGGAGTGTTCTATTGATGCAAAGAGGTGCCTGATATGCTAGGACAGTGTTGTTTGTTCCTGATCAGAAGATGGGGACTTTGTTGGATGAGTGTTCAGTTATGTTGTTTAAATGTGACTGGAATAACTGAACAGCTCTATCTGTGAGTGTTCCTCTGGTCAATTCTGTGGTCTGGAGAATATAAAGTTCATCCAGGCATATGAGTTGGAACTGGCTTATAGTGGGAGGACAGACTGGAGTTGGCCCGTGGGTGTAAGACAGGGACCAGCGTAAACAGGGCTGCCATGTAGCTAGTTTATGAGAGGGGAAGACAGAGTCAACAGTCCTATGAGAGAGTGGGATTGGTGGTGTTGAGGAGGTCATGTGTTAGGTTTGAGAGAGATAGTGAGGACTTAGATTTTTTTTTTTAATCCTCACTCAAGGATATTTTTTCCATTCATCTTTTAGAGAAAGTGGAAGAGAGAGGGAAAGACAGAGAGAAACATTGATGAGAAAGAAACATATTGGTTGGTTGCCTCCTGCACGAGCCCTGACCAACGCCTGAGCTGGGGAGGAGCCTGCAATTGAGGTACATGCCCTTGACTGGAATTGAACCTGGGACCCTTTGGTTCACTGGTTAACACTCTATCCACAGAGCCAAATTGGCCAGGGCACAAGATCTTTAAAAGGTATGGGGTAGACCTGCTATTCAATAAGAAAGAGAAGGCTTGTGGGGATGTCATTGTAGACTCTTGCCAGGGCTGACCAGCAGACCCTGAGTGACGGATGAACAGATTACTCCAACACAAGTTTCTGTGAAAGAGAGGCTAAGGGACTATTTTACTTTAGAAGTAAAAGCAGTCCTGTTCGCCTGCCTCATCAGCTTTTTATTGTAACAACAGCTTGAACTCAAACTAACCTCTAGATACAATCAGCAGAGCAAGTATCCTTGAGAAAGTATGTGCTTCTACAAGGTCAGGTCTTTAAAGAGTAAACATAGCAATTCTAGCAAAACACCTCCTGGGGATCAGACTTGTTTGGAAAAGTCAAGGTAGGGGCTGCCGCCTTCGGCAAGGTACCCTCAGAGGCCCCCAACCTTTCAGAGAATCCTCCTTACAGACGTTCCAACCAAGTCCCATGCTTTCCCACAGACTCTTAACATCTAGTAATTCCAACCAGATGGTATAAGACAATGGCATATTAAATAATTAATCATGACAAGGGAGATTCCTAGGAGTACTGGCCTGGATAAAGGGTAAGGGCCTCCCAGGCTAAATTCTTGTTAAGTTAATCCTCAGAGTTGGCTTTTAGCCAGGAGGTTATTTGATCCTAGGAAAAGTCTATGAAATCTCCCTGAAGATAACAATGCCACAAGAAAGTCAGTCACTGTGTCTCAGTACTGGGACAAAGAGAAGGGACTTCTTTGAGTAAGGGTAGGATAAGATCATAGAATTGTTCTGCAGTAGGTTGTTAAGTAGGGAGGGGGCTGGCTGGGGTGGGAGCCAAGAGATGGGGACCAGAATAAAGAGGACATGATGAGGGAAGCCTGGCTCACAGGAGATTAGCTTAAGGGTCTGGGGCTTACAGTTCCTTAGGAATTTTTGTAAGTTTGAGGCAAGTTGGTCTGAGGCTGATGCTCAGATACAAGCTGATTGGCGGTGGAGTCTGGGGTGCAGGGGCTGGCTTCAACTTGGGAGGAGTAGATCCAGGATGGGTATCCCTGTAGCACGGTCACCATTAGTGTGGTCAGGAGTACCTGGTGTGGACCTGCCCATTTTGGCTTCAACTTTCCTGTGCTGTAGGATGCCTGGAGGAATACACAGTGTCATGGCTCTAGTGGAGGATCAAAGGGAGAATCAGTTGTAGGCCTGGGGAGAACTGGTCAGCATGCTGCCAAAGCGGGTGGCCAGTGAGGTTGAGGGTGGGAAGATTATCTCCCAAAGGGCTAGAGACGTTTGGGATGTTTCTGAGTAGGAAGGGTCTGCCGCACATAAGCTCAAAACGGCTAAGGCTGTTGGGGTGTGAGGGGTTGATGGAATGCAAATGAGGGCTTAGGGAAGTGGGGTGATCCAGGTTTCTCAGACCTCCAGACTTAGTCTAGTGAGGTGTTGTTTCAGTGAGGATAAGGGTTATGCAGGCTCCAGCGGATCTATAGTGCAGTGGCAACCCCTTGGGTGACTTGAGAGATGAAGGCTGGACCATTATCCAACTGTAGGGAGGTGGGCAGGCCAAAGCTGGGAAAGAGATGTTCAGTGAGGCCCTTCACTACCTCTTTTCTGAGGTGGTGGGAAAGGCCTCTACCCACCCAGAGAAAGTGAAATACAAAGATTAGTAGATATTTGAAATGCCTTAAAGGGGCATGTGTGTGAAGTTGACCTCTCAGTCTTGACTGTCCTCTGGCCTGGTGAGTGGGAAAAGATGGGGGTGTTTTGAGGGCCCCCTGCGGAGCAGTCTGAGAGCAAGTTGAACACTGGTTACCTTCTTGAGGTGTCTGGCCACCTGGTGACAAATGATTAGAGGCTGAAGGAATTTAAGGAGGGACCTATAACCTAAGTGGAGGGAGTTGTGAGTTTGGGTCAAGACTGGGGTGTCTGTTGTGGGAGGATTAGTTTTCTTGAGGTGGTGAGCCAGGAAAACTGCTCCTACCCGTGTGAGTCCGACATTTCTTAAACCGGCAAGCTTTTGGCTGATCACTTAGTAAGAAAGATAACAGCAACTGGAAAGCTATCAAAGGGTCACAGATCCCTTTGTGAGTTTAATGGAAACTATAAATCTTTCTCCACTGTACTCCAATACTGAAAGCGGAGAAGTGGAAGGAGAGCGCCCAGGAAATGCAGAGCTGGTGAGAGCTGGAGAGGACAGCGAGGCAGGGGCAAATCACATGCCTCAGGAAGGCCAAGTCAAGACGCGGGTTAAAAACCGAGGATAAAGGCAGGCCTTTCAGGTCTTGGTTTGGGACTGACGGAGGCGTCTGGGACAGACAAAGGGAATTATCTTCGCAGCCCTCACAGTGCAGTGCAGGGCCTAGAACAGGTGTGTTTGCTGAGGAGCACCAGGTCGCACGAAGCTTGAAGGGACACCTGAACTGCTGCGCGGGACTGAAGGCGGCCTGGGCGCGGCGGAGCCACGGGAGAGGCGTGAAGGCGCGGGCGGCCAATCGGAACCCGCCCCACTCCGCGGCCGCCTAGCCCCGCCCTTTGCCGCCCGCCCCGCCCCGCCGCCGTAGGCGCACGCAACTGCGGGTCTCCCGGAAGTGCGCCCCGAGCTGGCGCCGCAGGCTGAGGTGAGCGCGCCGGCTGGGCGGGCCTGACTGCGATCTCCCGGGTGAGGCCTGGAGTCCTCCGCGTCCGCGCGGGGTCGGCCGGTCCCCGAGCGGGCGGCGGGGTTGGCGGACGCGCGCCGTGCGCCGGCAGTGAGCGCGGGGACGCAGCGAGAGCGGGGGAGGGGCGGCGGGTCTGTGAGTGCACTCCCGCCGGTGAGACGCCGGTACCCCGGCTCGGCTCTCCGTCCTGGAGCCTGTGGGCCCCTCTGGACTCTCCAGCCACGTGTCTGGACTGGGACCCAAGACGGGCCCCGCTTCCTGTCTTCCCCCCAAGGCTGGGAATGAACCCCAGGCGGCGGGAACGCCGACCGGCTGACTCCTGCGTCTCCCCTAGGTGCTGTCGGAGTGGGGGCCGGAGCGTGGAAAACACTTGGTAGCATTGCCCAGCGCCTTTTAGGGCTGGAGCAAGCTCGTCTCCAGGCCGTTAAAAGCCGTTTTTGACAACCCCAAACCCGCCCCCACGAGTTTCCAAACATTGGCATCTCCTCCCCAAAGCACAGGCATCAGAGCTTCCTGGGGTTAAATTTGGCCGCCCCCGGAGACCTCAGAGGTTCCTAATCCATATACCGTTTACTTGCCTTGCAGGGTGATTGTGAGCATTAGAGATGACATGAACAGGTCCTAATACGGAGCTGACACTTGCCTCAAGTCACCTGTTAAAGAAAGCGTTACTCAAGATACTTGTCGGAGACGGTAAGGCCGACTTTATTCCTGGGGAATAAAGATGGGCTTTGCAATAACAGATTGACTACCACAGGGCCAAGTGGAGATTTATAGTCAAGAAGTGGGGCGGCGGGGGGGGGGGCGCCCGGGGGGTGGGGGGGGGGGGGGGGAGGGGGTCAGTGGGTGGAAAACTTCTAGAGGAAACATCTGGCTTAAGCGGGGGCTTCTCACAAAGCCGACTTGAGAGGAGTTTTGGGGAAGGCAGACTAGGGTGAATCATTTATCAAGAGTGGTCAGCTACCAAGGGTGGGGAATAGAGACTTTGATACCAAAGCTAGAGGATCTTCCCTAAACTGGACCCAGCAGAATTCTTGATAAAATTGGACTAGAATGTCCAAGTACAGAGCATAAGGGCCCGGCCTAGTCAAAAAGAGGACTCGGGCGTTAGCAGGTTTGGCTCAGTGGATAGATAGCGCATTGGCTTGTGGACTGTAGGGTCCTGGGTTTGGTTCCTGTCAAGGGCAGATACCTTCGTTGCAAGCTCCAACCCCATATTTATTGAGCACATGATGTATGTCACTGTAGTATACTGGTTACTGCATGAATATATGAGTGAAATATATTTGCTCTTTTTTGTTATCTTGAGAAAGTTTTTTAAGGATGATTTGGTGATATGGAATGACTTGTTTGGGTGAAGTGGTAGGGATGAGGACATATGTTTTTGTATGTTAAGGCAAAAGCTGCTATCAAAAGCTAGAGTGTTGTACTGATCTCTGATTGAGCCAGATACTCACATGACTGGGTGTCTTTTGGTTGTGGTTAGTGTTATGGAGAATGATGCCCTTTAGGTGCCTCATAACATTTAAGGATTGACTGAGTAATCAATCCAGTAGTAGGATTACATGCAAGAAAGTTAACTAGATAGAGCATTTACTTTGCCATTTAATATTTCTCCTTTTACCATCTTCTAAATTTTGATACCATTCACTATAATATTACCAGGTTTAAGTCCGTAGGAATGCTTTCGAGGTAGTTGGCATTTATTCTAAAATTGTTTAAAGCCCAAAGTTGAAAATTTCAGGTGTGACAGGGTTTTTTTTTTTTTGTTTGTTTTTTAATTCCCCTGGCACTTAAAGTAGTCACTTAGAAATTTCATTGCACCTTTTGGGGAAGAGTTAATTTGCTCTGTTCAGCCTCATATTTATTATGGAACATCTGATCATCTCAGCATTAGCCTTTATTTCTAGGGCATTGATGTCTTTGTTCAGCTTCATTTTCCAATCTGCTGACATGTGGGTGCAGATAGAGAAGTGTTTTGCAGAAGAGCTGTTTACCTGAAAACCCATAGTGAACATGCTTCATGTTTTGCATTTCATTTTTCTACTTGGCCTTGACATTTGAAGACTGAGAGGGACTCTTATAAAATGGTCAGGGTGATAGTGATGGTTTAGATAAGTATTAGTGGTTTGCTTTGTGGTTTTACATTTACAGTCTTGCAAAATAAAATAGTGTGCCCATTGATTTGAAAAGATCCATGGTGGACTCCTTGGTTTCTCAAGTAGAGCATGTGAATTTGTTCTTTCGGAAAATGTGACCCTTTTCTTCTCTATAGCACTGAATCTCACTCCCTCTCGTGTTCCTGTGCAAGCCTCTGTGAAGACCTGGTTCTCCCCAGAGACAACTTCATCCCAGAAGAACTTTACCTAGAGGGACGTGGCAAGCCTGATGATGCCTGTTGAGCTGGGGCCGGCCCTAGTCCTGCTGCCACCGCTGGCAAAGACAGAGGACTCCCCGTTCTCTTTACCAGATGCTGCCCCTCAAGGGGAGCCCTCCAGCCCTGAGACTGCACGCCAGCTTTTCAGGCAGTTTCGTTACCAGGTGATGTCTGGGCCCCAGGAAACCCTGAGACAACTTCGGAAGCTTTGTTTCCAGTGGCTGCAGCCAGAGGTTCACACCAAGGAGCAGATCTTAGACCTCCTCATGTTGGAGCAATTCCTGACCATTCTGCCCGGGGAGATTCAGATGTGGGTGCGGAAACAGTGTCCTGGCAGTGGAGAGGAGGCAGTGACCCTGGTGGAAAGCTTGAAGGGAGACCCCCAGAGGCTGTGGCAGTGGGTAAGCAGAGGATACTATGATTTTTTAGTGAAGCGCGGCTCCTCTGGGGTCTTACCAGGTGTGTTGTCTTTTCTGATAGCAAATATGTGGAATTTTCTACACTAACATCCAATTATCTAATTCTCTCATACCAACTGGGTGTCTTACAATTCAGTTCAGTTCTGACACTGAATATCGATCGGGGTTACTCTGGTCCCAAAGGATGAGGGTCAGTCTCAAAGACTGCCCCCATTTCAGACACCAGTTACAAGTTTCAAGGGCCACCCATACTTAATATCGAACTGGTTAAAATTTGGAGGTTCCCCAAACACTGTCCTCACATAATTTGCTAGAATGAATCATAGAACTCAGGAAAACAATTTACTTACATTTACCAGTTTATTATGAAGGATATAATGCAGGAACAGGCAGTTGGAGGAGATGGGGTCACCCAGATCTCTTATCCCCTCTCCAAGCCACCAGCTTCTGTGTATTCACCAACTCAGAAGCAGCTGAACCGCATAATTTAGGTGTTTCATTACTTAGGCATGATTGATTTATCGATGGCACTGATGATTGAAAATTTCCAGCCCCTCTTCCCTTCCCCAGAGGTTGAGGGGTGGGGCTGAAAGTTCCAACCATCTAATCACATGGTTGGTTCCTCTGGTGACCAGCCTCCATCCTGAAGCTATCTCAGGGTCCACCAAGAATCACCTCATTAGCAAACTCTGGTGTGGTTGAAAGGAGTTCATTATAAATAACAAAAGCTGCTCCTGTCACCCTTGTCCCTCAGGTAATTCCAAGGGTTTTAGGAGCTCTGTGCCAGGAACCAGGGACAAAAAACAAATATGTATTTCTCATATGCTACATCAGTGTATCCCCCTATTGTACCTAATTCTTAAGATTCCCTGTAACTGTCAATGCTTTTTAGCTGTTAGGGATTGAAGATAAAGCCTCCCATCCCATTCCATCTTTTTTTTTTTTTTCCTTCTTTTTCTTTAATTCTCACCCAAGGGTATTTTTCCACTGATTTTTAGAGAGAGGGAAAGACAGAAATAGTGAGAGAACACATCAATTGGTTGCCTTCTGCACGTGCCCTGACCAGGGTCGGGGCCCAGGAGGAATCTGCAACCATGGTATGTTCCCTTGATCAGAATTGGACCCGGGACCCTTTGGTCCCCAGGCCGACGCTTTATCCAATGAACCATCTTTAGACTAGATCATTTGGAAAATTGTTCAAAAGCCACCTGAGTTTTAACTGGTAGAGTCTACCCAGTAGAGATGCAATAGTAGTGATAAGTCTTGGAAGTGTCCATCCTGGTTCAGACCTCAGCTTTGCCCTCTCAGGATGTTTCCCTCACTGTTCTGCTGCACTAGAAAGAAAAGCTGTTTTTCTCTTGCTTCTTTCTGTGTCCCTAAAGGCTGTCATGGTCTGTTATAGAAGCTTTCAGAAACTCCTCTGCATCTTTCAGTAACTAGTCCTGTGTGGTCTCCAGATCAGCATCCAGGTTCTAGGACAGGACACCTTACCCGAGCAGGTGGAGTCTGCAAGCTACCAAGTTGGGGAAGTGGAATCTCCTCTTGAAGAGACGCCTCAGGAGCTGGGACTTGGGAATTCACCTTCTGGGCCCAGGGAGCCACCGAGCCACTTGGTGAAGGAGGAGTCTGAAGTGGAACAAGAGCTAGGTGGGCAGTTATTCAGGTGGTGTGTGTGCACTCTTGTAGAAACATGTGGCCTACGAGTGAGTGGGCTGAAAATAATAATGGTACCCGGATGGGGGTATCTCTAAAAAGTTCAAAAATAGGGTAGACCTTTTGGATTTTGGTTTTGTGGAAGGAGGTGGGAGAAGAAAATATGGGTGAGATTATTTGGAAGGTTGAAGGGAATTGCAGTTTGTTAGGGAGGTTCCTCCCATGTCAAACAATTCGGTTCTTGACCAAGTTGTTCTCAACCAATGCCTAGCAAGGATAACAATAATATCCCTGGAATGAGACCTGAGTTTTAGTTCTTCTTAAGGCGGAATGTTTCCTGGTTGTCATCTTGAGTATTTAAGTTGTTCACAGAAAAAATGCCTCAGTTGTGAACAAAAACTTCAACCCTTTCATGCTCATACCTCAGCATGACAAAAAGCGTGTCAGGCAATACACAAAGAAGTAATGTTTTTGTTGCCAGCAGAAATCCGAGGATTAGCACAATTTTAAAAAATAAAGAGACCATCTAGCATGCTGATGTTGCAAAGTGTGTGAAAGTGCTCACAAAACAACAATCAGGTAAATGAATAGGCAGAAAAACTGCTTTTGATAAACAAAAGCAGTTAGTTGGTGATAGCATTTTCGAGACAGTGATATATGAAATAGTTTGTTTAAGGCTTAGTAGGGTGTAGTTCGATAAATTTAAGAAATGTGTTTTTATAAATTAAACTATGTTAGACATTCAATATATATAAGAAAAGTTAAAATAGGGAATCATTTGGGGGTCTGGAACAGATTTATTTACATTATTATTTTTTTTAGTATATATTTTGTAATTGATTTCAGAGAGGAAGGGAGAGGAAGAGAGAGAAATAGAAACATTGATGATAGAATATTGATCGGCTGCCTCCTGCAGGCCCCACATGGGACTGAGCCCGCAACCCAGGCATGTGCCCTAACTGGGAATGAAACCATGATCTCCTGGTTCATAGGTTGACACTCATTGAGCCATGCTGGCTGGGCCAATTTACATTATTTCTAATGGGGGAAAATGATTCAGTTTTCTAACAATTTTTTTTTTAAGTTTTATTTATTTTTAATTGACCTTTAGAAAAAGGAAGGAAGGAGAGAGAAGCACCAATGTGAGAGTGAAACATCTGTTGGCTGTCTCTTACATACCCCACCAAGGATTAAGCTGCAATCTGGGCATGTGCCCTGACCCAGAATCGAATTGGCAGCCCTTTAATGCGTGCAATGATGCCCAACCAACTGAGCCACACCAGCCAGGGCACAATTGGTTTTTTTTTTTATTATTAAATATATTTTATTGATTTTTTTACAGAGAGGAAGGGAGAGAAATAGAGAGCTAGAAACATCGAGAGAGAAACATCCATCAGTTGCCTCCTGCACACCCCCCACTGAGGATGTACCCACAACCAAGGTATGTGCCCTTGACTGGAATCGAACCTGGGATCCCTCAGTCTGCAAGCTGACACTCTATCTACTGAGCCAAACCGGTTTTGGCACAAATGGTTTCTTAAGCAGCCTTCTGAAACTAATAAAGTTCGAGAACCGAGTTTCTACTATACAATTCCTGAAGGCATAGATGGTGAAGCAGGTCTCAGTTCTAATTTGCAGAGATTTTTATCTGTACTTTCTGGGGACTGATTGAGGACATCGGATTCTTGAGACTTCCTGTTTTTTACTTTGGCAGTTGCTGCTTCCCAGCTTCCTGCCCAGCCTGAGGAGAGGCTCATCGGAGACCAGGACTTTGGAACCTCCCTTCTCCACACGGCACCTCAGGTGAGCTGGGTGGCCCTGGTCCTGGAACCAGGCTTTGAGGGTATATGAGTAATGAGGAGGAGTGAAAGGGAGAGGAGTCTCAAAAGTGGAGTAGGAGGAAGCCCAGCAAGGACATCTGTGGAATGAGACCTGGGTTTCATCAATCAGCTGCCTCCTGCACACCCCCCACTGAAGATGTACCCACAAGGATATCTGTGGAATGAGACCTGAGTTTTCATATTTCTTCTTAAAGATGGAATGTTTCCTCATTGTTATCTTGAGGAAAGGAATCTGGAAGCAGTTGCTCTGAAGAGGCAATCTTGTGTCTCCTTTTTTATTATTTTTGAGTTATCTGAGACAATACTATCTCCTTTCCTATTTAAGCACACAAAGAGTTAGTTTGAGATTTTGAACAGTTCTATCTAATGTGGGACAGGTTAATCTCCCCTGCCCAACTCTATGAGGAGTAATTGACAAATAATGAACTACACATGTTTAAAGTGTAGAGTTTGGTAAGTTTTTTGATATATATACACACACACACACACAGTCATAAAAATGAAGCCGTGACCATAAACAAGATGATAAGCAAATCTGTCACCACCCTTTTCCTCCTTTCTATCCCTCCACTTTCCTCCAGTTCTGAGGCAACTACTGATCTGTTTTCTGTTACCATACATTGCATTTTCTAGAATTTTGTATGAAATAGAATCATGCCATTTTCTCACTCTTATCCTTGTTCTGCATATAATGCATCTTTCATGCTTGGTTCTTTTAATATTTTCTCATATTTTCTCACTGGTTTTAAACAGTTTGACTGTGATAAGCCTTAGAATAATATTCTTTGTGGTTTTTTTGTGTTTGGGTTCATTAAACTTGGGCCGTGGGGTTATAGTTTTCATCAAATTTTGAATGTTTTTGGCCATTCTTTTTTTTTTTTTTTTAAATATGTATTTTTATTGATTTCAGAGAGGAAGGGAAGAGGGAGAGAGAAAAACATCAATGATGAGTGAGAATCATTGATTGTCTGCTTCCTGCACGCCCCGTACTGGGGATCAAGCCCGAAACCTGAGCATGTAGCTTTGACCGGAGTTGAACCTGGGACCCTTTAGTCTGCAGGCTGATGCTCTATCTATTGAGCCAAATCAGCTAGGGCATTGGCCATTATTTCTTTAACTGATTTTTTTCTGTCTTCCTTTTTTTCTCTTTGAGGTCTCTGAGAATTATACACATGTGGCATTTGTTCTCTTTACTTTCTGTGTTTTATTTTTGATAGTTTCTATTGTAATGTCTTCAAGTCCATTAATTTTTTCTTCTTTGGTGTCTAATCTGCTGTTAACCCCAACTGTTGAACTACCTCCTATGATTTTCTACTATATTCTGATGGTAGGCTCCTAAGGCATATTGCTTTCTTCTGCAATAGGCAGGGAAGGCAGGATCCAGAAACCTTCAGTGAATTTACAGCATTGTGTTTTTCCTAGGAGCACTGGAGGCACCTGGATTCCATTCAGAAGGAGCAATACTGGGATCTCATGCTGGAGACCTATGGGAAAATGGTCTCAGGAGGTGAGGGCATGTGTTAGCCGGATGGAAGGACATGGAAAGGCTGTTAAGCATTTTCTGTGTACTCTTAGCTCCTGAGGTTCTCTGGGTGAAGACTATCATAGTGACACCATTGGGAACTGGTGTGAGCTGCAAATAGCAGAGTTATAGTAACAACTTCCTGGTATTAAACGTGTTCTGTGTACCAGGAACTGTCATGGGTGCATAACATATAGTAACTCCTTGAAATGGGTGATGATATTCTCATTTTTTTGTTGTTAATCCTCACCTGAGGATATCATAGAGAGAGTGGAAGGGAGAGGGGGAGAGACAGAGAGAGAGAAACATCAATGTGAGAGAGGCACATTGATTGGTTGCTTCTGCGTGTGCTCCCTGACCAGGGACAAGATCAAGCCTGCAACTGAGGTACGTGCCCTTGACTGGAATCAAACCCGGGATCCTTCAGTTCCCAGGCAGACACTCTATCCACTGAGCCAAACCAGCTAGGGCTCTGATTTTTTTTTTTTAATATATTTTATTGATTTTTTACAGAGAGGAAGGGAGAGGGATAGAAAGTCAGAAACATCGATGAGAGAGAGACATTGATCAGCCGCCTCCTGCACACCCCACACTGGAGATGTGACCGCAAGCAAGGTACATGCCCCCTACCGGAATCGAACCTGGGACCTTTCAGTCCGCAAGCCGACGCTTTATCCACTGAGCCAAACCAGTCTTGGCAGGGCTCTGATTTTTAAGGTGATGAAAGTAGTGACAGATCAAGTCACTTGCTCACTGTTATGTAGCTCATGAGTGCTGAGTTAAGAAGGAACTCAGTTGTGGCTGGCTCTGAGTCTATGCTCTTTAATACTTAATTACAATCTCAACCACATATTGGAGGGGTCTTTGTAATTAGGTGTTCTGTCTCTACCAGCCCAGCTTCTTCTTGTGGTCTTTACCATTTATCCTGGCTATCTTGTTAGTACTGGTGTCTTAGAAGCTCCAAACAAGCTTCTAAGATGAGCTACCTTAAGTGGTCTCCAGAGCCTTCCTATTTCCTCTGTCACCTACAACACTCCTTTGGAAAACAGCAGGTCCCCAATCCTCCTAGTTCATTGAGGTTCACATGTTATCTCTCTCTGTCCAGGCATTTCCAATTCCAAGCCTGACCTGAATAATTCAACAGAGTGTGGGGAAGAACCAGCAGGACTGTGCCTGCATGTCAGTGAGAAGATCCTAAGACCCTCCTGCAGAGGTGAGTAATCTTTCATTGATCAGAGCCATTCTGGTCTCCTGTCATTAAATTGGTGGTGGTGGAGATATGTTAGGACGTGGGTTTCTATTCCATTAATTCGGACTGGCCATGATCTGGTTAGTCTGGTTTGGATCTGGAGGTCAGGTCTTCTTAATCTCTGGTTTGGGCTGTTGACACACATAGTTAGTTAATCTTGGAAGAAAAAGTATACCTTCAGTCTTATCTGTTGTGACAACTATCTTTCTCAGAGAGAGTTAAGATTAGTACAGATTGAGATAGGTATATTATAGGTATAATTCTGTTACAAAAAAGAGTATGAAACAGCCATTATTACCCTTCCTCTTGTTCAGAGTAATTAGACTTTTCTTATTCTGGTTACAGTGAATAATAACCAACATATCTGTAACAAAATACATCAAACCAAACCAACCAACAGAGAACATATGTTTTAGCTAACCTTTTTTTACATAGTCAAAGTGCTGAAAGAACAAGACCATCAGCCAAGAACTCTATATTCATCAAAATTACCTTTCAGAAATGAAGGAGAAATTATGGCATTCCCAGATTTTTTTTGAGAGAGAGATAATTCATTACTAGCAAACCAGCCCTGCCAGAAATGAGTCCTTCAGGATGAAATGAATGGACCCTAGACAGTAACTCAAGTCATGTGAAGAAATAAGAGTACCAGTAAAGGTAATTGCATATCTCTCTCTATATAAAAGCCTAAGTGACCGTTTGACTGTTCAACCATTCAGCTATTCAACTGGTAGCTATGACATGCACTCACTACCACAGGGCAGATGTTCAACGCATAGGCATGGAAATGTGGAACAGGCTGATGAATCTCAGAGAAAAGGGGAGATAGAGGATGGGTGTCCCTCGGCCTGGCCTGCAGGGATCAGGCTGAAACTGGCAGTCTGACATTCCCTGAGGGATCCTGGATTGAAAGAGGGTGCAGGCCAGGCTGAGGGACCCCACCAATGCATTTGAAGATATTTTTCCACCAATTTTTAGAGAGAGTGGAAGGGAGAGAGAGAGAGACAAAGAGAGATATATATTTAGGGCCATGGATGGAGCCTTTAACCAAGATACATGCCCTTTACTGGAATTGAACCTGGAACCTTTTAGTCTGTGGGCCAATACTCTCTCCACTGAGCCAAACCAGCTAGGGCTATTTTAGCTAATCTTAATCCATCTTTCATTAAGTAGCACAAAGAAGAAATACAAACTTGTTCTGCCATAAAATAGCAATCCCCCCCCCTAAAATACTACAGTTATGTGGAACCTTTCTGTCAAACCTACCTAGACACACTGTTATATATACAAAAGATTCCAGAGTCTTGGCAGAAGGAAATGGTGAAGGATGTGACCCATATGACAAATCATTCTTTCTCCCCAGTGGAGGTCTAATTAATTATTTTTCTTTGCTGATAAATCATAGAGAGAGCAAGCATCAAATGGGGGATATAATTTTAATTTTAAGCAATATATTTACTATAATACTATTTCACAAGGACTCCTTCGGAGCAGTACTTTTCAAACTGCATTTCATGACTAATTAGTGTATTGTGAAATCATTTTATAGATTATAGCCATCATTAAAAAAATGAAATAAGTTTAAGTAGAAAATATCGGAATGCAATGAGAAAAATACTAGATATCAGGATAGGTAGTGTTTCAGGAGATTTTTGTTCTGAATATATGTGCATATACTTTATTTTTTATATAAACATGTTTTTTTACTGTGGGTAGCAGACAAAAAAGTGAAAATACTGCTTTAGATGTTGTTGCAATAGGAATTCTGTTTTACTAGACTATTTTTAGAGCAGTTCTATGTTCACAGCAAGATTGAGTGGAAGGTACAAAGATTTCCCATATATTCCCTTGCAACAAGATTTTATTTGTGATGTGTAGCTCACTATATCCCCAACTTATTCTTTTTTCCCCCTTTATCCCATCTGCTGGCATGGCCCATTATGTCTTACCTAGAACCAGACTGTAGAGAATCTACAAAGCCATTCTGCCTCAATAATGGAAACTGATGCCAGTGAGGGTCCCTGAGAGAGAAGTGGAAAGGAAGGTTGAGGAAGTAGTGGTGTGCAAGCAAGTCTGGAAGGGAACACGTGGAGGAAAGGAACCCTGTGGAAAGTTGATGTAGGAGTCCTGATGTTCAGGGACAAGACCCCGGATCATGTGGAAGCAACAGTGGAAAGATGGAAAAGGACTGCTGGTTCAGTCTATTCGGTCTACAAGTTACAGTTAGCCGGTTTGCCAGATCTGGGCTCAGACTGAATGCAAATGTCACAGGAGGGCATGTATGTGCTATTTACTTGACCATATTGAAGAATAGCTCCTCGTTAAAATGGGCCAGCAAAGGGGTAAGACTCACAAAGCCCTACATACATACTGCTAATCAAAATCCCAAGGGATTAATAATGATTTGGAAAATGATTCTTAAGTAGTTACCTGGAATAATACTGCAAGAACAGTAAAAAGTTTTGAAAGATGAATATTTCATCAATATTAGATCTGTAAATACTAAGCGTCTGTCATTTAAAATAGGTAAACTCATTAAAATAATGGAATACTGTTGTAAAAATAAATGGAACAGAAAAGGCAGCTTAGGAAAAGAAAGTAGTCTGTACAAGAATCTCATATATGATGAAATTCTCACAGATCCATGGGACAAACTGTCCTTCAGTGAGCAATGTCAGGAAAAAACTTTGGGAAAAGGTATTAGTTTAAATTTGATATAGTATATCATATACCAAAATAAGTTAGGGATGGATGAAAAAGGCACAATGTGAAAATAATAAAAAAGAAAATGAATGAATATTTGACTCATGTCTAGATGAGAAAGATTTTTTTCTTTTTCTTTTAATCCTTACCCTAGGATATGTTTTTACTGATTTTTAGA
>JAAGEH010000039.1:6803117-6815586 GCA_011751065.1 Lasiurus cinereus | reverse complement strand
TATATATATATATATATATATATACAGAGAGAGAGAGAGAGAGAGAGCAGGGGAGAAACATCTATCAGTTGCCTCTTGTGCCTGACCAGGGATCGAACCCATGGATATGCTCTGGGTGGAAACCTAACCACAACCTTTTGGAATACGGATGACACTTCAGTCATCTGAGCCACCTGGCCAGGGCAAGATGGGGAAGGTTTTTATAAATATAAAAGCAATGAAAAAAATCATTAAGGAAAAGATTAATAGACTTCAGTATATTTAAAAATAAAAAACCCACAACTTCTATAAAAATAACCCCAAGCAGCCGAGACCGGTTTGGCTCAGTGGATAGAGTGTCGGCCTGCGGACTGGAAGATCCCAGGTTCGATTTCGGTTGGGGCGGCATGTACCTTGCTTGTGGGCACAACTCCAGTAGGGGGCATGCAGGAGGCGGCTGATTGATATCTCTCTCTCATCGATGTTTCTGACTTCTTTGTATCTCTCTCCCTTCCTCTCTGTAAAAAAGTCAATAAAATATATTTAAAAAAAAAAATAACCCCAAGCAAAATTAAGGTAACTAGATTGATGAAAAACATTTTTTATGAACACGACAGATAAATGATTAATATTCTTAGTATATAGTTAATGCAGGTTGATAAGAAAAAAATGATTTTTCCAATAAAAAATGGACAGCAGTCTTGGAGTATGAAAAATAGCTTATAAATGGGAAAAATTAAACTTTCAAAAATTAAAACTTAGAGCAGTGAAAAAGTCATTTTTCACTGGTCTAAATGAAGGTATTTTAAAAATATTTAATACTTCAGTATTGAGCACTGTTCTTCACTCTGCCCAGCTTCTCAAACCAGAGGGTGGCATGGTTGTTCTGGAAATCAATTCGTCAGTGTCATGAGCATTAATGACAACATTTATGTCTGTTGATATAGTAATTCCACTTCAAGGAATCTCCTTTAAAGTATTGATCAGAAATGTGGGTAAAAAACTTATGAATCAAAATGCTGTCCCTGCATTATTTATAGTTGTAAAAACAAAACAATAGATTTCCATAGTAGGAGAATTCTTAAATAAAATATAAGTTTATTATCATGTGTTTATAATGTCATCTCCAGGATGGACCATTCTCCAGCTTTTAAAATGATACTTATAAAGGCTTCTTTTAAGATGAGAGAAAGTACCTATGCTATATGAGAAGAATATGTGGTAAGGCTTCGTGCATTAACAAGTTCAGGTCTATTTCTCTCTCACATTTCTGGGTTGCTAGCAGATAATCTGAAAGACAAGTATAGGAAAGAGAAAGGGAAATAGCTTCATTAGATCTGCAGGAATAAAGTAATTTATAAAAGCTGAAAATAAATTTCATCACCAAAATAAAATATTTACTATATGCACCATTAACTTGTAATGACCAAAAACTTAAGCTGTGATGAAAAAAAATAAAATTTCAGCTGTTGCCGAAACTGGTTTGGCTCAGTGGATAGAGCATCGGCCTGCGGACTGAAGAGTCCCAGGTTCGATTCCGGTCAAGGGCATGTATCTTGGTTGCAGGCACATCCCCAGTAGGGGTGTGCAGGAGGCGGCTGATTGATGTCTCTCTCTCATTGATGTTTCTAATTCTCTATCCCTCTCATTTCCTCTCTGTAAAAAATCAATAAAATATATATATATAAAAAATTTCAGCTGTTATATACATGAGTTAACAAAGCACAAGCGAATACTGGATTGAAGCATAGATTCACTTTTATGCTACAGCTTTACTGTATGTTAAAACCATAGTAAAATGACACATTGATCCATTTCATGAATTTCTGTGTTCCTTGAGAAGGGGAGAATCCATGTGAAATTGATAAAGACCACCATTTAAATTACAATTTAAATGCTACAAAGCCAGATATAGAACTATATATACAACATATCAATTATGTCAAGTGAAAGCACATACATATATACATACCGTATTTTCCGGCGTATAAGATGACCCCCAACTTTTCCAGTTAAAATACAGAGTTTGGGATATACTCGCCCTATAAGACGACTCCCGACTTTTGAGAAGATTTTCCTGGGTTAAAAAGTTGTTTTATATGCCAGAAAATACGGTATGTATTGGTTAAATAAAGACTGGAAGGAAATGTATACTCATAGTTGTTACCTCTGGGTTGTGTGATTGAGGTTGTTTTGGTTATTTTCTGTATACTGTTCTGTTCAAGTTATTTTTTTAAAATATATTTTTATTGATTTCAGAGAGGAAGGGAGAGGGAGAGAGAGATAGAAACATCAATGTTGAGAATCATTGATTGGCTGCTTCCTGCAAGTGCTCTTGGCTGGAATCAAACCTGGGATCCTTCAGTCTGCAGGCCAGTGCTCTATCTACTGAGCCAAACAGCTAGGGCTCAAATTATTTTTAATGATCATATGTATCTTTTACATATCTTAATAATAAAGAGATAATATGCTAATTAGATCAGACAGCCAAGTGACTTTCTGGACATTTTTCTGGATAACCTTTTGGACAGAGCCAAGGTTGCGAGGGGCTGCAAGGGCTGTGAGGGGCTGCGAGGGCTGGCCAGAGCTGCGAGTAGCAGTAAGGGCCAGCCAAGACAGCGAGGGCCGAGCCTCTTGCATTGGACTTCTAGTAATCAGGTAATAGTCATTTTTAAAAGTTGCACTCTCATATAATACCCTTGTTTTTCTGATTCTTAATAATAAATACATGTAAAATAGAGCTACTATATGACCTAGCAATTTCATTTCTGGGTATTTATCAGTATCTCCAGAAAATGAAAACACTAATTTGAAAAGATATATGCACCCACCCATGGTCACTGCAGCATTGTTTACAATAGCCAAGATATGGAAGTAACCTCGGTTTCCATTGACAGATGAATAAAGAAGAGGTGATGCACACACAATTACCCAGCCATAAAAAAGAACGAAATATTGCTATTTGCAACAACATGAATGGACCTAGAGAGTATTATGCCAAGTGAAATAAGTCAGAGAAAGACAGATACCATATGATTTCACTGTTGATGACCTTTGACATGGATCAAAAGGTAGGGCATGCCATGCATTGAACTATTTTAAATCTTTTCTTTCAGGAGATAGGCAGGAGAATGACAAAGAGAACCTAAACTTGGAAAATCACAGGGACCAGGAGCCTCCAGAAGCCCCCTGTCACACCTCAGAGGAGCCACCTTCTCAGGCTTCTCTGAGTGTCCTCTTCACTGAAGAGGAGCCAAGTCGCTTTGGAGAAGAAGAGAATCTCCCTGAGGCTCAGGAAAGCCTTCCAGGTGAGCGAGTAGAGGAACAGCTTTCTCCTCAAGAAAAGAATTCTGGGAAGCAGCCAGGCCATCATTTCCCTAATCCTCATCCAGGGGAACTGTCTGTGCCATGTCTTGAGGGGAAGAAAGAAACCTCCCCTAAAGGGCAGCTGAGAGCCCCCATGGCCCAGAAACTGCCCACCTGCAGGGAGTGTGGGAAAACCTTCTATAGGAACTCTCAGCTTGTTTTTCACCAAAGAACTCACACCAGAGAGAAATACTTCCAGTGCCTTATCTGCAGAAAAGCCTTCCGACGGAGTTCAGACTTCGTGAAACATCAGCGAATTCACACGGGAGAGAAGCCCTGTAAATGTGACTACTGTGGGAAAGGCTTCAGTGACTTCTCCAGATTGCGCCACCATGAGAAAATTCACACGGGAGAGAAACCCTACAAGTGTCCGATCTGCGAGAAGAGCTTTATTCAAAGATCAAACTTTAATAGGCATCAGAGGGTTCATACAGGAGAGAAACCTTACAAATGTTCCTGCTGTGGGAAAAGTTTCAGCTGGAGTTCCAGCCTTGATAAACATCAAAGGACCCACTTAGGAAAAAAGCTCTTTTAGTAGCCATGCACACTTACCACAATTCTGTGTCCTGGCCCTTTTGAAACATAGCTCCCCAGGAGGAATTAGATCTCTTAGTGGATATCCCTGCTCTCTTATGCCTGGATGAGGGAAGTGAGTATCTGCACTTGGGTTTGGACTTGGAGACTGTGTTGGCCTGTGGGTTGGATCTCATGCTGGTTTAATTTTTTGCTTCTGCATCAGGAGACAGAATAGTCTTTATCTTTTATCATATCTCTTGTTGGAAAGAGATGGGAAAAACCTATCACTTGGAGGTCCCATTTTAGAAGTGCTTCTTGGGAGGAGGTTAACTGGATTAGCCGCAGTTGCTGTCATGGGAAGCACCTCAGATTGGCCCTTTAGAACTGGGTGTCCTGGAGTAGGCAATCTGCTACAGAAAGGAGACATAGAGGACCAGGAGCTCAGTGTGTCTTTGTCATATTGGTGCAAAATTAATGTCCTGTCCCCTTTTAAAAATAAATTTTGTAGAATCCTATTTTATTTGTGTCTGAAGTGTCCCCTGTGTGTTGACTGTAACTCAAAATGCATTTTCTCATAGAAGACCCTCAATGGTAGATCATCCCACACAAAACGCATCAAGTTTATCACGTAGGTGGAAGTTGGTAGGAAAGTGTTAGGTTGGTGCTCAGGTGTGAGAGTTTGATCCATGCTGGGCACTCCTGGTCTCAGGTTAGTCTGCCCCAGTGTCCTCTTTCTGAGCCTACCTCCCACTTGTTTGCACACCTCAAGCTTTCCCCCTTTCTCCTGGCATCTGCTTAAGCTATTGTTTTTGCCAAGTGTTCTGTGCCTTAAAAATGTCTTTATTATTTAAGTAAGGGCCTGGTACATGAAATTCATGCACTGGGTTGTGGCAGGGCGGCCCTCAGCCCAGCCTGCCCCCTCTCTCAGACTGGGAGCATCACACCTCTGCTGCAGCCACTGCCAGCCACCACAGTCGCCAAGGTGTTTTCATCAACACAGACTCCAGTCTTTCCATGAAAAAATGACAACTTTCTTTAGGCATTTTCAGATGTGTCTTTCATAGGATATGACTTTTTTTTTTTTTAATCCTCACCTGAGGATATATTTCCATTGATTTTTAGAGTGTGTGGAAGAGAGAGATAAGGAGAGACAGAGGGAAACATCAATGTGAGAGGGATACTTTGGATGCCTCCTGCCCTGGCCATGGAGGAGGCTGTAATCTAGGTACATGCCCTTGATCAGAATCGAACTCTGCTTTGGCAGGCCGAGGCTCTATCCACTGAGCCAAACTGTCTAGGGCAGGATATGACATTTCTTAGCCCCTCCAGCAGTGGACCTTCCTTTTTTCTCTCCAGGAGTGTGGTCAAAAAACCCTAGATCACCTTTTTGGATTCTTATTACCCAAGTTATCAAGAATACTGCAAGTAGCAGCATACAGGGAGCTTGGCCAGTGAGCAGTCAGAAAAGGTGTTTACGCTTGAACTAGTTTGGCTCAGTGGATAGAGTGTTGGCCTACAGACTGAAGGGTCCCAGGTTTGATTCCTGTTAAGGGCATGTACCTTGGTTGGGGGCACATCCCCATTGGGGAGTGTGCAGGAGGCAGCTGATTGATGTTTCTCTCTCATCACTATTTCTGACAGTTTGTCCCTCTCTTCTGTAAAAAAAACAAAAAAAATTTTTTTTTTTAAAGAAAAAAGGTGTTTCCTCTGCAGCCCATGTGTAGAGGATCCCCTGTGTTGTGACCACTGGGCTAGGGGTTGTGTCTCTGGCAACCAGGGGCACACCCCCAAGCCCAGCGGCTGTGCATTTGCTGTGTCCGATGGGGGAGAGGGGGGTATGGACCCAGGCTGCTTGGCACAGCTGCCCTGCCCAGCGGCTGCTTGCGCTTGGTGCCTCTGGCTGCTTGTACCGGCACCCAGCCCACTTGGCACCCTTGGCTACTTGTCCTGGGACCCAACCCGTTTGGTGCCAGCACCCGTAGGCCACTCCTGGTGGGGTGCATTCTGGGACCCTGGCCGCTCAGGGCCTACATGCAGGCCTACAGGCTCAGAGTGGCCTGGGTCCCGAGAATGTTTCCAGGACCCAGGCTGCTTGGTGCCCGTGTATGCAAATTAACCTGCCATCTTTGTTGGGTTAATTTGCATACTCCTGGGTGGCTGGTGGGTGTCGCAGAAGTATGGGCAATTTGCATCTTTCTCTTTTATTAGTGTAGATTTTGCTTGTAGGTATTAGGAAGAAATCAATAGTATTGATTTAATTTATAGTACTATCTAGAGTTTTATGAACACATATATCTAACCTGCCCACTTGTCCTTGTTTTCAAAAGTTATGGACCCCAATGTGTACTGCTCCAGAGAGTGAGATTTCCACCTGGGTCCTCTTATTTTACTGTTTTTGGTGTGAGCATGGGGGAGGAGAATGCTACTTAGGAGGATAAAGCTGAAAACACAGTCTGTAGATAAGAAATTGCTAGTTGTTTGCAAACAATGAGAACTACATTACTGGTTGATGGGAGGAGAGACCAGACTGAAGTTGGAATTCCTGGATTCCAGAGGCTTTTGTTAACTCCCTTCTATCAGGAAGATGAGGTATAGGCCTCTTTTTAGGGGATGCAGGAACCACAAGGCAGAAAACAGGAAAATCAGGACTGAATAGGCATGAGATTCTGCAGATTTGTAGGATGGTGGGATTTTATGCTTTTAAAAAAATACTTAAATTTTCTTAATGTTTTGAGAGAGGGAGGGAGGGAGAGAGAGAAACATCAGTCTTCTCCCACATGTACCCTGGTCCAAACCAAACCCCCAACCTGGGCATGTGCCCTGACAGGGAATCTAACCAGCTACCTTTCAGTACATGGCCTGACACTTAGCCAACTGAGCCACATCAGCCAGGGTTGGCTTTTCATGTTTTAAATCAGGAACTCTCAAAGTGTGGTTCCCAGACCAGCAGTTTTGGCAAGTTGTTACTTATTGAACCATAAATTCTAAAGAGTGGGCCCAGCAATCTCTTTGTTAACAAGCCCTCCCAGAAGACTCTGATGCTACTCAATTCAGAAATGTCTCTGCATAATATGTGGGAGCAGAGATCCTGAAACGGATACTGGGCCCTCCTAGACTCTTCTTACCAAAGAAGCCTTGCCGTAGAGTTCTTTAAAACACTAAAACTGTGGAATTCCTTGAGCTCCCAGTGAAAATTCATTCCATAGAGTAAATTCTCGGAAACTTTACTAGTAAGTGAAGGGTTTCTTCTTGGGTCCCTCCTGATGATCTGATGGATGACAGTGATACAGGAAACAGCCTATTATTCACAATGTGTTCTTAGCAAATAGTAGGTATTAGATAGAACGTATTGAATATGTGTGAACGTATGTGTGGATTATTCTTTAGAGTAGTGATCAGCAAAATATGGCCCACTGACTGTTTTTGTAAAGAAAACGTTGCTGGACTGTGCTAAACCCATTTGTTTCTGTATTCTCTGTGGCTGCTTTGGGCCTAGAGTGGCAGAATTGAGTAGTTGCAACCAAAGTATATATCCTGCAAAGCCTAAAATATTTACTATGATCCTTTACAGAAAATGTTTGGTGGCTCCTAGTCCAGAGTAATATTTCTCAAACCATAGTGTGCAAACAAAGCACCTGGGGAGCTTGTTAAAATGCAGACTGATTTAAGGGTGATGCCAGTGATGCTCATCTGTGGAATAGCTGGGAGCCAGAGCGTGGAGCGTAGGTGCCCTGCAACAGCATCAGGGTTCATGCTTGTGGCTTGTTTCTCTTTGGTTCTTAAGGATCATTTATGACCCTGCACCTCAAAGCCTGGACCAGACACAGCTGGAGAATAAATCACTTTATTAGGGAAGGTTTAGTGTCAGGAAATGCCTCTCCCCTAGCTCCTAGGTTCACACTCTTCCACATCACCTTCCCTTTAGGCACGTCTCAGGCTCAGCTCTGTGGAGTTAGTTTGGCTTTTTTTGCTACATTCGGCTCTTCTGAAAAGAGCTAAGCCTAGCCCAGAAGAGTCGAACCTATCTCTCTATTCCTGTAAGTAATCAAATGAAGAGAACATTACTTAACAGAGCACAAGTCTAAAAGAATTATACAGAATTGTGAGTGCTTATGATTTCTTGTCTTTCTATGTGATCACCCTCAGCCACTTGTCTCTCTGGGCAGTTCCCAGCCCAGCCTTGTTTTCTCAGTGGCTCTGCAGGAAGCTAAATCTGGAGAAGCAAAGCTACTCCAGCCAGAACCCACTTGGATGGGTTCTCCTTGGTCTTCAGGTTGAAAGTCCATACATAGGTGGGACCCCGCTGACATGTCTTGTATACAGGACAAGAGTAGGCACTGTGGCAATCTTGCTTGTCTGTAGGAATGGCCTTGATGAACACCACAGGCATGGGGGGTGTCAGATCCTTGAGCTTGGCATCTGTAATGACCCCAGCCTGAGGACAAGAAGGTGAGGAAAGCCATGTTAGATCAGACCCAGAGCTCAGTCAGCTGCCTGCTCCCGCAGAAGATCCAGGAGATGAGACGGAAGGGCTGGCTGCCTCTATGCCTTCCCCTCACAGGTTCTTACAACAACCCACAGTGGGATGCATCTGTTACTGTTTTCTGGCCTAAATCACTTTTTGAAGGAGAATTCCAAAAGCTGAAATTTTTCATATACTAATTAATTCTTTTGAATCTACCTGACATTTATTTTTTGATTCATTCATTTCATAAGCATATTGAGTGTAACTATTTGCCAGATGTCATGCTAGATGCTGGGGTAAAGATGAGTAAGACACAACTATCAGCAAATGCTTTAGATTGTAAGGTTTTGGCTATAGTATCCTGTTCTAGTTTCTGATGTGACTTCATCCACCCTGTAGAGCATTTTGACTTTTTTGAGCAGAGGAAGCTATGCTCCACCTTCATCTATGGAATAAAGATCAGAGCTGTTGCTTTTGTCCACTCCCCTCCCTCTGCCAAGCCTGTGCACTTTGCACCATCCCTGGTTTCCCCCAAATGGCTTGTCAGCCTCAAGGAAAGATGATCTAGGTCAAAAGATTCAGGAACATCTTTTTTTAGTAAGCATACTTTATGGGAGGCAGTGTGTATTTAGCCCAGAGAGGATGTCCTGTGGCTCATCCCAGGACTTACCTGTATATCCCAGCGAGCACCTTCCATGAAGAGGCCATGGACATAGGCTCCTTCCCGAGGAGGGCTTCTGAAGTCCTCTCGATTCTTCTTTGTCACATCACATTGCAGGGCCATCTGGTCTAGTGGCCACTCATTCTTGCGGGCCATGGACTGCATAATGGCAGTCAGGAAGGACTGGGGGTTGAAGAAGCCTGTCAGCCACACCGTGGAGGGCATTGCAAAGTCACCTACCCAAGCCTCCAACTCCTTGATTCGGCTGAGGAGGTCAAAAAACCAGACAGCCAGGCCTGCTGTGGAAGGGTAAGCTCGTCTGGCCCAGGGCTCTGGCACGGTGTCTAGGTACAGGTTGTTCTCTAAGTTCTCCATGTCACTGGTCATGGTCAGCTCCCCCTGGAAGACAAAGAATGAGAGGAGAAAGTGAGGGGGCAGCAAGTCTCTGCAAACAGTCAACCTTAGGGATTTTTGGCTCATAGCCCTCAGAAAGATTGGAGGAGACTCAAGGGGTGGACGACACAGTGATTGTTCCATCTAGTACATGATTTGAAAGGTTTTTTTTCCTCCAAAGCTGGTCTTTTAAAACTATCCCTGCTCCAGTTACATCCAGTCTACACCTATATACTGGTAGTAGTAGATCAGTCCACTGCAGACCTCAAACTACCTGTGGGTTCCATGCCGATTCAACCCCACCTAAAATGAACTCCATGACTCTCTGCCAGGCCTTGCAGCAGACTTGCAGTCTTTGCAGGCAGCCTAGAAACATAAGATTACAGTTTAATTTACAAATGGTTTTCACTAAAAACCTTTCTTTACGAATTTCATCTAGCCATTGGAAGAGGGTTCCTTAAAGTCGCCTAATAGTTTGATTTAACAAGGAAATCCTTGATTTAGGGGAATATAGATCCTTAGGCTTCAGGTTTGTGTGTGTATGAAGAATGCTCATCTCCCATTCTCTTTTCTTATAATGTCTTTGGTATCAAGTTAATTCTGGCCTCATAACATTTGTTGGAAATTATTCCCTCTGCTCTTTATTTAGATTAAACTTTTTATTTTGAGCTTACCCTCCACAGCAGGCCTGGCCGTCTGGTTTTTGGACCCCCCATCCTTCCTGACTGCCATAATGCAGTCCATGGCCCGCAAGAATGAGTGGCCACATCTGTATATATAAAAGGCTAATATGCAAAGTGTCCCCTCAGGAGTTCAACTGGGAGACTGAGTTCAATCACTTGTTATGACATGTGCCTTATCACCAGTGAGTGGCACGGAACATGGCAGTGACCGGTGGTGGCAGTGGGGCACTGAGGGAATGAGGAAAGGAGGAGGCAGGGAGGTGGGGAATCTGATTGGTCCTGGTCACTCGCCAGTCCTAAGGACTCTACCCATTCATGAATTTCATGCACTGAGCCTCTAGTGCAAATATAAAAAAGAATACAGACAGTTTCTCCCAAAGGCAATATCTTGCAAAACGATCAAAACAACTAGTGACCCAGTGCATGAAATTCGTGCATATTAAAAGGAGAATAATTAGAGGAAATAATTTAATATTGCTATTTGCCCTTTCTCTATAATAGAAGTGTCAGAGATGAAAGAACATTAGTAAAATGTATATGAAAACCTCCCTCCTGTCAGAGTCTGGGGCACACTCCAGGACCCAGAGTCAAGTCCCCGCCCACCCATATGCACCTCAAAATTGTGTGAGGCCAGACTTAGTTGGACCCCTCCCCCCGCATTGGGTTAGATCCAGACCTGGCCAGTCCCACCTTTGTCAAGCCCTGACAGGCAGGGGGCATAGCCTCAGGTCCCCTTGCCTGGTGCCAGGACGGAGGGCATGGCCTGGTGGGGTGGGGCCCAGCACAGGGAGGAGAGCGTAGCCTCAGGTCCCCCATCAAGCCCTGCTGGGTTGGGGTGCAGCCTGAGTTCCCTTGACCCAGCACTGGGGGTGCACCTTGAGGACCCCTGTCAAGCCCCGCTGGGTGAGTGGTATTGCCTGAGGTCCCCTGTCAAGCCCTGCCAGGCAGGGGGGCACAGCTTGAGGTCCCCTGGCCTGGTGCTGAGGCAGGGGGTGCAGCCTGAGGTCCCCTGTAAAGCCCTGCCAGTTGGGTGACTTGGCCTGAGGTCCCCTGTCAATCAACCCCCATGGGGGTGGGGGAGGGCGTAGCCTCAGGTCCCTGCTGATCGCTCATTAAGGCTCCTTATGGGAACTTGGCCTCATCTGTGGGTGCAGCCATCTCTGTGATGGAGTTATGATCAATTAGCATATTCCCTTTTTACTAGATAGAATGTGTCAACCAAGATACTGATATTGATACAATCAGGGCACAAAACATTTACATCACCACAAGTATTCCTTGTATAGTTACATGTGCTTTTTTTCCTGTCCCATCCTTTCTATAACCCTTAGTGACCACTGTTCTGGTTTCCATTTCTATGATTTCATCACTTTAGGAATATTATGCAATTGGAATCATAGAGTTTGAAACCTTTTGGGATTGCCTCTTTTTACTCAGCATAATTCTCTGAAAATGTATCCACGTTTTTGCATATACCAAATAGTTTCCTTTTTATTATGGAGTAGTATTCCATAGTATGTGTGGTAAGCAGAACAATAGCCCCTCCCAGCTTTTTATTCTGTTTTGAGTGTCTATCCCTCTACCATTTCACACAGTCTTAATTATCCTATCTATATATTGTAATAAGTCTTGAAATTAGGTAAACTACTTTTCCCCCACCTTATTCTTTTTCAAAATTGTTTTCATTCTTTTAGTTTTTTGTTTTTATACATAAATCCTATGTAATAAAAGCCTCAGTGGTGACACATGCGATGTCATAACAAGATGGCTGCCACGAGATGGCTGGCAGGGGAGGACAGTTGGGAGTGATCAGGCTGGCACAGGAGCAGTTAGGTGGCAGTCAGGCTGGTTAGGGGGTGATCAGGCAGGCAGAAGTGGTGAGGGGCGATTAGGCAGGCAGAAGTGGTGAGGGGCAATCAGGCAGGCAGACGGGTAAGCGGTTAGGAGCCAGTAGTTCTGGATTGTGAGAGGGATGTCCAACTGTCTGACAATTGGATATCCCCCAAGGGGTCCCAGATTGGAGAGGGTGCAGGCTGGGCTGAGGGACACACACTCCCATGCACGAATTTTGTGCACCGGGCCTCTAGTTTTAAAATAATCTCTACTGTATCTGCAAAAGGTTTTTGCTATGATTTTGATAGAAATTGCATTAAACCTGTATATCAATTTGAGTAGAAATGACATCTTTACTGTGTTTTGTTCCAGTCCATGAACATTATATGGCCCTCCATTTATTTATATATTCTTTAATTTCTTTTATCAGTGTTTTATAGTTTTGAGTATACAAGTCCTGTATTTGTTAGAATTACATGCAAGTATTTTAATTTTTGAGTGGTTAAAATGGTTTAAATTTTGGTGTCCATGTTTTCATTGATTATATATAGAAATATTATAAATTTTTGTATG
>JAAGEH010000039.1:6729667-6803107 GCA_011751065.1 Lasiurus cinereus | reverse complement strand
TGAATATTTTGGTAGTTTCTTTTAGTACTTTAATAATACCTCTCTACTGTCTTTTGCTTGCATAAGTTCCTACAAAATATTTGCTATCATTTTTTTCTCCTTTGTATATATTTTCTATTTTTTCCTCTGGTTGCTTTTAAGATTTTTCTTTACCATTGGGTTTAAGAAACTTTATTGAGGTTTCTTTACCAAGTTTTCATACTTATTGTGTGGGACTTGTGCATATGGGTTCATAGTTTCATCAAATTTGCAGAAATGTGGCCTCAATTCTTCAAGTTAATTTTTTTCTGTTTATATTTCCCTGCTCTAACCCTTTTCTCCTAGGACTCCAATTATACCTATGATAGATGATTGCACAGGTCATTGATGTTCCATATACTTATGTTTAGTGTTTTTTTTTTTTGGGGGGGGGGGAGTAAGATATAGTTTGATTTTTGCTCATTGATTATAAAGAAAGCATGATTAATCTTATATAATTTATTTCTTGGACTACATATTAAAAATTAGATCAACCTTAAAGTCCATTTAAAATATGAATATTTTATTGTGAAACTTGATGTACTTTGCATTAAAATGAAGAGAGAACACACAGGCTTGAGTGATATAATGAAAACATATCATAGAACTTTGGGGCATCTCAGTATTGACCAATGCTACTTTTTGGGGAGTTAGATATTCACAATTGAACATCATAAATTAATTCCACACAGCTATTCACTATTTCATTGTAGAGTGACATGTACAAGAAAAGAAAAAAAACTCACAAGATTCTGATGAAAATCAATCTAGTAGAATAAACACATTTTGTTATTTCTTTGGCTTTTGCATCTACCACCCACACACCATTCATCTGAACCCCTTCATTGGCAGTTTTCTTTTTTAGTTCCTTTTGAAAGTATGTCCTACTTTCATCTGCCACCTCAGTTTTCCAGGGTGTCAAGTTGCTCTAAGTGTGAAGGCTTAAGGTCTCTAAAGTTCACTGAAACAAGGCAGATTCTCCATAGTAGATGTGGGTAGTTAGGGACACATGTGACTGTTTTCATGGCTCATGGTACAGACAGGTAAAGGTTCCCATCTGCCATTTCATAAAGTCTTTGTGAGCTGCCAGCAGGTTTCCTGAACCAACTTGGATAAACATACATTTCTCTGTGTTCCCTGAACCAACTTGGGTAAACATACAGTTTCAGTTCCAAGCGCAAGCATTCTATTATTACTATGAAAAAGGATGTCCATTTGAGAAAGGACATTTGATTTTCCCAGCATGAGCTTTAATATGAACACCCTTTGGGCATCCATGCTTAGACTTTGTGTGGGAGATTCTAATCTCGATTCCTGAAATGGGTTGGCTTTTATGAGAAGTGTTTCCACTGAGGTGTTCAAAAAGCCCCTTCAGGCCAAAACTGGTTTGGCTCAGTGGATAGAGCATCAGCCTGCGGACTGAAGGGTCCCAGGTTCGATTCTGGTCAAGGGCATGTACCTTGGTTGCGGGCACATTCCCAGTAGGGGGTGTGCAGGAGGCGGCTGGCCGATGTCTCTCTCATCGATGTTTCTAACTCTCTATCTCTCACCCTTCCTCTCTGTAAAAAATCAATAAAATATATTTAACAACAACAACAACAGAGCTTCTTCAGGCCATTACTTGAAGTCTATCTGTACCAATCACAACTTCGCTTTCATCAGCAGTAAATAGTGGTTTGCCTTCTTTGGAATTGATCTGAAATCTGGATTTGAACCATTTGGAGACCCAATTCTTTTTTCTTTCAAATATATTGATTTCAGAGAGGAAGAGAGAGGGAGAGAGAGATAGAAACAGCAATGATGGGAGAGAATCACTGATCAACTGCCTCCCGCATGGCCCATGCTGGGGATCAAGCCTGCAACCTACGCATGTGCCCTTGCCTGGAATTGAACCTGGGACTCTTCAGTTCTCAGGCCAATGCTCTATCTACTGAACCAATCCAGCCAGGGCTTGAGACCCACTTTTAATCTTCTTTTAGAATCATGTGCATTTACAGTCACTTTCTGAGTAGACTGTAGAAGCAGAAATGCGTCCCAGGCTTTTTTGGTGAGGGAAAGATGCACAGACTTCAGCTGCCTGAGGAGAGGCTGGAAAGGGAAGCAGGGCAGGGAGACATGGCCAGGAGTCCTGCATTGGGACTTTGTTAAGGTTGTTAATTCTCCAACGTATCTTTTTTTTTCATTACAGATAATATATTTTTAATCTCCATATATTTCACTGGATCTTTTTTATATTTTTGTTTGCCATTTCATCATATCCTTATTGTGTCCTACCTTTTTGAACATGTAGAGCAAACTCATAATAGTTGTCTCAACATCCTTGTCTACTAATTCCATCTTCCCTGCCATTTCTGGTTCCACTTCAGTTGATCAGCTTTTCCCTTGGCCATGGAGTCCTGCTTCTTTACATGCCTGTAATTTGTTTACATCAAATGCTGTGAATTTTACATATGAGAGTACTGGATTTTGTTTTATTCCTTTAAAAAGTGCTGGAATTTATTTTTTGCATGTGGTTAACTCACTCTAAATCAACGGCATCGATCAGAAGCCTGTATTTTAGCTTTGTGTTAGCGGGAAGCAAGGAGGGTCCAGACTGGCTTTTAGTCTAGGTTCAATTTAGCCCACTACTGAGGCTTCTCCCTCAGAACTCCTGTTGTGTGAGTCTTTTCTTCTCTGGCTAGTGGGAACACAGTCTGTTCTCCACTTTGTGCGAATTCGGATACTTGTTTGCCATTGCTCCTCTGGTGGTGTGGGTTCCCAGCTTTGGCAGTTTCTTCTCACTCATGTGCAGAGCAGTAGCCCCCAGTCTTGGTGTGCATCTGCAGATCTCTGGAGCTCTTGGTGTAGAAAACTCCCTGCCTTGGTGTTCTACTCTGCAACAGGACTGTGGCCCCCAGGAAATCACTTGTTTCCTTAGTTCAGCGGAAACCGGTACTCTTTCCTGAATGTTCTTCTACATAGCAAATTTATGCAATGAGGGGCTCATTCAATGAAGGGAAACCTTTCTTGTTTCCTCTTATTTTTTTTTTAAAGGAGGAAGGAAAGGGAGAGAGAGAGATAGAAACAGCAATGATGAGAGAGAATAATTGATCGGCTGCCTCCTGCACTCCCCACACGGGATTGAACCCACAACTTGGGCATGTGCCCTGATTGGAATTCGAATCATGCCTCCTAGTTCATAGGTCAATGCTCAACTGTGGAGCCACGTCACCTGGGCTTATTTCCCCTTTTCCAAGTATCACAGTCCTGGGGTATCTGTAATGTTTCACATATTGTCTGGTTTTCTAGTTAAGGTAAATCTGGCTTGTTGGCCATAAAAAGAAAACCAGATAAGTCACTTTTAAGCATCAATTCAATATTTCACAAATTATTTACTATCACAATTATAAAATTTCCTTTTGTAATCAAAGTCTGTCTCTGTTAGGGCTGGAAAGGAACTCTCGGTGTGGGAAAGAAATTATTGAAACAATTAAAGTCATCAAGAGTGATCCAAGCCAAGGACTTTTTTTTTTTTAATGTATTTTGATGTTTTACAGAGAGGAAGGGAGAAGGGTAGAGAGTTAGAAACATTGATCAGCTGCCTCCTGCATGCACCCTATTGGAGATGTGCCCACAACCAAGGTACATGCCCTTGACCGGAATCGAACCTGGGACATTTCAGTCCGCAGGCCGACGCCCTATCCACTGAGCCAAACTGGTTTCAGCCAAGCCAAGGACTTTTAATGGACTGATTAACATGCATGTAATTTTTTAAATTTCTGATTTATAAAGGCAAGCACATTGACTTCTTCCTAGGCCACACAGTATTTTCAGTGGTGAACATGCAAGTTACTTTCAACAGAATGACACCTGCTGAGGAGTGAATGGGTGCAGCTGAGCAGCTGACCACCCTTCCTCCTCCTCACATCACCTTTGTTCTTAGATACATAGCCACACAGCCAGGGCTATACCAGTACTAATTTTTTTTCTCCCAGAAATGTGTAACAATGAGAAGAATCCTTACTTGCTGAGCTTAGAGTTTAACTGGGGAAGCAGGGTTTATATCTGTGGAAAGGCTTGAGTGATGACTTAAAGAGTAGTTTCTAAGAGATGCTGATGAGCGTAGATACATCCAGGAGCATTGCTGGATCTATGTGTTATATAAGCGTAGACGACTACAGGTCAGAGAAAAGCTTATAAATAAGGTACATGTACAGGTGTGTTTCTAAGATGGAAAAAGCCATAGATAGGCAAAGGGCTAGGGAAAGGCTGTGGCAGGCATGTCTTGGCAGCGCTGGGCAGTGGCTATACACAGTGTTGTCTAGGGAGACAAGAGGATTGGGAGGCCTGGATCAGTGGTTCTAACACTCCTTTTGTAACAGACATGATGGGTGATGCCCATGGACAGGACACAGTCCCACTACCCAGTAGCACTGATGCCACTTCACTTTGCTCATTCCTGAAAGATAATTGAATCAGATACGTGAAAGTGATAAAGGGGCACAAGCAAGGCAAAGCTGCTCACGTAATGCATTGGTGCGCCATGAAGCATGGAAAGGATGTGGTTGGTGGCTGGGGGAACTGCTGGGTCCACACCAGTCAGGCTAATGCAGCAACTTGTCTATGGGAGGCAGCTCCAACCCTCAGAGTTGACAGATGAGAAAAACCTCTGCTATGGGCTGAATTGTATCCACCAAAATTGTATGTTGAAGTCCTAACCTGCAATGTGACTGTATTGGAGCTGGTTCTTTAGGAGGTGATTGATGTCAAATGTGGTCTTAAGGGTGGACCTAGTCCTGCGGTTGGCAAACAGAGCCACAGTTTGCCAACCATTGACCTAGTCCAATAGTATTGGTGGCCTTATAAGAAGAGAAGATCCATCTCTCAATATCCCTCCCTTCTTTCCTGGCCTTAAGAAGAGAGAGAATGGCCGAAACTGGTTTGGCTTAGTGGAGAAAGCGTCGGCCTGCGGACTGAAGGGTCCCAGGTTCGATTCCGGTCAAGGGCATGTATCCTGGTTGTGGGCACATCCCCTGTGGAGGGCATGCAGGAGGCGGCTGATCGCTATCTCTCTCTCATGGATGTTTCTAACTCTCTATCACTCTCCCTTCCTCTCTGTAAAAAAATCAATAAAATATATTAAAAAAAAAAAGAAGAGAGAGAATGTGTCTGTGTGTAAACCTTGAGAACTGTGAGAAAATAAATGCCTGTTGCTTAAATACTTCCAGGTTGTGGTATTTTGTTATTGCAGCCTGACCTGACTATAACACCCCAGAGAAGAGAACCAGAAGGGTGGTCAATGGGAGAAGTATTTGCAATGGACCAAAACAATGGCCTTTAAGAGCTCAAACTGTTTAGTGGGGAGGGGCTTCAATTCATCTTTGGGCAGGATGAGGAACTCTTTCTGACATTCTCCCTAGAGGGCATAGCTGGTAGGTAAGTCCCTACCCATTGTTTGGGCCTTACATTGCATTCAATATGTCTTAGGTCTACTGTGTCCAATCCAATGACTACTAGCCCTATGTAGCTACTTAACTGTAAGTGAATTAAAATGATAAAATTAAATATCCCTTCCTTAGTCACATTAGTTACATTTCAGAGAGGAAAAGAGAGGGAGAGGGAGATAGAAATATCAATGATGACAGAATCATTGATTGGCTGCCTCTTGAATGCCCCACACTGGGGATCTAGCCCACAACCTGGACATATGCCCTTGATCAGAATCAAATCTGGCACCCTTCAGTCCGTAGGCCGACACTCTATCCACTGAGCAAAACTGGCTAGGGCTATATTTCAGATAAACACACACACACACACACACACACACACACACACACACATATATGGAGAGAGAGAGAGAGAGAGAGGGAGAGAGAGAGGGAGAGAAACATTGATTTGTTGCTCCACTTAGTTATGCTTTCATTGGTTGATTTTTGTATATGCCCTGACCAGGGATTTAACTTGTAACCTTAGTGTATCAGGACAATGTTTTAACCAACTGAGCTACCTAGCCAAGGCTCTACTTATTGCAGTTTTAATAAAACATGTTTTTTCGGGGGCATCCTGTCATATAAACTTGCTTGCCAAACTGTAGTTAAGAAGATATGCAAACAAATTAAGACTCATTACAAAATTAAAGTCCAAGAGACTTAAATACATAGGCCATTTTTATTTTCCCTTTTAAAATTAAAAAATTAAGAAGTTTTTAATGGCCATTTTACTTACATGATTATACAAAGCTCTGGGGTTTTGTTCAATCTGGTTGTGTCTATGGAAATGTATCATACATGTGCATGTCGTCTGCCATGTGGGTAGAGTGGGAGTAATTGTCCCCTATCCTGGAGTCATCCCATAACATGACTGATAGACAGTCAGCAGTACTGGTAACAGTGTGGTGAAGATGTCCTGTTCTTTGGCACCTGTTCCAAGGGCTGTGATACAGAGACTCAAATGGGACTGGCTCTGCCGGCCACTGTCATTTGCTTGTACAGTGAAGTCCTGTGTTTCCGGGTATCTCCCTGGCTTAGTCCACTCCTTACTCTGGCTTACCATGACTCCTACAGCCAAGTGCCACTCTGACAACAGTGATGTCACATCACTTTGGTTGTGCATAAGGTTAAAATATATGCAGGAGAGAAGACTTTTAGGGTAGTGAAACTAGTCTCTAAGACACTATAATGGTGGATACATGTCATTATACAATTCTCCAAATTCACAGAATGTATAGCATCAAGAATGGATCTTACCCAGATGGCGTGGCTCAGTGGTTGAGCATTGACCTATGAACCAGGAGGTTGTGGTTCGATTCTGGTCGAGGGCACATGTCTGGGTTGTGGGCTCAATCCCCAGTGTGGGGCATGCAGGAGGCAGCCGATCAATGATTCCTCTCATCATTGATGTTTCTATCTCTCTCTCTGCTCCTTTCCTCTCTGAAATCAGTAAAAAAAAAAAAAAAAAAAAAAAAAGAGTGGACCCTAATATAAACTATGGTCCTTGCTTGGGTCACCGTGAGGAATCAAAGTAGGTTCATCAATTGTAACAGCTAAACCACTCTGGTGGGGAACTTGATAGTGGGGAGAGCTGTGCATGGAGGGGACAGAGGGACATGGAACTCTGTATCTTCTGCACAATTTCACTGTAAATCTAAAAATGCTCTAAAAATAAAACCTGATAATAAAAATATGCAATACTTATATTTTAACACCCTTCAAAAATCTGAAATCATTTTGATAACAGGAACATAAAACATGTAACTTGGTTTTCTTAAGAATTTCTCACATCTGCTTATGATTATAATTTATTTTGATAGTGATTTTGCATTTACTAATTGAATGTGTGAGTGAGGGAGCCTTAGAGAAGTGCTATGATTTAGGTTTTGTCAGTTTGAGAGTGAAGCAGGAGGGAGTTAGAGAAAGAAGAAATCACTGGCCTGGTAGTTCTGTTTCTGAACTCAGATATGCCCATGACCTTGAGCAGAAATAGAAATGCCTTGTCTTCAAAGGAAGGGTGAGAAGAAACTAGAGAATACTGCCCTCTATTCACTAAGTGTGACTGTGCCTCTCTTAGGAGAAGAATGTATCTACAGCTTTACATAGTGAAGAACCAGGTGACTGGTCAAAGGCACTGATTCCCACTAACCAAATACAGAAATGCCTGATGTACAAAACTCCCAAAGGCCAATTCATTTCTCACAATATTCAACTAGTTATAAATTTCAAAGGGTCATACAGTGGTGAAAATTCTCTGCCTGTGTAAAAAAATTACATGAGACTCCAAATTCTTAGACCTGCCCTGTACATACAGCAGCTGCTAATGATAGGTTAACACTTGAAACATGGCTAGTCCCAATTCATATGTGTCATAAGTATAAATGAAACACCAGATTTCAAAGATTTTAAAATATAAAATATCTGGCCAAAGTAGGCGAAATCTTGGAGCAGGCTTAGGGCTCCACTGCTAGAACATCTGGAAGATTCTTGTCACTACCTGTCATCATCCTACCCTTCCTCCAAAAACATCTCTCTATGTGGCATCCAATTAATTTACCTTATATTGTAATTAGTTGTGTGCTTGCTTTTCCAAGACCGTCATTCTGGAGAGGAAAGTGCCCCTCTAGCATGAAGGGCAAACAGTTCACTTGACTAGACTGAAAGAAAGAGAAACTTCCCTGCCTCGCTCATCTTTTCTTAGCCATGCTCTGCAATTCTTGACATCAAACCTCAGGGAAAGCTCTTGGTAGAAAAATGAGTGAATGAATTGGAAGTCGATTGGGTAAATAGACTACACCAAATTACGTGGATCCAATAAGCTAAGGTTGCAACAAACCTACTCAAGATAATTACTAATGTACTAGAGCAGTGGTTGGCAAACTGAGGCTCTTGCGCTGTGCGGTTTGCCGTTCTATTGACTAATGAGTTTGCTGACAACTGTACTAGAGGACTGGTGCATGAAATTTGTGCAAGGCAGGGGTTGTCCCTCTATTCACTGGGACCCCTCAGGGAATGTCCAACTGCCGGTTTAGACCCAATCCGGCAGTTGGACATCCCTCTCACAGTCCAGGACTGCTGACTTCTAACCACTCACCTGCCTGCCTGATTGCCCCTAACTGCTCCCCTGCCAGACTAATTGATGCCTAACTGCTCCCCTGCCAGCCTTATCACCCCTAACTGCCCTCTCCTGCTGGCATGATGGTCCCCATCTGCTCTATTCTGCCATCCTGGTCACACCCAACTGCCTTCCCCTGCCAGCCTGATCAACCCCACCTGCCCTCCCCTGCTGGCCATCTTGTGGTGGCCATCTTATGATGATGTCATGTGAGGGCATGATGCCACCTAGGCTTTTATTATATAGGATACCTGCCTGACACAGTAATGGAGCTGCACAGTGTGACAGGCAGAGTCCTTACTTACACTTGAGATTGTTCTACAAAGTTTTGTATTTCATTTTATTATAAGCTGGAGCCTAATTTGGAAACATTATGAAGCATTGTCAGCCTTCAACATCCTTTCCTATCTCACCTTTCTCCTTTTTTCCTCCATTCATATTGGGAAGAAAAAGGAAGTGAACAGATTTAAAAATCCTCACTAACCTAGACTTTGAAGTTTATTTGGTAGTTTCTATGTGACCACATTAGGAAGAAACTCCCATCTGTTTTTCCTATGCACACGTGACCATCGACCTGAAAGTCAGCATCACACTACAGCCCAATGTCCAGGGCTCTCACTTTCCCTTTGTGTGGGGTCACAGTTCTTTTACTAAACTAATAACAGTCACCTTTCTCTGCTCCTAAAAGGTAGCAAGCCCTCCACTTTTACCTGTTTACAGGTGAATGGTTATAACAATGCCTACCTATTATGCTCTGTATTAGGCATTTGACAACATACGTTACTGGTGCAAAAAGCAACCTTGTTTATATAAATGCCTGCAGAAACAGGAGGCTCTTTTACCAATCAGAGAAACCTTAGCTTGTGCAACCTTGGATCTTTCAGATCTTTGGATCTTTGAACCACATCGAGGTTGTAAAAGATTAAAAATCTTTCCTTTCTCCTGATGGGTTGATAAGACTTGCAGCTAATACCTTTGGGTACTTAACACATTGTTCTCAACACTCTGTTGAAATGAATTTATTTAATTCTTCCAAAGCCCTATGAAATAGAACCATTATCCCTGCTTTACAGATGAAGAAATAGACACAGTGAGATTTAAGTCACGTTAAGACCACACAGTGAGGACATGGAAGAGTTGGGAGTTATTGCAGTCTAGAACCATACTTTTAGGACCCAAGGACAGAACCTGCAGGGCAACCTCCTGGAAACTCAGAGGTGTGAGGCAAACACACCTTTTTGCCTTATGGGAAAGCAATGTTCCATATGGCAGTGGAAGACACTTGGTGTGAAGACTTCTGTCTTGGTGGTCATTCAGAGTGTAGTCTCCTGGGCAGCTCACCTAGGCTGACCAGCCAGTCATAGCTCATTCAGACCTCAGCACAGCGTCAGGCTTCTATACCTTGTGTCTTACCACCCCTGCCATCTGCCCCTCCCCCCCTCTTCTTGCAAACATGAGCAGACTCCGGTTTCTGGGGTGACACCCTACTAGGCATTTGGATTGTTGCAGGAGAACTGTCCTCTAGCTCCCAGGATCCCCGGTGCCATTTTCTCCTCAAGAGGGCCCAGCTGGCAATGTCCTTCCCACCCAAGTCTTCACGCACCTTTAGGCCGAGGTGCAGCTCCCTCAGCGAGCGCCGGATCTCCCTGGTAAGTGTGTTCATCCGTTCACACTCCTGCAAGGCAACCACGATGTAGGGGGTGCGCTCCTCCACCCTGGCCATCAGCTCTGGGATGTTAAACTCGTCTGTTACCCGCTCCAGTATTTCCTCTAAAAGGGCCTTGACCTGTCCGCACAAGAAACACAGGGATAGAAGTGGGGTCTAATTCTCCAGAAGAGACTCATTGTCTAGTATTAAGGCACTAAAGATGACAATCATCCATCCCTGGCTATCCTCTGGCCTACTTGCTTAGGTCAATGAGGTTAGGGATTGAGGACCAACCACGAATAGCCTCCACATAAGCTGTGCCTTATGCAACCAGCTGAAAAAGATGAACACAGATGCTTTTTCAAGAACTGAGAGTTGGAGAAACCCAGAACTGAAACATCTGTGAGAATCAAACTGGAAAGGCATCAGACAGATGGATGGATGGTGGTCATTTGGGCCACTAGAAGCTAGTACATATATTCCATTCTTGAGTGTCCAAGGAGACTGCATGTGGTTTCTGTCCTTGGGGCCTGGAGGAAACACCCCATTTATCATGCAAACCTCCTCCCCACCCCAAGGCTCCTTTTGCCACACAAACTGTCAGCTAATTAGACCAGAGGAGCGAGAACAGTAGGGCCTCTCACCTGGAAAATTGGAATTGAGGTACCAAGATATTAACTTATTTGGGGGCAAGCATTTGGAAGCTGAGCCTGCCATTTTTTATTTTTATTTTTAAAATAAATTTTATTGATTTTTCACAGAGAGGAAGGAAGAGGGACAGAGAGTTAGAAACATCGATGAGAGAGAGACATCGATCAGCTGCCTCCTGCACACCTCATACTGGGGATGTGCCAAGATACATGCCCTTGACTGGAATCGAACCTGGGACCTTTTAGTCAGCAGGCCGACGCTCTATCCATTGAGCCAAATTGGTTTCGGCTACTTTAAAAATATATATATTTTATTGATTTTTTTACAGAGAGGAAGGAAGAGGGATAGAGAGTTAGAAACATCGATGAGAGAGAAACATCGATCAGCTGCACACTCCCTACTGAGGATGTGTCCATAACCAAGGTACATACCCTTGACCAAAATTGAACCTGGGACTCTTCAGTCCGCAGGCTGATGCTCTATCCACTGAGCCAAACCGGTTTTGGCAAGCTTGCCATTTTGAAGTAAGGAGGGAGCCCAGAATGTCTATCAGCAGAGAAAAAAAATGAAACAAATGTAGACATAAGGCCTGTGGCCAGCAGAGAAGGAGGGAGTGAGGGAGGAAGCCAGAGAGAAGGCATGCAGCCTTTTGGGCCTTCAGAGGCAAGCAGTTGTGATCTAAGGTTTTTGTTCATCGTCTCTTTCCCCATCTTCTTAACTGGTCCCTATCTTGTTCATGAAATTATCTCTTCCTCCTTGTTTTGGGGTACAGTTCTGGGGCCTAGCCCTCCCATGACCCAAGTGGACTAATCAGATATATTTTTCTAGGGACATGAAAATTTGAACCTCAAGACTAGGATCCAGGACAATTCACTTGACTTCTTTCTCAGGATTGCTTTAAAAAAATTATATGTAGCCGAGACTGGTTTGGCTCAGTGGATAGAGCGTCGGCCTGCAGACCGAAAGGTCCCCGGTTCGATTCTGGTTAAGGGCATGTACCTTGCTTGCGGGCACATCTCCAGTGTGGGGTGTGCAGGAGGCGGCTGATCGATGTCTCTCTCTCATTGATGTTTCTGACTTTCTATCCCTCTCCCTTCCTCTCTGTAAAAAAATCAATAAAATATATTAAAAAAAATAAAAAAAATAAAAAATAATATATATATATAAATATATATATATATACATACATATATACATACATATATGTATGTATATATATATATTGATTTCAAAGAGGAATGAACAAGGAGAGATAGAAACATTAATGATGAGAGAGAATCATTCATCAGCTGCCTCCTGCATACCCTCTACTGGGGATCAAGCCCACAACCTGGGCATGTGTCCTGAACTGGGAATTGAATCCTGACCTTCTGGTTCATAGGTTGATGCTCAACCACTGAGCTACAGCAGTTGGGCCCAGGATTCCTTTGGTGAGCTATTTCTTGCCTATTTCAGCTAAATCGGTCTCTGTTGCCTGCCACCAAAGGACTCTGACTGAGTGAATACAGTCGTTATGCATTACCTATGTGAATTTTAGCAAGTCATTTAGGTCTCAATTTTCTGCATCTATAAAAATTTCTAAAAGCATTTTTATCCACCTGTCCCTTCTCCTCTAATGCCTAAGGCTGATGCAAAGATCAAATAAAATGAGTTGATGAATGTGGCAGCATCTGAAAGCTATAAAAAAACAACAACATATAAATGTAAAGTATTATTAATATTCACTTGGCCTTGTATTGTTAACATAGAATATATTCTCTAGGAAAAGAGCTGATGTTAGAAAAAGGAAAGTACAATGCATCACCCTGTCACAAATGGGTCTCTGATGCTGTCATAGCAGCAACTGGAATGGAATGTTAATGGTACCTGAAAGCTGCTGCTGGGCGAGAAGACAAATGACTGAAATTATATCATATTTCTGTCTCTGGAGCAGAATTTGAAGAAACAGTCCTATAACAGTGAGCTGCCATTCAGATGTTATTCACAAAGAAATGAAAAGATAGTCTGGAAGCATTGTTCCAAAGTACATTGAATGCGGGAAACAGAGTTCTATTCTGTCACTAATCCTGACGAGCATGTGGAGCTGGGGCTGAGGATGGGAGGATGGTTAGAGACATGCACAAATCTGCCTTCTGCTCAGGAAAGCCCTAGGAGGAATGGGTTCCAAGGGATGTGGTCTACTTTATTTACACAAACACCTCTGCCTTTTTTTCTTTGGGGGAAGGTAATAAATGCTTACCACAAAGGGCTAAACGTAATAGACCCATATGATATTAGAAGCAAAATCCTCCCACAATATTGCCTATTTCCTCAAAGGGGGAAAAAACCCACTAACTGCTCATGTTTGAGTTTCTAATTCCTCAGGTATCCTTCAATGCATGTAACTCCCTCCCTCCATTCCCCTAACATTGATCTTGTCTTCCTCCTTCCTTTTCCCTTTCTCCCCTTTTTCTCTTTCTTTCCCTCCTTCCCTCCCTCACTTCCTCCCTCCCTCCCTCACTTCCTCCCTCCCTCCCTCCCTTCCTTCCTTCCTTTCCATCACCAATGGAATCACACTACACACAGCTTTTCCCACCTTGTAATAAATTTTGGATATGTTCTCTTGTTAGTACATATGGATTTGCCTTGTGTTTTTTTTTTTAAACCAGTATAGCTTATTTCACTGGTGTGGCAGATCATAGTTTATTATGTTATTCCCTATTGCATGTTTGGCCCGTTTATTATTTCTACTACTGTAAGCAATAAATAAGAAATAAATATAAATATATCATAAAACCTGTGCACTTTTGAGTGTTCCCACTGGTGGTTGAATTCCCACACATAGAATTACGAGTAAAAATATGAAGATTTTAAGTTTTAGTGGCTATGGTCAGATTGTGCTATAATTTAAACCTCCCCAGCAGAAACAAGAGTGCCTGCTATCCTGGGCCTTCCTCACTGCAGAGTATCACATTTGGTGAAAAGTGATATTTCACGTAACTTCATTTAGTTACAGTGACATTGAGAATATTTTTATTGGCCACTTGTATTATTATGGCCAATCATTATGAATTTATTTTTTATCCTTCCCCCCATCCTCTCTTCTCTTTCCTTCTTTTCCCATATGTAGGAATTCTGTATACTAGCAAAAGTTGCCCACTTCCTGGTATCTATAGTGCTAATAGGTTTTCCTAGTTTGGCAAGTGATCATAGTTCATCCATTTCTGAAACACACACACACACACACACACACACACACACACGCACACACACTTCCTTGAATTAGTTGCAAGAAGGGGATAAGGAAATTATAAGAATTGGAAGCTTCTTTGAATGTCACATGTAGAATATCCTATGTCTATTACCTATATGGTCCCAGCCCTTTTCATTTTTAATGCTGGGAATATTTTCTATTCTACATGGTTTAGATTCTGGGTAATGTAAATCTCTTCTCTTCCTTTTGTTCTCAAATTATTTTGTACTCATCAAACGGTAGATTGATTTAGGATAGTTGCCTGCAAGTATGCTCACCTGCATCAAGTTGCCAGGTTGCAAATCCCTGGGCCTAATAGTTTGATGACTCTCAAGTTTCTTTCTTTCTTCTTCTTTTTTTTAAAGTTTTTATTATTTAAATACTACATAGGTCTCCTTCTTCCCCCATTGACCTCTCCCCAGCCACCCCCAACTCCCAGGTTTCTTAATCCTTCATCTTCCCAGTATGATTTCTCGCGTAAAGCAATAGAATCTCTAATAAAAGGAACCTAAGTATTGTGAGTAGGAGTGAAGAGAGAGGGGTACACCTCTCAGGATGAGTTTGCTTGTGTGAGGAAAACTTCACAAGAAATTACATTTCAGTGCCCCATTCCTTCCTATCCTCACATTGCCTCTGGTAGTCCCCAAACCTATACCTCACCCTAGTCTGCCTTTCTACCCCATAATTCCCCTCTGCCCTCTGGAAATTTCAAGAAGTCCTGTTCTTAGTAGCTCTTAACTGTGTGTTAGGAGACTCTCTGATGAAATGTCATTCACACACAGAGAAGGCACTGCTGTTTTGAAGAGGAGGAGTAAGTCCTAGTGAGCATCTTGTTGGTAGAATGAGGGTGGCGATTTTTAGGGACAGCTCCCTCCATCATTATTTACTTTGCCAAGGAATCACGAAGTCAGTTTTAAGCTTCCCAAACCAGGATTGTTCCCTTCCTTCACTTTGGCAGACAAACTAAATTAAAATGGACTTTGGATGGACTAGCAAAGCAAACTGCCAAACCCAATGGCAGTGAGTTCCTAGGATGTACTATCCTCAGTGGCCAGGATGGTGGCCGGGGCCTGGCTCTTGGACTGAAGGGCAGGCATGTTAGGGCTGGACAGGCTGTGTGGGATGGTGTGCTCAGTGGGGTCTGTGCTGTGCACCACCAGCAACCAGTCCCCCTGTGCAGTCCTCAGCTCCTGGAGTGCCCTCTGGCATCCCCTCCACATACCTTCTCTTCCCTTGAAGCTGCCTCTCCGTTCCTGACTTGGCTGTCCCGCGGCTGCAGCTCCAGCATCGTGCGGAAGAGCTTCTCTGAGGTCTGGGTCAGGAAGCCAATCTCCGCATTGGGGTGGAGGCCGTAGAGATATGGTGACTCAGGGGGCAGCTTGGCATCAATGTACTACAAGTCAAGAGGAGGTCATTCACAAACAACCAAGACATCTCCCATCCCCACTCCATGCTCCAGACTCCAAGGTGCATGCAGTCAGTGGTCCCTTTGGTCCTGCAAGTGACCCTGGCTGTCAGCTACACCTTGGCCTGCCTCTTCCCCACTATGCTGGGCCAGTTTTCAGACCTTCCATTGACAAGGTCATTCTCTGGTTCCAGAAGTTTAGAGGATTTTAATCCAGTTCCAATCTCACCCCCTCCCATTGCTCCCTAACATACCTGTCCTTCCACACACAAGGAGAGCTCCTCAGTCATTTAGACATACTAAACCCTACCCGGTATTTTTTTCTCAAGCTCTTCTAGGACTTCAGACCTCCTGCCCTTGAGTTAGTTTTTCTCTCCCCTCTGTTTAGCTAAGTCAGAGACGGCAAACCTACACACAACACGGGACAACACATGCAAAATCCCTGTGAGAGTTGGGATGCACGTCTAGGTGACACACTTCGCTGCAAATTTGAGAGTTCCAGCCTCTGGCAAAAAGTATTAGAATTTAGCCCAGCCAGTGTGGCTCAGTCTTTGAGCATTGACCTATGAACCAGGAGGTCACAGTTTGATTCCTGGTCAGGGCACATGCCCAGGTTGTAGGCTCGATCTCCAGTGTGGAGTATGCAGGAGACAGCTGATCAATGATTTTTTCCCTCTCATCATTGATGTTTCTCTCTATCTCTTACTCTCTGAAATCAATAAAAATATATTAAAAAAAGAAAAGTATTTGCATTTAAAAATTTAAAAGTGTGACACCCAAATAACACATCTCAGTACTCAGGGTGGGTCATGGTTAGTTAGGATGGCTAAGGTCAGTTAAGGTGGCCAGTCTACCATTCCTAAAAAAACTATCCTCAGCCTTTTTCCCCTCCAAAATACTTTTATTGATTTCAGAGAAGAAGAAGATCCCCCTCTACTGGGGATCCAGCCCACAATCTGGGCATGTGCCCTGATGTGGAATTGAACTGTTACCTCCTGGTTCACAGGTCCACGCTTTAACCACTAAGTCACACTGGCAGGCTCCCTCAGTTTTTAAAGCTCATGCTCTTCTCTGAATATTCTCTGAGTACAATTCTCCCTATTACAGTAAGAAACTATCTCTCAAGTTTAACTTGTAATTTGACTTGAATGATTTCTTGATAAAGTCTAGTATAAATAAAATATTTCTTAAAGGCAAATGCGTGTGCTTATTTTTATATTTCTTCTAGCAGCCAGCATTTAATGAACTCCTGGACTTCTTGGTAGGTTCTCTATAACCATCTATTAACTGACAGGTTACAGAGAGGAAAGAAGAAAAGGAAAATCTGCCTCATGTATTGGAGGAGGTGTGCAAACCATCACCTACTCCAGCCTCTTGTCAAATTGTTCCATAGACACTAGGGGACGCTCTTGCACAATGTTCTTGGCTAAAGCCTTGAAGACTTGATCAAGAGTTAAAAAAATCCTCTTGTTATTTTTAGAATCTTATTGTTTTTAATTTCTTCTCAGAGGTCCATTTTTTTTCTGGATCAAATGACTTTTATGACTTACCTTCTTAAATTTTATGAGTTAAAAAAAATTAGAGCCTGTTGTTAATGTTTTTATGACCAGTATTCCCCTAAGTTTGGTATTCAAAGTTCTTTTAAGCATCTTCAAAAGTCAAGCAATAAAAATAGTTTTTTAAAAGTATGATCTTTTCCATGGCAGGTGAAATAGGTAAATGTGAGCACCTTAGAAATAGCTGCAGTAATAGTAAAATAAAAACCTAAAGTAAGAGTAATAGTATGAAAAAGCTTCATGTGAATGTTTTTCTTGGAATATGTACCAGTATGTGGGCATGTGGGCCTGTGTTCATAGCAACCAACAAAGAGCAGGAGGGGTGAGTGATCTCTTCCAAGATCATGTTCCTTTGAAGAGATTTGGAATCACTACTATAAACCTTAACAAAAGATAGCTAAGTTCTTACCTGAATTTTACTCCTAATGGCTTTGCCAATATCCTGAACGAAAACAATCAAATGGATGCCTCAGATGTTATTTGTAGAAAAGAGCAACAACTAGAATCAATGAACCAAATATTAAGAATAGAAAGAACTACAAAAGCTCAACTATATTATGGATTGGAGGCTAGAAATCTTATAGCTCTCAACTTGAACAGGGCCAATGTGGGCTGACCATCACACATAAGCTGGGCTTGTGAAGCCATTCTTTCCTGGTGCTGTGAGCATCCCTCAGCCATGCAGGGCAGCACTGAAGGAAGACCCAGGTCCTGCCATGTGGGCAACATTATTGTGTCGTGGGGAGAGAGCAAGCCTCACCTTATGGTAACCATTATAGTCCATGTTGCCTGGGAGTGGGAACCCTGGGGCCAGAGTCAGTTCTCCTTCAAGCATTTCTGGTTTAATGAATTCCTCCAGATACGTCCTGCAGAGTCTCCTGTCCCAGTCATCGGTGATATGGCCTCCATACATGATCTCTCCAAAGAGATAACGCAAGTCATCATAGGGGACCTGAGAGACAAGGAGAAGAGAGAACTGTCTCTGCACAGGCATAGGGCCGGCCTCCGGTGGGCAGAGCAGGAGCCACAAGGTGGGATATGCCTTGAGATTAGGAGCAGTGTTTTATTTACCTTTGTAACCCAGTGCCCAGCAGAATCAGGTACATGTGGGAGTTCATTAAATGCTTGCAAAATTACATTGACAGGTGAGCAGAGATAAGGTGCCAACCCCCTCAGATATATACCTTCCCTCTTTCACAGTCATTTAAGAGGCAATGTCAAATGGAAGAAAATAAGCACTAGGGCACTTTTCTAATTTCCTGCCATTAATTAGTATATTAATTAACTGTCTCCTTTGAAAGGCCAAAGTGAATGAACTGTTGCAGGAAAGTTCACTGCTGTTGAAGTTAAGGAAGGAGCCTGTCCCCACCCCTTTCTGGGGAAAGCCTAGTCCAAGTGCAACAACTGAAGATGGAGTTGTGGGAGGTGGGCCTCCTGGGTTCTGGAGCTGAAGGCAGAGGATGGCTCAGGGTATCTGGACCCAGTTCCTTTCCATTAAGAAGGAGGAGGCCTACTACATACAGGTGCTAAAAATAAAGCCTCTTTTGCAACCCAGAACTCATTGTTCAGTATGAGTTTTGATACATAGAAGAAGGAACATATATAAAAAAAAAAAGGAGGAGGCCTTGTTGATGCTCAATTTGGTCTCTGAACCAGAAGGGCCTCGCTGGTGTGAACATTCTCTTAAATAGAAGAGCATGGGTTGTTGGTGTACATTTTCTTTGAAATAGGAATATCAGACAGAGAATGAAGGAGACAAGATGTAACAAGAGTTTGGCTTCTTCATCTTTGGTGAGACAGAATTCTGTGTCTCTGGCTAATTAATTTTGGAATTTGTATCAGGTGAGTGTGAGGCCTCTTCTTGCTAACCTACAGTTCCCTGTAAAGCTGTGAGCACACAGGTGGTCTGGGCCCTGGAACAGACACTCACGGGACTGACTCAGACCAGGCATGAACCCAGGTTTGGTTTCTCAGCCTCACGCTGGTCCTAAGGGTGGCCCCATGGTTAAGCTCGCACTCCCTCACTCCTCTCCAGGTGCACGTCGATGCCCTCCCCGCAGCTGGCTGGAACTTGTACCTTGGCATTGGCCTCCAGAAAGTTGTAGAGCACATGCACAGAAATGGTGAGATCCCCAGTGTTGAAGGGGTAGGAGCGATTCCATCCCTGCGGCCCGAACTTTCGTCTTTCTGCCACCACCGCATGGAAGTAACAGAGAGCAAAGAGGATGCTCTTGAACTCCATGTCCCGGGAGCACATCTCCATGGTGTCCTGAAAGAAAAGGGGTGCTTCCCTGTTAGCTCTCAGGTGCTGCTCTGCAGGGCGTGGTATGGGCCCGTGTGCCCAGCCTTGTTCTGGATAAAGCTCCCACATGTCCTGGTTAGGGTCTGAACCCCATGCAGTTAGGACTAGATTGCATTGTGGCTAGGCCTGGGCTCAGGGCCTTGCTGAGAGCTGGGCTTTCATTTAGAGTCTGAGTTAAGGTTTATATGCAGGTTACAGGCAGCTTTGGTTTACCGTGCAAGTTTGTGCATATGGACGTGCTAATTCAGTTCTTAAGCATCAATCATGGAAAACAGGTAGTGGCCATGGGATCGTCCCATCTGTCATATTCACATCACTCTCTGCTGGGGTGTGGGGGTGCCCACAGCATCATCTCTTATTTCTTCCCTTCTTGCCATGCTTTTCTGACCCATCACAGAGCCTTTGTTGGTGTGATTGCTGCCTGTGTGGCTGAGGGACCCCTGGATCACTGCTGGGGGAGCTGCTGCATGGCGGGAGGGTGGGAATCGCAGCCCCCATCCTCACCGCCCCACAACCCCAAGCAGGGGTCATGGGCCACTGGATGCAGCAACAAGAGTGCCCAGGGGTCCTGGCTGCAGAGCCCACAGCAGGCAGAAAAGACGTGGCTCTCGAAGAGAGGAGGAATGGAGTGACAGACAGAAGGACAGAGATGCGGGAGATAGTCGAGAGGGGGAGACAGTGGAACTGAGTGGTAGACTTTGCAAGGGCTACTTTTTATATGGAGTGAGCCACCCATGGGGTCGGCCTCTACTTTTAATAAACACTCCACAATATGAGTCTTAGAATTGCAGTACCATAGTAGCCTGCGTTTGAAACTTTGCCTAGATATTCTTAATCCCATTGTAATACAGTCTTCTCAAAGTTGTGCAATAGAATCCCCAGGGAGCTTGTTAGAACACAGCTTCCTGGACCCCACCCAGAGTTTCTGATGCAGTAGGCCTAGGCCGGAGCCTGAGAATTTGCATTTGTAACAAGTTGATGCTGCTGTTCTATAGGTCACACTTTAGGAGTCTAACACATGATTATAGTCCAAGTCTAGATCCCACTGCCTGACACAGGGTTATTTGAAGCCTTGGTATTTAGGATGCATGCAGAAGTCAACTGTTCTCTTCTGAACTTGTTAATCTTGCTTAGCAACAAGGGTGTGACCCGTATATCACATCAGTTAGGTTTACAGCAACCTACCCTTTTCTGTCTTAGAATATTTAGCTAACATGGGCCCTTGCAAAAGTTCCCCCAAACCTCTTGCCAAAGAAAGACCTCAAACTTGGTCTGCCCAGATGTACCTGGGAATTGAGAGCTAAATTTTACTGTGTAGGCACAGGATGGAGGTCAATCTCAAAGGGAGCATATTTTGCCCACATTGGGTATTGCTCCATAGCCTAGCCAGTCCCTGACCCCAACCCCAGCTGCCTGCTCTTCTCCCATCCAGTTGAATTGGCTCTTTGTGAGGTGGGTGATCATCTCCCCTCCCTCCAGGGCCATACCTGAGTGAAGTTGTCCAGGGCCTTGTGCAGGTTGGCATGCATGCCAGTGGGAGGCTCATTGGTGATTTTGATGGAGTTCTCCAGGATGCCCTGGGGGATGATGTGGTCCTCTGGGGAGGGTGCAGGCTCTGCACTGATGAAGACCCTGAACTCTGGGTGGCTGTTTGCACTGAGCTCCTCTAGCTTCTTCTCCAGCATGCTGAGCCACTTGGCAACCAGGTGGATGTTCTGGTAGGAAAGATGGACCCGCCCACCCAAACATAGGCATTTGCTTAGTTCTGTTAGCAGTAAAGAGTTATAGGAAGGCAGCTAGAGGAGGGATCTGCCATTAGTTTCAAATACATCACCTGTAGTACGAGTTTTGGCATTCCCAGTTCTGGGGACCTTCTGACATCTTGCAATTAAACCCTTGTCCTTGATATCCTGCCTCTCTAGCACAGTGTTCTCAAGCTGGACTCAGCATCAGAACCCCCTGAAGGGACTGTTGAAACAAAGATTCTTTGACACTTCTCCTCCCCGCTTGCCCCTTTCCTCCGAGTTTCCAATTCAGTAGGTCCAGTGTGGGGCCCAAGGATTTGCATCTCTAACAAGTTTCCAGGTGATGCTGATGCTGCTGGTCAGGGACACCCTTCAAAAATCTAACACATTGCCAAAACCGGTTTGGCTCAGTAGATAGAGCGTTGGCCTGTGGACTGAGAGGTCCCAGGTTCGACTCCGGTCAAGGGCATGTATCCTGGTTGCGGGTACATCCCCAGTGGGGAGTGTGCAGGAGATGGCTGATCAATGTCTCTCTCTCTTCGATGTTTCTAGCTCTCTATCTCTCTCCCTTCCTCTCTGTAAAAAATCAATAAAATATATTAAAAAAAAATCTAACACATGAGTAAGTTACAAGTTCATATCCCTGCTATCTGACTCCTGGATCACTGAACTTCTGATGTCCTAAAGCAGGGGTAAGAAGTGTCTGCCCGTGGGCTGTAGAAGGTTCACAAAATCACTTGGTCTGGCCCTGCCAAGGCATTAGGGGGGAGTTAATTAAATGTCTGACCAAATCTAGCAGCCTAATTCTTAAGGTGATAATTTTGTATGACCTGAGAATGATGTTATAAATATCCACATGGCCCTTGGCAAAAAAATGGTTCCCCACCCCTGCTCTAAAGTGAGGCCCATGGACCAGCAATGTGGGCATTACGAGGGGGCTAGTTAGACATGCAGATGCTGAGGCCCCACCCAGACTTACTGCATCAGTACATTTTAATAAGATCCTCCAGCAATCTGTAGGTCTGATAAAATGTGAAAAGCAATGATTTAAACTCCTCCTAGCTAGCTTTCCTGACTCTGTCTCCCTCTCTCCAAACCGCTCTGCTGATTGTTCCCAAACTCACCTTCCTACCGGTCACTGCTGCTCACAGGGCTCCCCAGCCCGAGCTCCGCTGTTATGTCTTTGTGCGCCTCGCCTCCTCCCACTGTGATTCCTGTCTGTCTCCTCTAAACCTACATTTATTTCTTAGTCCTACTTGCAGAATGCAGCACCTTTCACTTTGTAAAAACAGTGACTGCTTCATCACTGTAGGATTCACTATGATGGCTAATCTAAGCTCCTGGGCTGATTCTTGGAAGCCTGCTCACACAGCCACCGTGGACAGGTGGTACTGAGCTCAGTACTTGGGCCCCAGCAATCTGGTCTCTTGCTGCCTCTTCCAAAAAAAAAAAATGAACTAACAATGATATTTATTTCACATATTTGACAGTTGCTGCAAATAACCAAAAGTAATAGATTAGAAAAGTTGGTGACCTGAAAATATGTTCAATTAAAACTACATTTATAACCTTTCTTTGAAGTGGAAACGTTAGCAGCTGCCCAGAGAGCAAAGGTTCTATTAGCCAGGAAGAGCCAATGACGAGGGAGTGTTCCTTCTTCAGGAAGTCTGACTTCAGAGTTTAACCTTAGCTCCTGGAAAGCACATCGGCACAAGATGTGGGGTCTGGGCAGCCTGTGGGTTCTGGGGAGGAAACTCCCTGTTCATTGGCTGAGGGCTGGGTTCCCAGGGCACCAAGGCCTGGGAGGGTGTCTCTTCAGCAGATGAGCCGGAGAGGCTGGGAGAGCACCCATTCCCAGCACCAGGATGGCCTACGTGGGAGGGAGCAGCTGCTGGCATCTTCCTCCTGGAAAGCCCACTGTTTCTAGAGAAAGAGTCCCAGGGAATGGCTGGCCCCGCAGTTGCTGGGCTCTGGATAAGTAACAGGATCCTTGAGGATGAAGACCCAGAAGCGGATGCAGGGCAGTGAATAGTGAGGAGATGGGAAGTTCTTGGCAGGCGAAGCCAAGGCAGGATGAGAGTTCCTGGCCTTTTCATTTATTTTTTTCTTTCATTGATTTCTTCATTGAGTGCTTTTGTTGAGTGTCTACTATGTTCACAGTAATGTGCTGGGGGCTAAAAGGTAAATAAGAAACATCTTTCCCTCAAGAAATATAGGGAAGGACATAACCATACATTAAATCATCGCAACTTAGCCAGGGGTGCACTAATAGAGGCGGCTGTAGGTTGTTACAGGAGGAAAAGAGGAGTAAGGCCCTGGCATGGCCCCAGCCCCAGCATCCATACAAGCTGCATAAGAAAGGAGTAAGAGGCCAGGCCATGAGAGGAGAGCACCGCCTTATTTCTTGTCAGCGATTAGTGGAATTATGAGTAGTGGGTCCAGGTTTCCAAATCTTAAATGAACTCTCAACAATCAGGCTAAATCTAGTTACACATGTAATGTTCTGTTCATTTGTATAACAAAGAATGTACAACATACAACATGACAGAAAAAGACATCAAGGAAGTTCCATGGAATGTCTGGAAGCTCAGCAGTCACAAAAATCCCTGCATGGCCTTCAACCAAATGCAAGGAGGTGGGGACCGGCTACCTTTTGTGAGCAGAGAAATAGCAACCAGACAGTGGCTACAGCTGGTGGAAACATGGAGAACAGTTATCGGAGAAAAATGACTGGGCATGGGATGAGGAAGAGCACACAGGAGAGAGAAGAAGTAGAGAGATGATTAGGAAGTGAGTGAAGGGGGCATGGGTGTGGAAGGAAAGGTGGGTGAGGAGAAGAAAGGAAAGAGATGCGTAGAGGCTGTGATGTGAGGTGCAGACAGGTAGGGGTTAAGAAGGACCCTGATCAGGGGCCACATACCTGCAAAATGACCCAGTGACCTTTCTTTGCAGCGAGATCCAGTGCGGCTTCAGCCACCACCTCCTGTCCTTGCCCCAAAGATATGTTGTGAAAGTTCCGATTGTTGAAGGTGTATCCGAGTTTTTTACCTAGGAGAAGCGTGGCGTTGTCATTACCATCTCTGTGTCTGCTGATCTATGCTGGGTCATGTTCACACAGGGAGCCACACCTCCACATCACTCCCCACACTCAGGTGTGCCTGAACCCATGCCCTGAGCCTCAGAGGCTGACCCTTTCCTTCACGGAGCTTTCTGTTCCCAGATAGAAGTCAACCAAATGTGTCCCCCTCCTCACTAAACCCCGGAGAATGGATGGCAGTGTGGGTGTTCTTCTCCCTGGCTCGGCCTTGGTCCTGCCTGGAGAGTGCTTATGTGAGAAGACTCAAAGGATAGCAAGCATGCGGGTGGCTCTGTCTAACCTGCTTTGTCCTCTGAATATATATTTCCCTGGAGTTTTACTGGGATGTGTGGCCAGCAGGTGCAGAATTCAGGTCGTTCTGGCATACTTTATGCTGTGTAACTGCCTTCCCTACTAATCCCCCTACACAGAAGTCTTATCTCATCATTTTGCATGAGTTAAGGAGGTAAGACTTGAAGGGCCTTCTCTGCATAGGCAGATGTTGTGATGGATGTATCTGTTGGATGTTGCTGGAATGCTCACCTGCATCAAGTTGCCAGGTTGCAAATCCCTGGGCCTAATAGTTTGATGACTCTCAAGTTTCTTTCTTTCTTCTTTTTTTTTAAAAAAAGTTTTTATTATTTAAAGTACTACATAGGTCTCCTTCTTCCCCCATTGACCTCTCCCCAGCCACCCCCAACTCCCAGGTTTCTTAATCCTTCATCTTCCCAGTATGATTTTTCATAAAGCAATAGAATCTCTAATAAAAGGAACCTAAGTATTGTGAGTAGAAGTGAAGAGAGAGGGGTAGAACAGCCAGCCACATCAACACAAACATCGCAACCACGTCATGGAGGCAAGGCCACTCTCAGGCCTTGTTCTCCAGCCCAAGAAAAATGATGGAAAGAAATGACCTAATAGGATGGACCAGTTTTACTGGGCCATCAGCTATTAGCCCGATACTATAAAGTTTAGAGAAATTATATAATATATTTTAGGCAAAAGGATCATAAAAATGTATAATACCATGAGTAAATCATGAAGCAATTTTTCAAGAAGGTAAAGTACACAAGAGGAAAGGCAGGAAATTTTAAAAAAGAAAAACTATAAAATCTGCACTTAATTTGATTTTGGTTTAGAATGAAAATTGAATATGCAATATATACTTGTGCTAGAAAATTTAAAGAAAACTCAGTATAGGACATTACTTTTATATACTAAAAAATGTGTAGACTCTCCTTCAGCTGGTGAGGCAGAGCAGAATGAGTACTTTTTGTGATGAGAAATATTTATAGATTCAGCTTTGGTAAACACAGGAAATACCCTTTTAGACTGTAAGTCCTGCTAGCAATGGATTTGATGTCAGCTTTAGAACCAGGGATACAAATAACCTGTTCAGAGAAAATACCAGGATGAAAGGTGCCTGGATTACGAGATAGCCTTGCTGACATTTCCACTTACAAAAGAGCCCATTCCTTTTCTTTATTAGAAACGGAAGGATATGGGAAAAGAGGGGCTTAAAAAAGATTAGTTTGAAAAGTACAGACAGGAGGGGCTGTTGGGGACAAAGTTCAGCACTGCCGAGGCCAGACAGGGTCTGTTCGAATTACTCTAAGCTGGAGGCATGACACTCGGCTGAAGAGAAAGAAATGGATCTTGGAGATGATGAGGGGAAGAATTTGAAGAGATTTGGCCTGAACATGCAGCTAAATGTGACTGCACCACACTCAAGCCTTGCGATGTGCCAAGGCAACCTTGCAGAGACCTTCCATCTGCAACTTTGAGGCTCTTGAAATACCTTTCTGGGCCATCAGCAAGCCCCACTACCCAGGTATGTTCTCTTGGGGGTTCATCTTCATATTGTTTTATGCTATGGCTTCCATGCCCCGACCTTCAGTGCCTTTAACATCTCTCTCCCTTTAAATGTGTCTTATTAGACAATTTGTACTGTAAAAGGTATTCCCCCCAGTTTTTCCAATACCATCTGGCACCATACATATTTATTACAATATTATTAACTATACTAGAGGCCCAGTGCATGAAATTCGTGGATGGGTGGGGGGACAGAGTTCCTCAGCCCAGCCTGCACCCTCCCTAATCTTGGACCCTTCAGACATCCCTCTCACAATCCTAATTGCTTGCCTGCCTGCCTGCCTGCATGATCTCCCCTAATCCCTCTGCCTGCCTGCCTGATTGCCCCTAACTGCTCCCCTGCCTGCCATATCACCCCTAACCACCTCTGCCTCGGCCCCTGCACCCAGGACCCAGGCTTCCCCCCCTCTGGTCTGCTGCAAGCACCTGGGACCATGGGTAGCTTCAGTTGGGCCAGGCTTTTGTCAGGAAGGACATCTGGTCTAATTAGCATATTACCTTTTTATTAGTATAGATTTCCTAAGCTGTACTTTACATCCCATAACTATTTGGTAACTATCAATCTGTACTTCTTAATCCCGTTACCTTTTCACCCAGTCCCCCAACATGTCTCTCCTCTGGGAAATCATCAGTTTGTTGTCTGTATCTACGAGTCTATTTCTGTTTTGTTTGTTTGTTAATCTTATTCTTCAGATTCTACACAGAAGTAAAACCATATGGTATTTGTCTTTCTCTGACTGCCTTATTTCACTCAGGATAATACACTCTTAAGTCCACCCATGCTATCACAATGGTAAAATTTATTTATTTTTGCTGAGTAACATTCTATTGTTATATGGATCAGAGCTTTTTTATCCACTCCTCTGTTGATGGGCACTTGAGTTATTTCCAGGTCTTGGCTATTGTAAATAATGCTGCAATGAACATAGGGGTGTTTATATTCTTTTGAATTACTGTTTGGATTTCTTCAGATATATACTCAGAAGAGAAATTATTGAGTCATAACACAGTTACATTTTTAATTTTTTGAGGACCCTTCATACTAGCTGTACTAATCTGTATTCCCACCAACAGTGCACAAGGCTTCCCTTTTCTCCACATTCTCATCAACACTTATTGTTTGTTGCTTTATTGATTGTAGCCATTCTGACAAGTGTGAGTGATATCTCATTGTACTTTTAATTAGCATTTCTCTGATGATTAGTGACATTGAGCATTTTTTCATGTCTATTGGCCATCTGTATGTCTTCTTTGGTGAAGTGTCTATTCAGATTTTTTGCCCATTTTTAAAATTAGATTTTTTTTTGGTGTTAGTTTTATAAGTTCTTTATAAATTTTGGATAGTAACCCCTTATCCTATCTAATAAAAGAGTAATATACAAATTGACTGCACCTCCACTACATCCACCAGCCATGCCCACCAGCCAATTACAGTGAGTATGCAAATTAACCCAACCAAGATGCTACAGCCACAGAGAGAGCTGGAGGGAGGCTTGGGTTTCCCCTGGCAATGGCGGAAGCCAAGCTTTCTGCACATCCTGTTGGACCCGGACTTCTGCTTAAGGCGACAAAGTTTCAATGGCTTGAGCAGAAGGCTTAGCTCTGCTCCAGGCTACAAAGTTTCAATTGTAGAAGATAAATAAATCCCAGACACCAGGCCCTTCGCTTGGGTTGCTGGGGAGCGTGGCCAGCCTGCAAACCACCACAGACCCCTTGCCCAAGCCACCCCGCATCCCAAGGAAACCCCCACCCTGATCCAGGGCAAACCAGCTGGCCCCCACCCCTGTACCAGGCCTCTATCCTATCTAATAAAAGAGTAATATGCAGATTGACCATCACTCAAACACACAAGATGACTTCTCCCATGTGGTCAAAAGATCCTATCCCCCTGTGAACACAAGATGGCCACCACAAGATGGCCAGCAGGGGAGGGCAGTTGGCAGGGACCAGGACTGCAAGGGAGGGCAGTTGGAGGTGATCAAGCCTGCAGGGGAGGGCATTTAGTGGCAAACAGGCTGGCAGGGGAGCAGTTAGGCATCAATCAGACTGGCAGGGGAATGGTTAGGGGGTGATTAGGCTGGCAGGCAGAAGCAGTTAGGGCAATCAGGAAGGCAGGCAGGTGAGCAGTTGGGAGCCAGCAGTCCTGGATTGTGAGAGGGATGACCAACTGCCTGTTTAGGCCTGATCTTACCTAAATAGGCTGTTGGATATCACTCAAGGGGTCTCAGATTGGAGAGGGAACAGGCTGGGCTGAAGGCGACCCCTCTCCCCTTTCCTCCCCCTCCATGCACGAATTTCATGCACCGGATCTCTAGTCACATTTATCATTGATAAATATATTCTCCCAGTCAGTGGGTTGTCTTTTCATTTTGTTAATGGTTTCTTTTGTGATGCAAATACTTTTTAGTTTGATGTAGTCCCATTTGTTTATTTTTTCTTTTGTTTCCCTTTCCCAAAAAGATATATTATAAAATATATTACTAAGAGAAAGTCAGAGATTTACTGCCAATGTTTTCTTTTAGAAATGTTATGGTTTTAAATCTTACATTTAAGTCTAATCCATTTCGAGCTTATTCTTGTATATGATGTAAGAAGATGGTCTAATTTAATTTTTTGCATGTATCTGTCTAATTTTCCCAATACCACTTATTGAAAAGACTATCTTTATCCCATTGTATATTCTTGCCTCCTTTGTCACATATTAATTGACCATATAGGTGTGGGTTTATTTTGAGGCTCTCTATTCTATTGCTCTATATGTCTGTTTTTTTTTTATGCCAGTGACATGCTGTTTTGATTACTATAGCCTTGTACTATAGTTTGATATTTGTGATACCTCCAACTTTCTTCTTTTTTCCCCCCTCAAGAATGCTGTAGCTATTTGGGGTCTTTTATAATTCCATATACAGTTTTAGATTATTTGCATTAGTGCTGTGAAATACACTAAGTTTTTAAAAAATTAGAATTGCATTGAATCTATATAGATTGCTATGGATAGTATGGACATTTTAAAAATGTTAATTCTTCCTATCCATGAGTACAGCATATGCTTCTATTTATTTATGCTTTCTTCAATTTCTTTCTTCAGTGTCTTATAACTTTCTGAGTACAATGTTTTACATCTTTAGTTAAATTTATTCCTAGCTATTTTACATATACAGTATCATGTCATCTGCATATAAGGACAGTTTTACTTCTTCCCCTTCAATTTGGGTGCATTTTATTTCTTCTTGTCTGATTGCTGTGGCTAGTGTTTCAGTACTTTGTTGAATAAGCATGGTGAAAGGCATAACCTTTTCATTTTTTCCCATTGAGTATGATGTTAGCTGTGGGTTTTTCAGATATGGTCTTTATTATGTTAGGTATGTTCCCTCCATCCCCATTTTGCTGAGAGTTTTTATCATAAATTGGTACTGGATTTTGTCAAATGCTTTTTCTACTACATCTATTGATATGACCATATGATTTTTATCCTTTGTTTTGTTTATGTGGTATATCACATTTATTGATTTAAAAATATTGTACCAACTTTGCATCCCAGAATAAATCCCACTTGATTATCTGTGTGATCTATTTAGTATATTCCTGGATTTGGTTTGCTAATATTTTGTTGAGATTTTTGCATTATATTCATGACAGATATTGGCATATAATTTTCTTTCTTTGTAGCGTCTTTACCTGGTTTGGGAATTAGGATAATGCTGGCCTTATAAAATGAGCTTGGAAATCTTCCCTTTTCTTGAATTTTTGGGAAAAGTTTGAGAAGGATAGGCATTAGTTCTTCTTTGAATGTTTAGTAAAATCACCTGTCAATCCACCCAGTCCAGTAATTTTGTTTGTTGGTAGTTTTTTTTAAATTATCACTTTGATTTGATTAGTTGTAATCTATCTGTTCAGATTTTCTGTTTATTCTTGATTCAGTTTTGGGAGATTGTATATTTCTAGGAATTTATCCATTTCTTCTAGATTGTCCAATTTGTTAGCATATAGTTGTTCATAATATATTTTTTTATAATCCTTTGTTATTTCTGTGCTATCAGTTGTTACTTCTCCTATTTCTTTTTTTTTGGGGGTGGGGAGGGTCCTCTCTTTGATTCTTAATGAATCTGATTAAAAGTTTATCAATCTTTGCTTTTCTGTTAAAAAACAAGCTTTTGATTTCATTGATCTTTTAAATTTTTTTAAGATTATTTCATTTATTTCCTCTCTGATCTTTATTATTTCCTTTTTTCTACTCATTTTGGACTTTGTTTGGTGTTCCTTTTTATAGTTTCTTTAGGTATAAGTTTAGATTGTTTATTTGAGATTTCTTGTTTCTTGAGGTAGGTCTGTAATGATATGAATTCCCTTCTTAAGCTTGCTTTTGCTATGTCCCATAGATTTTTGTTTGTCATATTCTCATTTTCATTTGTCTCAAGATGCCTTTTGATTTCTTCTTTGATCTTATTGCTAGCACATTAATTATTTAGTAACATGTTATTATGCCTCCATGCATTTGTGTGTTTTTTAGTTATTGTTCATATCATAGTGGTCAGAGAAGGTGCTTGATATGATTTCAATTTTCTTAAATTTATTGAAACTTGTTTTGTGTCCTATTATGTGGTCTATTTTAGAAAATGTTCCATGTGCACTTGAAAACGATGTACTTTCTGCTGCTTTGTGGTAAAATGCTCTGAATATATAAATTAAACCCATCTGGTCTAGTCTAAGGCCACTGTTTCCTTGATGACTTTCTGTCTGCAAGATTTAGCCACTGATACTGATGGGGTGTTAAAAATCACCTACTGTGACTGTATTACTGTTGATCTCTACCTTTATGACCATCATGATTTGCTTTACATATTTTGTTGCTCCTATGTTGTGTGCATAGGAGTTGTTGGATTGCTCCCTTTATCATTATGTGGTGTCTTTATCTCTTATTATAGCCTTTGTTTTAAAGCCTATCTTGTCTGATATAAGCATTGCTTCTCTGGCTCTTTTTTTCTTTATTTAAAAAAATATATTTTATTGATTTTTTACAGAAAGGAAGGGAGAGAGATAGAAAGTCAGAAACATCAATGAGAGAGAGACATCAATCAGCCGCCTCCTGCACGCCCCACAGTGGAGATGTGCCCGCAAGCAAGGTACATGCCCCCAACCAGAATTGAACCTGGGACCTTTCAGTCTGCAAGCTGACTCTCTATCCACTGAGCCAAACTGGTCTCGGCCTCTGGCTCTTTTTTTCATTCCCATTTGCATGAAGTCTTTTTTTCATCCCTTTACTTTCAGCTGTGTGTGTCTTTTGTTCTAAGGTGAATATCAACATGTAGATGGTTCTTGTTTTCTTATCTATTCAGCTATCCTATGTCTTCTGATTGGAGCACTTAAGTCATTTCATTTAAAGTGATTATTTATAGATATGTATTTATTGCCATTTTATTCTTTAGAACTATCTTTTCACAGCCAGATGTTATGTGGGCTCCTCTTCCTGGCACTGGGGCTCCCTGCTGGGGAGTCTGGTGTGGAGTTGATACCCCATGCTCCTCAGAGGGAGACCTTTGTAGCTGAGATATCCCTCCTGATTCTTAGCCACAGCATGTGGGCATAGGGCCAGCCCTTTTCATGTCTCTGCTCTTACTATCACTCTCAAGGTAGCTTCTGTAAATCCTTGTTTATCAGACTTCTGTTCAGCTTGTCTTCAACCAGTTATTCAGAATGACTGTTTTATATTTTAATTTTAATTCCGGTTTGGTCCTGGGAGGAAGTGAGTGCAATTTTCACTTACTCCTTCATCATCTTGGATCCTCCTATCAACTTTCCTTTTGGTGGTCGCCTGAATTGTAAATCTTTAACATCTTCACAGTGTGCATGTAAGACCTCTAGTTTCATTTATTTTCTTTTTTAAAATAATCCTCACCAGAGGATATTCTCATTGATTTCAAGAGAGAGGAAAGGTGAGAGGAAGAAAAAGAGAGAGATCGATAGATAGAGAGACATCAATTGGCTGCCTCCCATATATGCCCTGGCCAGGGATTGAACCTGCAACCTTTTTGCTGAATGGGACAATGCTAAGTCAACTGAGTTACCTAGCTGGTTTAATCTCCAGTTTCTTTGAAGACATTGCAACTTTTGTGGCCCTTGTCTTAGTGCCATGTCCTAGGAGAAAGGGGAACATTTTCTAGCCTTCTTCTTCACTCTTATAAACCACCCTCTCCACCCCAACCCCTCCACACACACACATCTTTCCCTTATAAATATGCACATGCAATGTATTATCCACTAACTTTTGTGTTCTCTGACTTCTAGCAACTTTCCAGTGTGATTCACATTTATTAAAGGCTTTAGAATTTATTTCAAAAATCTTCCACACTTCACCATTATCCTGGTAAACTTTAAGGTCACTATGTCACCCAGCAGTATCCAGCCTCATTCTTCCTCATCTTCAAACAACTTAACTCTGTTCCATTTCTGTTACTCACTCCCAATGCCTTGCTGAGATCCTACTATCACTGAGAACTGTCCCATTTCTGAAACATTATTCTTTCACATCTACTCATGATTATAATTTCCTCCAGATTGTTCACTCTCTTATTCCTTCCTCATCTGTTATTTTATTTCAGTGGGATGTCCAATTCATTGATTTCTCTATTTTTTCCAATCTTTACTTTTACCTCCCTCTTATTTTACTCTGGACCAGTAATCCTTAATTTGAACCATGATCTTACAAAATCCTTAACTGAATCACCCAATTTTCATAAAATCTCAACCCTGGACAAATCTACATATAAGAGAAAAATATATATTTAGTGAATTGGTGCTATCACAAGTTCATGATTTTCCACCTCAATGTTTGGTAATTTTTATTGATTTTCAGAGAGGAAGGCAGAGGGAGAGAGAGAGAGAGAAACATCAATGATGATGACAGAGAATCATTGATCGGCTGCCTCCTGCACACACGCCCCCCCCCCCCGAAACCCACTCTCAGTTTCCCAGGGATGAGCTGCAACCCGGACATGTACTCTGACTGGGAATTGAACTGTGATCTCCTGGTTCATAGGTCGACACTCAACCACTGAACCATGCCATCTGGACATGCTATTGTGCTTTAAAAATTTTTTATTTTATTTTATTGTTGACAGTATTACAGATGTCCCTCAATTTTACCCTCCTTTACTAACCTCCTTCCAGCCCCTGCCCTACCCTATGCCTTTGCCATACTATTGTCTGTGTCTATTGGTATGCACATATGAATATGAGTTCTTTGGTTAATTTATTCCTGTCTCTCCCAACCCCCTCTGACATATGTCAGGCTATTCCATGCCTCCATGTCTAGAGTATTATTCTCCTGTGCTTTTAACATTTCAAAGCCTTTCTACATCTTAGATTTCATTTTTATCCTCACAGTTACCCTAGGAAAAATGTATTACTGATGATTACAAACAATGGGTGATTGCTTTTACATGAAAAAAGCAAAAATTATTGTGCAAACAAGGAAGTGTGTCTCATTTAGGAAGAAGGTAACGAGAAAAGAGAGAAAGAGAATGAACTTAGAGCACTGTTAAAAGCTTATTGTAAAAAGACAAGAAGGAAAGCAGTGGGAGTGAAGGATGATAGATTTCATTTTAAACAAAGGCCAAGAAAAGTGGATAAAATTCCCTCCTCCTCTTCTTCTTCCTTAAAAATGGTTGAGGCCTGAAAATCCTGGAGGAGACCAAGAGGCACCGAAGTGCTAGAAAAGCATAAATTCCTAATTAGTGTCAATGGATGAGCTTCAGGGGTTTAGAGAAACCCACAATCATATGCAAACTTTTGTTTCTGTGGGTTCTAAATTCCTGCCCAATATGAAAAACTGCCAGGATGAAACAAAGGGATAGAAAAAGGTAGAGTAAAGAAGAGAAATCACATATCAATGATGCAGAAGGATGCCAACCTTTGCTAAGCGTCTAACTGGAGTAAAACAGTGATGTGCTAACACACAGACTCTGTCCAAGCAGAGAGACAGTAAGTTTAGTTAATAAGCTGGGGCAGGGGCAATAGGGCAAAGAGCCTGAGTCAATCATGTGGATTCCAAACTGGAGAATAGAAGCCCCTCAGGCACCAGATCCAAGGTGGAAAGCATGGGTAGCACCCCAATATCTGTTCTAAATGAGTGCATTAGAAAATATATCAAACCATCAAAAAGGCAAAGGAGGAGAAAGAGAGAGAGAGAGAGAGAGAGAGACAGATGGCTAAGCAATCTCTAGCTGATGAAAAGCAAAATAACCTCTGGTAAGGCAATATGAGTTAGTATTAAACCAAGGGCAGAGTTCAGATAATGTATTCAGAGGCAGATAACCTATATGGATTAGGGAGGGGTCAGCGGACCTGAAATGACAGAAAGCTTCAGACCACATGATGGGGTAACTGGAGGTCAATGGGCAAAGAGCAGTAAGAAATTGCTCATAAACCGGGTATATGAAAGCTTCCCAAAATGAAATTATTGAATAAAAAATGAGGAAACTGGATTTGTCAGCAGGAAAAGAACAAAACTTCCAGGGACTAGAAGGACTATGCTATGAAAGGGTGAAAGTCAGGAATAACAGCTGTGACAATAGCCATAGAAAGGAATGGCATTCTGATTAATGCCATTACACAGATGGAACCTGCAAACATTATGCCACGTGGAAGAAGCCACAATGAAAGACCATATAGATACATGACTCCATTTGTAGGGAATGTCCAGAATAGGCCAAGTTTTAGAGACAGAAAGTAAATTGGTGGTGACTGGTCTGGGAGGTGGTGCATTGGAATAGGAAATGATTGTTAATAGAGACAGAGTTACTATGGGGAAAACATGTTTTCTAAAATTAGATTATGGTGATGGTAGCACAGCCTAGTGAAAATATTAAACTTTCAATTGTATACTTTAAATGGGCGAATTGGATAGTATGGGAATTATATCTCAGTAGAGCTATTAAAAATTTGGGGATAAAGAGGAGCATTTTAGTGGGCAGTAACAAGAGCTAAAGTTTTATTTTTCATATTAGGAAATATATATTGAAAATTGATGAATTCTAAAATAGTGATTAAAGATTAGTAGGAAATAGAGAAGTAAGTATCAGGTGGACTAAATTCAGAAATGGGCAGAAGTGTAGTGTCTGGGATGGGCAATGAGGCATGGGAAGCACTGGAGCTGCATCACATCATCTGGATTCTTACCTATGAAGACCTGGATCTATAAAAACCTGTCAGATCTTTATCTCACTAAGGAAATTGTTGTAGTTTTGCTAGTTTCATAGTCTTAATTGGTCATTCAGTGGCTCATCCTTCATTTATTTTTTATTTTTTATTGATTTCAGAGAGGAAGGGAAAGGGAGAGATAGAAACATCAATGATGAGAGAGAATCATTGATTGGCTGCCTCCTGTACACTCCCTACTGGGGGTCGAGCCCACAACTAGGGTGCATATGCCCTTGACAGGAATCAACCCAGGACCCTTCAGTCTATAGGCCAATGCTCTATCCACTGAGCCAAATGTCTAGGGATTCTTCATTTAATATGTCTATTTACTGAGTGCCCATCACATGGGCTGGGGACTGGGGATATTCTGGTGATGACACTTAGTCCCAAGGAGCTGTCATTCTCCTAGGAAGATACAATTGTCACTAGACAATTACAATGTGTCACACAAAAAGCAGGGTGCTCTAGGAGGGGAGCCTAGCACCTTGGAAGTCAAGTAAGCTTCCTGGAGGTGGTGACATTGAAATTGGTGTGTAAAGAATGAGTAAAAGCTAGCTTGGTGAAGGGGAAGCCGGAGGGGAGACAGAATGTTTGGGATATTAAATGGCTGCTGTATAGAGTGTATAAAAAGCAGGGCAGGAAAACGTAGGCAAAGATGCCCAGGTTTTAACCCCCAGAATCTGTATATATGTTATTTTACATGGCAAAGGGACTCTGCAGGTGCAATTAAATTAAAGACTGGGAGGTGCAGAGATAATCCTGGATTATGAGTAGGCCCAATAGAGTCATAATGGTCCTTACGAGGAAAAGAGGAAACCCATTTATCCATTCAACCTCTAGAACAGTTATCTTAAGCCTCTAAGTTTATGGTAATTTGTTTTAGCAGCAATAGGACATTAATGATGTAAAGTAGACAGAAGTAGGGAAGAACTGGAGGACTGAGTTTCCATAAGCCCCGTAAGAGTCTGAGCTTTATTCTGAGGGCCATAGGAGCCTGTGAAAGGATCGCACTTGTATTTCAGAATTATGGCTCTAGCTACAATAAAGGGAGTGGGTGGTGGTGGGACAAAAATTTCCTCACGAACTTGCTACTATGGATTCTACCTCATAGAGCCCAGAGCAATGATCCCTGGTGTGGGTTCAGCAAGGACACTGATCTCTGTATGTTTAACAAATACTGGGTATTGCATAATGAGCCCTCAATCTGGGATAGAGAATCCGACAGATAAAAAGCGTGAAAGTGCACAGTGATGGCTCATCCTTGGCACTGAGAGGGTGTTTTCTCACCTTGATTTTCCACATCCTTCAAGGGGTCCACCCCTGGAGACAGGATGAAAAATATGGGAGAGTCTGGTCCTGATTCTTCCAGTGAGGTTGCAAAGTCTAATGCTCTTCCCACCACGTATTTGCTTCCTAATGTCTCCTCAACAAAATGCCTTCCAGGAAAAAAAGCATATAAACGTTTATCAGTCACAAAATACATCTGAGAAACAGGTCTATAGAAACCCCCAAAGATGCCCAGGTTTTAACCCCTAGAATATATATAACATATATAACATATATACCATATGCTGCAGGTCATGATTTTGGTAGTTACTTTTTGAAAAGTCAGCACTTAACATCTCTGTGGCTAGTTGCCAACTGGCACATTCAGATCAGGGCTCCTTCTGCATCCCCACCCATCCAGGCCCTCACTGACTCCTCCGTGAAGCCTGGAGTCTGGACATACCCACCACCCCTCAGAAGACTGCCAGAACTAATGCCTTTGAAAGCTTGTAGCCACTAAATCCTCCACACTTCACATCCCTGTGATCCTTCACCCATCATTTAAGGCTCTCCAGTCTTCTATTCCCTCATGTTTTAACATTATATGCATTTCTTTTCATCTTACTGTGCTCCTTTCCAAAGTGTCCCAGTTTACACTAAATAAAACCCTGAAGCTGCAACCACTTACTGACCATCTGGTCCAGGTCCTGACTTTAATTCTTCCTCAAGGCACTATCTTTCCTGTAGCCTTTCACCTGGGCTCTCCTACATCTGATGTATCTCAGAATTAGGAGGTAAGATCAGGGTCCCATTTCAGAAGACTATGTATACTAACAAAAGAGAAATATACAAATTGACTGTATCTCCACAATGTCCACCAGTCAATCAGGAGTGAGTATGCAAATTAACCCAACAAAAATGGTGGATTAATTTGCATATGCAGGTCAGAGTAGCCAGGGAGGGCAGGGTTTGATGCCTGCTCTGTGTGAGAGAGAAGGGGGCAGAGGGTGCAAAGACTTGCAGGTTCCTGGGCCACTGGGAGCGAGGACTTGTAGCTCCTGGGATGCCAGGAGCAAAGTCAGGGGAAGGAAGGCCTGTTCTTACATGAATCTTCATGCAATGGGCCTCTAGTTATTTATAAAAGATTTACTTCTCTGCTCTGGCTCTATTGCAGCTCATTTCCCCTGATGTGTCACTACCATATCGGCATGTCAATGTCATCTATTGCTCCTTTGCTCACTGTACTCATTCACTGAGCACTTAGCTCATGGACTTGCCAACACCTGGATGACATCAACATTCAGTAAACAATCCTCCAGGGTCTTAACTCTTTTCATTTCTCCCCATGCAGCCACCGGATTCCACAGGCATGCCCTCATCCTTGTTCTTCCTTTTTTTTTTTTTAAATTAAATCTTTATTATTCAGATTATTACATTTGTTTCTCTTTTTTCCCCCCTCCATAGCTCCCCTCCACCCAGCTCTCAACCCTCCTTCTACCCTTACCTCCCTCCCGTTAACCTCATCCATAGGTGTATGATTTTTGTCCAGTCTCTCCCTGTACACCCCTCACCCCTTTCTCCCTGAGAATTATCAATCCACCCCCTTTCTGTGCTCCTGATTCTATTATATTCACCAGTTTATTCTGTTGATCAAATTTTTAATTTACTTAATTTTTAGATTCCCTAGATATGTATTTGTTGTTCATAATTTTTTATCTTTTACCTTTTTCTTTTTCCTCTTCTAAAAGAGTACCTTTCAGCATTTCATATAATACTGGTTTGGAGTTGATGAACTAACTCCTTTAGCTTTTTCTTATCTGTGAAGCTCTTTATCTGCCCTTCAATTCTGAATGATAGCTTTGCTGGATAGAGTATTCTTGGTTGTAGGTTCTTGCTGTTCATCACGTTGAATAGTTCTTGCCACTCTCGTCTGGCCTGCATCGTTTCTGTTGAGAAATCAGCTGACAGTCGTATGGGTGCTCCCTTGTAGGTAATAAACTGTTTTTCTCTTGCTGCTTTTAATATTCTCTCTTTGTCTTTTGCTGTTGGTATTTTAATTATGATGTGTCTTGGTGTAGTCCTCTTTGGATTCCTTTTATATAGGGTTCTGTGTGCTTCCTGGACTTGTAAGTCTATTTCTTTACCAGATGTGGGAAGTTTTCAGTCATTATTTCTTTAAGTAGATTTTCAGTATCTTGCTCTCTCTCTTCTTCTGGCACCCCCACAATTCTGATGTTGGTATGCTTTAAACTGTTCCAGAGGCTCCTTACATTATCTTCACATTTTTGGATTCTTTTTTCTTCTTGCTTTTCCAGTTGAGTGTTTTCTGATTCTTTATATTTCCAATTTTTGACTTGATTCTTGCCTTCCTCTAGTCTGCTGTTAGGTCTCTGTATAATATTTTTTTATTTCAGTCAGTGTATGTTTAATTTCTAGTTGGTCCTTTTCCATCTCTAGTTGGTTCTTTTCATCTCTTCTTGGGTCTCACTAACTTTATCCAACTTTTCTAGGATATTCTTGAAAAACCTTATAAACGTGGTTTTGAACTGTATATCCAGTCGTTTGTTTTCCTCCATTTCTTTTGTTTGTGATCTCTTCCCTTGTTCCAGCATTTTAACTATGCCGGGAGAATTTCTGTGTTGGATTCAGCCTTATGATACAAGACTTGCAAAACTGCAAAAGCCTCTCTGTTGAGCTTGGGATGAGTGGAGTCTCAGGGCTTAAGGGACCACCTTGCCTTCCAGTTGCCCCGCCCTCTACGGTCCCTGAGTCTCATGTGACCGGGTAATCGCTGGAGCAGTTCCTGTGTGTGCAGCGCACTCTCACAGACTCCTCTAGACTGCTGCCTTTCTGGCTCCCCTGTTCTCTGGGACCATATGAATCTGGGTCCCCAGGGTTTTGCCCGAATCTGGGGTTTTGTGGAGTTAGAAGTAACGCAGTTGGTATGCTTTGTCTCCCGCCCTCTTGTGAAAGCCAGCAGCACAATCAGCAGTCGGTCTTCTGTGCGCAGTGCGGTGCATTGTGCCCGACTTCTGCCCTCCTGCGACACCCCAATTTCCATGCACTTCTCCCTTTTCACAGTCCAAACTCCCCCCGTATGAGTTTCGGCTGGACCTGGGGTTTAGTGTCATAGGATAAGGGGTTCAATGTCGTTGGGAGTCTCCCACCAGAGAAAGCCAGCCAGGTACTCTGGCACCCGCTCTCTCCATGCATGTGTCTTCATACCTCAGCTTTTTGAAGCTCCTCTGGTTCTCTGTGAGTCCCTCTCTTTCCTTCTAGTTGTAGAATTTTCACTCAGCCAGCTTTCCTGTGGTTCTGGATGATGTCCGTTCTGTCTTTTAGTTGTAGTTTTGAAAGTGTTGTGTTAGGCAGCAGTGTAGGTGTTTACCTATGCTGACATCTTGGTTCCTCTCTCCTCATCCTTGTTCTTTCTTTCTTTCTTTCTTTATTTAATATATTTTATTGATTTTTTACAGAGAGGAAGAGAGAGGGATGGAGAGTTAGAAACATCAATGAGAGAGAGACATCGATCAGCCGCCTCCTGCACACCTCCTACTGGGGATGTGCCCGCAACCAAGGTACATGCCCCCAACTGGAATCGAACCCGGGACCCCTCAGTCCTCAGGCTAACTCTCTATCCACTGAGCCAAACTGGTTTCGGCTCATCCTTGTTCTTGCTTGGAAATCTTTTTTATGTCTGCAACTATATATGGAAACATTCCATCCTCTGACCAGAACTTTCTATTCTTACAGTCCTTTTAGCAATTTGCCCTTCCTTTGCTTACTTTTTTTGTCTGTATTGATGCCACGACAAATGCAGAATCTTGGCATCCCTAGTGTTTTTTTTTAAATCATCCCTTTATTATCTTTACTTTTTTTTTTGTCCAGTATAGAGTCCATGGTCTGTAACTCATTTCTTTTACAACAACTTTCTTGAGGTATAATTGACATACCATAAAATTTACCCATTCTAAGTGTACTATTCAATAATTTTTAAGGAAGTCACTAAATTGTACAATCTTCACCATAAGCTAGTTTTAGAACAATTTCATTCTGCTGATAAAGTTTTATGCCTATTTATGTAATTGCTATTTCCACCCTCCAGCTCAAGGCAAGTACTAACTAATCTGCTTTTTTGTCTCTATAAGTTTACATGGCCTGTAACTTCTAATCACTCTCTTGTCCAAACCGCGCTTCCTCTATCTAACTCATTCTACACACCAACTTGGAATGACTGGGGCTCTGGATCAATGTAACTCTGAACCTATACCTGGGCTGTTGTATGCAGAATTATCTAATGGTGAGGACTAGTGCTGCTGCGGATGCAGGGTCTTAACTAGCTAGGCCCTCAATGCTACTTGAAATTGGCTGAGTTTCCCTTGTTGTTCTTCTCTCATTTTTTCACAGATCCTATTTCAAACATTCTGCCTTCTCCTTCAATCTCCAAACCTGTCACCTCCCACTTCCCATAAACTCAATTAAGGATCTTGCTTCCTGCTGCTCAGAGAAAATACAAGTCACCAGAGAAAATCCTTCTCAATTTTTAACCATCCTTCTATCAGCATACCAACAGCCACACCCATCTCTCTCCCTCTTTCTGATGAGAGGGATATTCTGCTAAGGATGGCCTTCCTATCTGTCTCTGGACCCATCTCCTGCCACCATAGATGTGACCAACATCCTTCTCAGTGCTGATATTCATAAGTACCTCTTTGGAAACTGTCCACCTAGACATTAGGAAAAGACCTGGCAAACGCAGGCCTAGTGGAATTTTGGATGTTGGTACGAAGACTTCTATTACTGTACACACATGGCTTTTGTGATCAGCCCTGCTAATTTGGCCCAGAACATCCTGAGATTGTGCCTGTCTGAGCCTCCCCTTGGCCCCTTCCCTACCGCATGGCATAGGTCATCCGGTCTGGCCGCATGACCCTCATCATGCAGAGGCGCTGAAGGGCTGTCTTGCTCTTCCACTCCTGCGGGAACTTCTCCTTCTCAGGACATTCTGATTCCACAAACTTCTTCCAGCTCTTGGCAGATCCCTCAATGTCCTGGTCCAGATTACAGAATTCCTCCATGGCTGAAAGAGCCTAGGGAAGTTCAGAGAATTGTGCTCTGAAATGCAGTTTCTCACAGTGGAAACCTGCATTGAGTTGTGGGTTAAGCAGCGAGATGGTATTACAGATATAATTCTGTCTCCTTTATACTCTCTTCTGGAGCCTGGGATCTTCCTCTAGGTAAACTGCCCCAATAATATGCAAGGTTTAGCAAAGAGAATGTTTGGAATATTATCAGCAGAGACTGAGCAGCACCTGCCTGTAGAGTTTTGCATAGAAAAGGGACAAGAGGTATGCCATATTTTTCTGGTCAAGGAGCCTGGACATGTTAAGTGTCTGACTCCTTTCTTTCATTCCTGTATTCACTGTGCCAGCAACTCCTTGCTAAGGATTGACTTTGTATAAATGCCAACACTAAAACTTCCATGAACCACCAGCTTCCATAAGGGTTGTGTCCAAATGCTTAACTTGTTAATCAGATCTCTTCATTTGGTGCTTCCCTCCAATCTATCCAGTTCACCAAGGAGTCTATGGCCCTCCCAACTCTGTTTGACCACGACTGTCCCCAGTCTTGAAACATGCCAGATTCATTACCAATTCCTTGGTCACAAAGCCTGTCAAGTCCTATTCTCTTCACCAAATTCTATTCCTTTCTTGTACTGGTTCTACAAATTGTCGAAGTCCAATTCCAAGACAGCAGCCTCCCTCATACATGTCCTTTCTAACCTAGAACACATGCCTACCTTTTTTTTAAAAAATATATTTTATTGATTTTTTACAGAGAGGAAGGGAGAGGGATAGAAAGTCAGAACATCGATGAGAGAGAGACATCGATCAGCCGCCTCCTGCACGCCCCCTACTGGAGATGTGCCCGCAAGCAAGGTACATGCCCCCGACCGGAATCAAACCTGGGACCTTTCAGTCCTCAGGCCGATGCTCAATCCACTGAGCCAAACCGGTCTTGGCATGCCTACCTTTTTTTGTGTTGATATCTTTTCCCTGAGTTGATATATTTTTCTAAAAAATATTTTTTATTAAAAAAAACTTTATTGTTGGAAATATCACATATGTCAGTTGACCTCTTCTAGCCTGCCCCCACTCCCCACCCCAGACCCTCACCATCTTATTGTCTGTTTCCATGGGTTATGCATATATTCGTACAAGTTCTTTGGTTGATGTCTTCCCTACCACCCCCCCCCCTCCACCTTCCCTCTGAGATTCAATAGTCTGTTCCATGCTTCTGTGTCTCTGGATCTATTTTTTTCAGCCATTAAATATTTATTGTTCAGATTATTACAATTGTTCCGATTTTACCCATAGCTCCCCTCCACCCGTTCCCCCCACTGTCTCTACCCTGTCCCCCGTCCTCATCCATAGGTATATGATTTTTGTCCAGTCTCTTCCCGCACCCTCATACCCCTTTGCCCCTGAGAATTGTTAGTCCACTCCCTTTCTATGCCCCTAATTCTATTATATTCACCAGATTATTCTGTTCATCACATTTTTATTCACTTGATTTTTAGATTCACTTGTTGATAGATATGTATTTGTTGTTCATAATTTTTACCTTTACCATTTTCTTCTTCCTCTTCTTAAAGAATACCTTTCAGCATTTCATAAAATACCGGTTTGGTGTTGATAAACTCCTTTAGTTTGTTCTTATCTATGAAGTTCTTTATCTGCCCTTCAATTCTGAATAATAGCTTTGCTGGGTAGAGTAATCTTGGTTGTAGGTTCTTGCTATTCATCACTTTGAATATTTCTTGTCACTCCCTTCTGGCCTAGTTTCTGTTGATAAATCAGCTGACAATTTATGGGTACTCCCTTGTAGGTAACTAACTGTTCTTCTCTTGCTACTTTTAAGATTCCCTCTTTGTCTTTTGTTCTTTGTATTTTAATTATGATGTGGTCCTATTTGGATTTCTTTTGTTTGGGGTTCTGTGCACTTCCTGGACTTGTAAGTCTATTTCTTTCACTAGGTGGGGGAAGTTTTCAGTCATTATTTCTTCAAATAGGTTTTTAATGTCTTGCTCTCTCTCTTCTTTTGGCACCCCCATAATTCAGATGTTGGTACGCTTGAAGTTGTCCCAGAGGCTTTTTACACTATCTTCACATTTTTGGATTTCTTTTTCTTTTTGATTTACCAGTAGAGTGTTTTTATTTGCTTCTTTGTAGTTCAAATCTTTTACTTGATTCTTGCAATACTCTAGTCTGCTGCTAGGTTTCTGTATAATATTTTTTTATTTTAGTCAGTGTATGTTTAATTTCTATTTGGTCCTTTTTCATCTCCTTTTGGGTCTCGCTAAATTTATCCATTTTTTTTTCCTAGGAAATTCTTAAAAAACCTTATAACTGTGGTTTTGAACTTTATATCCTGTCATTTGTTTTCCTCCATTTCTTTCGTTTGTGATCTGTTCTTTTGTTTCCGCATATTTCGCTGTTTCTCTGAGTTGGTAAAATAGCTTTGTGTGCTAGATGTCCTGTGTGGCCCAGTATTTCTGTCTCCCCAGTTACCTGAGGTGGACACTCTTGGTGCACCCCTTTTGAATTGTGTGTACAGTCTTGTTGTAGTTAATTCTTTTTTTAAATTTAATCTTTATTATTCAGATTATTACATTTGTTTCTCTCCCCCGCCCCCCATAGCTCCCCTCCATCTGGCTCCCACCTCTTCCTCTACCCTTATCTTCCCCCTCATCCATAAGTGTATGATTTTCATCCACTCTCTACCTGCATCTTCTCATCCATTTCCACCTGAGAATTGACCTTCCACTCCCTTTCTGTGTTCCTGATTCTATTATATTCACCGGTTTATTCTGTTCATCAGATTTTCAATTCACTTAATTTTTAGATTCACTTGTTGATAGATATGTATTTGTTGTTCATAATTTTTATCTTTGCCTTTCTCTTCCTCTTCTTCTTACAGAGTACCATTCAGCATTTCATATAATACTGGTTTGGTGTTGATGAACTCCTTTAGCTTTTTCTTATCTGTGAAGCTCTTTATCTGCCCATCAATTCTGAACAATAGCTTTGCTGGGTAGAGTATTCTTGGATGTAGGTTCTTGCTATTCATCACTTGGAATATTTTTTGCCACTCCTCTCTGGTCTGCATATTTTCTGTTAAGAAATCTGCTGGCATCATATGGGTGCTCCCTTGTATGTAATTAACTGTTTTTCTCTTGCTGCTTTTAATATTCTCTCTTTGTCTTTTGCTCTTGGTATTTTAATTGTGATGTGTCTTGGTGTGGTTCTCTTTGGATTCCTTTTATTTGGGGTTCTGTGTGCTTCCTTCCTGGACTTGAAAGTCTATTTCTTTCAGCAGGTGGGGGAAGTTTTCAGTCATTATTTCTTTAAATAGGTTTTTAGTGTCTTGCTCTCTCTCTTCTTCTGGCACCCCCATAATTCTGATGTTGGTACACTTGAAGTTGTCCCAGAGGCTCCTTACACTATCTTCACATTTTTAAATCCCTTTTTCTTTTTGCTTTTCCAGTTGAGTGTTTTCTGATTCTTTATATTTTAAATTTTTGACTTGATTCTTGTCTTCTTCTAGTCTTCTGTTAGGTCTCTGTATAATACTTTTTATTTCAGTCAGTGTATGTTTAATTTTTATTTGATCCTTTTTCATCTCCTCTTGGGTCTCACTAAATTTATCCATCTTTTCTAGGAAATTCTTGAAAAACCTTATAACCATGGTTTTGAACTCTATATCCAGATGTTTGTTTTTCCTCCATTTCTTTTGTTTGTGATCTGTTCCTATGTCTCCACATTTTCACTATGCTGGGAGAACTTCTGTGTTGGAATCAGCCTTATGATATAAGACTTGTGAAACTGCAAATGTCTCTCTGTTGAGCTTGGATGGGTGGAGTCTCAGAGTGCATTGGCTTTCAGTCAGCCCCGCCCTATGCGGCCCATCTCAAGTGTCTCTCAATAATCACTGGAGCTGTCATGTGCGCCCTCACCAGGATGCCTCTAGTCCGCTGCCTTTCCGACTACCCTGCGCTCCGGGACTCGTATGAATCTGGGTCCCCAGGTTTCTAGCCTGAAACTGGGGTTCAATGGAGTTAGAAGTGGCGCCATAGGGAGGCTCTGTCTCCCGCCCACTTGAGAAAGCCAGTGGCACACTCAGCAGTCTGTCTTCTGGTTACAGTGGCATGTGCACCCCCAGACCTCTGCCCTTTCGCGGCTCCCCTAAATATCCAGGTACTCCTCCATTTTCACTGTTCAGACTCCCCCTGTATGAGTCTTGCCCGGACCTGGGGTTCAGTGCCGTAGGATAAGGGGTTCAGTACAGATGGGGTTTTCTGACTCCCTCCCGCTAGAGGAAGCCAGCCTGGCACTTTACCACTCTCTCTCTCCACGTGCATGTCTCTGTACCTCAGCTTTTGCTGCTCCTCTGAATCTCCGTGAGCCCCTCTCTTTCCTTCTAGTTGTAGAATTTCCACTCAGCCAATTTTCCTGTGGTTCTGGATGATGTCCATTCTGTATTTTAGTTGTAGTTTTGAAATTGTTGTGCAAGGTAGCAGTTTAGGTTTTCACCTATGCTGCCATCTTGTTGTTTTTTTTTTTGTAGTTAATTCTTGATTGTTGTTGGTATCACTGGGGGGAATTGACCTCCAAGCCAATTGGTTGTGAGGATCAGCTGTGTCTGCACATACGTGCTTGCCTCCAGACCTCTGCCTTTTGGGCATGCGCATGTGTGTGAGCTTCTGGACCTCTGCCTTTCCAGTTCCCCTGAGTTTCTGTGTGCTCTAGGGACCCATATGAGTCTGGGTCCCCAGGGTATTTCCCAAAACTGGGGTTCAGTGCAATTGGACCTGGATTTCAGTGCTGTTGTGAGTTTCTGTTTTCTTCCCACTAGAGAAAGCCAGTGGCACAATCAGCAGTCAGTGCCCTTTCACATGCACTTTTGCATGCCCCCAGACTTCTGTCTTTTGCAGCTCCCCTAAGTTTCCATGCACTCCTTCCTTTTTACAACAGTCCAGACTCCCCCGTATGAGTCTCGCCTGGAGTTTGGGTTCAGTGCAGTCAGGATTTTCTGTCTCCCTTCAGCTAGAGAAAGCCAGCCAGATCCTCCTCTGCCTGTCCTCTCCATGAGTGTGTCTCTTTACTTCAGCTTTTTACAGCTCATCTGAGTCTTCATGAGTCCCTCTCTTTACTTCTAGTTGTAGAATTTTCACTCAGCCAGCTTTCCTGTGGTTCTGGATGGTGTCTGTTCTGTCTTTTAGTTGTAATTTTGAAATTGTTGTGTGAGGCAGCAGCTTAGGTGTTCATCTATGCTGCCATCCTGGTTTTTCCCAAACCTTGATTTTGTTAGTAACACTGGGAGGAATTAACTTCTAGGTCAATTGGCTGTGGGGGTCAGTTGTGTCTATGATGGGTGAACTTCAGTGCTGGAGGCACACTTATGAGGCAAGATTTGCTTCAGTGTGGCTTTGGTGCTCACTGAGTCTGCCCCTTTAATGTGTCCCTTATGGATCTGAGGAGTTGTAATCTGGATGGTCCTACCCTGATCACTGGATATACTGGCTCTTGGATCTCCAAGGAGGTGCTAATTTAGCCTCTGCCTCAGGCCACCCAGCAGGAGCTATGGAGATATATGCAGATTCGTCTTCTTTGTTTGGGTTTTGGAGGTGCCCAGATAGGCCCAGCTGTGAAGCCATGCAAGCTGCTGTGGGGTCTTGGGCCTTCTTTTGGATGTTCTAGATTTCTCTGCCTCAGCTGCAGTTTGTTAGGTATGTTTAGATTTCAAAGGACCAGGCCATTCATATGCAAAAGCCTCTGCGCACAGCTTGGATGAGGTGGAATCTCAGGGCAGAGCAAACAGCAATGGCTTCCTGTCAGCCCTGCCCTAAGAGGCCCCTGGGTCTCAGTGTCCCTTGGTAATCACTGCAAGCACCTCTGAGAAAAAGCCACCCTAAAGTTCCGCCCACTGCCAGACAGTTCAATTTCTCTTGTATAAATCTGGGTCCCCAGTCTCACCTGGAACTGGAGTTCAGAGCAGTCAGGAGCTTGTGTCTCCCTGTGGATTGAGAAAGCCAGCGGAGTACTCAGTTGCTAGCCCTCTCTGCACGCATGTCTCCGTACCTCTGCACTTTACTTCTGCAGCTCCTCTGAGTCTCGGTGTGCTTTTTTCTTCCCTTCTAGTTGTAGAATTTCCACTCAGCCAGCCTTCCTGTGGTTCTGGATAATATCTATTTTGTCTTTTAGTTGTAGTTTTGAAGTGGTTGTGCAAGGCAGCAAGTTCAGGTATTTACCTATACTGCCATCTTGGTTTCTCCCCTGGATCTATTTTGTTAAACAGTTTATTTTGTTCATTGGATTCCACACATGTGTGAGATCATGTAATACTTGTCTTTTGCACAGAGTTGATATGCTTAATAAAGAAATTGATTCAATTTTTAGATATTTGACTGCAATAGTGTTAAGCTTCATGCCTCTCTCTCCTCTGCTTACTTATCTGGGCAAGTGGATAAGTAAGCCTAGGCACTCCCTCTGTGGTGCTGGAGGGAAGTTGTACTCTGTGAGCCCTGCCCATGCTCAGGAACTCTCACCCTGGCTTCACCCCATAACTTCCTTAAGACTTCATGGTAGTCTCCTTTCCTGGCTATCTCAAATCATTACAGACTGCTTCCTGCTTGCCCCAGAAGGTCTTATGTGTTGACCCTGTTTCCCCAGAGTACACATATACACATCACTCACTCACTCACAGTTACCTGCAGCCTTTCCACTATTACTCAGCTCTGCTTATGTGTTTGGTCTCTTTTAATGATAAGAGAAAGTAAACTTTGTCCAAAGCACCTACCACAATGCCAAGAGTTTTAAGGAACCTACACATTCTTGTCATTTCAATGCATACATTTATTCAATATTTACTGATATTGAATGCCTACTACATGCCAAGCACTTGGGAATACAAATCTGAACATAAAAATACACTTGCTTTCCAAAGAAGCTTACAATCCTAAACTCAAGAGAAAGAGGAGATGAAGGAGGCCTTAGGAAGTTTGTAAAATTCTGTTGGGCAGAAATGAAGGTTGGAAGAAGAAAAGGGCATTCCATGGGGAAGGATCAACAGGAGCCAGCATGTGGAGGGAGAAGTGTGGGGCAGGACAGGGAGGAATGTCACTGCAGTAGGAGAATCGTATGGTGACAAGGGGAAAGCCAAGCTGGAAAAAGACATAGGACTGGCCCTAGGCTTGCCCAGGTTCTTCTCTGGAGTGGCTGAGCACCTGCCCTGTCTTTCTGTGCCTCCCATATGGGCTCTGTGGCTTCTCAATCTCACCCTGGCCACTTAGCAGGGCACACTCCTCCACTCACGTGGGAAGTGGATTGGAGCTGTGCGCAGATGGTGAGGGAGGGGCCAGGAAGTGGGAGTTTTGGTCCGAGGGACAGAGCTTCATCTGACTTTTGTGGGCTTAGATTTTCTCTTTTCGAAAATGAAGCCAAGTAATTGTTTGCATAGTTCACCCGCTAATGTAGATACAAGCGCTATGAAAACTCTACAGCCCTTCTTGTGCTTTCTTGGGGCTTCTGTAGTTATTGCATTGTGATTTCGGGTTTACTCACTGTTCTTCCCGCAAGACTGTGAGTTCCCTGTGGGCAAGAACTTTCTTAGTCATCTGTGTATGCCTCTGGCCTAGCAGCTGTCTGGAACTTAGGAAGTGCTCAATTAATCAAGTTTGACATCTGGGCGGCCAGCAGGAAGGCTTTTAACAGGCTGAGGAAAGCTGCAACCGCTGTAATTATTTCTCTGTGTGCCAGTAAGTCGTGTTCATTTCCTTCAGGCAGCACTCCAGTGCCTCTGCCCAGTTTGCATCATCATTAACCCTCTGCAGCCCCATTACCCCCTCTGGCATCACCACAATACTGAGCAAATTACACTGCCATGCGGGCTCCTGCTGCCAGTACTAGGGCTGAAACACGCTTCCTTGAAGTTCTGGATTGAACACAATTGCAACATTTAATCTCCCAAATGAGGGAAAGGCATTTCTAATAAGTTAAATGGAAATGACTAATTAACCTAATTACCTTGGACTGTGTAGCAAAATACAACTGTACTAAACCGGCATCCAGAGTGGTGGTGAGGAGCCTTTCAAAGGCTAACACAGGCGTGCATCACAGATGATATTGTCTAATGAAGAGCAGAACAGTCCCAGTACCTTCAAGTTCAGCATTTGATTAAACTTCAGAAATTCTAACAAAGTGTACTAATAGAAGCAATATGTTATCACAAAGATTTCATTCATTACCTGCCTATTAGTGCTGCTGAGGAAACAAGGCAATCCATCTTCCTTGTCAGACAGAATGTTTAAAAAATTTTGTTTCATCCTGTCCTATTCAGTTATACATAGTTTGTTTCTTTAGGCTAAAATCCAACTGAACATTTCAAAGGAGCATTGATCAAAGGCCTCAGTGATGGGCACTCACATCGCATTGTATTTTCACTGGCTTGTATCACGCACTGCGCTCGAGTTTGGGGCTGACTTGCTGCTCCAATAACAGAACTCAGAAACAGGAGAGATAAAGCCTCACTCATCTGCAAAGCTTTTTGAGCAGCCAGATGAGCTTAGCCCACAAAACAAAACAAAAACTGCAGAGCAAAGAAAAGCAAACCAAACAATCCATTTTGTGAAAAAAGGAGAACTAAATTGCACAGTAGCTTTAGAGTTGTCATAGTGCTTTTGAGCCATTGTATTCTTTGTAACTTCTGCCGCCAAGGGCTTTGAGTGAAAGGCCACTGGATTTGGCCCAATTTGGCACTTCAAACTGCTCAGAGTTTTTCCTTCCATGGACAAATGCTATAAGGTACAACCTACATCAACCATAGCATGTACACACCTTAGAGATAGGTAATTAACAATCGTGACTGTGATGGGGTGAGTCCTGTCCACCAAAAAGATAGGTTGAAAACTAACCTCCTAGATTTGCAAAAGTGAGCTTATTTTAAAATTGGGTCTTTGCAGGTGTAATCCAGTTGAGATGAGGTCAGTGGGATGTGCCATAGTCTAATATGACATGCTCTTTTAAGAGAAGTGATGGAGACACACAGAGGGAGGATGGCCATGCAGAGACAGCAAGGATGGGGACAGAGATTGAAGTGATCTTGCAACAAACCAAGGAACGCTGGGGCTATCAGAAGTGCAAGAAGAAGGAAGCATCCTCCCCTTGCAGCCTTTAGGAGGGACCATGGCTTGCTGAAACTTGATTCAGACTTCTAGCCTCCAGAACTGTGAGATAATACATTTCTGCCAGTTTAAGCCACCTAGCTTGTGGTACTTTGTTATAGCAATTCTCGGAAACAAACATGATAGCCATAATCATACCATAATCATAACCAGCTTCTATTTACTGAATATATATATATATATATATATATATATATATATATATGTCTGGCATGACCTTGTGAGGTAGGTATTATAATGACTATTTTGAAGATAAGGAAAAAAAGTCTCAGATGAATAAGGAACATGTCAGAGACTGCACACACTCAAACTGGATCCGGAATGTCTGACTCTGGCCTTTGTTAGCTAGTTCATCCCCATCACTGCTCCCATTCTGTATTCTCATTCATAACTGCTTTCCATAATGTATTTTCCATAAGGCATCAGACTATGCCATTATCCTCAAGCTCTGGGGCAGCACTGTCCAACAAGGTAGCCACTGGCTAAATGTGAGTGCAGAGCAAATAAAATGTGGCCAGTGTGACTGGAGAAATGAAATTGTTGATTTTAAAATCAAATACTATTATTTTAACATCAAGCACAATTAAGTTTAGAAATTGGAACTTGCTTTAGTAATTGGAAAACTTTTAAGGATGCTTGGAAAAACTTGGGTATATGGATTAACTGTTTTATCTCTAAAATTTTCTGAAATATAAATTCAAATAAAAGATTTTTGATGAAAAGTTAACATCTAATTGAGAAGTGCTATAAGGGCAAAAAATATAAAGCAGAATTCAGATTCAGTACAAAAATTTAAAATAGTTCATTAATAATATTTATAATAATTACATATTAAAATGATATTTTGCCTTATTGGTTTAAAGAAAATATATTATTAAAATTAATTTCATTGATTTCTTATCACATTTTTCATTTTGCTTTTTTAAAATCCTCACCTGAGGATATGTTTTTTGATTCTAGGAAGAACAGAAAGAAGAGAGAGCAAGAGAGAGTGTGTGTGTAAGAGAGAGAGAGAGAGAGAGAGAGAGAGAGAGAGAGAGAGAGAGAGAATGAGAGAAAGAAACATTGATCAGTTGCTTCCTGTGCATGCCAGACCAGGGATCAAACCCAAAACCCAGGTATGTGCCCTGCCTGGGAATAGAACCCGTGATCCTTTTGTGTATGGGACACTTAACCAACTGAGCCACACTGGCCAGGGTAATTTCTTATTACATTTTTACTGTATGGCTACTAGAAAATTTTAAATTACATATGTGACATACATTATATATTTTTTGGACAGTGGTACTCAAGAGTGTCTGTGCACTCATATCTTATGTAGCCTAGAAGAGTTGATGATTTCCACAAATGTGGTCTGCATTTATTGTAATTAATCTAAGGCATTTTGTAACTTCATGATTTTATTGCTTTTGTGAATAGAGTGTCTCCTTGGTTCTTTCCCAATACCTTATTCTCCATTTCATTTGCCAGATTGGGTCCAGAATGACAAATAAAGTTAGCAGATATAAACCAACTCACACCTTTATTATTAGATCAGAGATCAGCAAAAATGCAGCTTGCAGGGCCAATCTAGTTTACCACCTGTGTTTGCAAATAAAGTTTTATTCATACTCAGCTATCCGTATCCTGGCTCATATTACAAAAGGCTGTAGGTTCGATTCCCACTCTGGCGCATTTGATAGGCTTTCTTGATGGTTTTCTTTCCCTTTCTCTCTCTCTCTCAAATCAATAAAGCACTTCCTCAGGTGAGGATTGAAACAAAAAAAGAAACCTAGCAATTTACACTTGCTTATGCACAGTGTGTGACTTTGGCAGAGTTGAATAGTTGTGACAGAGTCTGACCCTCAAAGTAGAAATATTTACTATGGAGTCCCATACAGAAAATGTTTGATGACCTCTGATTTAGATACAGCCCTAAAAAAATAATTTAAGAAATGGCAACAGATTTTGAAAAAGGGATTAGAGAAATATTTTGGGCAATGGTGACATGGGTGGAATTAGCCTTGGATTTCCGAAGATGAATCCTTTGAAGGGGACAGCAGGCATATAAATGACTAAGTGTGGGGCTTAGTTATAAAGTAAATCAGGCTGGGATGGATCTCAAGGGAGTGATGCTGAGGGAACAAGCTAGTCTGAAAAGATTACATACTGTATATTTCTATTTCTATAACATTCTTGAGATGACAGCATTATAAAACGGAGAACAGATTAATGGTTGCCAGGCATTAGGAACTGGAGGAGAAAGGAGGTTGTTGTGATTATGAAGGGGTGACATGAGGGATCCTTGCAGTGATGACATTTCCTCTGTCTTGGCTGTGATGGTTATATGAATCTTCACAGACATAAGGATGCTCACACACAATGAGTGCATGACAAACTGGTGAATCAAACACAATGTTGACTTCCTGGGTGTGATACTGTGCTACAGGAATGCAAGATGTCACCACTGGGGGAACTGGTTACCAGGAATATATCTACTTTTTCTTATAATTGCATGTGAATCTACATTGGCTCAAAAATTTAGTAAAATATACAAAGAGAGAGAGCTAATCATATTATTTCAGACTTTGTGCTATGAAATGTATAAAACAGAACAAATATGGAAGGGCATACACAGGGTGTGTTTTGTGCAGATGCCAGTCCTCATACCGCACCAGTACCTGCCATGGGCACTCACTCAGGTGGGACTGGCAGCTACCCTGGTGGAGCGAGGATGTTCACTCAGCCAACCTTTCTGCTCGGCATCACAACCTGGCTCCCATGGAAAGGAACTTATAGTTTGTGCTCTTTTCAATGTTCTTAGAATCCCAACTGAGCCAAGCTGAATAACATGGAAAGAAACTGGGCTTTGCCATTAGACAGGCTGGAATTTGAGTCCTAGATTTACTACTTATACAATGTGGAACCTCACTTTCCTCATACATGAAAAGGGAACAAATAATCCCTATGGTCCAGGTGACCATGAGAATAAGATAGGGTGATGCATTTCTAAGGTGCTTAATAATTGTGAGTTACTCAGCCCTGATGGCCTCAGGTTGGCTGCATCCCCTGCCTTGAGGCTGAGTTGGTTAGGGTTAGGGTTAGGTTAGGGCGAAGATGCCTGAACAGAGCCTGGTGTCTGTCTGCTTCATGGAGGTGCTGTCCCAGCCTCTCAGGACCCCCACACCAGCCCTAGGGCCTCACAGAGGAGCACATACCCAACCTGATGCACTAACAGGTGAAAGGAGCTCAGCTGAGTCAGAGAAGCTCCCAGGATCTTCCTGTTCCCTCACATGGAGAGGCTGAGCCCTCACAGCAGCAGGCACTCTGCAAAGCCATCCCAGCAACCAGGAAGGGGAGCTCTGCTGTGGGGAGCTATGTTCAAACAGCTCCCTGATGAACCCCAAAAGAGAGTCCTGGGGACACGGTTCAGAGACAAACTCCAGGAGATGAGAATGTGCCTTTTCCCGCCCGAGGTTGGTACTGACCTTGATGCCTCCCCAGGCCTGATGGGAGAGGAACTCCACTGGGCTGGTAATGTTGGCCTGCAATGGGGATCGCAGCAGGAAGTTCAGCTCCGCTGCCCCAACCACCTTGTTCAGGAGGAGGATCTGCATGTAGACAATGTTGAGTGTTAGAAGAAGGTGATGTGAAAGAAGGTGTATATGCAAATCACTCCTGTGTACATCTGCTTTCACCCTAAAATCAGCAGGACTTAAATGCACGAATGACTATAAACTTGGAAAGCAAGAGTTTTATGTATCAGTCATAAATGCCATGGGATGCATTCCTGCCATCTATTGAGAAGATGATACATCCAAATGATGTGATTTGAGGCATGTGTCAAAGTAACATATGAGTATGTGCAAAATAGAAGTGCATATATGAATTAATAATGCTAAAGGACTTCCGGAGAAGAAGTGGCCAGGGAGCAGGGATGGCCTATTGATTTTACGAAACTTTCTATAAGTGTTTTGAACTGGGTCTTGGAGAAGCTGAGAGATAGAAATAGTCAGACAGGGAGGGAAAGCTTTCAGGGGAGAGGCACTGAGAGTACAGAGCTGCGAGGGGATTGGGGAGGTATGCAGGGTATTCCCCTCGTCTGAGCTGAGAATCATGCTGAGAGGTGCTTGGGAAATTGTTCTCCTTCTTCAAGGAGTGTTCTCTGCTGAGGTGTTACAGATGGAAATGTTCACTAAGAAAAAATAATTCAGTCAATTTGAGAAAAAGTCTCTAAAGTGATAGGCTAGCAATAATAGATGAGGCAGAGAAGCCTTTGCAAAGTGAGGGTGAAATACTTGTGAAGAGAGGAGTGAAAGGTGGGGAATAATTGGTGGGAGGGAAGTCATCCACGCTGGGGCTCAGAGTTGCTTTTGTGATGGCCAGGCTGTTCTCCCTGTGGAGTGGGGAGTGCCAAAGATGAGGTATAAGCCAAACCAACTCCCCCATGTGTTCAGGCCTTGAAATGCACAGTCAGCATAGAAGTGACCTTAGAAGATCTGGCTTTTAGAACTGGGAAGAGGCCTCAAGATCATTGGATTGGAGCTCCTAATTCATATGTGGAAAAAATTCTCAATGCTAAATGAGTACAAGGAAATACATTTTCGTGTGTGTGTGTGTGTGTGTGTGTGTGTGTATGTGTGTGTGTGTGTGTGTTTGTGTGTGTGTTTTCTTCATGTTAAGAGGAAATAAAAGACAAGGGTTTCTTATTAACACTGGCGGTCCCTTGTGCTCCCAGACCCTAGAGAACCATAGTACTAAAGGACACTTTTAAGGTCAAGGCTGCTATAACTATAGAAAGACATTTGCAATTTCTTATTCCAGGGGAATGGTGGGACATTAAACTTAAAATCCACAAGTAAATAATTAGTGAGGAATACTCTAGAGTCTAGACAGTTCTTAGTGCATCCCAAGAAATGTCTAGTCATTGCTGTGGCACCAGCTTCCTCTCTGGTGCCAGTTTGGGTTGATGGGGAGTGGCTGCTGAGGGCTCTGGGGAGCAGGACCTCAGGTTATCCAGGACCAGTGAGAAAAAGGACAACGACTGATGAGTGGACAATGATGCAGCAGCACTCAGGTCCCTGATGGGACCTTCGGTCTGACCCCTCTGCTTAGAGCTCATAATCCTCACATACTATGGGAAACAATGTTAAAAGAAGAAAGTTGGAGAATCCAAGATGGCGGCATAGGTAAACACCTATACTGCTGCCTCGCACAACAATTTCAAAACTACAACTAAAAGACAGAATGGACATCATCCAGAACCACAGGAAAGCTGGCTGAGTGGAAGTTCTACAACTAGAGGGAAAGAGAGGGGCTCGCAGAAACCCAGAGGAGCTGCAAAAAGCTGAGGTACGGAGACGAGCGCGCCGAGAGAGCGGGTGCCGGAGTACCTGGCTGGCTTTCTCTGGCGGGAGGGAAACGGAGACTCTCAAAGGCATTGAACCCCTTATCCTACGACACTAAACCCCAGATCCAGCCGAAACTCATACGGGGGGAGTTTGGACTGTGAAAAGGGAGAGGTGCACGGAAATTTAGGGGAGTTGCAAAGGATCGGAGGTCTGGTCGGCACGGCACCACGCGGAGGACGGATTGCTGATTGTGCCGCTGGCTTTCGCAAGTGGGCGGGAGACAGACCCTCCCAACTGTGCCACTTCTGAGTCCACTGAGCCCCTGTTTTGGGCGAAACCCTGGGGACCTAGACTCGTGTGGTCCTGGTTCGCAGGGGAGCCGGAAAGGCAGCGGTTGGAGGCGCTGCGGGTGCGCGAGCGCACTGGGACCGCTCCAGCCATTACCCAGTCACGTGAGACTCAGGGGCCGTGGAGGGCAGGGCCGACTGGAAGGCAAGGCGGTTCCTTAAGCCCTGAGGCTCCACCCTCCCAAGCTCAGCAGAGGCTTCTGCGGCTGATTCCAGCACAGAAGTTTCCCCAGCACAGTGAAAATGCCGAGACAAGGGAAGGGATTACAAGCAAAAGAAATGGAGGAAAAAAAACGACTGGATATAGAGTTCAAAACCATGCTTATAAGGTTTTGCAAGAATATGCTAGAAAAGATGGATAAATTTAGTGAGACCCAAGAGAAGATGATAAAGACACTGACTGAAATGAAAACTATTATGCAGAGTACTAACAGCAGACTAGAGAAAGGCAAGGATCAAGTCAAAAATTTGAAATATAAAGAAGCAGAAAACATTCAACTGGAAAAGCAAGAAGAGAAAAGAATCCAAAAATGTGAAGATAATGTAAGGAGCCTCTGGGACAGCTTCAAGCGTACCAACATCAGAATTGTAGGGGTGCCAGAAGAAGAGAGAGAGCAAGATACTGAAAACCTGTTTAAAGAAATAATGACTGAAATTTTCCCACATCTGGTCAAAGAAATAGACTTACAAGTCAAGGAAGCACACAGAACCCCAAAGAAAAGGAACCCAAAGAGGACTACACCAAGACACATCATAATTAAAATGCCAAGAGCAAAAGAGAAAGAGAGAATATTAAAAGCAGCAAGAGAAAAACAGTTTATTACCTACAAGGGAGCACCCATACGACTGTCAGCTGATTTCTCAACAGAAACGATGCAGGCCAGACGGGAGTGGCAAGAAATATTCAACGTGATGAACAACAAGAACCTACAACCAAGAATAATCTATCCAGCAACGCTATCATTCAGAATTGAAGGGCAGATAAAGACCTTCACAGAGAAGAAAAAGCTAAAGGAATTCATCAACTCCAAACCAGTATTATATGAAATGCCGAAAGGTACCCTTTTAGAAGAGGAAGAAGAAAAAGGTAAAAGACAAAAAATTATGAACAACAAATACACATCTGTCAACAAGTGAATCTAAAAATTAAGTGAATTAAAAATCTGATCAACAGGATAAACTGGTGAATATAATAGAATTAGGAGCACAGAAAGGGAGTAGACTGATAATTCTCAGGAGGACAAAAATCATAAAGCATCAAACAGACTGAAATTATAGCAGAAAGATTAAAGCTAGGTGAGGTAAATAAGTGATCAATCAAAGGACTTGTATGCATGCTTATAAACATAACCAATGATCACAGACACTGGGGGGTCGGGGTATGCCTGGGAGGGAGGGGGGGCAATGGGGAGATATGTATAAAAAATTAATAAAAATTAATAAAAAAAAAGAGTTTAAGAACAACAACAACAAAAAAAAAAAAGAAGAAAGTTTTTTGTTTTGTTTTGTTTTTACATTTGCTGATTGGGCACTAGAAAATGACTTGTTTTCTGGAAACTTCTTCAATTGACTTTTACCTGAAAGGTGAGCTGAGCCAGGTAAGTCAGCTTATCACACTCGAAAAGCCCACGGGTGGTGTACTGGAACACGGAGAAGGTGATGCTGTCCAGCAGGTTGGCCACGCGCTGCGGGAGACTCTCGTGGGACGGGGCCTTCTCCACGGCCCTCTGGAAGACGCTGCTGAAGGCCTGGGGGCAGGAGGCAGGGGAGTGACACAGCTGTCAGTGTCCCTGCAGTCTGACCTATGAAGAATATCATCATTTCCGAGTCACAGAACTCCTTTCCCAGCATCTCCTGCCGAGAAGGAACAACAGCAATAAGAACATTCTGTCTTTGTTTGCTGTTTTCTTAGTTTACTCTTATGAATTATTATGTGGTCTCAAAATGGGCAAAGCTCCGAGGCACGCAGAGAAGAGCCTATGTTTGGATCAGGGAAAAATAAATGTCCAGTGGCCAAAATAATTACATCCAGCAAACTACCTGATAAAAAGTTGATACAGTCAACAATAACCAGCTGGGCTTAACTATTCCACCCACAAGATTATAAAATTCTTGAGGGTAGGACCAATGTTTTGTATAACTTTGTTGTTCAAAAGAGAACCTGGTACGCAACAGGCACTCCAAATGTTTTTAATTAGATACTTTTTCTGTGTAATGGCCAGACCCTCTCATGTTCTTTCTCTTTCTGTCGACTCTGCAGTCTTGGATGAGAGCCCCCCTGTTTCTTGGGGACGCTCCCTGTAATGAGGAGCACATGCTGCTCCCGAGACATCTTTGAACTACACTGAACAGGCATAACATGAATTATAGATCATGACTCTCTCTCTGTGCCATTCTTTTAAACTTAGCCACAGACTTTTAACAAAAATACATTTAGGAATGCTGCATTTTGAATGACATTTAAAAAATCAAAACATCATTGGGTCCCTCCCATGGTTAGCTGTGCAGATTTCCTTTCTTTTTTTTTTGTCTTGTTGCTTTAAGAAGAAAAAACTCTTTGGGCTTTCTAACACTAGGCATCTAAAACCCAGTGGATAAACATGGAAGACTTGTGCCTCAGTATTTCCTCATCAACAAAATGGGGGAGGGGGTGTGTGCGCACATGCCTCTACCTCCTCTATAGTCCATGTCTTTCTTGTTCATGACGTCCTTGCAGTTTTTCTCCACTTGGTTTTGATGATCCTGATGAGAGCCTCTGAGCACCTCCCCCCACCTCACTGTGATGCCCGCCCTCACGAGGCAGGCTACAGGCTTCAGACTTCAAGCTGGTGATGCTCCCCAACAGTTCATGGGGGTTGATGGGTTGTCTCAGTTCATGGAGACCCTGTGCATCCTTTCTTCCCAGTGGCCATTATGCTTTCCCCTAAAACTCCACATGACAGTGATTAGTAAAGTCTCTAGTTACTATGTTTCTACAACATGATTCACAATTCAGAAAAAGATCTAAAGAAATTTTGAAAATTTGGGCACATGGAGCATTTTCTTTGCACTAGGCTGATTCCAGCCCTTTTCCTTCCTGTCCTGGAAATCCCCCTCCTCTTCTCTTACTTCTGGCGCTTAGACAGCTATGGCAGGGCCTGTGCTTCCTCTAAGGGTCTCTCCTGCTCACAGATTTTATTTTGGCTCTAATGCCCTTGTTGCTCCTTTAGGGCCCTTAGGTACTTCTTTTTTCCTTTTCATGTATACCAGATGGAGAGCATGCTGAGGTGGGGACAGGCCTTGCCAACTGTCATATCTTTCTAGAATCCAGCCCAGCTCTTCACATCAAACAGACACGGAAAAGATCTGTTGAAGGAATGACGGAGGCCTTCTAATGCCCTAAAGAGCTTAGGAAAAGTAGGAGGGCTGCCCTAGACCCAGGGTGAACACGAACTTCAGGGGCCAGGCGTGTAAGACAAACAGGTGGGGATAGGGATGTGGCAACATGGGAGGAGGGTGGGCATGCCTGTTTAGGGAGAAGCTCCTCAGCTTCAGCGAATTTATGCCATGTGGAATGTGAGCTCAGGACTGCTAAACCTTCCAGACTTTCAGGAGAAGCCAGAAGCTAGGACTTGTATGAAATATTCTTCTCTTAAAATCTTTGTCAGCAATGAAATTATTTGAAAAGCTCTCCGAGGATCAAGGGAAACAGGTCAATAGGCCTTGGGCCTCCAGTGTGTTCTATCTGCTTCTGCCTGCCTGCTTCTTACCTTTCCATTCTCTGAGAAATGCTATTGCTCTAGCTGCAGCCAGACCTACCCCCCCATGCACACAACAGAGGGAGCACCTAGTCTGCAGGAAACCTTAGTGAGGTCTCTTCCCAGGGTGGACACACTGGCCCCTGGAGTGTGTCCCATTAACCCTCTCCTAGCCTTTGGCTGAGTTTTAAAGAAAAGTCACTTTATCATCAAGTTCTGCCTTATCCATGTTATAAATCTCCAAGTTCCTCCGGAACCTAGCTTTTGAAGTTTTTGCAAGTCTATAAGCACATATATTAAAATATTTGTCACCAAGGAAAGCATTTGAAAAGCACATATCTTAATATATTCCTTCTCAAAACACTTCAGAAAACCAGTCTGTGAGACCATTGCCACATTGGCCTTGCTGTGTTCTTCTGACTGTTGAGGAGGCCTCTCTATTCCAGCCGCAGGCAAATGCCAAGACCATGGAGATGCCAGTATCTGCCTTTCCTTCAAATCATGGAAGGTTTCTAAGTTATTGTTGTTCCAAGATTTTTGAAGACACTTATTTCTGCTCCTTATTAATGAGTGTTCAGCCTGCTTTCAATGATAAAACTGGTTTATAAACGGCTTTTGGCGATTCTTAATCACAATGTGGGACCCCAAATTCCACCCTCTTATAAATAGGGCTTCCAATGATAAGCCCACACCGGGGTGCAGGTGCTGAAAACAACTTACAGTGGATCCTGCGCACACATTTTCATGGGCTCCAGTGATTTCTCCCTCCCAGGAAGTCATTGAGCTCAACAGCAGTGCACCTGGAACTGGGAGGTGATTCTGCGGTTGCTCAGCTTAGCTTGCTCAGTTTCATATAGCCTTTAAGTATTTTATAATCTTTCATATGCTTTGAATTGAGTATAAGGGCAAGCATCGAATTTTTTTTAAAGGCATAAAATACTGCAAAACACAGTTCAGCTCATCTGCAGCACCACTGAGGGAGGGAAAGCGTGGGAAATGGTGACATATCATTTCCCATTAAACAAGCCAAGGTGCTAGCGGCCCACTGATTTCTCAGTTGCACACCCCTCCCCACACCAATTGCACTGTCTCCATAGTGCAATTGGGCTTCACAGAATGACCTGTGTGCTCTGAGTGCGTGTCTGTGTGTATAAGCCCTTCCCCCTGTGTGTGAGTGGGCGGGGGGCATGTGTGTGCATGTGCGTGTTCTCTGTTTGTTGGGTCAAATCAAATAAAGTGGTTTAGAAATGCTCTACCACTCACTAATGCCTCTTCAATTGTTGAATTTTGGTGAATGTCCTAGGGAAGAAATATATAATTTCAGGGATGCATTTAAAATTTATGTGTCTTTATTTTTCATGAGTAAGATAAATTTAGTCACCACGTATAATTTGATAACATCTTTGGTTTTAGAAAGAATTCAAAGTCCATAAAATAGTAGCTTTGGGATATGAAGGTAGTAAGAAAAGTAATTTGATCTATTACCATTGCCTGTTTTGGTTTTAATGGATGTGCATGGCACACATTATATTTTAAGCTCTTTGGGGGTGGAGATTACTGCTAACATGTCTCGATTTCTTCTCCCACACAGTCTGCCATGGTATGTGCGCTTGCTGAATGAGCGAGGCCGGGGCTTGGTATGGTTCTTTTTCAGTTGCAGCTGAATAACCAATGAGCTGGGAAAGCCCCAGCTAAAGAGACCAGGAATGTAATACAGGTGTGCAGGCACTGTAGCCGCTCTCCTGGATTTGATCTTAAAGACCTGCCACAGCTAACGAAAGCACACGGTAAGCTGTCATGGGGAACAGCACTGGCCATATTGTGCTGCTTTGTTATGATTATGTGAAAAACTCCAGGTGCGAGTCACCTTGAGAGAAAACTGGTACATCGGGTGGATCCTGCTCAGGTCGTTCATGATGAAGTAGAGCAGAGAGGCGCGGGCAGCCACCGGTCGATAGTGCTCCCGGGCCTCATTGATTTTCACTTCAGTCACCTTGGCCTCCTGGATCTGTTAGAAAAAGAAATGGTGGCCCATTATTCAAGCCAACCAGGGTTTCCTGAGAAGCAGCTTGTGTGAGTCACAGTGTCTGTGTGTGGGCTGAGACAGATTGTGATCCGGAGAGTGGCTGAGGGTCGGAAAGCTGCCTTGGTGTTCTTTAATGGAGCTTCTAGTAACCATCTTTCAGGGGGTGAGTGTCAGCCCTTCTGGCTGGGCAATGTAGGCCATGCAAACCTGGCACACCATTTCTTAAATATACGTCTAATATAAATAACAAAAACTTTTATAAAAAAGTTACAAAAAAGTAGTTGGTTGAACTAAAGTATAAAAACAGCAACAAAAAATTGGGAGAGAATGATCAAAGTGTTCTAAAATAATTACATTATTTTTGAAGAGGCTAGATGCATTGCTTAATTTTAGACTTTGTTAAATTAATATATTTATTGTCAAGTCACATAAATAATGCAATATTTTTTGTATATAAATGAAACAAGGTTAATCAATTAAATAAAAAAAATCAGCAAAGGATAAAGAAAAAGGAAGGAAGGAGAACAAAATAAACAAAAAGCATGGTTAATAGAAAACACAGATTAAGACAGTAGAAATATTTAACTATATCTGTAATGTTAATAAATGTAAATTGGTTACATTTAGTAGTGAAAAGACAAAAAATTCTCAGAAGGGAGTGGAAGTGAACAGAAATCACATAATTGTTCATATTGGTATTATCACAGATTTATACTCTTAAGCTCACCTGGGCCCTCAATGCTACCCATTATTCTATGTGTCTTTAGTCAACTTTCATTTCCATTTCTTGCAACAACTATTGTAAACCTTCACTCTTCTCCCCATCATTCCCTACCTCACCATCATTCCCTCTCTCAGCAGAGCACATAGGAGTTGCAAAAAAAGAAGTGAGTATAGACAACTCTTTAAAGTAGCCAAATTATGAAATAATAAAGAGAGAAAGGATTGTAACCTAAAGAATACATGGATCCTTTAAGATTTTTCCTTCTATTCCATTAATTTTCTGTCCTCCTACTCCAGCTGCCCATAGGGACCCACGAACTATTTCTAGATTCATGTTTGCCCTTTGAACTATCACATTGGAACTATCTTTTCTTTCTTTTTTTTTTTTTTAAATGTATTTTACTGATTTTTTACAGAGAGGCAGGGAGAGAGATAGAGTTAGAAACATTGATGAGAGAGAAACATTGATCAGCTGCCTCTTGCTCACTCTCCACTGGGGATATGCCTGCAACCAAGGTATGTGCCTCTGACCAGAATTGAACCTGGGACCCTTCAGTCTGCAGGCTGACATTCTACCCACTGAGCCAAACTAGTTTTGGTTGAAACTATCTTTCTGAAGATAAGTCTTGCACAGAGACAGATGAGTACTAAAATTGGTAGGGTGATCATATTGTAAAGCATAAAATGTTGAATCCTGTATTATACACATGAAACTAATGTAAATAATGTAAGATTATATACCAATTACACTCAAATAAAAAATAAAGTTCTTTATCGATGACCCAAATTATATTTCTCCTGACTTTCTTATGTACCCGACTATATTAATTATTCCTTGCCATTCGTATTAATTCAACTCTTCTTGACGACTGCTCTTTTTCCTTGACAATCCATGCATCCTCCCACCCTTAGCTAAGATCTTAGCATGCTCAGTCTCGCCCATGCCATGGGGGAATGCTTGAAGGATCCATCTACTCTTTAAGTTACAACCCTTCTCTCTTTACCCTTGCATAGTTTGGCTACTTTTTTTTTTTTCATCACTCCTCCCTGCTTGGTTTTCCTATTCGTGAATGATTTTATTTTATTTATTTATTTATTTATTTTTATTTTTATTTCTTATTTTATTTTTTTCATTTACCTTCCACTTTTTTCTGTATTTTTTTAAATTAATTTTTTATACATATCTCCCCATTACCCCCCCTCCCTTCCAGGCATACCCCAACCCCCCAGTGTCTATGTTCATTGGTTATGATTATATGCATAGATACAAGTCCTTTGATTGATCTCTTATCTACCTCACCTAACTTTAATCTTCCTGCTGTAATTTCACAGTCTGTTCGAAGCTTTACTGTCTCTGTATCTATCCTTTTGTTCATCAGTTTATAATGTTCTTTATTATCCCCCAATGAGTGCGATCATGTGATGCTTCTCCTTCATTGACTGGCTTATTTCACTAAGCATAAGGCTCTCCAGTTCCAACCAGGTTGCTGCAAATGGTAAGAATTCCTTCTTTTTAATGGCTGCATAGAATTCCATTGTGTAGATGTACCACAGTTTTCTGATCCACTCATCTGCTGACAGGCACCTAGGCTGTTTCCAAATTGTGGCTATTGTAAATTGTGCTGCTATGAACATAGGGGTGCATAAATCCTTGCTGATTGGTGTTTGTAATTTCTTAGGATAAATTCTTAAGAGTGGGATTACAGGGTCAAATGGGAGATCCATTTTTAATTTTTTGAGGAAACTCCATACTGTTCTCCACAGTGGCTGCACCAGTCTGCATTCCCACTAACAGTGCACAAGGGTTCCTTTTTCTCCGCATCCTCGCCAACACTTGTCGTTTGTTGATTTGTTGATGATTGCCATTCTGACAGGTGTAAGATGGTATCACATTGTCATTTTGATTTGCATCTCTCGGATGATTAATGACTTTGAACATGTTTTCATGTGTCTCTTGGCCTTCCTTCTGTCGTCTTTTGAAAAGGTTCTATTTAGGTCCGTTGCCCATTTTTTTATTGGATCCTTGATCTTCCTTTTATTAAGTTGTATAAGTTGGCTGTAGATTTTGGAGATTAAACCTTTATCAGTGATAGCATTTGCAAATATGTTCTCCCATGCATTGATCTTTCTTGTTGTTTTGTTGATGGTTTCTTTTGCTGTGCAAAAGCTTTTTATTTTGATGTAGTCCCATTTGTTTATTTTATCTTTAGCTTCCATTGCCTTTGCAGCAGTATCAGTGAAGAAGTTCTTTTGGCATATATCTGAGATTGTGCTGCCTGTGGATTCCTCTAGTATTTTTATGGTTTCCCTTCTAATGTTTAAGTCCTGTGTCCATTTTGAGTTTATTTTTGTATTTGGTGTAAGATGGTGGTCCAGTTTCAATTTTTTGCATGTATCTGTCCAGTTTTCCCAACACCATTTATTGAAGAGGCTATCTTGGCTCCATTGAATGTTCATGCCTCCTTTGTCAAATATTAATTGAGCATAGTGGTTTGGGTGGATATCTGGGTTCTCTATTCTATTCCATTGATCTATATGTCGGTTCTTGTGCCAGTACCAGGCTGTTTTGAGAACAGTTGCTTTGTAGTATAGCTAGAAGTCTGGTATTGAGATCCCACCTACTTTATTCTTTTTTCTCAGAATTGCTGTAGCTATCCGTGGTCTTTTTTTTGTTCTAGATGAATCTATGAAGAATTCTTTGTAGGTCTGTGAAATATGTCGTTGCTATTTTAATGGGTAGTGCGTTGAATCTGTAGATTGCTTTGGGTAGTATGGACATTTTAATGATGTTGATTCTCCCAATCCATGAGCATGGTATGCTCTTCCATCTGTTAACATCTTCCTCTATCTCTTTTTTCAGTGTCCTGTAGTTTTCTGCATAAAGGTCTTTTACCTCTTTAGTTAGGTTTATTCCTAGGTATCTTAATTTTTTTGGTGCGATGGTAACTGGGATTGCTTTTTTAGTTTCTCTTTCTATAATTTCATTGTTAGTATATAGAAATGCCACAGACTTCTTAGCATTAATTTTGTATCCTGCTACATTGCCGAATTCATTAATTAAGTCAATTAGTTTTGGAATGGAGTCCTTTGGGTTTTTTATGTACAATATCATGTCATCTGCAAATAAGGACAGCTTTACTTCTTCTTTTCCAATTTGGATGCCTTTTATTTCTTCTTGTTGTCTAATTGCAATGGCTAATACTTCCAGTACTATGTCGAACAGGAGAGGTGAGAGTGGGCATCCCTGTCTTGTTCCTGTTCTTAGGGGAAATGGTTTTAGTTTTTGCCCATTGAGTATGATGTTAGCTGTGGGTTTATCATATATGGCTTTTATGATGTTGAGGTATGATCCTTCTTTTCCCACTTTGCTGAGCGTTTTTATCAAGAAAGGATGTTGGATTTTGTCAAATGCTTTTTCTGCATCAATTGATATGACTATCACATTTATTGATTTGCGGATATTGAACCATCCCTGCATTCCTGGGATGAATCCTGCTTGGTCATGGTGTATGATCTTTCTGATGTACTGCTGGATCCGGTTTGCTAGAATTTTGTTGAGGATTTTGGCATCTATGTTCATGAGAGATATTGGCCTATAATTCTCTTTCATTGTGTTGTCTTTATCTGGTTTTGGTATTGGGGTGATGCTGGCTTCATAGAAGGTGTTTGGTAGTATTCCTTCTTCTTGAATGTTTTTGAATAGTCTGAGGAGGATAGGTTTTAATTCTTCCTTGAATGTTTGGTAAAATTCTCCTGTGTAGCCATCTGGACCCGGGCTTTTATTTGCTGGAAGCTTTTTGATTACTGCTTCAATTTCTTCCATAGTTATTGGACTATTGAGATGTTTGGCTTCCTCCTCATTGAGTTTTGGGAGGTTATATTTTTCTAGGAAAATGTCCATTTCTTGCAGGTTGTCCAATTTGTTGGAATAGAGTTGTTCATAGTATTTTTTAACAATCCTTTGTATTTCACAGGGTCTGTTGTTATTTCTCCTCTTTCATTTCTGATTTTGTTTATTTGGGTCTTCTCTCTTTGCTTCTTGGTGAGCCTGGATAGGGGTCCATCAATCTTGTTTATCCTTTCAAAGAACCAGCTCTTTGTTTTGTTGATCTTTTGAATTGTTTCTTTGGTCTCCAAGTTGTTTATCTCCACTCTGATCTTCACTATTTCCTTCCTTCTGAGTACACTGGGCTTTTCTTGTTGCTCACATTCTAGCTCTTTGAGTTGTAGGTTTCGGTGATTTATTACCATTGTTTCCTGTTTTTTGCAGTAGGCTTGTAGGGCTATGAACTTCCCTCTCAAGACTGCTTTCACTGTGTCCCATAAATTTTGTATTATTGTGTTGTCATTGTCATTTGTTGCCATGATGTTTTTTATTTCTTCCTTGATCTCTCTGGTTACCCAGTCGTTGTTTAATAGCATGCTGTTTAGTCTCCATGTGTTTGATTTCTTTCTATTGTTTTTATTATAGTTGATTTACAGTTTTATGCCACTGTGGTCTGAGAAAATGCTTGATATGATTTCTATCTTTTTGAATTTGAAGCGACTTTTCTTATGAGCCAACATATGATCTATCTTTGAAAATGACCCACGTGCACTGGAGAAGAATGTATATTCTGTGGCTTTGGGGTGAAATGTTCTAAAAATGTCAATTAATTCCATCTGGCCTACTGAGTCATTTAGGATTGATGTTTCTTTTCTGATTTTTTGTTTAGAGGATTTGTCCAATGGTGACAGTGGGGTATTACAGTCTCCTACTATGATTGTATTGCTGTCAATCTCTCCCTTAATATCCTCCAAGAGATTTTTTATGTATTTAGGTGCTCCTATATTGGGTGCATATAGGTTTACCAGAGTTAGTTCTTCTTGTTGGATTGTTCCCTTTAGTATTATGAAGTGGCCTTCTTTATCTCTTGTTATGTTCTTCACTTTGAGATCTAATTTGTCAGATATAAGTATTGCAACCCCAGCTTTTCTTTCATTTGCTTTTGCCTGAAATACCATGTTCCATCCCTTCACCCTCAATCTGTGTGCATCTCTTTTCCTAAGGTGGGTTTCTTGCAGACAGCAGATATATGGATCATGTTTTCTTATCCACTCCGTTACCCTATGTCTTTTGATTGGAGCATTTAATCCATTTACATTTAAAGTTATTATTGATAAGTACTTATTTGTTGCCATTTTTAGTCCTTACCCCCGAGTTCCTTCTTCGCTTCCTCTTTCTTTTTATTACAGCAGACCTTTTAACATTTCTTGCATTGCTGGTTTGGTGGTAATATATTCCCTTAGTCCTTTTTTGTCTGTGAAGCTTTTGATTTCACCTTCAATTTTGATTGAGAGTCTTGCAGGGTACAGTATTCTTGGATTCAGACCCTTCCTTTGCATGACTTTGTATATTTCATTCCATTCTCTTCTGGCCTGACGAGTTTCTGTTGAGAAGTCAGTAGCTAGTCTTATGGGGGTTCCTTTGTAGGTAACTTTCTGTTTCTCTCTGGCTGCTTTTAAGATTCTTACTTTGTCGTCGGTGTTTGCCAATTTAATTATAATGTGCCTCGGTGTCGGTTTGTTGGGGTTCATTTTGCTTGGGACTCTGTGAGCTTCTTGGATTTGTGTGGGTTTTTTCTTTTCTATATTGGGGAAATTTTCTGTCATTATTTCTTCAAACACGTTCTCTAATCCTTGTTCAGTTTCCACTCTTTCTGGAACCAAAATTATGCGGATGTTATTTTGTTTCATGTTATCCCAAAGTTCCCTTAGACTCTCCTCTTGCTTTTAAACTTTTTTTCCTAGAAGCTGCTGTACTTGGGTATTTTTTCCTACCGTGTCTTCTAGCTCACTGATGCGGTCCTCTGCTTCTTCTAGTCTACTTCTGATGCTTTCTATTGTGTTCTTTATAGCAGTGATGTCATTATTCATTTCTTCTTGTTTATTCTGCACCTCCTCTAGTTTCTTCTGCGTTTCTTCTTCATGCTTCTTCACCTCCTCTAGGCTCTTACTCATATTGTCGAATTTGTCTTCCATTCTTTTCAACCACATTATGATCATTTCTCTGAACTCTTTCTCTGGTAGGCTTATTTGTGGTTCCATTTCATTTACTTCCTTTTCTGGTGAAACCTGCCTTTCCGTCTTTTGTGGGCTGTTTCTTTTTCTGCCCATGGTCTTTCTTCTCTGGGTGTCTGGTTATGTAGTGCTCTCTCCTACGTTGATTGAAAGGCACAAACTACAATACGACCAGGTACAGCACACAAGGTACTGAGTAGAGATGTATTCAAGATGTTAATCATCACAAATAAGGTGACCACCAATGAAGGACAAATTAGGGGTAAATAGAGAAAGAAGAAGAGGAAAATGAGGAAGAAAGAAAAGAAAGAAGTGCCAAAATCAAATTGGGAGAGTGAGAAAAAAAAGATAAATAAATGAACAATGAAATGAAATAAAATAAGAAAATAAAAAGGAGAAAAAGGAGAAGGAAAAAGGAAGAGAAAAAAGTCAGAGAGAAAAGAAAGTGTATAAGAGAGAAAAGAGGAACAAAATATAGATGTCAGGAGATAACTCCAATAGAACAGTCACTAATCCCAATAAAGGCCAGCAACCAGTACGTAGAGATTAATGCAAATTGCAAATAGCAACTGGTATCGAGGGAGATGAGGGAAAAGAGAGGTAGAAAACAAAGCAAGCAAAAAGCAAAATAAAACAAGTAGAATAAACTAAAATAGTCTCTAAAAAAATTTCAAAAAATCGATATAATCACTTTTCAGGCAAATAGCAACAAAAGGACATAGAGAAAAAACAACTTTTTGGCTAGTGAAGACAAGAGGGGAGAGGTTTGTGTGGACTTGTAGTAGGGGATTTGAAAATAGATATATAAATGGGGTGAAATTTTAACCAGGTAAAGAGAAAAATAGGGAGAATCAAAAGTTGGAAAAGGGAAAGAGAGACAAGACAGCAAAATTGGGAAAGTTAGGAGGAAAGTGTTGGCATAAAGGTGGAGTTGAGTTGGAGTAAAATTATGCTAAAGGGAAGATGAAAATAGAATGTAGAACTCTAATCCCGAAATAAAATAAAGAGAAAACAAAATGACACTTGTTTTTTCCAAACACAGTAAAGTACTAGTAGTAATTACTAATACTAGTTTAAAACAAAAATGTAATAATTATAAAGGTAAAATCAATTGAGGCAGAAAGAAAAAAAAATTCTTTTAATTAAAAATATGTGAAAATGAAAAATAAAGAATTAAAAATTAAAAAAAAGAAAAAAGAAAAAAGGGGGGAAAAAAAAAGAAAAATAGAATTGTCCTTCACTTCCACTATTATTCTGCTTGGCACTCCTGTTTCCCAGTAGGGGAGGTATTGCAGTTCCCTGTGTTCCCCTCTTGATGTTTTAATCTCTTTATTCTCTTGTGGTTATGCGAGAGTCAATTTGTGCGTCATCCACTGGGTGGCAGTGTTTCGGAATTGATCTCTGAGACAAAGCACAGGACCTCTCTAGGCTGTGCTCAGATCCTGCTACTCTGTGGTTCCCAAAACCAGTTTGTGGGAGTTTTGCAGCCTGGACACTCCAATAACTCCCAGGTTCTCCCTCTGCCCCAGAGAAAAAGAAAAAAAGAAAAAGAGTCGTTTTCCGGAGCTCTCCTCTGTCAACAGCCCAGAGGGTCTGCCTTCACACTCAGGGATCACGCCCTGACCACCTCTGCGGACCTCTCCAGAGGCAGCTTTCCCGCAGCCCGGCTCCCACAGTGTGCGTCTCTGCCCTGCGGGGGTAGGAGACCGCACCCTGGCCCAGGCGAAATCTGACCCTTCGGTGCGCGCGCCCTGTGGATCTCTGAATCCTCCGCCTGCGCGTCTGTGCCGCCTGGGAAGCCGTGCTCTGGGTCCTGGCTGCTCTGTGGGTGCCTCCGTCAGCCGCAGCTTTCAGACATGGCAGACATCCACCTCCCCCTTAAGTCAGGCGCAATCTGACCTTTCCGTGTGCTCTGTGGATCTCTGATTCCGCCGCTTGTCTGCGCCGATTGGAGAGCGGAGTTCTGGGTCTCTGGGTTCCTGGCTGCTGGATGGGTGCCCAGCCGAAGGCTTCAGACGCCGCAGACATCCACCTCCCACTGCAAGATGGCTCGGGCTCCGTGTTCGCGCTGGTGGCTCCGGCGGACAAAAACCCGTGGCAGTGGGGCTGCCTGGCCGGGAGAGCCCCTTCCAGCAGTTCCCCGCCTTCCCCTGGAGGACAACTGACTCCTAGCTTGCCAACAAACACTCCCAATGCGACTCTCAGCCGCTCTCTCTCCCTCTGCCCAGCGATAAAGCTCCAGATGCGTCCGTCTACTCCGCCGCCATTTTCTCCTCTCGTCTAGTTTGGCTATTTTTGAAGAGTTGTCTATACTCACTTCTCCTTTCTCAACTTCCGTTTGCTCTCATTCTAATGCAGGCTTCACTTCTACTGCTTCACTGAAACCATTCTCCCCAAGTTCATTGATAACTCCTTTTTGCAAAATTCAGTGGACATATCTCAGCCATTATTCAACACTATTGGACATCCCTTCTGCTTGAAATGCTTCTTTTCATGATACCTTATTACCTACTTTTCCTTCCATCTCTCTGCTCCATTCTATCCTTAACATCTTTACTTTTCTTAAACTATATCAGTATTCCCTAATGATCTACTTCCAGTCTTATTGTATTACTGGTGTCTGGGTTCTTGTGATCTCCCAGGATAAAAGTCAAAAGAGATTACCAGAAACTGATACAACTCTGGTGCATTGGCCAGGAATCAAACTCAGGTCTCCAACATGTCAGGAAAAAAATCTTACCATTGAACCATCCTGAGATAGAAATCAAGAGAATTCACCATAAGAATAGAACTCAGGGAAAAAATGGTATACTAACAGACACGACATTTAGAGGGAAAAGAAAAATGCTGCTCCCCAAACAAAAGCCAGGGAATAGTTTTAAAGAAGTTGGGGCTGGAAGGATGATGTCTAAGTGTGACGTCTAAGTATGGAGAGGAAGGACTCTTTGGTGCCTGCATGGTGGAACTACATGCTTTTTCATGCATCATATGTCTTATTAGCATGTTAATTCTTCAGTCAAGGGTGTGATTTTTTTTTTAAATGAGGGAGGATCACCAAAGAGCAGTCTTTCTTGCTAGTGCATATATGTGAGTGAAGGGAACACACTTTAAGCTCACAGGATTAAATCTTGCAGACAGAACTGTCCTTTGGTCTAGCTGCTAATTGGCTATAAGAGAGGTAAGATATATGAGAAGATTTTTGACTGGTACCTGCTGAGCTCCAGGAGTAGCCTGCCTATCTTGATTGCACACACATCTCATAGGTGACTTCATTCACTTTTAAAATTTCAATGACCACCCACCTGTTGATGATTCTCAGCACTCTATCACCAGCCCAAGATCATATATCCAAAAATTCATGGGACATTCCCATGTGAATGGATCAAAGGCATTGCAAACTCGACATAACACAAACTAAAACCATCATTTCTTCGCATTCCCAAATCCAATTCTAATCTATTGTTTTTCAATTATAGGCACCAGTACCGTTCTATAGATGTTTATTCCTGGAACCTGACTAATTTCCTTGACTACACCTATATCTATATACAAGAATGGGCAAAAGTCCGTTTGCAATTGAGAGTATGCAAAAACAGTTTATTCTTGTATTATTTATTACTAAGGGTCCGGTGCATGAAATTTGTGCACTTCAGTGGTGGGTGGGGAGGGTCCCTTAGCCCAGCCTTCCCCCTCTCACATACTGGGAGCCCTCAGGGGATGTCCTACTGAGGTGACTGGGCTGATCAGGGGAAGTCATGAGCCCCATCACCCCGCTGCTGCAGCCACTGCCAGTCACCGCAGCCACCAAGGTGTTTTCATCAACACAGACTCCAGTCCCTTCACCATAAAAAAATGACAACTTTATTTAGGCATTTTCAAGATGTGCCTTTCATAGGATATGGCATTTCTTTCTTTCTTTTTTTTTTTTTTAAAAAATCCTCACCTGAGGATATGTTTCCATTGTTTTTTAGAAAATAGAAAGGGAAAGACAGAGAGAAACATCAAAGTGAGAGGAATACTTTGATTGCTTCCCGAATGAGCCCTGACCTGAACCCCAGCCAGGGAGGAGCCTGCAACTTAGGTACATGCCCTTGATCAGAATTGAACTAGAACCTGCAGTTGGCAAGTCTAAGCATTATTCACTGAGCCAAACTGGCTAAGGCAGGATAAGACATTTCTGAGCCCTCCAGCAGCAGACTTTCATTTTATTCTCCAGGAGTGGGTAGAAAAACCCTAGATCACCTTTTTGGATTCTTATACCTAAGTTATTAAGAATATTACCAGTGGCAAACAGGGAGCTTAGCCAATGAGTGGTCAGAAAAGGCATTTCCTCTGTAGTTCACACCAATCACCTCTGATCTCTGGCTCTGCCCCTGCCAAGGCCTAAAACCTCTGGGCCTGGGCAGAGTACCCCCAGCTCTCT
>JAAGEH010000039.1:6679572-6724667 GCA_011751065.1 Lasiurus cinereus | reverse complement strand
GACAAAGCTCCAGACGCGTCCGTCTACTCCGCCGCCATTTTCTCCTCTCCGGTTATTAGGTTTCTATCCTACAGCACTGGACACTCTCTCTCGAGTGGGGCCATAACCTCAGGAAGCTGTGGTTTCTCTGCCTGTGCCCAGCTGGGGTAATTGCTTTTAGATCTACAAAAGAATAATCTTCCTGTTGGAGGCTCAAGCCACCCTGCATAGCTTCTGCTTCTTACAAAACACACTCCTCAATCCCAGTTTACATCCAGGATTTGCTGTCCTCTGCAGGGAATGCTCTGTGTCAGAGTCTTTAAATTAGTGAGGGCCCAGCTGGCATGGCTCAATGGTTGAACCAGGTGATCCTGGTTCGACTCCCCATCAGGGAACTTGCCCAGGTTGCAAGCTTGATCCACAGTGTGGGGCATGCAGGAGGCAGCTGATCAATGCTTCTCCTACATCATTGATGTTTCTCTTTCTCCCTTTTCCTTCCTCTCTGAAATCAATAAAAACATATTTTAAAAAGGTAGAAATTAGCTCAGATGCAACCCCCTAATAGAACCTTTTTCTGACTTCCCATTTTTAATTAATCCAGGGCTCTCTAAGTCTCATCACCACCTGACATGGCATATATTTTTTGTTTACATTCTTATTTTCTGCGTCCCTCCACTAGACAGTAAGCCTATGAGGGCAGGGACATGGTGTTCCTTTCGACCTGCTGAACCTGAGCACCCGTGCTCTTGCCTGCTTCAGAGTTGGGCTCCGTGGGTGTGTGCTCAGTAAAGGCATGCTCGCAGGAAGCAGAGGCCAGGCGCCCGTGTCAATCTCACATACACGGTCATTTTGGAAGTGCATTTATTATCTAATCAGGCCTAAAGAGCATAAAATGGGGATGTTACTTGCTGTGGACTGAATTGTGTCCCCAATAAATCATGTTGAAGTCCTCCCCCCAATATTGGGAATGGGCCTTTACGGGGTTGAGTAAGATTAAATGAGGTCAATAGGGTGCAGCTCTGGTCTGATGGGAGTAGTGTCCTTATAAACAGAGACACCAGAGAGGTTCTATTTTTCTCTGCACACATAGGAGGAGGGCTAGGAGTACACAGTAATATGGTGGCCATCTCTTAACCAGGGAGGAAGGTGTCTCCAGACACCAAACACGCGGTCCCCTATCTTGGACTTACAACTTCCAGAACTGTGAGAAAATAAATGTCTGTGTTTTATTGTAGCAGCCAGAGCTAAGACAGTGTCCTGCAGTGGATGAGCTGCCTGTTTTTAATGCCCTTGCAAAATTGAACCCTGCTTAGTATGACATAGGCATGAGAACATGTGTGACAGGAGGCCATGCAAGCTCATAGCCCCTCAACGGCCCACAATGAGTGTCTGTCTGCCTCAGTTCTTCAGCTCACTCTAGCCTCTGTTTCCCTGGTGTTCCAGGTGGCTAGAGGTGTTGACACTCCTCAGTCTAGCAGAGCTCCAGCTGCTCAGCTCCAGAGCAAATAACTCACATACTTCCCCCAGAGAGGGGCACCCTGCAGGATCTAGTGACAGCGCATTGTCTGCCTCCCTTTCTTAGCGGATCCTGGACGTGCATACCTTCAGCTGCTCCAGGTCTGGCCTTTCCATGCTGACCACAGCGGCCAGCAGCTGGTCCTCCAGGCCATCCCTGGTCACAGTGAAGTTGATGAGGGTGACCTGAGCCTGCAGTTCTGGCTGGTAGTGAGGATTGGCCAGCTTGGTGTGAAGTATGAGCCGGAACTTGGGATTGTATTCACACTCTTTATCTCCGATTTTAATGAACCTGGAACATAAAGGCTCAGGTAAAGGTGGGTGCCTTTCCTTGAAATTAAATCAGAAACAGAATTCTGGATTTGTTTGAAGGTCATAATAAATAATGCTGCCATATTCAGGCAGATTCCTAAGCATGGCTAGTGTGAGCCCTGGGATCCTTGTTGCCTTAACGTGGAAAACAGGAGTGGAGGGTGATAGACTTTCCACACCACCATGTTTGATTCTACATCATGCAAAACGGGGGGGAGAGCCGGTGACACATTACGGAACATTTCCAGCAGATGGCAGTAAAGTGTTTGCAGGAAGGGGACCTCTTTAGTTTGCACAAAGGTACCTTACAGGCTGGCTGTAGGGCTTACTTATGTCTGTGGCTGACAGAGAATGACGTGCACGAGTGAAAATGGTTAATTAAGTTAACGAGCACATCCCGAGGACATGTAAAGACGGCTTTCGTCTTGGGCACTGGGCGAAGCTTCATGATAATCACCCCTCCCTCTCCCAGGAGCCCTCTGGTGCCCTTCTCTTTCCTCCTGCTTCTGCCACACAGCTAATTAGCTACCAGCACCCAGAGCAATCAGGGCTCATCACAGTGACAAAGAGGTGAGTTCTCAGAACTCGGAGGCCTGGCTTGGGTAAAATGCTCATGCTTAAAGTCAGCCTACTTTTGGGGCACTTTCCTTCTAAAGTTGCTCTAAAATAGTGCACTATGGCTATTTAGAAGGAAGCTGAGGAGGACATTGATGGATGGAAGCAAAGTTACTCTAGAAAATTTTCTAGGATGTGAGGCAGCGTATCACTCCTCTGCTGGAGGAAAGAGGAGTGTGCCTGCTGTGGGAGACACTTGAAGCAAGCTGGGGAGAGTGTGTTCTAAGGAGAGCAGAGCTGTCCATAGTCTTGCCCGAGGCCATGAACCAGCTCTTAAAGGATGGGCAACACAGCTGCGTCTCACCGTCCTTTTTTAATGACTTCTCTCCCAAGCAGTGGTCCCAGAACAGGATCAATGGACTCCTCCAGGTTTTCAATCAGTACCACGTCTCCAGCTTCCAGAGCTTGCTCTATGGTTTGGAGGTAGCTGGGGAGAAAGTCCGTAGAATGAGCCTGTGGCCAGGTACAGATTCAGAGAAAATTTAACAAGACAGTGAAGGCTCTGAAGCTCAGGGATAAACTTGGAAGCAACCTACCTGTGATGATTTCTGGGGCTGCATTATTTTCTTATATAGTTTTGAAATAGGGGAAAATTTTAAAATAAAAATATGGAAATGAACTATAACCTTTCCATCATTTAAATTTGGTATTACTATATATGTTTTGATATATTTTCAAGTTTATTGTCACTATTTCTATTTATTTTATATTTTATTATTTATATAATATTTACATTTATAGTTATTAGACTTAAAAGCATATTTGTTTTATAACCTGGTTTTATACATAAAAATGTATTGTAAACATTTTCCCATGTCATTAAATATTCTTCTGTAACAATTTTTATATAATTGGCCCTGGCTGGTGTGGCTCGGTTGGTTGGGTGTTTGATTCTGGGTCAAGGCATGTGCCTGGGTTGTGGATTCAGTCCTCAGTAGGGGGTGTGCAGATGCAGCCAATCAATGATTCTCATCATTGATATTTCTCTCTCTCCCTCTCCCTTCTCTCTGGAACCAATATAAATATATTTTAAAAAATCAATAAAAATATTTTTAAAACATTATAGTGAAGAATAAGAGGAGGGACTCATAAGCTAATACTGAACTATTTTATATAACTTTAACAATCCAGATATATAGAAAAAAGGTCTAAAAAGATATAATATACCAAAAAGTTAGCAATCTTTTTCAGTGAATAATGAATTACAGGAGTTTAATTTTTGCCTTTGTGACTTTTTTGTACAACCTTTTTTATATTATGCAATAATATATATGTATTTTAAATGAGAAATATCACAGTAAATGTTATTAAATATAAAACTAAATAATTAAAGGTATATTATTATATGAGTAGAAAGGAATAAAGATCCATTTAATAACACAATTTGACATAGAGTAAAATTTCACCTTTAATTAATTGGGGAAAAGGATGGAGTATCTAATAAATGATATTGGAAAATGGCTAACCACTTCAAAAATAAAAATTAGGTCTATACTTTATATAATTCCCTAAAATATATTTCAGATGATTGGATTTCAGTGTAAAAAAACATTAAAAAACTAAAAGTTCTAGATGAATATTTATATAATTTCTGGACAGAAAAAGACTTTTCTAAGCTTGATCAATGGAAGAAATAAGTGACAAATCTGAAAAAATTGTAGTATGTTCTATCCCACAAATAAAAAAACAAATGACACTTGACCAAACATCCATTCCTCTGATGAAGGGATACTATACTAAATAGTCTCAACACATATTACATATAATAAAATATATACATTTGAATACTAGATACCAAATCTAGAAAACCATATAACAGAAGAGTAGTCAATGGACATGAACAGATAATTATTTGAACAGGTGTTTACCGAGGGCTTCCTATGTTTCAAGTACTGTTTTTGGTATTAGGGCAATAGGAATGAGCAAAAAGAACAAACTTTTTTTTTTCCTCCCTAAAATGCAGTTATTGGTTAGTTAGAAAGCAATACTTTAATTAAAAGTTTCATGTCATTTCTCACCAAAGTTTTCTCTATAAGAAAGAGTCCATTCTGTATTCAATATTTGCTTTAACTATTTTTATAGCAACATTGCATGTTTGTTTTTTTAAAAATATTTTTATTGATTTTTTACAGAGAGGATGGGAGAGGGATAGAGAGTTAGAAACATCAATGAGAGAGAGACATCGATCAGCTGCCTCCTGCACGCCCCCTACTGGAGACGTGCCTGCAACCAGGATACATGCCCTTGATGGGAATCCAACCTGGGACCTTCCAGTCAGCAGGCTGACGCTCTATCCACTGCGCCAAACCGGTTTTGGCTGCATGTTTGCTTTAAACAACCGTTGGTGAGCAGGACTTCTGGACAAGCATGTTTGGGACAAGTGGTCAGAGCAGCAAACTTCACTTTGGAAGCCATGTGTTTGAGTAAATAAATCTTAGCTCTCCAAGTGAGATCACCTTGATTCAAACACTGCCTCCATCGATTTAAAAATATTTCAATTAATTTTTAATTGTGGTAAAATAAACATGAAATCTACTATCTTCACCATTTTTAAGTGTAAAGTTTGGTAGCATTGAGAGCATTTCCACTATTGTGTTACCATCACCACCATTCCTCTCCAGAACTCTTTTCATCTTGCAAACTGAAACCCTGTACCCCCTTACACAATGATTCCTATTCTCCCCTACTCCTCCTCTGGGGGACCAATTCTGTCCCTGTAAACCTGACCACTCAAAGTACCTCATGTAACTGGAATTATACAGTATTAGTCCTTCTGTGACTGGCTTATTTCACTTACAAGATGTCCTTAAGGATGTTAAGATTCATCAATGTTGTAGCATGTATCAGAATTTCATTCCTTTTCAAGGCGAATGCTATTCCATTGCATGTATATATACATTTTATTTCTCCACTTATCTGTTCATGGACAGGTAGATTGCCTCTTGTACATAATGCTATTATTACCATGGGGAACAAATATCCATGACTTTGAACACTGTGTACTCTTGGGGAAATTACTTCTGTGAATCTCACTTTCCTCAAATGTGAATGGTACTAATAACACTAACCTTATATGTTGTGTGGATTAAAAAAGCATCTATAATAATGAAAGTGTAATATTCTAATTAGACCAGATGTCCTTCGGGACAACCTTTCTGATGAAGCCGGGACTGTGAGGAAAGCCCGGGTCCTGGAAACCAGTGCCAGCAGTCGGGGGAAGGAAGGTCTACTCTCACACAAATTTCATGCATTAGGCCTCTAGTTTAAAATAAAACTTGTACCATCAAGAATGACACATGTCAACCACCTAATACATGCCCTGGGTCCCGTCTCTCACCCTCATTGCCCTACTCTATTTTTCTCATGCATCCTAGGGCACAGAATAAGAACTGAATACTAAAAATACAGAGCTAAGTTGTACCCCGGCGAATATAGCAATTGGGTGAGAGATGCTGAGGTCCGGCCTGTGCAGTGTGGTGAGTATGTTCCTTTTTGTAGTAGTAACTCCCATCTTGTAGGTTCAAAGCTGTATGGCTGGCACAAAGGGCTCTGAAGTTTCTTTGGCTGCTATGCATCCAATTGCAAATGTCCTGTTGCTCCTCAGGATAAAGAGAGTTTAGATTTGTTCAGTGTGGCTCAGGGGCACAGGTGGGAGGAAGGGGTAGGAGAGGCCTATGGTGGGCAGGTTTTGGCTCAAGGTGAGGAAGACTTTGTAAAACACAGATTCTGACAATGAAATGTGATGCTTGGGGAGTCAGGGAGTGTTCAAGCAGAGATGGGAGAGTGGATACCAGGGATAGTGGAGCTGGGGCTCTTAAGTGGATTGAGAGGCTAACATGAGTGATTTCTAATGAGAGAGAAAATCAGACTCGGTACCCAAGTATCTGGCATTGAGATGTATTCTAAAACAGGAGGAGGAACATGGGAGACCAGGAGGGACCAGGAGAGTAGAAGGCTTAAGATCCGCTCATAACACTTTTGTTTCCTCCACAAATGGCAAAAGTGGGACCTTTCGTGCGAGGCCACTTACCCCTTCTGACCGATTTGGGTGACCTGGAGGTCTTCTCCGTATTTGTTCTTGACCCATTTGATACCTTGCAGCTGAGGGTCAACCAGGAGCGGCCAGCGTTCACAGGTGATGAGGATGGTGGCATTCTCCATGGACATGCGGTCGGCAGGGAGGCCCTGGTTCTGCCAGACAGCCATGTCGGCATCATCCGTCAGCATCCTCAGGGGATCCAGGCTGGAGGTTACCGGGATAGGGACCTGAGGATGAAGAAACATCCCACACTCATAACAGAAGCGTGCTTTCTCAGCTGAGGTGGGATGCACAGTGGTTGCCTAAAATGAAGAGTTCCTTGAAAGTGCTTTTCTGGATGTGTAATTATTTCTGGAAACAGGATTTTTAAAGTTCCAAGAGTATTTTTTGTGTTGACTGATGAAAACAGCAGAAATTCAGCCTGTGTGACCCCTTGCCCATCAGTTTATTCACTGAAATCAGATTTCTACCACAAATCATTTGTATCTAAATCAATAGCCTCTTCTGTGCCCTTACCCATGTTAGCATGCTGCATCTCTGTGCTTCTCGTGCGCCAGGCCCCACATCTACAGAGCTTTCTCTGTGCAGCCAATATGGACCGCTCTCTGCTCTCACTGCCTCACTCCCCGCTGACAGAGGCCCAGTGTGCACAGAGTTGGGGTTGCTTCCCTTGCTCCAGGCTCAGGACACCCATACCCAGGGTTGACCGCGTGACTCTGCAAACTCCCTGTTGGTGCTCTGGGAGACTGGTGTGCCCTCTAGACCTGAGCATTCCTCCACACAGCCCATTTCTCTGGGGCCTGTGTGAGCCTCGGGCCCTGCCTTTCTGTCTCTGTTGACCTCTCTCTGCTTGTGTAATTCTTGTGCAAGTAATATGTTCCTTTGGGGACATGTACCTTTTTTAAAAAGGCAAATAATCATCCCAGTATTGTGCAACTATCAGCTCTGGACCTGAAACACTTTCATCACCCCAAAACGAGGCCCCATACCTATTATAGTCATGCCCTGTGCTCTCCTACCCCCAGCTTTTAGCAACTATGCTTCCGCTTTCTGTCTTGATGGGTTTACTTAGTCTGTATATTTCACTTAAAAGGAATCATACAATATGTGATGTTTTGTGTCTGGCTACTTTCATTTAGCAGAAGGTTTTCTCTCACTTCTCTGCAGTCTGTCTTTCCAGTTACCCTGGGAAAATCTTTGCAAGCCATCTACTATCCTTTAATTACCTACTAAGTTTGTGAGTGGACTTTAAGAGTGCTGTGCCATCAAACAGCCTCTGAAAGGAAACCTGCCCCTGGAAGTCCTTATCCCGGAATGGGAAATGGCTCCATGGAGTCAACTTTCTTTGTAATCTATGTTTTGTGGTTTATGCACTGAAAGCTATCACTGCGAGAAGGAATCCACAGATTTCACCCAACTGCTGACAGGGTCCAGGGCACGAAAATGTATACAAACCCCAAACAAAACCAGAAAAATTATCACGAAGCTGCCCCATCTTTGTTCGCTCAGCTAATGATTGCTCTTTTAACACTTTCTTTTTCTACAAGTGCCCAAGTAAATACATAGTGTTCTTTTTGTTTATTTCCTAGAGCTGTAACAGTTTTAAAGCACTATTCGACAGATTATCAGGTAAGATTTCATAAGCTGATGTGTGAAACCAATCCTCACTAAACAAAGTGGGTTTTGCATTCAAAGGCAACACCTACAGGTGAGCTTGGGAATGCAGTTAGCTTACTTGACACAGGTAAGAGCTACTAGCTCTTTAAGAACACAAGCTCCTGCTGAGCTGGGAGCTGCCTGCAGGCTCCTGGGCAGGAAGGTCTTTACCTTGTGAGGCCGAGGGCATGCGGAATACTCCATGGCTATGTGGGTGGAGAGATGTGGAAGTCTCGGGTCACATTAGGTGTTATTTGGTCTAAGCTCCAACACAAGCCTGAGCTGCTTCAGCCAGGAATCAGCATCCCCACTCCACCATGTCAGTGCAGAGGAGGAGCTGGGGAATTTCACCTCTTACACCAAGAGGCTGCTGTGTGAGCATGGCAGGAGAGGATAAAGCCGATGCACCCGGGGACACAGATGGTGCAGCTTGGGGCAAGGTAACAAGGTGCAGTGCAGAAGCTGGGGAGGGGCCTGGTCCCTGCTGCTGGGAGATATGTGGCTCAAGAGCAGAGAGATTGGAGGGAACACAGGTGGTGCTATGCCGCTCAGGGCTTATCGTTCTGAGGGTGCCAGGGGCAGCCTGCTGGGCAGGGGACCAGAGTTCCCACAGAGGGCCCCTTTGGGATAGAGCTGCTGTCCTCAGAATACCCTAGCTGGCCTGCCCAGCGGGCCTTGGGTGGGGATGCAGGGCAGTGTGGGAGCACATGGTACATATGTCTCCCTCCTGAATCCCACCCATCATGGTGGGTGCTCAAGTAGAGGTGGGAGAGGGTCTGTAAGAGGGGACTAGAAGGTTTTGGTGATTGTCATGTGAGTGCATTGGTGCCACCGGCTGCTGTGAGCAGTGGAAATTCTGGCTGCACATACTTGCAGCTGTCTCAGGTAGGGTCTCCAGGTCCCGTCCATGAGGCTCTGCCGGTATTTCTTCGTAAAGAAACCAAGGTAGGAAATGAAGGCCGTGATAAGTAAAATGTCTCCACACAACGTGCTTTTCTGCTGCCTGAAGTTCTGCACAGCTTCTGCCCACCGCACATTTTCAGAAGCGAGTCCTCCCACCTATGGTTTCAAAGGCCAGAGAGAAGAGAAGGTTTGTCAGAGAGCCCCGGGCTCAGTCCCGCAGGCTCAGAGAGCACATTTCCCTGCAGAACACCCAGAGCATCATTGACGCGGTCCTTCTGATCCCGAGAGTTTGCATCAAGTCTCTTAGCAAACAAGCCCCCGTTCTGTGCTGTGTGCTGTGTGGGCTGTGGATCAATGGCAGGCCTGGATGCAGGCTTCTAGGTCTGCCCTTCATAGATACAAAAATGAACACCACCCTCCTCACAGGTTGCTGAAAAGCTTCCATATGACCGTGCATGCTAATCACTCAGCACAACGTCTGGTCCGCAAAATATATTAGAAAATTATTCACCGCTCCTGTCTCTTCTCTAAATGCTGGGATATGAAAATAAGTAAAATTAATTTCATGCGCTATAAATAATTCACAGTGGGCAGGGAGAGAGACATGGTAATTAAGACACAGAGCTGGAAGGGCGTGCACAAAGGAGCTAGATTGCAGAGCACGTCCTGACTCTGTCGGCCTGGTTTGGGGTAGCCTGCCATCTGGGGCGATCTTAGGAGAGCAGAGACACCCTTTCTCAGAGAACTGGTAGGTGCAGGGTGCAGTTTAGCTTCTGTGTTAAGACATATCTATTTTTTCTTCCTGGGGAGATGGCATCATAGGCTGCCAGGCTGGGAGACATTGCAGGCTGTGCCAGCCCAACCATTCCCGAGGCCATGCTTAGATTACACAGATGGAGACCAGGAAAATGGCGATCACAAGACCTTGGGGCTGGTGGAGGCAGGGCAGTGCCAGAGCCCACACACTGCACTCCTGGAGCAGAGCACCCGTTGCCTCTTGCGGCCCTGCTCAGAAAGTGCTCCAGCGGCCAGAAGGCTGTGCAGGTCTGGAAACCGAGCAGAAGCCCGGCTGCAAGGAGGCAGCCCCCATCCTGCATGACTGTCACACAGGAGCTGTCGCTGACCCACTGCTCCACTGGGTCGGTCGGCTCCCAGCCATCGACTGCAGACACGTGCTTGTGTGCAGCCTCTCTCCACTGGTTCTTGTGATTCAGTTCTCCCTGCATGAGGGAACTGGCTTTGCTGTGTAGATAGACTGGCGGCAGTCCATGTGAAAGGTCCTTTATTGGTGAGGAAGGGGCTGTAAAGGCTTGCGAATGCAGTGAAGTCACAGGGGGGTTGGGGGACCCTGCTCTACGCGTTCTTAGCTAATATGTAATGGGACTATGAGCCGTAGGCATTTTAAAAGGCTATGAGTTCCTGGGCCCGCCTCTCTTCAGGAGCTGGATCTGCACCCTCCTGAGCTGTGGCTGCTGTGAGCAGTGGGATCCCGGCAGGGGCCTGTGCTGGCCTCCGCCCAGGCCTGAGGGACGGGACCTCTGCTCCTGGCTCCCGAGCACTTGCTCCTGTAGCCCTGAGGAACTGTGTGATGTCAGGCTGGGTAGACCTGAGGCTATGTGGAGACGCACATGAAGGAAGTCGCTGAATACCCTCCAGACCAGCGTGGCCACCGGCTCAATAACACCACGTGGTCCCTGTTGGCACCTGGAGCAGAATGGCCTGCTAGCTGAACCTGCCCAAATTCCAAACCCACAAATTCAGAAGATTTGAAGAGTGGTCACTTTATTAAATCTCTAAGTTTTAGAGTAATTTGATTAACAGGCACCATAGCACAAGCACTGTGCTCTGACCCTCTGATTAATTTTTTTCCAGGAAGGTTAGAGCGTATGTGTGTGTGTTTGTGTGGTGTGTATGATACATATATATGTTTGTGTGATGCATGTGTGTGATATGTGTGAATGTGTTAGATATGTGTGTAATGTATGTGACATGTGCATGTGATGTGTGTATGCACGTGAGATGTGCATAGTATATGATGTAATGTGTGACGTGTGATGCATGCGTGATGTGCATAAGATTAGTGTGTGTTGTATATGATGTATGTATGTGTGTGATATGTGTGATGTATATGGTGTATGTGTGTGTCAGTGTGTGTGTGATGTGCACACAGGTAAGGTCATGTTCAGAAATGATCAGGGTAAAAAAGTCTTATTCTTTTCTGCTTTTGCCTCAGTTCCTTGTCCTCATTATTGAACATGACACAGGTAAGAACTTCAGAGACTGTCTATCAAATGCTGGTCGATACACACATATGTAAGCATTTCACGTCTCGCCTGGGCTGCCTGAAGGAGCCAGTGTTCCATTCTCCACCCATTTCTGCAGGGAAACGTTGACCAGCCCGGGGTATGTGTTCACACCCTTCTCAGGATGCAGCCTCTCATCCCAGCACATTTTAATATTCCCCCCAAGCTCACATAGCTCGAGTTAGCTCATCCATTCCCACCTCCTCGGCGTTTGACAGCTCCGCTAATGTAATTAAAGCTCCGCGCTGAGCCTGCACTCACCAGGCGATTTGCAAGGGAGATGGTGCCTGCGGTCGCTTGGGCTTCTTGCTGACATTTGAGTTTGTCTGCTGTGGCTCTCTCAAACTTGGCTGTGAGCTTGGCCAGGTTTTCATCCAGGTGCTGTACAGGAAGAAACAGAGGTGTGTCAGTAATCCCAGCCCCGTCTCCTCAGTGCTTGAGACAGGGTCCCCGTGCAGGCATCTTCAAGGAAGAGTCCCCTGGGGGAAGCTATGAAGACAGGGGAAGGGGGCAAAGCAGGAAAGGAAGGCGGATTAGGGCGCTTTCAGGCAGGCAGGCTCCCGGTGAGACCTCAGCCAGATCCCAGAGGAAGAATGTCAGATGGGTTCCAGCACAGTCTTGACCCAAGTGAGAAGCTGAGATTTCCTACACTAGCTCCACAGTCATTGGTCTAGGGCCAGGAGGGCTGATGGCCATGGAGGAGGGCATACACGTTCTCTTTCTCCTTGTGTCCTGGGAGATAGGCTCTCGTAGGTTGCCAGAGCTGCAGGGCTTGCCTTTAAAAGCAAAAGCTCCTTGTAGCCTGCAGGCTGGCAAATGGTCAGAAAGACTCCAGGAGGCCAGGGCGGACCACACTCCATGTCTGCTGCAGCAGGGCTGTGCGTGGGGATGGCCTGTCTGCACCCTACATCCTCCCGGACTGTAAGATCCTAGAAGCATAAGATTCACTGTTACTTAACCTCATCTATTCTCTTACATGACTCCAAAGTATGGGGACATAAGAAAAAATATGTAGTTTCAAATTTTTCTACATGTACTAAGAATTTAGAATAGAAGCACTTAGATATTGTTGTCCCCAGAATACATATTAGCATACACAAAGACACACAAACCGATACCTCCCAGTGCTTCTGAGTCTGTTCAGTAACCCGGGTTCAGGCTGCTCTGTTGGTCATTACCAAGTTATAAGCGAAATAAATTAAGGGCCAAGCAGTTTGAAAAGCAGGTGGTGAGGCATCCAATTAATGGTGGCAGACTGGCCATACTCATTTAATTCTTCTTCCTGAGACTTTTCTAAAGTGATTGTGAAGCAATTAAAAAAGTCACAAGCCCTTAACACCAAACGAATGTGAAGGGCCATTGGAGGGTGAAGACCACACTGACAGGGGACCGGAAACTGCTTGAGCAAGGCAGAGAAACTACACCCTTGAACTGAGCCTCCACTCACCAATGGGGAGGCTGATCAGCCCTGCAGAGCCCCAAGCACCCTGGGCACTTGGTGATGTCAGTGTGATCAAGGGGAATGCTGAAAATAGGAGGAGGGGCTGAAGGGAGGATGGTAGTGGGCTGGGAGATGTTACTGACAAAAAAGGAGGACCCATGTGATACTTTCAACAATAAAGAGAAAAAAAAAGAAAATAAAGAGGATAAATTGGAAGCCTATTAATCCCTCACTTGATATTTCTATTTGCATGATTAGTATGCAATGCCACCAGGCATGTATGTCACCAGGCAGGAGATTTGACAGCGGCAGGGAAAAGACAACACACTATGGTAGTTCAGATGCATCCAGCATAGTTCATCTGATCTTGAGAGCAAGTTCTGTCTATCAACTGGCTCCACCCTTGTCTGCACAGCTATAATCGGCCCTTTCTCATAACTCTTGCGAAAGAAAGAACAAGAAGATATTTGATGAAGGCCTAGATTAAGTCACACAAGAATTAAAAACATGAACTTGGAACATGAAGATAACTTCTTGGGGTGTTGATAGTCATGTGAATAAGCAAAAGATGGAGAGGTAGATGTTGAAATAAAAATATATTAAAACATATGTTGGCAGGAAAGAAGTGTCTTCTCAGGTTGAGTATAAAAACAACAACAAAGCATAGAATCTATAACTAATCTATAACTAATGTTATAATTAGTGTCTCAGAGAGATTCAGGTCCTTTCATCCATAAAACTAGAAAAGGATGCTAATTAAAAGAACAGAGAACTCAAAAATGTGGAAATTATTATTGTTAATGTAAAAAATAACAAATTCAAGGGAAGTTTTAAAAGATAAATTTGAGGAAATCTAGAAAATATAAGAAAACATAAAGTATAGGAAGAATAGAGAAAATAGGGCCCCATCAGAAGTTCTAACATTCAATAAATATGTGTTCAAGATAAAATGAAAAAGGAAACAGAAGAGAGGTTAACTAAGAAGTAATACAAAATAATTTCTTTTAGAACTGAAGAAAAGTCTCTACATCATAAAAACGGATGGTAGCTAAGCATGCCAATGTAAAGTTTTAGACATCAAGAATAAAGAACTATTTGAAAGACTTCCAAAAAGAGAGAAACATAGTGCATTGGTAAGTCTGTTCATCAGATTTCTCATCAGATGAGGATAAAGCATTCAGTTTTCTAAGCAGAAAAAACTAGCAACTCAGAATTCAATACTCAGCAAAATTGTCAGCTCAGTTTAAACATGAAGACAATTCCAGACTGGAGAAATTCAGAAAATTTACTTCTTACCTAACATTTCTAAGAAAGTTACTTTAAAAAGAGCTGTCACAAAACAAGAGAAGAAATTAAGAAAGGACAAGGCATGAGATCTAGGAGCCTTTTGAACCAACCCAAGAAAACAGTGAAATATATTAATACGGGAGCTCTGAGTTGGGGATCAGAGAGAAAAATCTTAGAGGCAAAAGATGACTGGGTAGAATATGAATTAGATGAAGAGTTTAAAGTAATTGAGGCTATCCAAAAAGAACTAATGGAAAAGAAAAAAAGATAAAGCAAAGTAGAAACTCCAGGGTTGTAGAAATGGTTATATAAGAAAGGCAATATAATGCTAGCATACCACTTAGATTTGCAATATAAACATGTTTACAGAATATGAATGAAATTTACAGATGTTTCAACTTTTTGAATCAGTCAGAGGAAATGGGAGGCCACTACTTAACTCCTGGGTCAGTTAATGTTATTTGGGACTCTTATTCTTTTAAGACTGTCCAGATGTCAAATTTTTATAAGAAGCTCCTATTGTTTTAAATGTTGGCAACTAATTAAATCACTTCAAACACTATGGGTGGACCAAACACAATACATTGAAGCCACTAGGTAGCAAACTCTGAGAAGTATCAACAACCCATTGAAACAGAGAAAATAATTAAAGGGCAGAAGACTATGGTTTCTCATCAGAAATCCTTTTCTACTATTTGATATTTTATTTATGGTAAAGATATGTCCGATGAAAATGCTGTACTTGTTATCATTACTATTACCTTTATAAATTGTAGTAATATACAATATGTTCATTATTAAAAAAAAGAAAATATGGGTAAGTACCATCTAAAATTTACCATAGCTAACCACCACTATTCATATTCTATGTATTATAATTGCATATATAGTTTAATTGAAACTATCCTATATAATAAAGAGCTAATATGCTAATTAGGCTAAATGGTGTAATGACCTTCCATAATGACCAGTGGGTAGGGGGCAAGGCCACATGGCAGCTAGGGTTGCAAGGGCCGAGCCCCTTGCATGAATTTCATGCAGTAGGCCTCTAGTAATTGTATAATTTGAGCATCTTGAATATACAACTTATGTGGAATTATCCTAAAATTCTAAAAATAAGGCTTGGGGTCACGTGCAACTAGAGAAGGCTGGCAATGACCTTTGTGGGCCCCCATGTCAGAGATGGTGTTAATAAGTCTCCTCTATTATTGGGGTGGTGGTCAAACTCTTGGGGTGTTGATAATCATGTAAATAAGCAAAAGAGAGGCAGTTGTCAAAAGTGAAAATATATTAAAAAATATGTTGGCAGGAAAGAAGTGCCTTAATAAGGTAGCCAAGTATTTTAAAACATTGTGCTGCATTCTCAGGTTGAGTAGGCTGTCATGGAATGTTGGCTACTGAAAAGGTATAAACATTTTGCAAACATTCCTTTTGCACCAAATGTTCCTTTAAATAACTCGAGTGAAGAGTGCTTCGAAATGCAGTTCTTGTAGCACTATTCTGGGAGAGACTGAAGAATATGAGCATCACTGGGAGGTATTTCCCCTAGAAGCAGTCCTGGGATGTGATGGTGCTTGCATTTGGTATTCTTTGAAGAGGGCCGTAGTTATGGTGACAATGGTGTGCTTTAAGTAAACTGGCCTGTGAACATCTGGATTTATAAAGCAAACATATTGAGCGGTTAGTTATTTTGTCAAAAGTGGCTCTTCTTTATAGAGATTGGTTGCCTGATCTTTGACCTAGCCTTTAGCTATACCCACCAGTCAATAAGCCAGGGCATGAAGCATGTGACACGTCTACAAGCCTCCTTTTCATTATTTGTAAAAACCCTTTCTATCAGCATGAGAAATGTGCAGTGAGAATCTTATATGCCTGGAAAGCATGTGTGGAAATGAAGGCTTGACCTTGGTCATGATAGGACTGATTACCAGGGTTGTATGTGCATGTGAGAGCACACATAGCTGGGAAGGAGTCCAAGGAGCAGGATCCAGCAGGCTCGGTGGACATACCCACCTCATGGCAGCAGCTCTGTGGCAGTAGAGGCCGGGCTCTGGGCTCCTGCCTATATGCATTTTCTACTTGAATGAAGCAGGGACATTACTGTATCTGTTTTACTTCAGGAAACTGAAGTCTGGGCATTTTATAGATCTTTCTAGAGGTCATACAGAAGCAGATATTACAGCTTGGGTTGGAAGTCAGGTCTGCCAATGGATTTCAGCTGCTGTGCCATCTAATGGGGCTCCAATGTCTAACTCTCAATTTAGTAGGATCCATTTTAACAGCAAAGGTAATGTTCAAGGAAAATCTCCAATAGGTGTGAATCCTAGATCACCCCTAACTTCAGGCTGGGTGAGGCATTTACAATCAAATATTAATAACCCTAGGCTGGGTCAGGCATTTATAATCAAATATCAATAACAGGTTAATAAAAACTAATGATCCTCACAGTTTTATATTTATGGTCAATATACTATTTTCTTTAAAAGCTCTCATGGAGCAATGCAGATGGCACAGTGCTGAGTGGGCCATGTGCCCACACAGCAGGCCACATGCACACACTGCTGGCCATGTGCCCACACTGCTTGCCAGGTGTCCACACTGCAGGCCACATGCACACACTGCTGAATGAGCAGTAGGAAGGCAGTGGCACAGGCTGAAAGTAAAAGGTGCAAAAGGTGAGGTTGGGTGGCCAAAGCCTGCATCTCAAAGAGAGATAGAATCTCAAACGTTTGACCTTTTATTCTAGCAATCAGATGTGCAAAAATACGAAAGTCACTTGTGCTTAATGAGATAACAGCTAGTTTCATGCATAACACTATTTGTGTATTATACATCTTTATGTCATCTTTTCCTTCCTTGGAGGAAAAGGAAAAATAAAACACCACAAAAAAAGTTCAGAGGCAAAGTGTAAACCAATGGTCCAGGGTCTTGTTTGGACTATACAGTGTTTGAGGAAGAAATGTAAAAAGTTGCCTCAACTGAAAAATCAGGAGATTTTTCACATCAACCTGCTTCCCCTGCTTCTAGGCTCTGGGAATGGCAGTGGGCACTATTTGTACAGGGGGTGCCCAATGCGGTCAGAGGGTGGCCAGCAGGGTCAGAGGCACCCAGCAGGGTCAAAGAGTGCCCAGCAGGATCATAGGGCACCCAGCAGGGTCAGAGGGTACCTAGCAGGGTCATAGGGCATCCAGCAAGATCAGAGGCACCCTGCAGGGTCAGAGGGTGCCCAGCTAGGTCAGAGGGTTCCCAGCAGGGTCAGAGGGTGCTTGGTAGGGGCAGAGGCACCCAACAGAGTCAGAGGGCACTTGGCAGGGTCAGAGGATGCCTGGCTGGGTCAGAAGGATCCCAGCAGGGTCAGAGGCCACTGCTCACTTACAGCAATCTTGTTCTTGATGGCTGCCAGCTTCTCCTGGGCGGCGGTGAGGTCCAAAGTGGCTCTGCCCAATGCCTGGCGCTTAGGCTCCACATCACAGAACACCTCGTAGAACTTCACAATGTTAATGACCCAGGAGCAGAGGCCTGCAGCCGCGTAGGACTTGGTGGCCACGAACTCCGGGTTGAACTCGGGGTCCTGCAGGTACGGCCTGATGGCTCTGAGGCAGTTCTCGTGGATGTTCTCTTTGTTAAAGTGGACGAGGGAGTCCAGGAAGCCATCCACTCTGGCCATGGCAACCTTAGCGGCCTTCCAGCTGCGGTCCTTGGGCACCTTCCCCCCAGGGGCCATGAGTGCCATCACGGCAGCACTGACATTGCTGACAGCCGGAGGTGGAGAGCCGAAGGACTTCAGCTCTGTCAGGTTGGTCTGAGAAGGGAGAAGGAGGACGTTAGAGGAAAATGAATGGGCTTCCTTTGTCCTTGGCATTAATGGAGTTAGGATCAGTGATCAATCTGAAAGGGCTGATGGGAAGCCTGCCATGGCCTCAGAATTTTAAACATCATGACTCATCAGGAGGAACCCACACTTCTGCCCTTGGCTCAGCCGGCCCTGCATGGTCAGTGGACTCGACTGTGTCCTTTCAGCACTGCAACCTGCTCACACCCATTAGAAACACACAATTATTTCATATTCCACTGAAAAATATAAGGATGGCAACATACCCTGAAATATGCAGCTTGCCATGAATAAAAGATAAGGTTATTATAAATTAATTTCCATCCTGGAGTGAAGAGAACAGCTCTGTAACCCAACTAATTTTTTTTCTTTAATTAAACTGCTTTGTTCCATGAGCTTGTTCTAACTACACTGGCCTGTCCTGATAGCAAAACAGCATTTTCTGCCAAGATAATTCAGACAGAAAGCTTGTGGCCCGTGCAGTTGCTGCCTCTGCCTACACCTGGGCTTGTCCTTTGTTCCAACTTTCATTTGCTGTAGAATGAAATGGCTGAAAGTGTTGACCTTGGCAAGTCACTTAAACGTCCCAGGCCTCAGTGTTTTCATCTGTACACTGGGAGCAGGGGCTCCCATTAATTGGCAAGTGAAATTGTGTCATAATTGCACATGAAGTGGACTTACTAGTAAGGTTTCTTCTGACCAACAGTGATTTTGTAAGTGGGGAAATCGTGATTTGGAGATTAGATCCTTGTGCCACATTAATTTGGGATGCTCCTGGGTCTGGGAATCTACAAGCAAGGGGGATTTTTTTCCTAGTCTAATGGAAACACCTAGAAAGATTTTCTATTTGATTTTGCAACTGTTTTCACATTTGGTCATGAACTTGTCAGGGGCAGGAATGAAGGAGAGCCAGGCATGGAAGATGTGTTGGTATACTGTCATAGTGGCCTCCACTGGATGAAAGAGGGCCAAGCAAGAAAATCCCATCAGAAAGAAAATCCACAATTTTCATATATTTTAGGTTTTGTTCAATGTACTGAATTAAGGAAATATAAAAATGTATAAAGATGATATTGAATTCTGTAACCCAGATACATATTGTTAATATTTCAATGTAATTCCTTCCAGTATTTTTTATATTCATATGTATCTATAAACTATTATAAATATACTAAAGTCCTGGTGCATGAAAATTCATGCACTGGGGGTCCCTAAGCCTGACCTGCCTCCTCTCACAGTCCTGGAGCACTTACGTGTGAGATGCAACATGGCGATCAGGGGAAGGTGACACCCCCATCACACCTCTGCTGCTGCTACTGCCACCTGAGTCTTGGGCAGCCCTGGGTGGCTGGACAGCTGCCATCTGAGGCTTGCCTGCACCTCAGGCTGGCCCTGGGTTGCTGGGGGGCTGATGGGACTGAGGGACTCTGGAGGCAGGTGCACAGAATGGCTGGACCCACTTGGGGGCAGGCCCAGCCATTCTGTGCAACTGGGGGTGGACCTAGCTGTGCTGTGCACTTGCTGCCCCAGTGGGGCTGAGAGGACTGGGTGCTGCCATCGTTTAGGGCGGGGCAGTCAATTAGCATATTCTCTCATTGGCTGTGTGTGCCTCCATCTTTGTGATGACATGAGGGTCAATTAGCACATTCCCTTTTTATTAGCCAGGATGATCAAAACTGTTCTGGTTTCAGGAATAGGAAATGCAGCTAAAGTGCCAGGGGGCTTTCTGGCTCCTGTATTTGGACAAGATGGGCTGGGAGCTGACCATAAGGATAAGTGGAACTATACTTTGATTATTTGTGGGACCCTCAGATCTTTTCTTGTTTCTGCCTCTCTCTCTGCATGAATTTCCTTTCTGCTGACTGGCTTAGTTGCATTGTAAGGCACATGACCTCCCTCTTTACCTTCAATGCGGGTCACTTCCTCCATCTCTCCCTAAGCTCTGGCTACAGCCCCTTCCTTCCAACATGGATTGCCAAGCTCATTCCCACCTCAGGGCCTCTGCCTGGAATGCATCTTCCTATGCCATTTGCATGGCTGACCCCTTCTCATCATCACAATCTCATTTCAGAAGCCCCTCACTCAGAGCTCACCACCAACTTCCCTCCTAGTCATTTCCTATCTGAGCATCTGAAGATCTTCACAGAACTCAGTGCAATTAGAAAGTTTCTACTTTTCTCTATTGAATTATTATATATTCCTCTTCTTTAAGACATTAGGCATCCCATTTCCCATTAACTACTACAGCTGCAGTGCCAGAATAGGAACTGGCCCACAACATGTGTGCTGGATGCTGGCAGGGAAAGAAGACACTCTTGTTAGCATAAGTCAAAATTATGGGAAATGATCTTGTTTAGCTAGGTGGGGGTCCTGTGGACAATTACCACTGGGCAGGTGATTCAGTTCCACCAACAGGAACACAAGGATGGAAAATCCTTTTTCAGAAGAAGGCAGACCTGGTTCTCATTGAGTAAGCATCAGGCCCACTCCACCCTCCCCACTCCACTCCTGCCTTGGGGCTCTTGGTCTAGCTGCTGCCTTGGCCTTGACTTCCCTTCCCAGTAAGTGCCTGATGGAATCCCCCAGGTTTTCACTCAAATGTCCATACTGATCACCTTCTTTAACTCTGCAATATGCTACCACCCTCTCCAGCTATCCCTGTGCTCCTTCTTACTCTGCTCTCTGCATCTGTTTCTTTTCCCCACAGCATTTGTCATGTTCTAATACAAATGGGATAAGCTACCTTTTCACTGTGCTTCTTATCTCTCCCCCGTCACCTGTGTTAACACAGAAGCTTTGTAGAGGCAAGGATGCGCCATGTACACCAGAACAGTGCCAGGCAGAGAGAGGGAAGTCAGTGCGTCTCTGCTGAGTAAATAAATGTGCACAGTCATTCTTAAGCAAAGGGGGACCTGGTGGTAAACAAGAAAGGTGGCCCTTCTGCTTATATAGGTGAACAGGTAGGCAACAAAGAGGCCAACTGGGGGTATTTTAAAAGCAATATGTGCTTTGAAAACAACAACGCATGGCTAATGGGCTAGAGGATTTTCGAGAAGAGATGATTGCACTTTAGCTAGGGAGGGAGGTCTGGGTAAGTCACTTTAAGACCTGGCATTTCAGTTGGGATGTAAATGATGGGAAAGAGGCAGCTCTGAGGAGAGATCTTCAGGATGCTGTTCCCAGGGGATGAATTTGCAAGTGAAGAGGCCAGAATAGCACAAGCTTGACCATTCTGTAGAAGGTGGAGGTCAAGAGATTGGTGGAGATGAGAGAGGAGAGGCAGTCAGGGTCAGACACAGGAGGTCCAGAGTGGTGGGGAGGAGTTTGATTTCATTCTAATTTCAATGGGAAGCCACTGGAGGGTTCTAGGCAGGGAATGAAAGGATCCAGTTTTGCTTTGAGAGCTTTGTGGTGCAGGCTTACTATGGAGGAAGTGGGTGAGAAGGACAAGTTGAGGGGCTGAGCAGTTGTCCAGGCAGGAGACTGAGGCTGCTTGGGTCAGGGCATTTGAAGTGGACATGCTAGGAAGTACCTGGGTTGGGAATATATTTTGGAGAGAGTAAAGACAGAAGTTACTGATAATTTAAAAAAGAAACATGAAAGTCATTACTTATTTCTCTCAAACAGAATGTTTCAAGTTAGTACGCCATCAGATGGATGAACCACATCCTATCTAATAAAATAGTCATATGCAAATTAACCATCACTCTGCTACACCCACAAGCCATGCTCACCGGCCATTAAGGAGCGAGTATGCAAATTAACCCCAACCAAGATGGCTGTGGCCATGGAGCAAGCAGGAGGGAAGCTTGGGTTTCCCTGCTGATGGAGGAAGCCATGCTTTCCATATTCCCTGACAGGCCCAGGCCTCCACTCAAGGCTACAAAGTTCCAATTATAGAAGATAAATAAATTCCAATAAAAATGGAGGCAGCCACAGAGCTGGAGAGAGCAGGAGGCTAGGGTTGCCACCAGCAATAGAGGAAGCCAAGCTTCTGCAGCCCTGGCCTGTCTTGGCCTCTGCTTAAGGCTACAAAGTTTCAATTATAGAAGGTAAATAAATCTTAACAGAAATTGCTGCTGCCACAGAGTGAATAGAAGCTTGACTCTGCTCTAGGCTACAAAGTTTCAATTGTAGAAGATAAATAAATTCCAGATACCAGGGGATCTGGATCGCTGGGGTGTGTGGCTGGCCTGCAAATCACCACAGGCCCCTCGCCCAGGCCATCCCATGCCTCAAGGGAACCCTCCCCCTTATCTGGGACACCCTTCACAGCAAACCAGCTGGCCCCCACCTATGTACCAGGCTTCTATCCTATCTAATAAAAGAGTAATATGCAGATTGAACATCACTCCAACACACAAGATGGCTGCCCCCATGTGGTCAAAGAGCCTGCCTCCATGTAAACACAAGATGGCCACCACAAGATAGCCAGTAGGAGAAGGCAGTTGGGGGACCCATTCCTGTAGGGGAGAGCAGTTGCGGGGGACCATGCCTGCAGGGGAGGGCAGTTAGGGGTGATCAGACTGGCAGGCAGAAGCAATTAGGGGAAATCAGGAAGGCAGGCAAGTGAGCAGTTGGGAACCAGCAGTCCTGGATTGTGAGAGGGATGTCTGACTGCCTAAATGGACAGTCAGACATCCCTCGAGAGGTCCTAGATTGGAGAGCGTATAGGCTGGGCTGAGGGACACCTCCCCCCCACACACGAATTTCATGCACCAGGCCTCTAGTTTTATATAAAACATAGTGAATTATTAGAAATCTAGGTCATTTCTACAAACACCATATAGATAATGCTTTGCTGGACATCTATAGAAATCTCTGAAAATCTTGAATTTGTTCTTTATGAGAATATTTTTAGAGGTGGACTGGATGGGTTCATTTGTATATAAAATGTTATATTATTTGAACATTTAGTGTTCTTTGTATATAATATGAGATTATTTCCCAGAAATTCTAATTTCACTCATCAGTATTTGAGAAAGTTTATCCCATCCTCTTCCATGTCTGGTAACATTATTTAATTTTAAAAGTATCAATTTGATAAGCTGAAAACAGTATGACATTGGTTTAATTCATATATATATATATATATATATATATTTATTAATGGTGCTAAACTTTTTTATGTTTTTCAACTATTTGAATTTCCTGTTATATGAATTACTTGGTATTGTGACATTGCTTATATTCCCCTCCCACTCCCACTCGCCCCCGGGCAACCCAATGCTTGTGAATACCTTTGCTTACATTTTTATTGGGCTGTTTGTTTTTTACTTTTTGGTTACTCTATTACAAGAGAGCTAAGTGAAAGAACTTTTATAAAACTGTAGACTGAAGAAATCTAAGAGACAGTGGTTACCATGGACTGGTAACTAATGTTGGGCAGGTGAAGTTGGGACATATACACACATATATACACATATCAATCTCTAGCTGTAATATTTTTGAAACTGATTTTCACTGAAAATTATATCTTAAGCTTTTTCATGTTATTATTTTTGTAAAACATAAATTTCAATAAACCATGAAGGTTTTTTTCTCACTTAGATGAGCCATAATTTAGTTAGCCAACTCCATATTGTTGGACATTTAGGTTATTAAATCTTTAATAGCTGGTTAAAGGATATAAACTTTTAATGACATTAGAAATAAATAAACAAAAAATCAAATGGAGTTAAATTAGACTTACATTTAACTTTTAAATTATTTGAGGAATAACTATACTCTTAGAAACATTGAATCTCATACACAAACTTGACATATGACATATATTTATTTATCTATTCATATATTGTTCTATATCTTTCAATAAGACATGTAGTTTTTTTTCATACACTTTCAACAAATTTATGCTTATTTTTAACCTTATGTTTTGGTTGTTATTTTGAAAATATTATGCTTTCTAATTGGGTACTGCTGGTATTGGGAAAGCTATTAAGTTTTGTAAATTGTTTTATAATGGGCGCTTAGCACTTCCCTTTTATTTGTCTTATTATATTTTTATGACATCTATAAATACTAATACAGTTGCCTGGTATTTTGTAATGTGTCTACTTTTCATTTATTATTGCATTGGCTAGAAATTGCTGGATGTTTTATTGGGGTGGTGGTGATTGTGCTTTTTCTGTGTTATGGGGAATGCTTCCACTGCTTTACCATTAGATGGGGTACTATGCTCTTGGGCTGGGATTGATTGTCATCTTTAGTAAAATGTCCAAATATCCATTCATTTCTACTTTCCTAAAAGTTTTAATAAAGAATGGATGTTCAATTGTCTCAAGTACCACTTTGACATCTCCCAAATTGCCTGTAGAGCAGTGGTTCTCAACCTGTGGGTTGCGACCCCTTTGGGGGTCGAACGACATTTTCACAGGGGTCGCCTAAGACCATTGGAAAACACAGGTATTTACATTATAATTCATAACAATAGCAAAATTACAGTTATGAAGTATGATTGGGGGTCACCACAACATGAGGAACTGTATTAAAGGGTCACAGCATTAGAAAGGTTGAGAACCACTGCTATAGAGCTTTTTTTCCTTGATCTATGGTTGGGTATGGTTATATGACTAGTCTTATATAGAAAGAACTTACTAGTTGGTGGTATATTGTCACTAAATGAATAGCCTTATATACAGAACACTTAGTTGGTCGTGTATTACTGTTATATGAATAGTCTTACATACAAAAATATCATTTAGGAGCATGGTAATTTGCTTTACTGGTATTTTATATAGATGGCCTACACCACTGATCATGAGTTAGATTAATTTGAGGTTTTATTTTCTTTATCACTTTTAGTATCCAGCTTATCACATAATAAAGGCCTTAACAAGTCCTAGAGGAAAGAAGTCTGAATCTGTAATCCTAGAATATCCAAAATTATTTTATTATAAAATCTGGGCTTTATTATTATTGTTATTTTTTAAATATTCTTATTGATTTCAGAGAGGAAGGGAGAGGGAGAGATAGACAGAAACATCAATGATGAGAGAGAATCACTAACCAGCTGCTTCCTACACACCCCACACTGGGGGTCAAGTCTGAAACCAGCCATATGGACTGACCAGGAATCAAATTGTTACTTTCTCATTCATAGGTCAATGCTCAACCACTGAGCTATGCTGACTAGGCATTATTATAAAGTCTGGGTTTTATATTACTTTATATTAAGTAAAAAGTCAAATATTAGGGAGAAAATATTGACAACATATACACCATGGATTTAGTAGTAAAAATTATAATGAAGAAGAGTAAATCAATAAGAGAAAAGAAAACCATCTTACAAAAGATGAACAAAGAACCTGAACAATAATTGACATTTACAAAAATTTCATCCCAAAGCTGTAGAGTATACATTCTTCTCAACTGCACATGTTAGAACACAAACTGAGTCTGTACAAGTCAAGAACACTGAAATCATATCAAGCATTTTCCTTGGATCACAAAGGGATAGAACTAGAAATCAACTACAATAAAAACATGCAAAAACATTCAAACACATGGAAGCTAAATAGTATGTTATTAAACAATGAATGGGTTACCAAGATCAAGGGAATAAATTAAAAACTTCCTGAAAACAAATGAAAATGAACACATATAACAACCCCAAATCTATGGGATGTATAGAAAGCAGTTTGATAGGCAAGTTCATAATAATATAGGCCTGTCTCAAAAATCAAGAAAAGTATCTAGTAAACTATCTAATCCTACAACTACTAGTAAGAGAGTTCGAAAGAGAACAACAAGAAAAGCCCAGAGAGATTAGAGATCAAAGAGAAAGTAAATGACAGAGGCTGAAAAAAAACAATACAAAAGATCAGTGAAACAAAGAGCTCATTCTTTGAAAAGATAAACCACATTGAGAAACCTTTAGCTAGACTCAACAAGAAACAAAGAGAGAAGACTCAAGTAAATAAAATCAGAAATGAAAGAGGTGAAGTAACAACTGACACTACAGAAACCTGAAGGACTGTAAAAAATATTACAAATAACTATATGCTGACAAATTGGAAAACCTGAGTAAAATGGACAAATTTCTAGAAAAAATAAAATCTTCCAAAACTAACTCAGGAAGAATCAGAAATTCTGAATATAGCAAGAACAACTAATGAAACTGAAGCAGTCATCATAATCATCATCATCATCATCATCATCATCATCAAAACTCCCAGCAAACGAAAGTCCTGGACTAGATGGCTTCACAGGGGAATTTTATCAAACAGTCCAAAAATAACTAACACCTATCCTTCTCAAACTATTCCAAAAAATTCAAGAGGAAGAAAGACTTCCAATTCTTTGTGTGTGTGTGTGTGTGTGTGTGTGTGTGTGTGTGTGTGTGTGTGTATTGATTTCAAAGAGGAAGGAAGAGAGATAGAGAGACAGAGACATCAATGATGAGAGAGAATCATTGATTGGCTCTCTCTGGCATGCCCCCTACTGGGGGGATCGAGCCTTCAACTTGGGCATGTGCCCTTGGCTAGACTCGAACCTGGGACCCTTTAGTCTGCAGGCTGATGCTCTATCCACTGAGACAAACTGGCTAGGCCAAGCTCTTCTTATAATGCCAGTAGTATCCTAATTACAAAACCAGATAAAGACATTATGAGAAAGAAAATTACAGGCCAGTATCCTTGATGAACATGGATGCCAAAATCCTCAACAAAATACTAGCAAATCAGATCAGCAATATATTAAAAATATTATTCACCATGATCAAGTGGGATTCATCCCAGGAATGCAAGGCTGATATTTGCAAATTAATAAACATGATACATCACATAACCAAACTGAAAGATAAAAATCACATGATCATATTAATAAATGCAGAAAAAGCATTTGACAAAATCCAGCACCCACTTAAAAATGTATTTTTATTGATTTCAGAAGGGAGAGGAAGAGGGAGATAGAAACATCAAGGATGAGAGAGAATCATTCATCAGCTGCCTTCTGTAGGACCCCACTGGGGATCAAGCCTGCAACACAGGCATATGACAATCAAACTGTGATATCCTGGTTCATTGGTCAATGCTCAATCTCTGAGCCACACTAGCCAAGTCCAGCACCCATTTTTGATAAAAACTCTCAACAAAGAGGAAATAGAGGTATCATACATACTTCAACATAATAAAGTCTATATATGACAAACCTACAGCCAACATTATACTCAATTAGCAAAAACTAAAACCATTTCTCTTAAGAACAGGAACAAGACAGAGATGTCTGCTTTCATCACTCTTATTCTACATAGTACTGCAAGTTTTAGTCACAGTGATCAGACAAGAAGAAAAAATAAAAGGAATCCAAATTGGAAAGGAGAAAGGGAAACTGCCATTGACCTTGTCTCCCTCTTCTAGGGACCCTTAGGATGCATTAGGGCCCAGCTGGGTAATCCAGGACAATCTCCTCATCTTAAGATCCTTAATTTAATCACACCAATGAAGTCACTTTTGCCACATGAATTAATATTCTCAGGCTCCAGAGATTAGAGCATCAATATTTATGGGTGGAGGAGGCATTTATTCAGCTGCCAGGTTCTAGCAAATAAGAGTATTTCTCTTTTGCCCAGAGAAGTACTCTTTTGCACATATGCAATAAAGATGTATGCACAAGGATATTTGTATTGAGGGGAAAATAACCTAATTAATCACCCAACAATAGCTAAGTTAAATACAGTACAATTATAACATGAGACAGTATAAAGCATGAAGTAAAGTTTCAATGTACGTACTGGCATGAAATAGTCTTATTTCATGAGGAAAAGTAAGTTGACATTATAAGGAGGGGCAGAAATAGACTTATAGTTATGAGTACATGAAACACAGTTTATTCTTGTATTGTTATTTATTAATTACTAGAGGCCTGATGCACAAAATTCATGCATGGGGTGGGGGGAGTCTCTCAGCCCAGCCTGCACTCCCTCGCAATCCGGCACCCCTTGGACATCCCTCTTGCAATCTGGGACTATTGGCTTCTAACCACTCGCCACTTGCCTGCCTGATCACTCCTAACCACTCTGCCTGCCTGCCTGTTGCCCCTAACTGCTTGCCTGCCTGTCTGATTGCCCATAACTGCCTCTGCTTCTGCCCCCTGCCACAGTGGCTTCACCTGGAAGGCAATCTGGAATGATGACTGGAAGATTTTTAGGCTGTCTGGTCTAATTAGCATATTATACTTTTATTATTATAGATAGTATTATTTTCCATATGAACAACTATAATCCTACTTTTGCCCCACCCTGTACATTTATATTTAAAATATGATATAATTTTTGTGTGCATTTGTATAAACATAAATACATAGAGCAGAACTTGTCTCTTAGCAGAGTGAAAAAGAGGGTGATTTTATATTTTATGCCATTTGAATTATTTTTAACAACACAAATGACATAATATATTGTTTATATAATAAAAAAATGCTCACTGTAAGAAATACAAAGGAAATAAATAAAAAATTCCAAATAACTTTGTAGTGTGAAAAAAGGGCCATGAAATTGTAAGCAGTTGTTCCTTAACTAGGCAGGAAAAGTTTTATTGGATTTATTTCAGTTTAACCATAAAAGTGAAATAAAACTGCCAAAGCAGAAATTCAAAATGTGCAGAGACTCACTACCAGGGTATGATTTGCAGGTTTTCTTTGTATTAACTAAAGATTCATTGTTAACTTGGAAAATGATGAGAAAACTGGGGCGTGGTTCTTAAATACCAGAGTCCTATGAATGCAGAGGGCTTGAGGGTATCTGAGGGACCCTTGAGTTTATGAAACAATACTTCCCTTTTTACATGTGGTCCAGTACCATCTATCCCACTTCATCAGTGGGTGAAATGGGTGAAGGGTGAAAAGGTTATAAATTAATAAGTCCTGGGGAAGAAATGTATAGCGTGATGATTATAGTTAACAATACTAAGTTGTATTTTTAAAGTTGCTAAGAGAGCAGATCTTAAAAAATTCTTATCCAATAAAAACTTCCAAAAAACCCCCACTATAACTATGTGTGGTGGATGGGTTAGCTAGACTTATTGCAGTCATTATTTTGCAATATATACAAACATCAAATTTAGTTTGTACAACTAAAACTAATATAATATCATATGTCAATTGTATCTGAATTTTAAAAATGCTGTTTGAGACCCATTAATGAATTGTAACCTGTGGATTGTGAACACCAGTCCACAGGTCCACTTCTTAGCAATAAATGGGGCTGCTAATTGTCCTTCTAATCCACCTGGAGGGATTCATCTCCACATCAACTTCCAAGAAGCCCACTGTGACTCTGGCTCAGACATACCTCACCCTTTCCTGCAGCCATGTCTTTGCGAACGTGACTCCTCTCTTTGATGGTATTTTCTAGTAAAACTAGAATTCTGGTGCATGAAATTTGTGCACAGGGGTGTGTGTCCCTTAGCCCAGCCTGTACTCTCTCCAATCTGGGACCCCTCAAGGAATTTCTGACTGCCTGTTTAGGCCCGATCCTAGTAGGATCGGTAGGATCGGGCCTAAATGGGCAGTCAGACAGCCCTTTCCAAATGCTCACTTATCTGCCTTCCTGATTGCCCCTAACCACTTCTGCCTGATAACTCCATAACCATTCCCCTGCCAGCCTGATTGATGCCTAACTGCTCCCCTGCCAACCTGATTGCTCCTAACTGCCCTCCCCTGCAGGCCTGGTCACCCCTAACTGCCATCCTCTGCAGGCTTGGTCCCCCCCAACTATCCTCCACTGCAAGTCCTAGACTCCCCAACCCCAACTGCTCTTCCCTGCAGGCCTGGGTTCCCCCAAACTGCCTTTCCCTGCAGGCCCAGTCACCCCAACTTCCCTTCTCTGCCAGCCTGGTCACCTTTAATTGCCCTCCCCTGCTGGCTTGATCACCCCCAACCGCCTCCCTTGCAGGCCTGGTCCCTCCCAACTGCCTTCCTTTGCTGGCCATCTTGTGTCCACATGGGGGCAGCCATCTTTGATCACATGGGAACAGCCATATTGTATATTGAAGTGATGGTCAATTTACATATTACTCTTTTATTAGATAGGATGCACATCCTGTGTTCATGAAGGGTTTTCTCTTGCCTCATTCTACCTGCCAGGCAGTCAGCTGTGGCCTCCTCTATGCTCTCAAGCCATTGAGAATGAAAAAGTTTCATTTCCATTAATATAATACATGCACAGAATGTACAAACTCTAAGAAAGTTACAAGGCTTAAAGTACAGGCCCACTGCACTCCAACTCCAGCTCCCCAAAAGCCACCACTCACAGTTTCTCCCAGCATTAATTCTGAATCTCACTCTTTATCCATAAACAACATGCTTATGCTGCTATGTTTTTTTATTTAAATGCTATCAAGTAACTTCCTATAAACTGTGAATATTTAGCTATTTTTTCTGCCTTCTTTTTCCTTCTAATTGTCTTCTCCCACTATCCTATATAATAAAAGGCTAATATGCTAATAGACCAAACAGCAAAATGACCGGTCACTATGACATGCATGGACCACCAAGGGGAAGATGCTCAATGTAGGAGCTGTGCCCTGGTGGTCAGTGCACTTCTACAGGGGGAGCGCTGCTCAGCTAGAAGCCGGGCTCATAGCTGGTGAGCACAGCAGTGGTGGCGAGAGCCTCTCCTGCCTCCAATGCAGTACTAAGGATGTCCAATTGCTGGTTTACGCCCACAGGGAAGTGGGCCTAAGCCTTCAGTTGTACATCCCCCAAGTGCTCTCAGGCTTCAAGAGGTGCAGGCCAGGCTGAGGGACCCCCCTTCCCCTAATTACACAGATTTTATTCACGAGGTTTTTAGTTGTTACATAAAGACTTTTAGTTAAAGAACATTCATTATATACTTGATAATGGTGATTAATATTGTTTACCTTGGGTTATATTTTCTTCCTGTATGTCTTAAATGTTTTCTGTAATTAATAAATACTTTTATTTATTTATTTTTCTGATAAGGTAACTTTTAGGCAAACAGCTGAAAGAAGAAGAGGGAACCATGGGGATACCTGGGAAAAGAGCATTCCATATAGCCAATTTCTTGTTCAAAGGCCCTGGGTGTGATTGTGCTGGGAGTGTTTGAGATGCAGCCAGAGATTCATGTGGGTGAAGAAGAGTGACAAGAGGAAGGGGAGTAACTGATATAGTAGAAGAGGTGGACCTGGCAAAATCACATAGGGCAAGTAGGCCTGGTGACAACTTTGGATTTTATCCAATGGAAGATTCTGAATAGAGGGATGACATGGTCAAACTGCTATTTCTGAAAGATCACTCAGAGTGCTGTAATGGGCAAAGGCGTCACTGTAGCGGAGGTGTAAGTGGGAGGTCAACAGAGAGGCTATTGCCATAGTCCAGGGAAGAGATGATGGTGGCTTGGACCATAGTGGTAGAACAGACCATTTGAATTCTGGATATATTTTGAAGGTAGAATTGATAGAATTTGCTAATAGATTGGATGGGAATGTGAGTTAAGAGCCCATTAATTCCTATTTGCCCCTTTCCATATCAAGAACCTCAGTGACTTGTGCCAAGCTACACAGCTAATTAGAAAAAACGTACCTATAATATGGCCTGACACATAATAAGCACTCATGTTTATTTTTTCACCAATAAGCAATCAATGAACTAACCATCCAACAAATTAACCAAGAGTATTTATAGGCATTCACATTGTTTCCAGTTTCATGGAAACAGAAATGGTAACACTTGTTATAATGACATCATCAACATTTACTGAGTGGCTGACATCTGTTAGTTACTTTTCATATATTGTCTCATTTAATCCTTATAACACCTAATGGGAACTATATTACTATTACCTCCACTTAACAAAGGAAATGAAGGCTCAGAGAAAATAAAATCACTCCCAGAGCCACACACAGTAAAGAGACCAGCCAATATTTAAATTTAGCTCATTTTAGAACATATGCCTGTGTCAGAAGACCTTAGGATGTGACTAGTGGACACGACATGAGGGTGTATTAACAAATCATTGCATCTTCTGTACTTTAAAAAACAAATATGTTTGATTTTGAAATATGAGTAGGATTCAGAATGAGGTGAAAGAAAGGGAAATCTTAAATTCTGGGGTCAGGAAGGGTGCTACAGTCTAATCAAAGACGGAGGGATTGATATGGATGCCACTGTGAGCGGTCAAAGAAGCCTGGCCTGGCAGTATTATAAGGTTCCATCTGAGAATTGGTAGCATAATTGGGTTACATCTCCAGGTCCTGGCCTACCTAATGATACCCAAAGTTCCCAGTAGAGAAACTCTGTGTTTTCTATTAATTAGGGTAGAGGCCAACTTAAGGTCTTTATAGGCCCTACATGCTCTTACTTTTAGGGAGTCCAATCCACATCATAAAAATATTAAAATGCACTCATCTCTCCCATTAAATACAATTTATATATAACTATACACAACAACAGGATTTTACAATATACCTCATTTAGTCTCAGATTTGCTGAGGCCCAAGGACAAAAGATACTACCTTCCAAAATGAGGTGAAGCTATGCAGAACTAATAAAAGAAGGTTTCAAAAGACTGGTATTTTGACTTCTTAACCCTCCATTTACATTGAGAGTACAAAGGAGCTAGAATTTTGGAGAATAAAAGAGATCTTTTAGTGAGAATTCTTGGTGAGTCCCACTCATCTGCCTTGAAGGAAGATGTGGGGCATCTGCCCCTTCCTTTTACATCAAGTCTGGAGGGAGGGGCTTTAAGGAGACCACTCAGAAAGCTTAACTGTTTCCCCCATAGTTTGAGCAACACAGTGGTCTGGAATCTAAGGTATAGCTCTGAAATCAAGAGTGTGACAATAGCTGGCTAGCCTCCTGACAGTGGAACTAGGGACAGTATGCTGCATGGATGGCCAACACCCTCAGAGCATGTTTAAGAAAGGAGGCACAGATGTCTCCCACAGACCAAGATGTGTGCATAGCACACTTGCCATAGGTTGTCTTAGACCTTGACCACGCAGTCCATGTGAAAGGCCAGGTGAATTGCTAGACTCTCAGGAGAAAGAGAAGAAAGCAACCTTCAGAGGGAAGACATTGCAACAGAGAAAGTATCAGTTCCTCTGTGATGCCAACACCTGAAGACGTGAGCCTCCCTGCCTTTTCTCTCTTTGCTCCCTTTGCCCCTCAGCCATGGTTATTCCAGTGTACAAGAAGCTGAAATGTGAAAAACAATAAAAGGAAGGAGTTAGCCACATGTTTCCCCAACACATAGTATATATTTAAAGGGAACAAAAATAAAGTTGCTTTATGAATACAGCTTAAGAGTCATGCTTGTTCCACGGAATGGTTATGAACATGACAAATTTAATTGACACATAGGTACATGTTGTTGACAATTGAATGCTTGCTAATTTTGATTTTGTAGATTTAAAAAAAATATTTTGGAGATAACACCTTGTTTTACTCCCACATCTTAAACATTTCCACAGGGCCTTAAAAAGCTTGTGTGTCCAATAGTACATAATAGGTAAAATAGCCAGGGGAATGTATGGCCAGAAGATCTCTGGACTTTGATTATAATGTCTGGCTCCAATATTGAGGTTTGTGACTCCAGGCAAGTCAGTTCTCATCTCTGGGCCCTGCATAGGTTGATACCTTCTGTCCTGATTAGTTCTAAGACTCAAGTCTTTGGGGTTTTATTGGTAGCTTCTGGGGACTGACATATCCATTTAAATAAATATTTGTTTGCTTAATAAATGAGCTAGTAACAGCTGGATTCCACCCTAAGCTCTCCTAATGTTGCTCTTGTATCTGTTTGGATCATCAGGATATCAAGTTGCCTCTGGGAGAGGGGAGGAATCTGCTGCCCTAAAGGTGGGCAGGCACCACAGACATCCTACCTTATTGAGGGTGTTGAGAGCTGCCTGGGCTGCTGTGAGTGCGGGCTCTGCTTTGGCCAGGTCTTCTTCACAGTCCTTCTGCTTCTGCTGCACCTCCAGCATGATGAGAGCCACCTTCTGCTCCTCCTTGTCCGCCATGGCTTTCTCTTGGCTCACCTTGTCAGTCTCTCTGCCCACTTCCTGAATCAGTTTGTCTGCATCTTCATTTTTCTGCTTCAGCTCCACTTCCTGTGTGGCCAGCTTGGCTTTCAGATCATCCACCTGCAGCAGAGAAGCACCAGGCTTATTGGGAGTCGAGGGACTTGGGACACAGCCCTTGGGATCTATCTGATCCTATCCTGCCAACTCCTGATGCAAAGGTGCAAAGCTAAGCTCTTAGCTGGGACCAAGCTCCAGACCTGGGGAAGAAAAAGAACCTACCGTCAGTGTGGTGGAAGGTTCTAAGCACAAAGACTGTCACCAGTCTTCTTCTTGATGCCTGAATTACTCAGACTGCTTCTCACTGACATTGGTGCTTATGTCTCATAAAAATTCATGTGCCTAATATAATACCTTGCACATAGTAGGCCCTTAATGAATATGTCATTGTTTAATTGAAATTGTCCATTGTGGAGTATAACAAGAATTTAGGAAGCAATAAAAAGCAACTGTCTACTGGTATCCTGAGGGAGTGAATATATGGTACAGTGGCCAAACCATATTTAGAAGTAGAACTCTGATCTACACTAGTAGCCACCTGCCGAGGAAATCCAACTAATACCTCCACTAAACAGCTCAGGAGGCCAGCCTGCTGTCAGTCAGACATATAGGAAGTCAGACATCTGTCTAAGTAACAATCCAAAAGACAAACCATAACCTTTGTAACAATTGACCCAGAATGGCCAAGACGATTGATAACTGACAACTTTCTTAATTTTTGTTTTTGTTTCCAACTTAGGACCAGCCAGAGGAAGTCAAATGCTCAACCCTAATGGATCAGACTGATGCCCCTTTCTAATCAGCCCTCCTGCATCTGCCCCAGTCAACAACCTCCACCAGGGCAGAGCCAGGCCTTTTGTCCTTCCACTGTACAGCTCTCCCACTGCCTGTAGGTTTCAGCCAAAATGCAAATGACGTGGCTGAAAGCTCTGAACAAAGAGCTTTCCCTTATTCTCAGTTGATTGGTCTTCATTTATGTCCACAACCCAGTTTGAACAAGCTGAAGTGGGACAGCAAGAGGCTCAATGGTCCAGATGAGCTGGGTTTGCCATCCAGCCTTCACATTTATATGCAGGTTGGAGGCAGTGATGGGAATATCAGCACCCAAGCAACTATCCATTTCTTGGATCAACTGGACAGAGAGGAGTGGTTTTTTATATAGTTCGGTTCCCTAGAATGTGGTAGTTCTGATGTAGCCCCCAGCCCAGCACCATCAGCTTCACCTGGGTACTACTTAGAAATGCAGTCTCCAGCCCACTCCAGACGTATGGAATCAGGAATTCTGGAGGTGGGGCACGGCAGCTTGTTTTAACAGGCTCTCTGGGTGAGTCCGATGCTCCCCCTGGTTTGAGAATCACTGGCCTAGTGTTATGGCCCTTTCACATGCAAAGAGAACACTCAGATATATTTATTTCTGGAAAGTAAAAAGCCAGTCTATTTGCAATAGGGCCCATAAATTACACTCAGAATGACCTCTTGTTTCTCACTTTTCTGCAGTTTATTTCACACAGCAACCGAAGATTACTAAACACGGTTAAGCAGATTCAACTGCTTTATGATGCAAAATACATAAGGAGAAATATAAAATGGAGGCTTGGGTGTGCCGATAATTCCCTTTTCATGGCAGATCAAAAGAAAGGAAAAAGAAAGCAGAAAAAATGAATGCTCTTTAATTTTGTGTATTCATGGGGACTGGAGACTTTGCATTAACCCCAGATGGAGGCCTGCTCCCTAGAGCACGTCCTATATCCCCATGTCGGAAGGTTAATCCATTTCCATCTCCTGTGGCTCAGCTGCAGAGTTCTTTCCACAAGGACAAAGATGCAATTGTAAATCAAAATGATTGAACCATATAATCACTCCAGTCAGCAAACACAACAGTAACTTTTTGTTCCTTTTTAAATCTTGGGAGATTTGAGAAAATTGAAGTTTTTTTTTTCTTTGTTGTTTGTTTTATTGATTGCAGATATGGCTTCTGACCTCAGACCCAAGGTAAGTAATCACCTGCATGTGAATGGGAGCTTTATAGCTCTTAAACTGTGACATGGAGTAACAGGAGGGACCTGCCAGTCAGAATTAGGCCATTCCCCGCAAAGCTTCATGGCCCTTTTGCAACAGTACAGGACATAGAATAGTTTGCTGGAAATTTTTCTCCTCTCTTTTCTCTTACTCAGAACATTCGAGCCATCCCCTGGATCTCTTTTTACTTAAACACCCCACACCTGGGAAGGAAGAGTACAATGGCATAGAGGGCCCCTTTCCTCAGTCTTGCCAGCTCCATGAATATCGACTTGTGTGGCAAGTGAAGGATGTTGTCTGAATGTGATGATGATTAAATTGTGGTAGGAGGTGCTCCCTTCTTCAAGGATCAGGTTCCTTTTGCTACAAATAGATGTCAAGCTGCTCAGGACAATCTCCCCGGAGCTCTAGAAAAGGAAAGGGAATCCCAGGACAACCAATAGCAAAAAATACTCCAAGAGTTGGAGGCCTAAAAATAAATAAATAAATAAATAAATAAATACATACATACATACATACATACATACATACATACATACATAAATATTAATTGGAAAAAAAAGGATTGAAAGTCTAGAGGTATCTCTTTCTTTTTATTTAAGTTCTTTATTGTTTAAAGTATTACATATGTCTCCTTTTTCCCCCACTGACCTCTCCCCAGCTGCTTCTACCCCTTAGCACATGCTCTCAACCCCCTACTGACTATGTCCATTTTTTATGCTCATCTGCAGGAATACAAGTCCTTTGTTTGATAGCTTACCCTTTACCTCCTCTCCTGTCATTCCTCTTAGGTTGGACGGTCTGTTTGATGCTTCTATGATTCTGGCTCTACTTTTGTTCATCAGTTTATGATGTTCATTATATTCCACAAATGAGTGAGATCATGTGATATTTATCTTTCTCCGACTGGCTTATTTCACTTAGCATAATGCTCTCTAGGTCTATGCATGTTGTTGCAAATGGTAAGAGTTCCTTCTTTTATTTCTTTTAAAAAAAATATATTTTATTGATTTTTTTACAGAGAGGAAAGGAAAGGGTTAGAGAGTTAGAAACAATGATGAGAGAGAAACATCAATCAGCTGCCTCCTGTACGCCCCCTTCTGGGCATGTGCCCACAACCAAGGTACATGCCCTTGACAGGAATTGAACCTGGGACCCTTCCACTGAGCCAAACCAGTTTCGGCTTTTTTTTTTTTAATATAGAGTTCCTTCTTTTTTTTTTACAGCAGCATAGTATTCCACTGTGTAGATGTACCACGGTTTTTTAATCCACTCATTTGCTGATGGGCATTTAGGCTGTTTTCAAATCTTAGCTATTTGCTATGAACATAGGGGTGCATATATTCTTTCTGGCTGGTGTTTCTGATTTCTTGGGATATATTCCTAGAAGTGGGATTACTGGGTCAAATGGGAGTTCCATTTTTATTTTTTGAGAAAATTCCATACTGCTTTTTGCAGTGGTTGCACCAGTCTGCATTCTCACTAGCAGTGCATGAGGGTTCCTTTTTTTTCTGCATCTTTACCAGCACTTGTTATTTGTTGATTTGATGGTAGCCATTATGATAGGTATGAGATGGTGCTTCATTGTTGTTTTGATTTGCATCTCTCAGATGGTTAGTGAATTTGAGCATGTTTTCATATGTCTCTTGGCCTTCTGTATGTCCACTTCCGTAAAGTGTCTAATTAGGTCCTTTGCCCATTTTTTTTTATTGGATTGTTAATCTTCCTTTTATTAAGTTGTATGAGTTCCCTATAAATTTTGGAGATTAAACCCTTATTAGAGATAAAATTGGTAAATATGTTCTCCCATGCAGTGGGCTTCCTTGTTGTTTTGTTGATAGTTTCTTTTGCTATGCAGAAGTTTTTTTTTTTTTTAATGTAGTCCTATTTGTTTATTTTCTCCATAGTTTCCATTGTCCCAGGAGCTATATCGGTAAAGACATTGCTACAACATATGTCTGATATTTTGTTGCCTATGGATTCTTCTAAGATTTTTATTGTTTCCCGTCTTATGTGTAAATTCTTTATCCATTTTGAATTATTTTTGTGTATGGCAAGCATGTCAAACTCAAAGGCTAACAAGGTTACATTTATGTGAGTAGTAATAAAACAAAAGCTTCAATTTTCATAGAAATGTAGATTTATTTTGATAGAGACATGCTGAATACAAAGGGCTGAAATAAATGTTAATTTATTTCATTAGTAATTGTTAACATAAAATAGTAAAACATTTTAATAAAAATTAATATTTTTTCTTGAACATTAACTTACCAGACACTGAATAACTGCTCAAATTAACAAATGTAACACAAATAAACCTATTTTTCTTGTTCTCCGAAAGTGAAATATTTCCTGTTGTGCACACCAAACAAGCCAGTCCAAGACTAATGATATGGCAATTGGCTGCTAAAATATTCGCTGCCAGTATTAGCGGAGAGAAACGGTGCGCCTGCGAGTAAGGGAAATGAATGCAAGATGATTATAGTAATCAGTCATTAGCAAATGTTGTTGTTCATTATTAATAATTATGTGTAATAGGATATTGTAAAAATTAAGTTATGAAATTTTTATTTTGGCTGGGCCTCAAAAATATTCATTGTGTGCCGCATGTAGCCCATGCAGGCTGTGAGTTTGACATGCTTGTATGGTGTAACTTGGTGATCTAGTTTCATTTTTTTGCATGTATCTGCCCAATTTTCCCAACACCATTTATTGGGAAGACTGTCTTGACTCAATAGTATGCTCTTGACTCTTCTGTCAAGTATTGATTGAGTATAATGGCTTAGGTTGATTTATGGATTCTCTGTTCTGTTCCATTGGTCTATATGTTTATTCTTGTGCCAGGATCAGCCAATTTTGAGAACAGTGCCTTTGTAATATAGGTTTATATCTGGTATTGTGATCCCTACACCTTTGTTCTTTCTCAAGACTGCTGCAACTATTCAAGGTTACTATTTTCCTTTCTTTTTTATTTATTTTTCCATTTTTTAAATAATGTATTACATGCGTACATATCTTCCCATTGCTCCTCCGCCAAACCCCACTCCCATGCATGCCCTAACCCCCCAATGACTTATGTCCATCAGTGATGCTTATATGCATGCATACAAGTTCTTCAGTTGATCTCTTATCTACCCCACCTCTCTCAACCTTCCCACTGTAATTTGACAATCTGTTTGATGCTTTACTGCCTCTGTATCTATCTTTTTGTTCAGCAGATTATAATGTTCTTTATTATCCATAAATGAGTGAGATCATGTGGCATTTTTCTTTCATTGACTGGCTTATTTCACTTAGCATAATGCTCTCCAGTTCCATCCAGGTTGTTGCAAATGGTAAGAATTCCTTCTTTTTTATGGCAACGTAGTATTCCATTGTGTGGATGTACCATAGTTTTCTGATCCAGTCATCTTCTGACGGGCACCTAGGCTGTTTCCAGATCTTAGCTACTGTAAATTGTGCTGCTATGAACATAGGGGTGCATATATCCTTTCTGATTGATGTTTCTAGCTTCTTAGGATATATTCATAGGAGTGGGATTATTGAGTCAAATGGAAATTCCATTTTTAGTTTTTTGAGGAAACTCCATACCATTATCCCCAGTGGCTGCACCAGTACGCATTCCCATCAGCAGTGCATGAGGGTTCCTTTTTCTCTGCATCCTCGCCAACACTTTTCATTTGATTGCCATTCTGACAGGTGTGAGATGGTATTGCATTGTCATTTTGATTTACACCTGTCGGATAATTAGTGACTTTGAACATGTTTTCATGTGTCTCTTAGCCTTCCTTTTGTCTTCTTTCAAAAAGATTCTATTTAGGTCCGTTGCCCACTTTTTATTGGATCATTTATCTTCATTTTATTAAGTTGTATAAGTTGGCTGTAGATGTTGGAGATTAAACCTTTATCAGTGATAACATTTGCAAATATGTTCTCCCATACAGTGGGTTTTCTTGTTGTTTTGTTGATGGTTTCTTTTGCTGTGCAAAAGATTTTTATTTTGATATAGTCCCATTTTTTAATTTTCTCTTTAGCTTCCATTGCCCTAGGAGCAGTAGCAGTGAAGAAGTTCCTTCACCATATGTTTGAGATTTTGCAACCTGTGGATGCTTCTAGTATTTTTATGGTTTCCCATCTTATGTTTAAATCCTGTATCCAATTTTAGTTTATTTTTGTATATGGTGTCAGTTGGTGGTCTAGTTTCATTTTTTTTGCATGTATCTGTCTAATTTTTCCAACATCATTTATTGAAGAGACTATTTTGACTCCATTGTATGTTCATGCCTCCTTTGTCAAATATTAATTGAGCATAGTGGTTTGGGTCAATATCTGGATTCTCTTTTTATTCCATTGGTCTAAATGTCTGTTCTTGTGCCAGTACCAGGCTGTTTTGAAAACAGTGGCTTTGTAATACAGCTTGAAATCTGGTATTGAGATACCACTTACTTTATTCTTCTTTCTCAGGATTGCTGTGGCTATTCAGGGTCTTTTTGTTGTTGTTGTTCCAAATGAATCTTTGGAGAGTTCTTTTAGGTCTGTAAAATATGCCATTAGTATTTTAATGGGGAGTGCATTGAATCGAAAGATTGCTTTGGGTAGTATGGACAATTTAATGATGTTGATTCTCTCAATCCATGAGCATGGTATGCTCTTTTATCTGTTTACATCTTTCTCTATAACTTTTTCAGTGTCCTATAGTTTTCCACGTATGGGTCTTTTACCTCCTTAGTTAAGTTTATTTCTGAGTATCTTAATTTTTTTGGTGCGATGGTAAATGGGATTGCTTTTTTAGTCTTTCTTTCTGTAATTTCACTATTAGTGAATAGAAATGCCACAGATTTCTTGGCATTAATTTTGTATCCTGCTACATTGCTGAATTCATTTATTAAATCTATTAGTTCTTGGATGGAGTCTTTTGGTTTTTTTATGTACAGTATTATGTCATCTGCAAATAAAGACAGCTTTACTTCTTCTTTTTTAATTTGGATGCATTTTATTTCTTCTTCTTGTCTATTGCAATGGCTAATACTTCCAGTACTATGTTGAAAAGAAGTGGTGAGAGTGGGCATCTCTGTCTTATTCCTGTTCTTAGAAGAAATGGTTTTAGTATTTGCCCATTGAGTATGATGTTAGGTGTGGGTTTATCATATATGGCTTTTATGATGTTGAGGTATGATCCTTCTATTCCCACCTTACTGAGATTTTTTTATCAAGAAAGGGTGTTGGATTTTGTCAAATGCTTTTTCTGCATCAATGACTATGTGATTTTTATCTCTCAATTTGTTTATGTGATGTATCACATTTATTGATTTGCAGATATTGTACCATCCTTGCAATAAATCCTACTTGATTATGGTGTATGATCTTTCTGATGTACTGCTGGATCCGACTTGCTCGAATTTTGTGGAGGATTTTGACATCTATGTTCATGAGGGATATTGGCCTGTAATTCTCTTTCATTGTGTTGTCTTTATCTGATTTTGGTGTTAGGGTGATGCTGGTTTCACAGAAGGTACTTGAAAATGTTCCTTCTTCTTGAATTTTTTCGAATATTCTGAGGAGAATAGGTTTTAATTCTTCCTTGAATGTTTGGTAAAACTCTCTTGTGTAGCCATTTGGCCCTGGGCTTTTGTTTGCTGGAAGCTTTTTGATGACTGCTTTAATTTCTTCTATAGTTAGTGTCCTATTGAGATTTTTAGAATGTTCCTGACTGAGTTTTGGAAGATTATATTTTACTAGGAATATGGTCAATTCCTCCAGGTTGTCCAGTTTGTTGGAATAGAGTTGGTAGTATTTTTTAATGATCCTTTGTATTTCGGAGGGGTCTGTTGTTATTTCCCCTCTTTCATTTCTGATTTGGTTATTTGAATCCTCTCTCTGTGCTTCTTGGTAAGCCTAGCTAGAGGTTCATCAATCTTGCTTATCCTTTCAAATAGCCAGCTCTTGGTTTTGTTGATCTTTTGTATTGTTTCTTTGGTCTCTCTGTCATTTATCTCCGCTCTGATCTTTATTATTCCCTTCCTTCTGCTTACACTGGGCTTTTGTTGTTGCTGTCTTTCAAACTCTTTGAGTTGTAGGGTTAGGTAATTTATTACCATTGTTTCTTGGTATCTGGATTCTCTATTCTATTCCATTGATCTAAATGTCTGTTCTTGTGCCAGTACCAGGCTGTTTTGAGAACAGTGGCTTTGTAATGCAGCTTGAAATCTGGTATTGAGATCCCATTTACTTTATTCTTCTTTTGCAGTAGGCTTGTAGAGCTATGAACTTTCCTCTCAAGACTGCTTTCACTGTGTCCAATAGATCTTTGGATTGTTGTGTTTTCATTGTCATTTGTTGCCATGATGTTTTTTATTTCTTCCTTGATCTCTCAGGTTACCCAATCGTTGTTTAATAGCATGCTGTTTAGGCTCCATGTGTTTGATTTCTCTGTATTGTTTTTATTGTAGTTGACTTATCGTTTTATGCTACTGTGATCTGAGAAGCTACTTGATATGATTTCTATCTTCTTGAATTTGAAGATAGAAGATTTACCTATGAGCCAACATATGGTCTATCTTTGAAAATAACCCATGTGCACTTGAGAAGCATGTATATTCTGTGGCTTTGGGATGAAATGTTCCGAAGATGTCAATTAATTCCATCTGGTCTAGTGAGTCATTTAGGATTGATGTTTCTTTGCTGATTTTTTGTTTAGAGAATTTGCCCGATGATGATAATGGGGCATTAACATCTCCTACTATGATTATATTGCTGTCAATCTCTCCCTTGATATCCTCCAGGAGGTTTTTTTTTTTTATGTATTTTGGTGCTCCTGTATTGGTGCATATATGTTTACCAGAGTTATTTCTTCTTGTTGGATTGTTCCCTTTAGTATTGTGAAGTGGCCTTCCTTATCTCTTGTTATGTCCTTCACGTTGAGATCTAAGTTGTCAGATATAAATATTGCTATCCCAGCTTTTTTTCCATTTCCATTTGCCTGAAAAACTGTCTTCCATCCCCTCACCCTTAGTCTGTGTGCGTCTATTTTTTTGAGGTGGGTTTTTTGTATACAGCAGATATATGGGTTGTGCTTTCTTATCCAATCCGATACCCTATGTCTTTCTATTGGAGCATTTAATCCATTTATACTTAAAGTTATTATTGATAGGTATTTATTTGTCAACATTTTTTATTCTTTACTCCTCTGTTCCTTCGTTGCATCCTATTGCTTTTCTTTTCTTCTTTCTTTCTTTCTTTCTTTCTCTTTCTTTCTTTCTTTCTTTCTTTCTTTCTTTTTCTTTCTTTCTTTCTTTTTTTCTTTCTTTCTTTCATTCTCCCTTTCTTTCTTTCTTTCTTTCTTTCTTTCTTTCTTTCTTTCTTTCTTCTTTTTTTTTTTTCACCGCAGACGCTTTAGCATTTCATGCATTGCTCATTTGGTGGTAATAAATTCCCCTAGTCCTTTTTTGTCTATGAAGCTCCTGATTTCACCTTCAATTTTTATTGATAGCCTTGCTGAGTATAATATTCTTAGATTCAGACCCTTTCTTTGCATGACTCTGTATATTTCATCCCATTCCCTTCTGGCTTGATGAATTTCTGTTGATAAATTATTTGCTAGTCTGATGGGTGTTCCTTTGTAGGTACCTTTCTGTCTCTCTGTGGCTGCTTTTAAGATTCTTACTTTGTCATTGGTGTTTGCCAATTTAATTATAATGTGCCTTAGTGTTGGTCTTTTGGGATTCATTTTGCTTGACACTCTGTGAACTTCTTAGATTTGTTTGGGTTTTTCTTCCCTATATTAGGGAAGTTTTCTGTCATTATTTCTTCAAACAGGTTTTCTATTCCTTGCTCAGTTTCCTCTTCTTCTGAAACCTCTATTATGCAGATGTTGTTGTGTTTTGTTTTGTCCCAAAGTTCCCTTAGGTTCTTCTCCTGCTTTTCATTTTATTTTTTTTCTAGAATCTGCTCTACTTGGGTATTTTTTTTCCTACCTTGTCTTCTAGCTGACTGATGTGGTCCTCTGCTTCTTCTAGCCTACTCTGTATGCTTCATACTGAGTTCTTTACAACAGCAATGTCATTTTTCATTTCTTCTTGGTTCTTCTTCATTTCCTCTTAGTTCTTACTCATATTGTTGAATTTGTCTTTCATTCTTTTCAGCCACCTTATGACCATTTCTCTAAATTCTTTCTCTGGCAGGTTGCTTGCCTCCATTTTTTTTAGTTCCTTTTCTGGAGATGCCTGCTTTTCTTTCATATGCAGGCTGTTTCTTTGTCTCCCCATGGTCTCGCTTCTCCTGTGTTGATTTAAAGGCACAAAATACAACACAACAAGGTACAATGCACAAGGCACTGAACAGAAGTGTATTCACAGTATTAATAACCACAGATAAAGGTGACCACCAGGAGGAGAAAATGGCGGCGAAGTAGACGGATGCGTCTGGAGCTTTGTCGCTGGGCAGAGGGAGAGAGAGCGGCTGAGAGTCGCACTGGGAGTGTTTGTTGGCAAGCTAAGAGTCAGTTATCCTCCAGGAGAAGGCAGAGAACTGCTTGAAGGGGCTCTCCCGGCCAGGCAGCCCCACTGCCAGGGGTTTTTTGTCAGATGGAGCCATCAGCATGAACGCGGAGGCCGAGCCATCTTGCAGTGGGAGGTGGATGTCTGCGGTGGTCCGAAGCCTTCGGCTGGGCACCCATCGAGCAGCCAGGGCCCTGGGGACCCAGAACTCTGCTCTCCAATTGGCGCAGACATGCGGCGGAATCAGAGATCCACAGAGCACACTGAAAGGTCAGATTGCGCCTTGAGTTAAGGGGGAGGTGGATGTCTGCCGAAGCCTGAAAGCTGTGGCTGACGGAGGCACCCACAGAGCAGCCGGGGACCCAGAGCACGGCTTCCCAGGCAGCACGGACGAGCAGGTGGCAGATACGGAGATTCACGTGGCACGCGCGGAAGGGTCAGATTTCGCCTGGGTCAGGGTGAGGTCTCCTGCCCCCACACAACTAAGACGCGCACACTGTGGGAGCCAGGCTGTGGGAAAGCTGCCTCTGGAGAGATCCGCGGAGGTGGTCAGGGCGTGATCCCTGAGTGTGAAGGCAAACCCTCTGAGCTGTTGACAGAGGAGAGCTCTGGAAAACGACTCGTTTTTTTTTTTTTTTTTTTTTTTTTTTTTTTTTTTT
>JAAGEH010000039.1:6590815-6679472 GCA_011751065.1 Lasiurus cinereus | reverse complement strand
TTTTTTTTTTTTTTTTTTTTTTTCTGGGGCAGAGGGACAGCCTGGGAGTTATTACAGTGTCCCGGCTGCAAAACCCCCACAAAGTGGCTTTGAGAACCACAGAGTAGCAGGACCTGAGCACAGCCTAGAGAGGTCCTGTGCTTTGTCTCAGAGATCAATTCCGAAATGCTGCCACCCAGTGGATGACACACAAATTGACTCTCACATAACCATAAAAGAATAGAGATTAAAACACCAAGAGGGGAACACAGGGAGCTGCAGTGCCTTCCCTGCTGGGAAACAGGAGTGCCAAGCAGAATAATAGTGGAAGTGAAGGACCATTCTATTTTTCTTCTTTTTTTTTATTTTTCCTTTTTTCTTTTTTTTTAATTTTTAATTTTTAATTTTCACATATTTTAATTAAAAGAATATTTTTTTCTTTCCACCTCAATTGATTTTACCTTTATAATTATTACATTTTTGTTTTAAACTAGTATTATTAATTACTACTAGTACTTAACCGTTTTGGAAAAAAAAAACAAGTGTCATTTTGTTTTCTCTTTATTTTATTTCGGGATTAGAGTTCTACATTCTATTTTAATCTATCATTTAGCATAATTTTACTCCAACTCAACTCTACCTTTATGTCAACACTTTCCTCCTAACTTTTCCTATTTTGTTGTCTTGTTTCTCTTTCCCTTTTCCAACTTTAGATTCTCCCTATTTTTCTCTTTACCTGGTTAAAATTTCACCCCATTTATATATCTAATTTCAAATCCCCTACTACAAGTCCACACAAACCTCTCTCTTCTTGTCTTCACTAGCCAAAAAGTTGTTTTTTCTCTATGTCCTTTTGTTGCTATTTGCCTGAAAAGTGATTATATCGATTTTTTGAAATTTTTTTGTGAGATTGTTTTAGTTTATTCTACTTGTTTTATTTTGCTTTTTGCTTGCTTTGTTTTCTACCTCTGTTTTCCCTCACCTCCCTCGATACCAGTTGCTATTTGCAATTTGCATTAATCTCTAGGTACTGGTTGCTGGCCTTTATTGGGATTAGTGACTGTTCTATTGGAGTTGTCTCCTGACATCTATATTTTGTTCCTCTTTTCTCTCTTATACACTTTCTTTTCTCTCTGACTTTTTTCTCTTCCTCTTCCCTACTCCTTCTTCTCCTTTTTATTTTCTTATTTTATTTTATTTTATTGTTCATTTATTTATCTTTTTTTTCCCCCTCAGTCTCCCAATTTGATTTTGGCATTTCTTTCTTTTCTTTTTTCCTCATTTTCCTTTTCTTCTTTCTCTATTTACCCCTAATTTGTCCTTCATTGGTGGTCACCTTATTTGTGATTATTAACATCTTGAATACATTTCTACTCAGTGCCTTGAGTGCTGTACCTGGTCATGTTGTATTTTGTGCCTTTAAATCAATGTAGGAGAGAGACCTACATAACCAGACACCCGGAGAAGAAAGACCATGGGCAGAAAAAGAAACAGCCCACAAAAGACAGAAAGGCAGGTTTCACCAGAAAAGGAAGTAAACGAAATAGAACCAGAAATAAGCCTACCAGATAAAGAGTTCAGAGAAATGATCATAATGTGGTTGAAAAGAATGGAAGACAAATTTGACAATATGAGTAAGAGCCAAGAGGAAATGAAGAAGACACAAGAGGAGATGAAGAAGCAGCAAGAAGAAATGCAGAAGAACCTAGGGGAGGTGCAGAATAAACAAGAAGAAATGAAAAATGACATCACTGCTATAAAGAACTCAATAGAAAGCATCAAAAGTAGACTAGAAGAAGCAGAGGACCTCATCAGTGCGCTAGAAGACACGGTAGGAAAAAATACCCAAGTACAGCAGCTTCTAGAAAAAAAAGTTAAAAAGCAAGAGGAGAGTCTAAGGGAACTTTGGGATAACATGAAACAAAACAACATCCGCATAATAGGGCTTCCAGAAAGAGTGGAAACTGAAAAAGGATTAGAGAACGTGTTTGAAGAAATAATGACAGAAAATTTCCCCAATATAGAAAAGAAAAAACCCACAAAAATCCAAGAAGCTTACAGAGTCCCAAGCAAAATGAACCCCAACAAACTGACACCGAGGCACATTATAATTAAAATTGGCAAACACTGACGACAAAGTAGGGATCTTAAAAGCAGCCAGAGAGAAACGGAAAGTTACCTACAAAGGAACCCCCATAAGACTAGCTACTGACTTCTCAACAGAAACTCCTCAGACCAGAAGGGAATGGAATGAAATATACAAAGTCATGCAAAGGAAGGGTTTGAATCCACGAATACTGTACCCTGCAAGACTCTCAATCAAAATTGAAGGTGAAATCAAAAGCTTCACAGACAAAAAAGGACTAAGGGAATATATTACCACCAAACCAGCAATGCAAGAAATGTTAAAAGGTCTGCTGTAATAAAAAGAAAGAGGAAGCGAAGAAGGAACTCAGGGGTAAGGACTAAAAATGGCAACATATAAGTACTTATCAATAATAACTTTAAATGTAAATGGATTAAATGCTCCAATCAAAAGACATAGGGTAACGGAGTGGATAAGAAAACATGATCCATATATCTGTGGTCTGCAAGAAACCCACATTAGGAAAAGAGATGCACACAGGTTGAGGGTGAAGGGATGGAGGATGGTATTTCAGGCAAATGGAAATGAAAGAAAAGCTGGGGTTGCAATACTTATATCTGACAAATTAGATCTCAAAGTGAAGGACATAACAAGAGATAAAGAAGGCCACTTCATAATACTAAAGGGAACAATCAAACAAGAAGAAATAACTCTGGTAAACCTATATGCACCCAATATAGGAGCACCTAAATACATAAAAAATCTCTTGGAGGATATTAAGGGAGAGATTGACAGCAATACAATCATAGTAGGAGACTGTAATACCCCACTGTCACCATTGCACAAATCCTCTAAACAAAAAATCAGAAAAGAAACATCAATCCTAAATGACTCAGTAGACCAGATGGAATTAATTGACATTTTCAGAACATTTCACCCCAAAGCCACAGAATATACATTCTTCTCCAGTGCACGTGGGTCATTTTCAAAGATAGATCATATGTTGGCTCATAAGAAAAGTCTCTTCAAATTCAAGAAGATAGAAATCATATCAAGCATTTTCTCAGACCAGAGTGGCATAAAACTGGAAATCAACTATAATAAAAACAATAGAAAGAAATCAAACACATGGAGACTAAACAGCATGCTATTAAACAACGACTGGGTAACCAGAGAGATCAAGGAAGAAATAAAAAACATCATGGCAACAAATGACAATGACAACACAACAATACAAAATTTATGGGACACAGTGAAAGCAGTCTTGAGAGGGAAGTTCATAGCCCTACAAGCCTACTGCAAAAAATAGGAAACAATGGTAATAAATTACCTAAACCTACAACTCAAAGAGCTAGAAGGAGAGCAACAAGAAAAGCCCAGTATACTCAGAAGGAAGGAAATAGTGAAGATCAGAGCGGAGATAAGCAACTTGGAGACCAAAGAAACAATTCAAAAGATCAACAAAACAAAGAGCTGGTTCTTTGAAAGGATAAACAAGATTGATGGACCCCTAGCCAGGCTCACCAAGAAGCAAAGGGAGAAGACCCAAATAAACAAAATCAGAAATGAAAGAGGAGAAATAACAACAGACCCTGTGGAAATACGAAGGATTGCTAAAAACTACTCTGAACAACTCTATTCCAACAAATTGGACAACCTGCAAGAAATGGACATTTTCCTAGAAAAATATAGCCTCCCAAAACTCAATGAGGAGGAAGCCAAACATCTCAATAGTCCAATAACTATGGAAGAAATTGAAGCAGTAATCAAAAAGCTTCCAGCAAATAATAGCCCGGGTCCAGATGGCTACACAGGAGAGTTTTACCAAACATTCAAGGAAGAATTAAAACCTATCCCCCTCAGACTATTCAAAAACATTCAAGAAGAAGGAACACTTCCAAACGCCTTCTATGAAGCCAGCATCACCCTAATACCAAAACCAGATAAAGACAAAACAATGAAAGAGAATTATAGGCCAATATCTCTCATGAACATAGATGCCAAAATCCTCAACAAAATTCTAGCAAACCGGATCCAGCAGTACATCAGAAAAATCAGACACCATGACCAAGCAGGATTCATCCCAGGAATGCAGGGTTGGTACAATATCCCCAAATCAATAAATGTGATACATCACATAAACAAATTGAGAGATAAAAATCACACAGTCATATTAATTGATGTAGAAAAAGCATTTGACAAAATCCAACACCCTTTCTTGATAAAAACTCTCAGCAAAGTGGGAATAGAAGGATCATACCTCAACATCATAAAAGCCATATATGATAAACCCACAGCTAACATCATACTCAATGGGCAAAAACTAAAACCATTTCCCCTAAGAACAGGAACAAGGCAGGGATGCCCACTCTCACCTCTCCTGTTTGACATAGTACTGGAAGTATTAGCCATTGCAATTACACAAGAAGAAGAAATAAAAGGCATCCAAATTGGAAAAGAAGTAGTAAAGCTGTCCTTATTTGCAGATGACATGATATTGTACAGAAAAAACCCAAAGTACTCCATTCCAAAACTAATTGACTTAATGAATTTGGCAATGTAGCAGGATACAAAATTAATGCTAAGAAGTCTGTGGCATTTCTATACACTAATAGTGAAAATATAGAAAGAGAAACTAAAAAAGCAATCTCATTTACCATCGCAACAAAAAAATTAAGATACCTAGGAATAAACCTAACTAAAATGGTACAAGACCTTTATGCAGAAAACTACAGGACACTGAAAAAAGAGATAGAGGAAGATGTTAATAGATGGAAGAGCATCCATGCTCATGGATTGGGAGAATCAACATCATTAAAATGTCCATACTACCCAAAGCAATCTACAGATTCAACGCACTACCCATTAAAATACCAACGACATATTTCACAGACCTAGAAAGAATTCTTCATAGATTCATCTGGAACAAAAAAAGATCATGGATAGCTACAGCAATTCTGAGAAGGAAGAGTAAAGTAGGTGGGATCTCAATACTAGACTTCAAGCTATACTACAAAGCAACTGTTCTCAAAACAGCCTGGTACTGGCACAAGAACAGACATATAGACCAATGGAATAGAATAGAGAACCCAGATATCCACCCAAACCACTATGCTCAATTAATATTTGACAAAGGAGGCATTAACATTCAATGGAGCCAAGATAGCCTCTTCAATAAATGGTGTTGGGAAAATTGGACAGATAAATGAAAAAAATTGAAACTGAACCACCAACTTACACCAAATACAAAAATAAACTCAAAATGGATACAGGACTTAAACATTAGAAGGGAAACCATAAAAATACTAGAGGAATCCACAGGCAGCACAATCTCAGATATATGCCGAAAGAACTTCTTCACTGATACTGCTCCAAAGGCAATGGAAGCTAAAGAAAAAATAAACCAATGGGACTACATCAAAATAAAAAGCTTTTGCACAGCAAAAGAAACCATCAACAAAACAACAAGAAAGATCACTGGATGGGAGAACATATTTGCAAATGTTATCACTGATAAAGGTTTAATCTCCAAAATCTACAGCCAACTTATACAACTTAATAAAAGGAAGATGAAGGATCCAATAAAAAAAATGGGCAACGGACCTAAATAGAACCTTTTCAAAAGACGACAGAAGGAAGGCCAAGAGACACATGAAAACATGTTCAAAGTCATTAATCATCTGAGAGATGCAAATCAAAACGACAATGCGATACCATCTTTCACCTGTCAGAATGGCAATCATCAACAAATCAACAAACGACAAGTGTTGGCGAGGATGCGGAGAAAAAGGAACCCTTGTGCACTGTTGGTGGGAATGCAGACTGGTGCAGCCACTGTGGAGAACAGTATGGAGTTTCCTCAAAAAACTAAAAATGGATCTCCCATTTGACCCTGTAATCCCACTCTTAGGAATTTATCCTAAGAAATTACAAACACCAATCAGCAAGGATTTATGCACCCCTATGTTCATAGCAGCACAATTTACAATAGCTACAATTTGGAAACAGCCTAGGTGCCCGTCAGCAGATGCGTGGATCAGAAAACTATGGCACATCTACACAATGGAATTCTATGCTGCCATTAAAAAGAAGGAATTCTTACCATTTGCAGCAACCTGGTTGGAACTGGAGAGCCTTATGCTTAGTGAAATAAGCCAGTCAATGAAGGAAAAGTATCACATGATCGCACTCACTGGGGGATAATAAAGAACATTATAAACTGATGAACAAAAGGATAGATACAGAGACAGTAAAGCTTCAAATAGACTGTGAAATTACAGCAGGAAGATTAAAGTTAGGTGAGGTAGATAAGAGATCAATCAAAGGACTTGTATGCATGCATATAAGCATAACCAATGAACATAGACACTGGGGGATTGGGGTATACCTGGGAGGGAGTGGGGGCAATGAGGAGATATGTATAAAAAATTAATAAAAAAATAAATAAAAATAAATTTGAGCCCTAAAAAAAACAAACAAAAAACAAAAAAAATTAAAAAAATAAAATAAAATACAAAAATCACAACAAACATGTATTTCCTTTGTTTTGTATAAGAATATAGTGTTCTCCCAAAAGTTATCCCTATCTTTAAAATAAATGTCTCATTAATGTTAAAAAAAAAAAAGGTGACCACCAGAGAGAGGCAAATTAGGGCATAGGAGAGAAAGAAGGAGAGATAAAAGAAAAAGGAAAAAGAAAAAAAAGAAAAAAAGGAAGGAGTGCCAAAGTGAAATTAGGAGGAAAAAAAAAAAACACATGAAAGTAAGAAAAGAAAGAGAGTGAGAAACAGTAGGGAAACAAATTATATATATGGGGAGAAAACTCCCATAGAACAGTCACTAATCCTAACAAATGCCAGCAACAAGTACCTGGAGATTAATGCAAACTACAAACAACAAATAATATCATGCAAAGTGAGGGGAAAACAAAGCAATAAACAAACAAAAACAAAGCAAACACAAAATCAAAACAAAAGAAATAGATTAAGCAAAACAATCTCACTAAAAAGCATAAAAATTGACATAATCAACATTCAAGCAAACAACTGCAAAGGGCCAGAGAGAAAAACAATTTTTTGTTGCAGACAGAGAAGAGAGAAGTGTGTATGAACTTGGAGCAAGGTATTGGAAGTTAGATATATTAGTAGCGTGAAATGTTAAGGGGGTAAAAAGAAAGAATAGGGAAAATCTAAAGTAGGAAAAATGTAAGAGAAACATGGCAACAAAAGAGGGAAAGTTAGGAAGAGAGTGATGGCATAAAGATAGAGTAGAGATAGAGTAAAATGATACTAAAGGAAAGATGAAAATAGAATGTAGAACACTAATCCGAAAGTAAAATAAAGCGAAAATAAAATGACACTTTTTTTAACAAAAAGGTAAAATAGTAGTAGTAATACTGATTGAAAATAAAAATATAATAATTAAAATGGTAAAATCAAATGAGGAAAAAAGAAAAAAATAGTTTCTTAAATAAAAGGTGAAAAAATAAAAAAATTAAAAAATTAAAAATTAAAAAATAATAAATAGAAAAATAGAGTGTAGTAGTGAAGGTCATTCACATTCTCTATTGTTCTGTTTGGCCCACCTGTTTCCTAGTTAGGACAGTACTGCAGTTCCCTGCGTTCCACTGCTCCTTAATATTGTAAGCCTGTCCTGACTTTTAAGGAGGCAGTGTTTCTTAATTTCTTTATTTGTGATTACAAAAGGATCATTTTGTGATTCAGTTCCTTTGTGGCAGTGTTTTTGGATTGACCTCTGAGTCTATAGGTCCTTTCTAGCCTGTGCTTAGATACTGCTTTCCCTGTGGCACTCAGTAATGGTTTGTGGGAATGGTTTGCCTCAGAGCTGGTTCTCGAATGGTCACTCCCTGCTCTGATCCACAGGCTCCAGAAAACAACTTTCCCTTGCAGTCTCCCAGGGTGTCCCCACCTGGGTGATCCTGTGTATTGGGCTTAGCAATCAGAAGCAAGGATCTGAAAAGGAAAGAAAGCAAATGCACAAACTCCAGTGCTGCACACAAGTCTGCACAATCCCCCTTCCCCACCCATGTCCAAGCAGCCGGCACACTTATAAAACTTCCAGGCTGTCCTTCTGCATCAGATCAAAATGGGTTGCTTTTTAGAGATCCCCTCTGTTAGCAGCTCTGAGGACCCCCTTCCACATTCACGGATCACGCCAGACCCAACAGCCATGGATTTCTCTAGGTGCAGACTTATCCCAGTCCTCCAGCTCCCACATTGTGTGTGTTTCTCTGTCCTGTGGGACCAGAGACCTCACCTCATCCCAGGTGAAATCCGACCTTTCTGTGGTGGAGTGTAGAACTCTTCTGAATCTGCGTGTTTGTGCCAGTTGGGGACTGGTTCCCTGGGGTTTGCAGCTATTTGTTGGGTGCTGTAGTTGTAGATTTTCAGGCCTCCAATAACATCCACCTTCCCCTTCAAGATGGCCCAGTCTCTGTGTCTGAGATAGTGGCTCTGGGAGGAAACCCAGCAGCAGTGGGGGCTGCACGATCAGGAGAGCCCCATCCAGCAGTCCCCTACCTTCTTCTGGAGTACAGCTATCCCTTAACTCGCCAACAGACACTCCCATGTGACTTTCAGCCATTCTCTCTGTCTGCTCTGAGACAAGGCTCAGGACATGTCTGTCTACTCTGCTGCCATTTTTTTTCTCCCTCGGGGTTATTTTTTATTCCATATGCAGTTTTTGGAGAATTTCTTCTAGATCTGTGAAATATGCCATTGGTATTTTAATGGGGATTGCATTGAATATATAGATTGCTTTGGATAGTCTGGGCATTTTGATCATGTTGATTCTACCAATCTATGAACACAGTATATTCTTCCATTTGTTTATGTCTTCCTCTATCTCTTTTTTCAATGTCTTATAATTTCCTGAATACATGTCTTCTACTCCTTAGTGAAGCTTATTCCTGTATCTTAATTTTTTTTTTATTGCAATGGTAACTTGGATTTTTTAAAAAAAGTTTCTTTTTCTATAAGTTCATTATTGGTATATAAAAAAGCCATAGATTTCTGGGTGTCAATTTTGTGTCCCTGCTACATTACTGAATTCATTTATTAAGTCTAGTAGTTTTTTTATGGAGTCTTTAGGGTTTTCTATGTACATTATCTGTGAATAATGGCAGTTTTATATCTTCTTTTCCAATTTGGATGCCTTTTACTTATTCTTCTTGTCAGTACTATGTTGAACAGGAGTCATGAAAGTGAGCATCCCTATCTTGTTCCTGTTCTTAGGGGAAATAGTTTTGGTTTTTGATCATTGAATATGATGTTGTCTGTAGGTTTATAATATAACGCTTTTATTCGTATCTTCTTTCTTAGCTCTGAGTTCATATAGTTACCCAACACTTTCTGATAGGAATTTGGACTTCAAGCAGGCTTTCCTCGTAGATGTGGATGTTTCCATCTATCCTATATAATAAAACCCTAATATGCAAATCCACCGAATGGCAAAATGACTGGTTGCTATGATGTGCACTGACCACCAGGGGGCAGACGTTCAATGTAGGAACTGCCCCCTGGTGGTCACTGTGTTCCCACAGGGAGAGCACTGCTCAGCCAGAAATGGGGCTCACAGCTGGCAAGTGAAGTGGCTGTGGCTGGAGCCTCTCCTGCCTCTACAGCAGTGCTAAGGACTCCTCGGTGGACAATCCCTGAGGGGTTCTGGGCTGTGAGAGGACACAGGCTGGGCTGAGGGGTCCTCACCCCCAGTGCACGAATGTCATGCACCAGGTCTGTAGTGCTAGATATTTGTTACGCTCCCCTGTTCTGATAATATACTCCACCCTCCCCTGTCCTTATAGTTTGGATGGGATTGACTTCAGCAATGGTCATTGGATCCTGTCTTGACCAATGAAAGCATCCAAGTCATAGAGATTGGTTCAACTGTGGGTAAACTTATGACCCAAAGAGGCCAATTAGAGCCACTGGCCATTAACCCAGGAACTTGGCTGGAAATAGAAGGAAAGAGGAACTGCTTCTATGCTAGGACTGCAATGCAGACAGAATCCAAGCTGCAGGAGCTTCCAGCCTGCACAGGGACATCAGTGAGTATCCAGCTCCAGCCCTGCCCAAATTAAGCTCTGACCCATATTTTTCAGTTATACTAATCGATGCATTTCTTTTATTTTATTTTGTTGTCTCATCTAAACCAAGTTTAGTTGGATTTTAGTTAGTTGCCATCAAAAGGGTCCTAATAAATATATCATGCAATCTTAAAATGTTCTCTTTTCCTCTTCTTTCCTCTCCTCTCCCCCACTCCCTCCTGTCTTTTCCTTCTTTGCATTTTTTTTCTTTTTGCTAAGTGAATTTGACTTAGTATTTTTCAAATGCAACAAAAAGAGTCCTGAATGCACCATTGTAAATTATTAACTGTAAACTTCAGGTAAATTTGGTGGCCTGAGATGATTTAAAAACCTAAGATAAACTGAATTATAAAAGTTCCCAGATTGACAGACTTGCTGATTAAATCCTATATGCAATAGCCTGTGGGCCTTTGTGAGCATTTGTTTCAATGCAACAGCCCCACTTCCTCATGAATACTCCTGAGTTAGATACAGAAGCGAGGATGATGTGGGTGCTGAGGATTTAAGTGAAAGATGAGGTGAGACGTAGGGCAGTATTGGGGGCTCTGACTGTGTCAAGAGAGAAAACAAGTTATACCTACGGTGAAGATGTCAGCTGAAGCTGATGCAAAGACAGAAGATACCACCTAATAACCCAGAAGGACCCTCCATCCATCATTAAAGCTGATGGGAACTGGAGGGCCACACACAGTGTTTCAACAGCTGATCCTGAAGCCTGACACCACTGCAGACACAGAGGAAACGCCTACAGAGGAAAACTCTCAGCTGCTGCTCTCCAGAGCCAGAATTTAAACCTGAAGTCACCAAGGCAGCCTGAAATGCAACACTGAGAGCTTTTTGTGCTTAAATAACAAAGATGGACCAGAGCTAAGTTAAATTCAGTTATAGAAAAATAGTTACATTTATGATGAGCTGAAGCTAAGTATGAAATTATATCTAAAGTTTCTAAATTTTAGATTATTACACAATTGTTAATTATTGCCATTATTACTATTATCATTACTACTTTTAATACAACTATTATTGCTAAATAAATTTGGAATTTGTATAGCCAGAGCTGGGGGATTCATTCAGTCTACTCCCACCAGATTATGAACACCAAAAACAGTCATAATTGGGCCATAGGATACTGATAGGATATACGTAGTTCAAGGCATTATTCTTCCATCAGATTATGATGATGTGCTTCAGTCCTTCTACCAAAAGAACAATTTCAGGTGAAGGGTTTATATCATAGTTAGGAACCTTAGACACCATTTTTATAAGAAGAATCAACATTATAAAGGCCAATAAGTATGAAATATGCAGCAGGTACACAATATTGCCAAGATCCATTTTTCTTTTTTTTTTAATTAATTTTTATTAATTTTTTATACATATCTCCCCATTGCCCCCCCTCCCTCCCAGGCATACCCCGACCCCCCAGTGTCTGTGATCATTGGTTATGTTTATAAGCATGCATACAAGTCCTTTGATTGATCACTTATTTACCTCACCTAACTTTAATCTTTCTGCTATAATTTCACAGTCTGTTTGATGCTTTATGATTTTTGTCCTCCTGAGAATTATCAGTCTACTCCCTTTCTGTGCTCCTGATTCTATTATATTCACCAGTTAATTCTGTTGATCAGATTTTTAATTCACTTAATTTTTAGATTCACTTGTTGACAGATGTGTATTTGTTGTTCATAATTTTTTGTCTTTTACCTTTTTCTTCTTCCTCTTCTAAAAGGGTACCTTTCAGCATTTCATATAATACTGGTTTGGAGTTGATGAACTAACTCCTTTAGCTTTTTCTTATCTGTGAAGCTCTTTATCTGCCCTTCAATTCTGAATGATAGCTTTGCTGGATAGATTATTCTTAGTTGTAGGTTCTTGTTGTTCATCACGTTGAATATTTCTTGCCACTCCCGTCTGGCCTGCATCGTTTCTGTTGAGAAATCAGCTGACAGTCGTATGGGTGCTCCCTTGTAGGTAATAAACTGTTTTTCTCTTGCTGCTTTTAATATTCTCTCTTTCTCTTTTGCTCTTGGCATTTTAATTATGATGTGTCTTGGTGTAGTCCTCTTTGAGTTCCTTTTCTTTGGGGTTCTGTGTGCTTCCTGGACTTGTAAGTCTATTTCTTTTACCAGATGTGGGAAGTTTTTAGTCATTATTTCTTTAAACAGGTTTTCAGTATCTTGCTCTCTCTCTTCTTCTGGCACCCCCACAATTCTGATGTTGGTACGCTTGAAGCTGTCCCAGAGGCTCCTTACATTATCTTCACATTTTTGGATTCTTTTCTCTTCTTGCTTTTCCAGTTGAATGTTTTCTGCTTCTTTATATTTCAAATTTTTGACTTGATCCTTGCCTTTCTCTAGTCTGCTGTTAGTACTCTGCATAATAGTTTTCATTTCAGTCAGTGTCTTTATCATCTTCTCTTGGGTCTCACTAAATTTATCCATCTTTTCTAGCATATTCTTGCAAAACCTTATAAGCGTGGTTTTGAACTCTATATCCAGTCGTTTTTTTTTCCTCCATTTCTTTTGCTTGTAATCCCTTCCCTTGTCTCGGCATTTTCACTGTGCCGTGGAAACTTCTGTGCTGGATTCAGCTGCAGAAGCCTCTGCTGAGCTTGGGAGGGGTGGAGTCTCAGGGCTTAAGGGACCGCCTTGCCTTCCAGTCGGCCCCGCCCTCCACGGCCCCTGAGTCTCACGTGACTGGGTAATGGCTGGAGCGGTCCTTGTGCGCGCGCACCCGCAGCGCCTCCAACCGCTGCCTTTCCGGCTCCCCTGCGAACCAGGACCACACGAGTCTAGGTCCCCAGGGTTTCGCCCAAAACAGGGGCCCAGTGGACTCAGAAGTGGCGCAGTTGGGAGGGTCTGTCTCCCGCCCACTCGCGAAAGCCAGTGGCACAATCAGCAATCCGTCCTCCGCGTGGTGCCGTGCGCGACCAGACCTCCGATCCTTTGCAACTCCCCTAAATTTCCGTGCACTTCTCCCTTTTCACAGTCCAAACTCCCCCCGTATGAGTTTCGGCTGGATCTGGGGTTTAGTGTCGTAAGAGAAGGGGTTCAATGCCATTGGGAGTCTCCGTTTCCCTCCCGCCAGAGAAAGCCAGCCAGGTACTCCGGCACCGCTCTCTCAGCGCGCGTCTCCGTACCTCGGCTTTTTGCAGCTCCTCTGGGTCTCCGCGAGCCCCTCTCTTTCCCTCTAGTTGTAGAACTTCCACTCAGCCAGCTTTCCTGTGGTTCTGGATGATGTCCGTTCTGTCTTTTAGTTGTAGTTTTGAAATTGTTGTGCGAGGCAGCAGTATAGGTGTTTACCTATGCCGCCATCTTCATCCCACTCTGAGCTTGTATGTGATTTAGAACTTGTTCAATGGTATTTACTTATAAGTTTATCATATCCCATCTATCCATTTATCTGTCCATTTATAGAGTACCTCTGATGAATCCTGCCTCTGAAGAACTGATAATAGTATGGCATAATATATGCAAGAGAAGAAACATAATTATGATGGAACCATGGGGAGGGAAATTGGCTTAGAAAGGGCTTCTGGGCAATGGGGTAGCAAATTGTTTAGGACTTAACAGTGACAAACTGACAAGGTGTGCACTACTTGTGGAATATTGGGGAACTACAAAGAGTACTGTTGCAGTTCAGAGTACAATGTGGTAGAATATAGGAAGAAAATAGGGGAGCTATCTGTAAAGACAATTTCAAAAGCTATTAAAAGATCAGAGAATCTAAACTGTAATGTCTAAGTCATTAAGACCGACGAGAGAGTTTACTCAGACTTCTGGCTTGAGCAAAGATCACTCTAAGAGCAGGTCTAGAGGTGTGCTGTGGTCAATGAGTACTTACAATGTGTCTTGTCCTAACTGAGATGTGCTGCACCATCGTGTTCCCTAGTTTTTGAAACTATGTTGAAAAAAGGGGAAAGTATATAATTCAGAACCTTTTTACATTGATTATATTTAAAATTATATTTTAGATATATTGGGTTAATTAACAAATATTATTAAAGTATATGATAACCTATATATTATTAAAATAGTCCATTAAAATAAAACTCACTTGTTTAATTTTTACATTTTTTTGGATGCAGCTACCAGAAAATTTAAATTTACACATATGACTTACAGGGTATTTCCATTGGGTAGTACTGGTCAAGAGTGCTTCCAGAATACAGTCAGGGAGATAAAGTAGAATGCTATTCATTAACTAACGCATTTATTCAACAGATAGTCAATGAATGCTCACTCTGTCCAGGCACAGTTTAGGCATCTGACACATGTCAGTGAGTAAAACAAAGACAATCCTTGTCCTTATAGAGCTTGTATCCAATAGATGGAGATAGACAACAACAATACCAAGAACAAGTACATGATATAGTATGTTAGACTGGGGTAGGTGCTATGGGGAAAGGCCAAGTAGAGCTTAATAAAGGGCATCAAAAGTATAAGGGCCTATATTTTAAAATGTGGTCATCAGGGTAAGATTCATTGAGAAGGTAACATTTGTAGGCCATGAGGAAGTGAGCCATAGGAAATTTAGAGGGAAGACAGCTGAGGTAGAGGGACTAGCCAATGCAAAGGCCTGAAATGTCTAAGGAGAGAGAAAAGAAGCAGTGTGGCTGGAGGGGAATGTCATAGGGATGGGGTAGCAGCAGAGAAGGGTGGAGAGGTAACAGGGTAGGGTTTGGGAGGAATCTCAGAAGCTACTGTAATGAAGGAACTAAGGGCCTCCCCTATCTAAGGGATTTGAGCAGGAAAGTAACATATTTAATTGATGTTTTAAATTGATCGCTGCACTATTGATAGATTACTGAGGAGCAAAAGTGGAACCGACAAATGATTACAGGGTATTGTGGCTTCCAGGTAAAATGACAGTAGCTCAGATTTGGGTAGCAGCAGAATAGAAGGCGAGAACTGGTGAGATTTTGGGTATGTTGGAAGTTAGAGCCAACAGTGATTTTCTAGTTGTAGACTGTGAGAGAAAGAGAGGAATGAGAAGAGCCATAGATGATCACAAGGATTTTGGTCCAATGGTTGATGCAAGAGGTTGTGGGCAAAGCATGGATTGGCTGGGGGGTGATAGCTGAAAGTTTGATTTATTGAAATAATCCAGATAAAAGTGTCTAAATGAAGACATTGAAAATGGGGATACAGCAAGAAGGATGCAATTGAAAGTTATTTAGAAAACTGATAGAATTTGTTAATGCTTAAATGTAGGAAGTGAGGAAAAGGCAGGAGTCAAAAATAATGCCCCAGTTTCTGGCCTAGGGAACTGGGTAGGTAGAAGTGTTATTCACTGAAGAAGAGAAAATAGAAGGAGAAGAAACTGAAACTGGTTTAAGACTTGGGAGGATTCTTCACTGACTATATGCAGATTGAGCTAACAACCAGGCTTCTCTTTTAAGAAAAATTATATATTGATTTCAGAGAAGAAGGGAGAGGGAGAGAGAGATAGAAACACCAGTGATGAGAGCGAATCATTGATTGGCTAACTCCTGCATGTCCCCCCTACTGGGAATTGAGCCCACAGCCCAGGCAAGTATTCTTGACTCTTGAACCAGGGATCTTTGGCAGGCTGACTCTCTATCCACTGAGTCAAACTAGGTAGGGCAGGCTTCTCCTTTTTAAACAGAGACCACCTGAACCAAGAACACAGACATGTATGTTTTCCTCATTGTCTATAGAAAATAGAATACTGAGTGCTGTTCTATGAGTGTAAGAGCACCTTACCTATGGCTTGCTCCCCAGCAAACATCCTCTACATAGACTGATCAGCAACTCCTAGAGCATAAGTGGGAGGTTGTAGAACTGTGCCGGTGGGGATGCAGAATGTTTTGAGGGTACCATAGGTGGGGAGTGGGGCAGAAAGAAGGAAAGGTGAGGGATATTTTAAAAAACCTGGCAGTACTACCTCTTGGGATTCTTTCTTATGCTGTTTTCTATACATTTGGAGATTGACAGAAGCAGAAAGTGATTGGGAGAGAAGATGTGACCTTCTACAACAAAGGTGAACACCAGGTAAACTGCTCAGACTTGGACTGGGATCTTGTATTTCAATCTGCCCTCAACTGTAACTTTAAAAAAGGGGTTTGCTCATGACACAAATGGTAGAAAGTAGCATCATAGATCATTGTTATATGCCATTTGTTGACATGCCATTGATTTTCAATAGATGTCCTTACCTCTAAACTTCCTATGGCTCAACAAGGAAAGAAATGGCATCTAGAATATTATGGAGAAGAATGCAGCTCTGAAGATGATCCAATCCTGGATCTGGAAGCAACACTGAGGGAGCTGTTTGAAATAATCAGTAGAATTGTTTTTGTGATATAGTTGCAGAAAAATAAGCTAAAATAAAAAAGCACTAGAGAAGAAAAAAGCATTGGGTATTAAAAATGTTACAGCATAATTAAAGTCTTCACTGGAAACATGGGAAGCAGAAGCAATATCACACACTATTAAATTAGGATTGTTGATAATAAACCTGCAAAGCTTCCCTAGGACAGAGAGAAAAAGGCCAAAGGGAGGAAAACAACGAGTGAGGACAAAATAGATGTGGGTGCAGAGAATCATCCAGCTAGTCATTGCTCTTGCAGGAGAGGCCAGAGCAGATGAACAAAACCACACAATAGAAGAAAGTTTCCAAACACAAGAGAGAATACAATAATAGATTGCAAGGGTTCATTGCATCCCACTAAGTCAGAGGTGGGGACTCCTTTTTCCTGCTAAGGACCATTTGGATATTAATAACATTTGAGGGCCATACAAAATTATCAACTTAAAAAGTAGCCTGCTATATTTGGTCAAACATTTAATGAACTCACCCCTAATGCCTTGGCAGGGCAGACCAAATGATTTTGTGAGCCTTACATGGCCCACAGGCTGGACGTTCCCCACCCCTGCACTAAATGAACTGAAATCCTTTAGCTATATTACATCTATAAACAACGAAACCAAAGTGGGGAGAAAGTACAAATTAGAAGGATATTCAATATAGCTATTCCAGAAGCAAAGCTCAGAAAATGACAGTAAATGAAAGGCTTAGATATCTATAGGAACATGTGATGTCCAATAGGTAAAGGGATCACAATTTTAGTTTAATTTGCAAGTGAATGAAATTTCATCACCACAATGAGATACCAGTTCTGCTGTGGATAAACAGAGCCCAGAAAGGAGCCATCAAAGATAAGCAATGTTTGATGGGCATGGGCAGAGAAGGGGCTAGAGGTGTTCTCAGCTCTCCAGGGAAGAATAGTATATTGACTGAAATAAACTTGTTCCATCTGGAAATGTAGAAAATTAGAATGAGGACAGGGCAACAGGGGCCTTTTTTTGATGGCCAATCACTTAGAAATATATGAGGAAATGCAATGAATGAGATAGGCTTCAAGAAAGCAGGTTTCAATGGCTCTTTGATAGGTAATACTGTAGGACAAAAGAAACAAAAGAAAATTGGAAGAACCCTGTAACCATTTCCTTCAATCATTCCCTTTTGGTTCTGAAGATGAAAGGGAAATACACTGGAGAGTGCAAAAGGGGGAGATAATAAAGAGAAAGAGAGAAGAGGTGCTCTTGGGGATTCCAGCAGCAGAGAGAGGGAACAAATCAGACCTGAAGGTGAGGATGAGCCCTTCTGCTGGAGAGGTTGGCCTTCACTCTTGTACTGTTTCTGATATTGCTGGGGCCTCTGGAAAACCATGACTCACTTTTGGACCTCAAGTGTGATCCCTCCGGTTCTCTGAAAAGAGGCTGCTTCCACCTCCTCTCAACCCCCCAGTGGCAGGAGCGATTGGAAGGTTGCCACTACCTGAGCAGAGGTGCTGTCGAGCTTCAGCAGCCCATTCTCAAGTCGCTCCATCTTGGACTTGAGCTCTTTGCTATTCCTGCGCAGCAAGCTCTGGTAGAGTCTGATGAACTCCAGAAATGACTTGGGGGTTGTGTAGTTGTAGCGCTGCTCATTGCTCAGATAAGACTGAGATGTCTGGTTGACACTTGTGTGGACAAAAGCCATGAACTTGCTAATCGACTCCTTGACTGTGGGCTAAAATCAAAGAGCAGGAAATAAAGAGTAAGTCTATGAAGACTGGGGGTAACCCACCCCCTAGTGCTTCCCCACATGGAAAGTTGTTTCAACAACTCTATCTGAGCCTGAAATTGGATGTTGGAGTTCTGGACATGGAATTCCTTGTACTCTGAGTGGGAAGAATCTTGAGGAGCATCTCCTTGGTCCTCTCACCTCAATGCCCTCTGTGTTCTGCAAGAAGCGGAGGCTGACAGACTCCAATGCCTGCTGAGGCCACTCGTGGAACCAGTTGATAACCATGCAGTTCACAATGGCTGGGAACTTCCTGCTGCGGACCCTTAGCTTGTTCCCCACAGGGGAGAAGCAGAGAGTTACCTGAGAAGTCAGAAAGATGGGAGATCCAAAAAGATATCAGAGAAGTACTCATAGAGAGACACATACATCCTGGGATTCTTAATTTCCCAGGAAACTGAGAAATACATTCAACAGAGACAAAAATCTGTAATTGACAGCCAGCCTTTCTAGCCAAGAAAGTGGGAAACTTAGACCTTATGAGGCAAGAGGGAGGCCACTGCCCACGAAGCAGATGAGAAGGGCTCCTAGAAAAGGCTGAGAGAGCACTGCGCCCTCAGCACCCACTCTCAAGACAATCAGCTGAGACAGCTGTGTCCAATATATTAGTGGGGGCTTTCATGAACCAGCTCTGGTCCTGTTGACCCTGGATAGTAAACCCTTCTATACCTTCAGCTGTCGTCGGACCCGATCTATAAAGAATTTCCAGCAGTTCTCTTTGTTGTCAGCGAGACCTTGGCTCTTGACTTCATTCCTCACATTGCTTATGATGTTTTCAACTTCATCATCAGAGTAAATATCTGGGATCTCTCCTAGAAAGAAATGGAGCACAGATGAGCAGTTTGGCATCTGTCGGCATGATACAATTGGGCATGGCATGATATTTTTCAATCTTGGGACACAAGTCTTTTAGATTTTAGGCCATGTTCCACCACTTTGGCTGAAGCAATTAGACAGATACTTACCTCCTCCAAAACCATGCAGGAAAATAATACTTTACAGGATAAAACAGCATGTATGGTAGCCTCTTATCCTGAGTCAGCAGCTGGTAGCCCGAGAATTTTCAGTTGTCTTTTTTTTTCCTTTCGCTTAAAGCATGCACTTACTAACTACTGTTCTAGAAATTGTGCTAATAAGAAGCTTAATATTTAGCAGGAGAAATAAAAAGATGTAAAATAGCTATATAACCTGGTTAAAAGGGCCACTTATGAATCCAAGATGGCGGCATAGGTAAACACCTACACTGCTGCCTCGCACAACAATTTCAAAACTACAACTAAAAGACAGAACGGACATCATCCAGAACCACAGGAAAGCTGGCTGAGTGGAAGTTCTACAACTAAAAGGAAAGAGAGGGGCTCATGGAGACCCAGAGGAGCTGCAAAAAGCTGAGGTACGGAGACGCGTGTGTGGTGCCGGAGTACCTGGCTGGCTTTCTCTGGCGGGAGGGAAACAGAGACTCTCAAAGGCATTGAACCCCTTATCCTACGACACTAAACCCCAGATCCAGCCGAAACTCATACGGGGGGAGTTTGGACTGTGAAAAGGGAGAAGTGCACGGAAACTTAGGGGAGTCGCAAAAGATCAAAGGCCTGGTGCCGTGCACGGCACTGCGCACAGGACAGATTGCTTATTGTGCTGCTGGCTTTCCGAGTGGGTGGGGGATAGACCCTCCCAACTGTGCCACTTCTGACTCCACTAAGCCCTGTTTCGGACGAAACCCTAGAGACCTAGACTCGTGAGGTCCTGCTGCTCAGGGGAGCTGGAAAGGCAGCGGTTAGAGGCACAAGGACGGCTCCAGCCATTACCCAGTCACGTGAGACTCAGGGGCCGTGGAGGACGGGGACAACTGAAAGGCAAGGCGGTCCCTTAAGCCCTGAGACTCCACCCATCCCAAGCTCAACAGAGGCTTCTTCGGTTTTGTGTCTGGTATCATAAGGCTGAATTCAACACAGAAGTTTCCCCGGCATAGTGAAAATGCCGAGACAAGGGAAGGGATCACAAACAAAAGAAATGGAGGAAAAAAAACGACTGGATATAGAGTTCAAAACCACACTTATAAGGTTTTTCAAGAATATGCTAGAAAAGATGGATAAATTTAGTGAGACCCAAAAGGAGATGAAAAAGGTCCAACTAAAGATGATAAAGGACCAAATAGAAATTAAACATACACTGACTGAAATAAAAAATATTATACAGAGTCCTAACAGCAGACTAGAGAAAGGCAAGGATCAAGTCAAAAATTTGAAATATAAAGAAGCAGAAAACATTCAACTGGAAAAGCAAGAAGAGAAAAGAATCCAAAAATGTGAAGATAATGTAAGGAGCCTCTGGGACAGCTTCAAGCGTACCAACATCAGAATTGTGGGGGTGCCAGAAGAAGAGAGAGAGCAAGATACTGAAAACCTATTTAAATAAATAATGACTGAAAACTTCCCACATCTGGTAAAAGAAATGGACTTACAAGTCCAGGAAGCACACAGAACCCCAAATAAAAGGAATCCAAAGAGGACCACACCAAGACACATCATAATTAAAATACCAAGAGCAAAAGACAAAGAGAGAATATTAAAAGCAGCAAGAGAAAAACAGTTCATTACCTACAAGGGAGCACCCATATGACTGTCAGCTGATTTCTCAACAGAAACGATGCAGGCCAGACGGGAGTGGTAAAAAATATTTAACGTGATGAACAGCAAGAACCTACAACCAAGAATAATCTATCCAGCAAAGCTATCATTCAGAATTGAAGGGCAGATAAAGAGCTTCACAGAGAAGAAAAAGCTAAAGGAGTTCATCAACTCCAAACCAGTATTATATGAAATGCTGAAAGGTACTCTTTTAGAAGAGGAAGAAAAAAAGGTAAAAGACAAAAAATTATGAACAACAAATACATATCTGTGAACAAGTGAATCTAAAAATTAAGTGAATTAAAAATTTAATCAATAGAATAAACTGATGAATATAATAGAATCAGGAGCACAGAAAGGGAGTAGACTGATAATTCTCAGGAAGACAAAAATCATAAAGCATCAACCACTGTGAAATTACAGCAGAAAGATTAAAGTTAGGTGAGGTAGATAAGTGATCAATCAAAGGACTTGTATGCATGCATATAAGCATAACCAATGATCACAGACACTGGGGGGTTGGGGTATGCCTGGGAGGGAGGGGGCAATGGGAAGATATGTATAAAAAATTAATAAAAATTAATTTAAAAAATAAAAATTAAAAGGGCCACTTATGTAGTTAAGTCCGTATATTTAAGAAGAATGAGCTATCACACTATGCTGTGCACCTGAAACAAATACAAAATAATATTGAATGTAAACTGTAATTAAAAATTAAATTAAAAAATAATCTATCACTTTTTATTGTGAAAAAGGGGCCAGAGGGGAAATTTAGTATAAGCCTGACTGTAGTGGGGAGAAGATGAACATTTGATACATAGTATTGGGAAAACTGGGATGTAAAAATAAATTATGGTTTGATCTTTATATTCCACTGAAAACCAGGATAAATTCTAAATGGAATAATGACTCAACTATAAAAAATAAAATCATAAAAATGATAGAAAAATGATGTAAATATTTTATAATTCTTAGTGGAGAAGGACTTTCTACTATAATTCAACACTGATATTTTTAGAAGATAAATTTGATACATATAATTTGATAAATTTTATACAAAATTACATAATGAAAACACCATAGGCAAAGTATAACAGCAACAAAAGAAAACCCTCCAAAACAATTAGGATAATATGTGCTTTCAAAGAAGACATACAAGTGGCTAACAGGTAGATGAAATGATACTCAACATCACTAATCATCAGAAAAATGCAAATCAAAACCACAGTTAAATATCACCCGACCTCTGTTAGAATAGCTATTATAAAACAAAACAAAACAAAACAAAACAAAACAAGAAATAACAAGTGTTGATGAGAATGCAGAGAAAAAGAAACACTTGTGTCCTGTTAGTGAGATTGTAAACTGGGATGGGCCACTATGGAAAACAGTATGCTTCCTCAACTTAAAAACAGAACCACCACATGATCCAGCAAACCCACTTATGGGTATATATCCAAAGGGAAACAAAACCTTTATCTTGAAAAGATATCTGTACTCCCATGTTCACTGTTGTACTATTCACATTGTTGTACTATTAACAATTGCCAAGGTTTGAAACAACCTAAGTGTTCGTAATGGATGAATGAATCAAGAAAATATGCTGTATATATGTCCATAGAAATATTATTCAGCCTTAAAAAGAAGGAAATCTTATTATTTGTGACAACATGGATGAAACTAGAGCATATTATGTTAAGCGAGATAAGCCATAAAGGCACATATCGCCTAGTATCACTTATATGTGGAATCTCAAAAAAAAAAAAAAAGGCAAATTCATAGAAACAGAGAATTCAAAAGTGGTTGCCAGGGGCTGAGGAGCGAGGAGACATTGGTAAAACTGTTCAAATTTTTATAAGTTATAAGATGAATAAGTAAAATAATTTTATATGTTAAAAGATAAGTAAGTGAAATCACTTATGAGTAAGTAAAATTATAAGTCTGTCTGACTTATTTGCTTAGCATTATATACTCAAGATCCGTTCATGTTGTTGCAAATGTCAGTATCTCATCTTTTCTGATGGCTGAGTAGTATTCCATGTGAGATATAAAACTGAAAGCAACAAATGAGCAAACAAGAAAAACAAGGAAACAAAAACTTATACACAGATAACACTATAGTGATTACCAAAGGGAAGGGGTTGGAGATGTAGTAAAGACTAAAGGGGGTCAAATATATGATGATGGAAGATTTGACTTTGGGTGGTGGGCACACAGATGATGTATCATAGACTTGTACACTTGAAACCTATATAATTTTATTAATGTCATCCCAATAAATTTAATTTAAAAGTTAATTAGAGAAAAAAGATGAATTAGGTTTGAGGAGTTAATGTGTAACTTAGTGACTATAGTTGATAACACTATATTGTATAATTAAAATTTGCTAAGAGAGTAGAACTAAAATGTTCTCGACAAAAGAAAGAAAAAAAAAGAATATATGTATTTAATTCAATTATAGTTAAATAGCTAATCTCCTTAAAATATAAAAACACACACACTCTCCATGTGTATATATAAAGAGACTCTTCACAACTAAAGGAGTTAATGTGTAACTCTTTGAAATCAATAAAAATATATTTAAACACACACACACATACACACACACACAGTGTGCAGACAAGGGATAGACTAAAACAATGTGATGTTAGGGTAATTCAATGTTAATATTGCAAGATAAAATTAGTATGCAATATAAAAATATATTTCAGGTGAATTAAAGACATGAATATGAAAAGTAAAACAGTAATAATTTAAAAATAAAATACCTGAGATTATTTTTTATGGTGTTGGGTAGGACAAAGTTTCTGACACAGCATAAGAAGCACAAAGCATTAAAAACAGTAAGTTTTACAACATAAACTAAATCAGCATGACAAAAGTCAGATACAGACTTCAAAGTGTATAATGAACAAAGGGGTAGTATCCAGGGTATATAAAGAACACTTACAAATCCATATAAAAAAGATAAAGACCCAAGAGCTAAAAGGAAAATATGTAAGTAGGCAAATCACAGAAGAGGAATAGCTAATGAACCCTTGAGAAGATGCACCAAGGTCATAAGTCATAAGGGAAAGGCAAGCAATGATATTTCATTTCAGACCCATTGGCAAAATTTATGTCAGATAAACCAAATGTTAGGGAGGTTAGGAAGAAAAAAATTTGGGTCAAAGAGCAAATTTGTACCACTACTCTGGGGAGCAATGTGGCCCTTTTTCATCAAGTTGAAATGCACAAACCAGATAATTTGGTTTGGGGCCCTGAGTGTAAAAAAACTCTTGCATATGCACAACAGAGGTTTCATCTTTGCAACATTGTCCATAATTGCATGGGTGTTTGTTTTATTATTTTCTGTATATCCAACATATTTTATCAAGAAATATAGCAAAACATAAATGAAAAAAGTAAATGTGGGTGTGGGGATATGAAAACTGTGAGGGAGATTCAGAAATGGAAAGGAGAGACAGAATAGAAGAAAATTCTGAATCAAAAACCAGGGCGTGGGCTCCTAGCTCAGATGGAAGACTTGGCCATGGAAAGGGAGAAATGGTAATAGAGGAGGAAAAGAGGAAACTGCAAAGAAATTGAGACAGATTGGGAGGTATAAGATAGTTGTGTGGCTGATACTGACATAGAAGTTTTCTCATTGAAAAAGATGAGCTTGAGGGAGGTAAGAACAAGGCAGCATTGCTATAGCTACAATCTGAAACAGTGGATGTGATGTAAGGGTACTGCATGTGGTTCTCTCTAGGATATTCTATGAGTATCAGAAAAACTTTCCAGTATAAGGCTTTAGGTGAGTATTGGAACTACATAGACCTGGAATCATATACAAATTCCTCCTTAGAGTTCTTCACATTCACGTTTCTTCCTTCCTCCACAGCCAACACGGAAATGTTGGTGTCATAGAAATGTTAGAGATGGCAGAGCCATGGGGGCTACCCTCCCCATGCTGCTTCCCTGTGGACTAGGTTGAAGGCTTCAAAGATGGGTCGCTTGGCAAATGCCTAAGAGTAATCAGAAACTATGACTCTCCTCTTCACTGAGGCTGCTGCACTTCCTGGAATTACTATATCTTGAGGAAACTCATGCTAACTTTCTAACAATGTCCGACCTGTACAGTTTAAGAATGCTAATCCAGCCAGGCATTTACTAAGAGTTTCATACTAATTAGATTTAATCATTTAAAGGTCCAAATAGAAAAAAAATTATCATTTACCTTTTTTCCTTAATTGAGTGAACTTGATTTAATTTCCATTCAGTAAATTAGTTCATAGCATGCATATAAAACAATCTGTGCTATAACTTGTCAAAGTAAATATCTCATTAGTAGAATAACCCATTTCAGACTCTTTTGATAAAAAAGGGTCAGAGAAAATTGTGAGGAAAATGAAATAACATTTAGCATGTATTGGATTCAATAAGTTCTGGGTGGTCTTTTTTTAAAGCATATAATTAAAAAATATAATTGTATTGATTTCAAAGAGGAAGGGAGAGGGAGAGAGATAGAGAGATAGAGAGATAGAAACATTAATGATGAAAGATAACCATTGATTGGCTGCTCCTTGTATGTCCCCCTATAGGGGATGGAGCTCACAACTCAGGCATTTGCCCGGACTTGGAATTGAATCATGACCTCCTAGTTTAAAGGTTGAGGCTCAACCACTGATCAACACTGGCCAAGCTCCAAGTTCTTTAAAAGAAAAATATTCCAATAGAATTGGCATAAGCCATTCCCATCAGCTTAGGGCTGACTGTAGTGGCTGTCTTTCTTCCTTTGCCTCTCTCACAGTCTGCATTTCTTTATCTATTAATATCCTAGAGCCCTCCAGCGAGAAATTGGATTCCTTTCGGTCTTATCATCTCTAATAATAGATCTGAATTCTTTATCTTTCTCTTATTTAAAATAGGTTTATGCCTTTTTGGTGTTTTATGAATGAGATCATGGATACTGAAGAAGCAAATTAGGGTCTGCCAGTTAACCAGGGTCCTCTGCTCCTTTTTGTATGGCATGTAAGTTAATTTTTGATTATGGGAAAAATTAAAGTAATGATATTTAATGACACATGAAAATTATAACGTTTAAATTTTATTGTTCATAAATAAAGTTTTATTGGCCATTGCCACATTCACTCCTTTAGGTGCTATCTGGCTGTTTTCACACTACAGTGAATGGGGTTGAGTGGCAGAAGCAGGATGGTCTACAAAGCTGAATGTATTTACTTTCTAATTCTTTCAGAGGAAGTTTGCTTACCCTGAGTTATGGGAAACCCTTAGTGCCAAAATGTTGAAAGCCTCCAGGCCATTTACAGACCTTCTCCATGTTTCTACAATGGTGGTGTTTGTGACAAGGTCCCAAGAATCCAGAAGATGATCACCAAATGGAGTGTCTGGGGATGAACACCTCTGAATTGGAAATAAGGTTTGCTTTTTCAGATTTGTTTCCCCAATTTTTCCTGACAGTGTTCCTGTCACTCATCCTGTGATGTAGTTAGCCATGCCAGAGCAGAAAACTGAACTGCCAGAGGGGTTTTGTGCTGACACAGGCAGAGGCTGTTTGGATATTTGAGAAGTTTTCTCCTGAGACCTAAAGTTGGGAAGCCCTATTTCTGCCTCCAAATGCTTTCAGGATCCATGGGGTCATTAAAATGCTCTAATGTTTGGTGAGTCAGACTAATTATCTTCTCTGTGTTCATCTGGGGCTCTCAGAAGCTACAACTACTTTTCGGGGAGGAGATCCTGATAGTGTAAGATGGTTCAGTTAGTTGGTACTTGGTGATAAAAAGGGCAAAGGAAAGGGTTAGATTCTCTGTGAATTAGTAAGCTTTGTGACTTTGACCCCACCTAGACCTAAGCTTTTTCAACTATATTCACCTGGTCTCAAGGAAGAAAAAGCAAGGGAAAGTAATAACTATCTTAGCACCCAGTCCCTCTTTCTCTGTGGCTGGAAACCTTCTCAAGGCACCTGTTTGATAGTAACATCTAATGTGTAAGACAGAACATTATTCTCCTGACATTGTTCACCTCAGTTTGACAAATATCTCCTGAATCCTAATTATGGGCCAGGAGATGCATGAGGTGCTGAAAGTATAAATGATGAAAACAATAGTCTCCTAAGAGCATTTCAATTATGTCAGTACTGTTTTATTTCCTAAGTTGGGTGGTAGTTATTTAATCTTTATATTTTGTGTCTCTGAGTTATTTTATAACAAAAATTTAACCAACAACAGACAACAGAATCTCTGCCTTTTATGAGCTTACAATGTTGTTTTAATGCAACGGTGATGTGTGCAGCCATTGAGTGTGAAAGAAACATGGAGGGATGCTTCTCATTCCTCAGGGTGACAGTGGGTCAATGCCAACACCCTAGAGAGAAAATACCCAAGATGAGTCTTGTAATGTGGGTAGAAGTTAATTCAGACAAAGAAGGAGAAGGGCATGAGGTTCCAAAGGAAGAGTGTGAGTAAATAAGGATGTCAGGAAACAGGGCAGTGTCCTGTCAAGAAAAGAGAAATTATGAGATCAAAACGAACAGGAGCTAGGAAGGACGGGAGGAAGTGGGTCAAAGACAGATTTTTTTTTTTTGTACAAAAAGATCTTATTCTGCATTTACTGAGCAATTAATAAAGGAATTTGAATTTAGATAGATAATTTTGGAAGTAGCAAGGAGGATGGATTTGAGGGAAGAATGCCTGGGAAGCTGGGATTCAATAAGGACAAATATTTCATCCATAGTTTCACCAGAAGCCGCATGACTCCCATTAAGGATTTTGATAAGCCAAAGGAAGTGATCTAAGATATGCCTTATTTCTTCATTTTCTCTGATCAGGCGGCCATCCTGCCTCTTATACAGTTATGTAACTTTTGTTAATTAAACCAGGAGTTTAAGAACTCTGTGTGTAAGATTTCTTCCTGTCTATTTATATTCTGCCTGAGATATAACTGATACAATGACAGGTTCTGAAATGTTTGGTTGGTGTTAGAAGTGGGAATAATGAGCTGAGTACCATCAGTATTGATTTTGGAAATGGTGCCAGAAACCAAGAGATGAAACGGTGGGCTAAAGAAATGTGGGAGGAAACCAGGTAGCCCTTGGTGTGAGATGAGTAGGTCCTGATGAAGATGCTCTTGGGGGAGAGTTGAAAAGTGGAATTCACTCACTGTACCTTTATCTTCAACCTAATGGGACTTGTATATAACTTGTAGATAACAGAGATGAGTTAATGGCAAGATAGCCTGATTGCAGTTTCCTAATCTTTACTCTTATATAAGAATAAAGTGATTGCACAACTCCATAAAATTGAAAAATTAATGGAATGGGGAATTTCTGATGAATCCCTGTTGCTCTAGACTGGCAGAATCTCTGCACTGGCAGTCAGTTAATTTCTAGCCAGAAATTACTAATTTGACAAGGAAAATTAGGACAAAGATATGCTCTATTCTCCTTGTCAAAGCAGTTAAGAAAAAAAGGAGAAATATTAGATTAGAAAGGTATTTCTTTTAATTTTATCTCTATTATAATGTGTTTGTAATTCTTGTTTTTATATGGAAGCCTTAAAAGGGAAATAGGATTATCAAGCTCTGTGATGATGAAGCTGTCTGAATACACTGCTTTCACTGGGTAGGGCATCAGAAATTCATTTAAACTTGAAAAAACATTTTTTTTTCCTAAGTGAAAAATTAAAAATATGTGAGGACTGAAATTTCAATTGGTAAAAGTATAACATCTTTTGGGTCTCAAACATTATTTTAGTGCCCTGGCTGGATTGGAGGCAGTGAGACACTGGGTGAGGGTGGCAACAGGCCTGGAATCTCCAAAGCTCTAAGCCCTTGGAAGCACAATTTCACCCTCTGTGGTTGTGTTAGAAATTAGACTTTAGGGTGCAGCTTAAGGGTGGTAGGGTAATTGGACCTCTCTCTCATTATGTAGTAAAATAATAAAAGGTGAGGCAATGCTGTAGGGGATATACTGCTGTAGAGTTAGTGGGATGTTAAAGAATAGTATTTAGGAAAGGAAACATTGTATTGGAGGAGAAGAGATATAAGAGCTAGGATGGGTAGAAAATTAACTTAATTAGGGAAAGTTGGGAAAGATATAAGAATGTAGGATCAATGCAATACTTGGAGCCAGCACAATAAGAGACTTGGAACTCTAGTCCTCACCATAAACACGCTAATATTTGCCCACAGAGTCTGCTAGTGATCTGGCCAGGGACCCGTGGCTCTTGGAGGACATAAGAGTAAAATGGCCTGGGGTACAAGGGTGCACAGTTTGAAGCAGGCAATGGTACTGAAGCAGTTAACTTCCTAGGGTTGAATGGCAGGAGCCACCTTGAATACAGGACATGAGATAGACTATGGGAGAGAATACTGTGGTTATGGTTATTGGACTCCATAAATTAAAAACTATTCAGTTAAAGAGACAGGGTGTGAAGTGTGAAGAAATTAGCTTTCTGGAATGCTGGAAACCTGGAGGCAGAAATTTTATTTAGGAACATCTGTGCACTGACTATTTTTTTAACCCAGATGAAGAAGTGGTTTTGCAGATGCTGAATTTGGCTTAAAAGTCAGAATTTAAAATTCTCCTTTAAATTAATATAAATATATACAAATATCACATTTAAAATGCATAATTTATGTACTATATTGTCTTCTTAGGTATATCTATAATAATAAAAGCATAACATGCTAATTAGAGTGGACATCCTTCCAGATGTTCTTCAGGATGACCTTCCAGATGAAGCCAGGGCTGCAAGGGAAGCCTCAGTCCCGGGTGCCAGAGGGAAGCCAGTACCGGCAGTTGGGGGAAGGAAGGCCTACTCTTGCATGAATTTTGTGTGTTGGGCCTCTAGTTTATTTATATATCAGATTATTTATATATATCTTATCTAATAAAAGAGTAATATGCAAAATTAACCATCACTTTGCTACACCCAGAAGCCATGCCCACCAGTCAATCAGGAGTGAGTATGCAAATAAACCCCAACCAAGGTGGCTGCAGCCACAGAGCGAGCAGGAGGGAGCGTTGGGTTTCCCCAGTGATGGAGGAAGCCAAGCTTTCCACCATCCTGGTGGGCCCAGGCATCCATTTAAGGCTATAAAGTTTCAATTATAGAAGATAAAAAAATCCCAACAAAAATGGCTACAGCCACAGAGCTGGAGAGAGCAAGAGGTTTGAATTGTCCCCAGTGATGGAGGAAGCCAAGCTTTCCGCATACCCTGGCCTTCCTTGGCCTCCACTCAAGGCTACAAAGTTTCATTTATAGAAGATAAACAAATCCCAACAAAAATGGCTACAGAAGGCTTGGCTCCACTCAAGGCTACAAAGTTTTAATTATAGAAAATAAATAAATACCAGATACCAGGGCCTCCATTTGGGTTGCCTGGGTGGTGGGGGGTGAGGAGTGGGGGGGAGGGGCATGGCCGGCCAGCAAACCACCACAGGTCCCACACCCCAAGGGAACCTCCATCCTGATCTAGGACACCTTTCAGGGCAAACCAGCTAGTCCCGACCCATGCACCAGGCCTCTATCCTATCTAATAAGAGTAATATGCAAATTGACCATCACTCCAACACACAAGATGGCTGCCCCCATGTGGACACAAGATGACCACCAGAAGATGGCCAGCAGGGGAGAGCAGTCAGGAGGGACCAGGCCTGCAAGGGCGGCAGTTGTGGGTGATCAGACCAGTAAGGAGGGTGGTTGGGAGGGACCAGGCTTGCAAGGTAGGGCAGTTGGGGGTGATCAAGCCTGCAGGGGAGGGCAGTTAGGGGCAAACAGACTGGCAGTAAAGCAGTTAGGCATCAATCAGGCTAGCAGAGGAGTGGTTAGTGGGTGATCATGCTGGCAGGCAGAAGTGGTTAGGGGCAGGTAAGCAGTTGGGAGTCAGCAGTCCTGGATTGTGAGAGGGATCCCAGATTGGAGAGGATGCAGGCTAGGTTGAAGAATACCCTCCCCCCCATGCACAAATTTTGTTCACTGGGCCTCTAGTATGTATACACACACAAACACACACACACATAAACACACACACACATATAAACACACACACATATGTGTGTGTGTGTGTGTGTGTATATATATATATATATATATATATATATATATATATATATATATCAGATTTGCATATATATAGATATTTTTTCTAGGATGATTGACCTAAGTCCTGAATTTCTAAATAAACAGGGATCAATAAGGACAGCAAATGTCATTTTGAACTTTTGATTGAAGTCCCATCTTTCATATATAGTGTCATAGAGCAGTTGACATCCCTGTCAAGTTTTTGAAAACCAAGAAAACCATGAAAAGATACTGTTCCTGCTTCCACTTTGCTTCCCAAAAGTTCTGAATCCTTGATTAATTAAATGGACAACCTAACCTCTCCCAATTGTGTATGTTTTTGTGCATGTTCTCTCTTTCTGTGTATCTTCCTGCTAATGCCTAACCTACTAAAAAAACTGCATGCATTCTAGTTTCACTCTGACTTGGCTTTGGGGAGGGAACTGCAGGCCTTCAACCTGTTTTTGTTTGTTTGTTTGTTTGTTTTTCTCAAATCTAGTCCTGCTAAGAGAGCCCCGAAATTATTGTCTGTTTTGCCGTGGAAGGTAAGTGAAAAAGCCAGATCAGCAGGCTGAGCCTCAATCCTAGAAAAATCTTGATGAACTAGTTCTCATTGTATCCATTTTCTCCCTCATTTCTATGACCCATTTCATTCCTTTGACCTTGGACCAAATCAATCCAACTCCAGGGGAAATCTATTAGATATTCAGGTACAGAGAGTCTTACCAGATGCCAAGAGATCATTAATGAACACAAGGAACTTCTCATCGGTCACCTGGGCATCAGTCATGAGAAACACTGTGCTGAGATTTTTCAACCCAGCTTTCAGGCACAAGTTGGCCAAATCCATCTGCAGAAACATTCAATATCAGAGATCTTTGTGAAGAGGGCCTTCTTGCAAGTGATCCCCACCCAATCTTTAGGAATGGGCCATTTTATGGTCTATTTTCATTGGAAATAAAGCAAAATGGCAGTGGGAGGTAGGGGAGAGCTCTATTTGCACTGATAGTTAGGATAATACACCTCATTCCCAGACCTTGGTTCCAATAGAGGTGGGCAGGTAAAATTAAATAGTGATGAGCTTTAGTTCATAAAACCACTGTGGTTCCTTGTTAATTTTTAGAGCTCCTGTTTTGTTCACAGAGGTAACAGCTTTCCAAAGGGCAGAGAAGACTCACATAATCATACAGGTGAATGACCTGCCCCAGGAGGCAAGTGAGTGCTCTAGGTTTTCACAGTACAAGACACTTGGGGCCCTGGCCAGATGGCTCAGTTGGTTGCAGCATCATCTTGCACACTGAAGGGTTGTGGGTTCTATTCCCAGTCAGATTGTGGGCTAGATCCAGCCTTCCTTGGGGTGCATGCAAGAAGCAACCAATTTCTCCCCCCCTCTTTTTTTCTTTCTCTCTCCCTCTTCCCCTCTCTCTAAAAATCAATGAATTGTCCTTGAGTGATGATTTTTAAAAAAAGACACTTGGGAATACTTGCCTGGGCATGTATGTATTTTTATTTTAGTAGCAACTTATTTTCTTATGACTAGCTCCAGCAAAAGACTTCTGTTGGGAAAAACATGTATTGGCAGACACACACACACACACACACACACACTCGCCTGGTAGAAAATTAACATTCATTCAAAATTGCAGGTGGATACAGTTTTGGGCTAGGATTCCAAGCTCAAAGTTTTCCAGTTTAGTGAATCTTGGTTTCTTTTTCGTATCCCTCTCATAAAGCTCAGCCATCAGTCCCTAATATTGGTCTCTGCCTCTTGCACCACTCAAAACTCATTCTTTAATAGGCTCACACATTTCCTTACAGTAGTTGTTCATGTTCAAATAAATTCCCCTTTGAAGTTAATAAACTCCCTTTAGATCAATGATTCTAAAAACCATGCATTTGCAGAATTACCAAAGAAAATGCCTCTCAACTTTCATTAGAATCATCTGAGGGGGTGGGGGATGGTCCAGGCAGCTGCCCAGACTAGGTAAGTCAGAATTTCTGGGGGGTGTGATGCAGGCATCAGTATTATTTGAAGAGTTTCGGTGTATAGCCAAGGTTGAGAACCACAGTTGTGAGTCATTCTGTAAATGCATAATTCTCATATGCACAATGTTGTCTTCTCTTTTTTTTTAGAAGCAGTAGATTGACCTACTGTGAACGTGTTCACGCCCCTCACTGTGCACGCTTTTCACTGTGCATACTCCTCACAGAGAGCCTGACTGAAACCTGGTGCTTCTGCTTCCTTCCCTTTGGGCTAGGATTCCAAGCCTGAAGTTTTCCAGTTTAGTGAATCTTGGTTCCTTTGTTGTATCCCTCTCAGAAAGCTCAGCCATCAGTTTCTAATGTGAGGGGTGTGCCAGTGAGGAGTGTGCACAGTGAGGAGGGTGCACAGTGAGGGCCATGCACAGTGCCCCTCACTGTGCATGCTGGACCAAGTGGCTTTAGAAAGCTATAGAGAAAGCCTTGCTTCTCTTTCCAGGTCCACATTGTGGCTCACAAGTGCCTGATTCTGAAATCAGGAAATGTCACTGAAGGTTCCAGCAGGTGGTGGTTACTAAACACGCGTTTAAAAGATGAATTCCTTATAGAACTTGGATATACTGTCAGAGTTGTTCCTAAGTCTTAGAGCTGTGAGTGCACTTGATGTAGATGTGCTTCCGATTGGGGTGAGAGCTGAGGCTGCACAGATGTAGCTGAAGCAGCCCAGGTCCCACAACTGCAAATCTGGGAAGGCCATGCTCTCAGGCTGAGACTAAGGAGAAAAGGGCCTCTCACCTCATTAGCCCAGAGTCTAATGAGAAAATGCATGGGCCGCTAGGCAGAGGATCTGGGCAAGGGATCTGAGAGCCAATGAGAGGGAGCGTGGGCAGTGGAAGGCTGGCCTCTTCCCACAGCCCCTCCTCCTTACCTTGAAGTCCAGGATCTGGTAGCCTTTGTGCAGCGTGATCTGGAACACATCCATGGAGCCAATGAAGGCTGCTAGCCTGGCCAAGCTCTGCTTGCCGCTCCCACCCACCCCCACAAGCAGCGCATTGCCCCGTGGAGACTCCAGGATGCGACTGATGCGGCAGCTGAAGGGAAGGAAGCAGAGGCACCAGGTTTCAGTCAGGCTCTCTATGAGGATCATGCTCAGTGAGGAGCATGCACAGTGAGGGGCATGTACAGTGAGGGGTGTGCATAGTGAGGAGCATGCAGTGAGGGGCGTGCACAGTGAGGAGTGTGCACAGTGAGGGGTGTGCACAGTGAGAAGAATGTGCAGAGATGAAGGTGCAGAGTGAGGGGCGTGCAGAGTGAGGAGTGTGCACAGTGAGGAGTATGCACAGTGAGGAGGGTGCAGAGTGAGGAGTGTGCACAGTGAAGAGTGTGCAGAGTAAGAAGTGTGCAGAGTGAGGAGTGTGCACAGTGAGGGGCGTGCACAGTGAGGAGAATGCGCAGAGATGGTGCACAGTGAGGAACATGCACAATGAGAAGAATGTGCAGAGATGAAGGTGCAGAGTGAGGGGCGTGCAGAGTGAGGAGTGTGCACAGTGAGGAGTATGCACAGTGAGGAGGGTGCAAAGTGAGGAGTATGCACAGTGAGGGTTGTGCACAGTGAGGAGTGTGCACAGTGAGCAGGGTGCACAGTGAGGGGTGTGCACAGTGAGGAGGGTGCACAGTGAGGGGCGTGCACAGTGAGGGGAGTGCACAGTGAAGGGCGTGCACAGTGAGGGGTCTGCACAGTGAGGAGTGTGCACAGTAAGTGGGATATGTAATCTCCCTGGAGTGGATCATGAACTAAGCTGTGGGAAACTTGACTTAAATTGTCCCCATAACTGGCCTCACCTTCTTGACTAAGTGGATTGAATCGCCATGATGGGCAGAGGAGGAACAGCTCAGGGCTGTAAGGCAGGGCTGGAGAGGGCATATGATGGCAAGGTCGAGGGGACCAGGGCTTACCCCACCCCCTCTCCAGCTAATCCGGATTCTTCCCCCTCCCTACTTCATGTGGCTTCATCTCTCTGTGCTTTTGGGCAATAGGAGGGGGCAGAAAGAAGGGAAAAGTAGAAAGCATACCATTAGAAAAAATGTCAGGGGATGGCCAGAGAACAAGCATTGTCAGAAGCAAAATTCATCAGCGAATAACAGAGGCTGACAGCTCTCAGCTCTTCTTGGACAATGATGCATTTGTGGATTCTTAGTGCCAGCCCTACAACACCCACTTCCTTGGCTTCTGGATTCTTCCCTTTGCAGCTCTACTTACACTCTCAGTGACCAGATTCTCACCCAGCAATAGGGAAACATTCCTAGGCCCCAGCTTAGACCATGCCCTCCAGAGCAACCCATTCCTCCACCCCCTCCTCAAACACCACTCCTCCATTGAGCTGCTCACAGACTATCCTCCAGGCCAACACCACGTTATTATAAAAATTCCCTTCAACACTATGTATAGGCCTATGTAAGAGACCTACATTCTCTATAAAAATAACTCCCATCCCTTTTCTCATCTTCAAAACAATAACTATTCATTATAAAAAAATACATGGAACAGAAAAAACTACAATTCTATCTTGTATAAACACTATCAACATTAATTATATGTCCTCCTGAAGTTTTTCTAGTGTCTGTATGCTTATCGGTCTATATTTATGTGTACACACTTTATTAAATCTGGAAACTCAATATATTTCTATCCCATATATTTTCAAAATGGGGTTTACATTGTACACTGAACATAGTGTTTTGAAATCATTCCTTTTGTTTAGCAGTATGCTATGATTTTTTCCCTTTACCACTGAATAATCTGCTAAACGATGCTTTTAATTGTGGCACAATATTCCATTTTACAGAATAAATTCATTGTCTGTAATAGCCTTCTGTTGGATATTTAGGTTGTTTCCTACATTTCCCAGTTATTACAAATGCAATGTGAATATTTTTAGTTCATATCTCTATGTGCATTGCATAAGTTCCTAGAAGCAAAATTTTCAAATCAAACAATAGGACAATTTTTATGGTTTATGATACATACTGAAAAACTGCTTTGAGAATGGTAGTATCAAAAGGTGAATATTGGAGGATGAGAATATGTTAGGCAGGGTTAGTTGAATGAAAATGTGTTAAGCCAGTGAATTTGGGGGTACATAACACAGTAATATAGCCACTGTGGAGAAATGGATACAATAAGGAGGAAGAGATAACAGTGTTGGTGATCTTGGGATCCAAAGAATGTGCAAAACAAGAACTCAGATGAAGTCCATCCAAATAAAGCAGAGGATAGATCACAGGCTACCTCCTGTGTCCTTGTCTTATGTTAAAGATAGTACACTGAGAAATTCCATATTCAAATTAACTAATGGTAATTAGGGGTAGGACAACTTAGGGTCTAGCTAACCCCAATTTGGAGGAAGGACTTGAGGGAAGTTTTGGTGGTGGGATTTGACATGTCAACAAAATATGAATGTGTATGAGGTTAAAGGATTCATGTTAAGCTTCTATAGTTTGAATTTTATTTCTGAAAATTTCTTGCATATCCTGATGATTTAGCCATGTAATTAGCATCAATAAACTACATGTCCATGGATCCTTATCACTTCATCTCTCCTATGGGATGCTCTCTGAAAGGAAACCCTAGCAGAACTCCCACTTCCAGCAGAGAGAGGAGTCTTGCCCTCATCCTTGTTGATATTGGGTCTTGTGTTTGTTGTTAGTCCTTACCCAAGGATATTTTTTCCATTGACTTTTAGAGAGAGTGGAAGGGAGGAAAGGATGGAGAGAGAGAGAGAAAAAGAGAAAGAGAGAGAGGAGAGAGAGGAAATTGATGTAAGAGAGACACATCAATTGGTTTCCACATGCCCTGATAGTGGCTGGGGATCAAAATGGCAAACCAGGTATGTGCCCTTGACGGGAATTGAACCTGCAACCCTTGGTGAGTAGGCCAGTACTCTAATCACTGAGTGACTCTGGCCAAGGCAGTTCTTAATTCTTTCATAATTTTACTTTTTCACGTCATGATTTTTTGTTATGTACTCTGTCTCCTATCAGGTAGACTTACACTGCTCTTGCTCCCTCATTAAGCCATAGTCTCTAGATACCAGAAGAGTGTGTATAATCTTCATGTACTCTCCACAGTGCTAGTACATTGAAGGCAGCCTACACAGTTCTGTTAAACAGAGCAACGGATACCTTATACCAGCATCCCATTTGGGGTGATACACACAATTGCTCATTATGTTGGGTCAAGGAGTCGTCTGCTCTGTGCCTACATTAGATGGTGTCTGACGACAATGACCAAAGGAGAAACTCTTTGCTAAGATATCCAGGTCCTCTCTTCTAATTAAAAAAGGAGGGGGCAGAAATAGATTAATGGAAGAGAGAGGCCAGCTGGAAGATGAGGGGAAGTCCAGCTGGTTCTCTGGGCTACCTAACACCCAGCTCTACTCCAGAAGGCCTCAACTCAGCTTAGCATGGTGCATGCTACTCAATATCTAAATGGAAAACACATCATTCGTGATGAAGTTTCCGAAGAAGAATGGTTGAGTCTGCAGCTGTCAGCATTAGACTCCAGCTGGGGATTCATTAACAACCTCTGATGAGGGCAAAGGACTCTGCATTCAAATTACAACATTTACAGATAAGATCAATATTCGGAAGGGCGACTGGGCCAGGAAAGCATGGTAGTCTAAGCTAATTTATTGCGGTACTTCTGGCCGATTAGAAACAAAGCTGATGATGTACACAGCATAGCTGGAGGAAGCTGGCATACTGAAGGACTCCTCCCTCCCCCAACACACATATACGGGTCAGATATGCAAATGAAGGGGCACCAAGTACATCTGAGGTTCCTTTTTTTTTTTCTAAGAGAAGAGAAAAGAAGGCAGAAAAATACACGTGGCAGTGAATAAAAAGGGAAAGATAGGTTACAATCAGGCCCAGTGCAGGGAAAAGGTCTGGTGTGAAGCTTTAAAGACAAAGCAGAGCAAGCATCTGGTGAGATGATGAAGGAAGCCAGGAGGAGAGCAGAGTGGTACCATCAGGGGAGGAAAAACGGAGGGAAGAAAAGACATGCAGCTGCGAACTGCTCACCAAGTACAAAGCACCCCACACAAGCAACGGCCACATGGCACAGGCATCCTCATCATCTTCATCCTCTAGAGGAGAAGTCTGAGGCTTGAGCAGGTTACCTGTCCTTCCATAGGCTCACAGCTAAAGATGGGCAGCACCAGGATTTGACCCTGTGCCCAGCTCAATCTACAGAGCATGTGCTGTAACTACTCCACAGACCCCATTATGAAATTGATAGCAAAAGCAGCAAAGCTTAGGAAAGGTTTAGGGAAATCAAACAAAAGAAAATGTTAAGAATTTAAGTGGTGAGAACAAATAGCCAATAAAGAATTGAAATGAGCACAGGTCTTCTGGCACCTGTAAATGCAGGCCCTCACCTTGGCTGGCCCCTCAGCCCCTCAGCCTCTCAGCCCTGGGTGTTCCTGTGGAAGCGCACATGGTCCATCCCTCTCTGCCCCGCCCTATTTCCACCTTGGACACCAGAAGGTGGGACCTTTGGAGTGAGTCCACATGCCTCTGCTGTGGGCACTGTGCAGTGACGAGAGGCCACAGATCTGTGCTTCTCATGGCACTGGTTTGCTCAGTTTTCTTGTGTAGGAGGAAGATGCATCTGCTCTTTCTGGCTGGTAGGGGCTATAGAGAAGGCCGAGGAGGGGAATGCAAGGATAGAGCCACAAGCAGTGGTATTTTAAATTATACATCCAAATACACTTTATTCCTCAGAATTGCCCCTCAAGGCTGTTCATTATAGCCATTATTTTTCCATTGCTAAAACAATGTTAGTCAGTTTGATCACTCACTTTGGAAACCACATTGATTGAATCACTTGCTATTTTCTCAAATTTAATTTACTCTTAAAAGATAATTTGTCTCAATCCCAAGACTATGACACAGGCTTGGGTAGCTCTTAAAGAGGAGGAAAATGCTCATTGGAGTTTCAAGATTACTGAACATTTCATTTTATTGTTGACGTTACAGACGTCTCCCATTTTCCTCTTCTTTGTGTACTTCCACCCAATACCAGCTCCCTGGCCTTCTCTTTAAAAGCATTGTTTACTGCACACCTACTATGCACCAGGCACTGTCCAAGGTACTGGACTCAGCGGTGAGTGGGACACTCCGTGATCAAGGAGCTTCCTGGATCATGGGGAGACAAAAGGCACATGAAGAAGCATCCCAGTGTGATGGTTGAGAGTAAACATTCTGGAACCCGACTGCATTAGTGTGAGCGCTGTTGCCAATTTAATGGGATGTGTGATGTTAAATGAACCTTCTTCAGGATTTTGTGATGACTAATCAACATGGTAGGGGATTTTGCTTCAATAATCTTCAGGCATTTAGGGGCAGATGTGGAATAAGAAGACAGTGGGATTTTGCCACCTGAATGCAATAGCAGTAAAGTTAGGGAGCTTGCACCAGGGTGATTGAGCCCATGGTGATCAAGGAAAGTAAAGAGATGGTAGATGAAGGGACAAAAAAGTTTGAGAAAGTAATTTATTTCTTTTCATGAAATAGTCTCGCTGAAGTGTAAGAATAACTGGAATTGGAACACGTGAATGGAAGGGTAAGCAGTGCAAATCAGAGAGTGGAAGGTTGCAAGTTGAGATTTTGGAGGTGAATTCATTCTTGATAGAAGTTCCAGGATAGGAACATGTGAATGAGTGACTGAGGTGGGATGGAAGAAAGACCACTGGAGCTAAAGAGGCAGAGGAACAGAAAGACAAGGTGTACATAGATGTCAGGAATGAAGAAAGGTGTGATGGAAGAGAGAAGGATGGTCTCAGCATAAAGGATGCTGGTGAATGATGGGAGTAATGGATGCTAGTAGATGACAGTAAGAAGAGGTAATGAAGAAGTAATGAGTATGGAATTCCAGTTGCTTGTGCTTTAAAAATCCTGGAGTTTGTAGAGAATAAAAGGAGAAATGCCATGGGGATGGTGTGGGGTAAGGAGTTTCTTACTTCTCTCTAGGCCATGGGGTACAGAGAATGGGAAAGAAAAACCAGTTGTCCTCAACTTAGGGTCAGTCTGGTCTCAATTGGAATTTATCAAGGAAGGAACAGTTCAGAGAAGTTGAAGATGAAGTCGATTTTTATGCTTAAGACCATGACTATAGGAGACAGGCTGGGAGAATCGGGGCTGGCAGAAGAAGGGTGGTAAATGTAAACAGGGGGAATATAACAAGCAGTGTAGGGATAGCAATGGCATGACCATAAACTATGCGGGAGGCTTAGTGGCTAGTTCCATGATTCATTTGATAGCAACAGCTCTTATAAGGACATTTAACTTTTGAAGTAGATATGTACTTGTCTTAAACAAAAAGCTCTAATCTCATCATTATAAAATTGGACTAGAATGGGATCAGAATACAGATGCTGAGCTGTCCGGTGCTCCTTTTCTTACCTCAAACTTTCCCATGGAGTCACTGTGGTCATGCCCAGGGACTGTGAATGACAGACAAGGAAATGATTCCTGCTCTGCCTGAGGTCAGCAGCAGGAGCAGCAACTGCCCCTTGACCTCTACAGAAGAAGCAGTAGCTGGATTCCTGTTTGTCAGTGTCCTTCAATGCCTAGGTGAGACCCCAGATATGGGGAAGAGGAGGCAAGTGAGAAAAGGAAACAAGAGAAGCCACTTACACATGGCGCATGGCATCCTCAAACAGAACCAGGTTCATCACTGTGTTGACATCATTGTGATTCTCCAAGGCTTCCGCCAGAGTCTGGGTCAAAAGTTCCCATGATTGTACAGGCATGTACTTGGGCTCCCCAATGCCGTTTGCAAAGTGGCAATACATGTTCAGGCTTCCAGTCTGCTCCACAGTCTCTTCCATATCCTGGTGATGGGGTATAGGACAAGGGCACTCCTTATTGAGTCAGTTCTGGTTCCACACAGAGACAAGAGCCCTGGTTTTCCTCTTCTCTAGGCACCTCCCTAAAATCAAGTATCAGTGTGATTCCAGCATGTTTCCTCTGAGAGAGCCCTCTAATTTAATATTCCTGTATCAGGTCCATGAAGTCATAAGTGATGTTTTATTCCTTTGGGGCTGAGTATGAAAATGGAAGTGGAAAGGTGCCTTTCTCACAAGTACAATAAGAAATGGGCTTTGTTTCTGAGCAGAGCTGATGGGGACACAGGGTGCACTTCTCTAAGCAGAGCTCTTTCACCACAGCCAAGTAAAGGAGATCATGATCCAATGGCCTCATCTCTCCAACACCTTCCAACACGTCTTGTTTTTGTAACTCACAGCAGTATCCTAAGGCATCCTTTCCCGTTCCCTGTGATAGTGCACTCTAGAGGATGCAAACCCTGACCATAAGCTTAGCACAGAGGGCTTGGTTTCTGAAGAATATGCGACTAGCCATCCTTAGGTTACTGGTTTGTTTAGACATTGATCATCTTTTTAATATATATATATATATATTATATATATATATATATATATATATATATATATATATATACTTTTGTTGATTTCAAAGAAGAAGGGAGAAGGAGAGAGAGGGATAGAAATATCAATGATGAGCCTGTGTGACTAGATTCATCAAACCCAATGGAGAGAAAGTAATATTCTTAGGAAAACCAGGACTCATAGATACAGAGAACATTGTATTGGTTCTAGGTGGTAGATGGTTGGGGGCTGGGTGAAAAAGATGAAGGGATTACGAAGTACAAATTGTTTGATACAAAATAATCATGGGATGTACAGTACAGCTGAGGGATTATAGTTAATAATCCTAGCTAATAAAAGAGTAATATGCAAATTGACCATACCTCCACTACACCCACCAGCCATGCCCACCAGCCAATCAAAGCAAGTATGCAAATGAACCCAACCAAGATGGCTACATCCACAGAGAGAGCAGGAGGGAGGTTTGGGTTGCCCCTAGCTATGGAGGAAGCCATGCACCCAGGCCTCTGCTTAAGGCAACAAAGTTTCAATGGCTGTGCAGCAGAAGGCTTGGCTCCACTCCAGGCTACAAAGTTTTAATTGTAGAAGATAAATAAATCCCAGATACCAGGGCCTCCACTTGGGTCACTGGGGGTCATGGCCAGCCCAGGCCACTCTACGCCCCAAGGGAACACCCACCCTGATCCAGGACACCCTTCAGGGCAAACCAGCTGGCCCTCACTTGTACACCAGGCCTCTATCCTATCTAATAAAAGAGTAATATGCATATTGACCATCAGTCCAATACACAAGATGACTGTCCCCATGTGGTCAAAAGATCCTGCCCTCATGTGGACAAAAGATGACCACTACAAGATGGCCAGCAGGGAAGAGCAGTTGGCAGGAACCAGGCCTGCAAGGGAGGGCAGTTGTGGGCTATCAGGCCCACAGGGGAGGGCAGTTTGGAGGGACCAGGCCTGCAAGGGAGGGCAGTTGGGGGTGAGCAAGCTTGCCGGGGTGGACAGTTAGGGGTGACTAGGCCAGCAGAGGAGGGAAGTTGGGGATGACTGGGCCTGCAGGAGAGGGCAGTTAGGGGTGACCAGGCCTGCAGGGGAGGAAAGTTAGGGGCAAATAGGCTTGTAGGGGAGCAGTTAGGCATTAATCAGGCTGACAGAGGAGTGGTTAGGGGGTGATCAGGCTGGCAGGCAAAAGCAGTTAGGGGCAATCAGGAAGGCAGGCAGGTGAGAAGTTGGGAGCCAGCAGTCCTAGATTGTAAGAGGATATCTGACTGCCCATTTAGGCCCAGTCCTACCTGAATCGGGCTTAAATGGGCAGTCGGACATCCCTCAAGGGGTCTTAGATTGGAGAGGGAGCAGGCTGGGCTGAAAGACACCCCACATCCCCCATGCATGAATTTTGTGCACTAGGCCTCTAGTACTATATAATAAAGAGGTAATATACATCACTCCAACACTCAAGATGGCTGCCCCCATGTGGACACAAGATGGCCACCACAAGATGGCCAGCAGGGGAGGGCAGCTGTGGGTGATCAGGCCTGCAGGAGAAGGCAGATAGGGATGACCAGGCTGGCAGAGAAAGGCAATTGTGGGCAACCAGGTCTGCAGGGGAGGGAAGTTGGAGGGGACCAGCTCTGTAGGGGAAGGCAGTTGCAGGGGAACCAGGCCTGAAAGAAAGGACAGTTGTGGGGACCAGGCCTGCAGGGAAGGGCAGTTAGGAGTGATCAGACCTGCAGGGAAGGATAGTTGGGGGGACCAGGCCGGCAGGGGAGGGCAGTTATGGGAAACCAGGTTGGCAAGTGAGGGCAATTAGGCTTTACCAGGCCAGCAGGGGAGGGCATGTGGGGACGACTAGGCCTGCAGGGGAGGACAGTTAGGGATGACCAGGCTGGTAAGGGAGGGCAGTTGGGGGCAATTGGGCTGGCAGGGGAGCAGTTAGGCATCAATCAGGCTGGCAGGGGAGTGGTTAGGGGGTGATCAGGCTGGCAGGCAGAAGTGGTTAGGGGCAATCAGGCAGACAGGCAGGCGAGCAGTTGGAGCCAGCAGCCCTGGATTGTGAGAGGTATGTCTGACTGCCTGTTTAGGCCTGATCCCACTGGGCCCAGCTGGAGAGGGTACAGGCTGGGCTGAGGGACACATTCCTCTCCTTGTACAAATTTTGTGCACCGGGCCTCTAGTATTCTAATAACTATGTATGGTGCCAGGTGGGTACTAGACTTATTGAGGGGATCACCACCATGCTGCACACCTACAACAAATATAAAATAATAGTGAATGCCAACTGTAATTGAAAAATTAAAAAAAAATGAAAAAAAGAATACAAAGCCACAAATTCACAGCTTTTACAAAAATGATCCAAATGGTCTACTCATTAATTCCCAAATGTGCCTTCTACTTGCAATTTAATATCTGCAGGCATGTAGTTCCCCGTACCATGGGACCTTACTTTGTAAACACACCATGAAACCTGCTGAGGCCTGTTCATGTCCATGGCCTCTACAGGGGCTTTTTAGAAGTTCCACTCCCACAGTTACCATACACTCCTGCTTTACATGGGAAAGCTTATGATAACCAACTGCTTATACTCTCACTAACCTTTCATTTTTAGTACCTTACGTTTACTAATATATTGAGAATAGAAAATTTTAGAATCACTTTAATGATAGAATTGAGGAGCTGTTTAACCCAACTTTTTAATTTTTACAGATAAATAAAATGAGACCCAGAGAGGTCAAGTGTCTTTGTAAGATCATGAAGCTGGCTAGTGGCAGAACTAGTCTGACTTTCGGTCCAGGACTCACTTTATCATAGCACTTTGTACAAATTCTTTAAGAAAATGAATATTGGGATTAATGGCTAAAACTTTGGAGTTATTTAAACCAAGCTTGCCAGACTCTGAAAAAAAAACAATTCCCCCCCAAAAAAAGCAAAAAAAAACCCCCCCACAAGAATCTCATGTAACTTATGCTAAAAAGTTATTTGTTGTTTATCTGAAATTCCATTTAACTGGCCATCCTACTTTAAAATAAAAAGGAGTATTAGGAGCAAAAAGAGCAACTTGAAACAAAACAGAGGAAATCACGTTTCTGCATCCCCTAGAGCAGGGCACAATTTACAATGCCTTTTCCTTAGGACCTCAAGTGATCCAACAGCCAGAAATACATCATCAGGGGATCTCAGAACCTAAAGCAGCGATTTGCAACCACTGCATCACAAGAATTTTAGAACATGCAACACCTGACTATTTATCAGGGAGCTGGCCTCTTTTTCCTTCGATTGTCACATAAAAAAACGACAACAGCCAACACAACACTAGCCATCTGGTATGAATGAATCAAAAGTATACCTATTTGTTTTTTTGTCAGATCGGCCAAAACAATAATACTTATTTGGTGTGTGGCAGAATTTAAGTAGTTTATTTGTGCCATGAGACATAAAAGGTTGAAAAACACTGATCTAAAAGAATATCTTTGAAATTTTAATTTTGGTCCAACACTAATAGTATACAGTACAGATATCCCTCTACATATATTTTACCCAGAAGATGGTTGTAAAAAGAAGTTCTATAAAATCAGAATAGCTGGACAAGGACAAAAGGTAAGGCATGTTATCAACCAACAGTATGAGCTATCTATGACTGCTTAAGTCACAGACAGCCACATTGGCCTTGGGCATGCTCACTAGGCAAACTGGCTTAGGCGAGTGGAATGTGTGGTGATATCTCTCATCCCTAAAAGGAGAAAAAGATCAAGAATTTTGCTTTTTCAATAATAAAAATCAAGAATGAAGTGCTTATATTTCCAGCCAATCCCAATAGTTCAGATTCCAAATATTCTATAGTTAGGTAACAGCAAAATTTCTTTACTTAGTTTATGCTGTGACAGTGTTTCTTCATAATAATGGACACAGTACTTTGCAAGACTATGTGAAATTAGTGTTTATTTTTACAAAGATTCAACAATGAAAAAAGGGATACACATATTTTAAAAGGAAGCTATAAATGCTGTTTGTACAAAAATAAAAATGTGCACTAATTAAAAATAAAACAACCAACAAATGTATATAATGGCAGTATTAATTATATCTGGGTTTAGGTCAAAAGGATGGGCCCTTAGTATACAGACCCACATAGAAACCTCTATTTCAAAGACTGAGTATTGTCACACTAAAGTGCTAGCTTAGACCAGTTTAAGAAAACAGTAAAGGCTCATTTGCAGAGCTAACAATGAAGACATATATAGGCAAATTCTACAAAACTCAGAGAGAATATCTGAGATGTGAGAGTGCTGTACATCAGGCCATATAAAAATGATGGGGAAGTGGAGAATTTCAGTGTTCAGACTAGTAAAGAGCAGACTGAGCTAAGTTACTTAAAATACCATCCAAACATTCCAAACGCTTTTTGTATGGTTGGGTGGACAGTCAAATCTTCAGAGATAGATCCAGGATCTTATCAAGAAAAAATATGGAGAGCTGAACCTAACAAGGTAAACACAGGGACAGCATGGTACATTTGAATATAAGACTTGATTATTTCTATGTTCAAGAGAGAGGACAACACACAATATGTGTGGTACATTTGAATATAAGACTTGATTATTTCTATGTTCAAGAGAGAGGACAACACACAATATGTGTGGAAAATATGGGGCTTTGGTCAACAGAAGGCTCAGTGTTAGTTGTGGGGTAATTTTGACACTAAGCAATGTAATGTTGTCCTAAACCTAGGAGGTGCTAATGTACCAGTGTTTTCTAAGGCATATTCTAAGGACCATTCATTCTGAAAATTATTAACAGGTCTGATGGAGGGAAAGGGTTGTAGGGTCCCAGGCATTTGGAAGTGATAGATGAATCAGGATCATTGCTGATGTTCAGGGCTCTCATGTATTGCATACATCGGATTTCAAAGAAAGGAATAGGATACGAAGTACTTTCTCAACTTGAGAAATCATAGGTAGATACCCTTTTCCTAAAAAGTATATTGTGGTACAACTATTTAGCAGGACACATTTTGGAAAACATAATAATAAAATTATAGTACATAAGAAAAGGGGAATTATGATTTTGCTTTAGGTCAGACACAGTGGGGCTGTGTGGTGAGTCAGGCACCATGATTTCAGAGGAGAAAACGGATGGGAGAATAATCAAGCTGATTGAACTACTCTGGGTTTGAAAACAGGCCATGTCAGAAATGGTTAAAAGAGCAGAGACTATTTTGGTGTGTGGCAGAATTTAAGTAGTTTATTTGTGCCATGAGACATAAAAGTTATAGTACATAAGAAATTTCAGATAAACAAAAATTTGGTCTTCAAATATTTGAAGGTAGCCTCTAGGATTAATAGACAAGAAAATAAATTTTAAATCATGATTAGAATAAATTTCCAGTTTTTGTAATAGTTCCAAAGGTCCCAAATTTCAAAATTGTTCTAAATTCCCAGTTCCCACATGGCTGCCCTGGGAAAGCTGAGATTGTGCATTTCTGAGGATGCTGGTGGATGAACTGGAATGACTAATCTGGGAAATGACATTGAAGGGAGTTACTACAAAAGGAGGCTCTGGATGAGTGGATGTCTACAGACCTTCTCAGCACTCAGGTCCTATGATTAATTTCCCTTTTCCTGCCTCAATACTTTTCATCTCAGCAAAGTAATGATAGATTTTTCTTTTCTTTACTAACCTCTTATTTTCTCTAATTTATGGGCTGCACTTTTATAATTTGGGTGATATTCTGCACTACTATTATTATTTTTAAATATAAAAAGAATTCACAGAGCAATACTCACATCAAAAAATTTTTTGACCACTTCTGTCTGGATTGTATCAAAAAGAACAAAGTCCTTTTCCTCCATCATCTTATCCCGGTAAACACGATTTGATTCATGCAGATAGAGCTTTACCAGGTCCTGTGTGGATTTCACACAATCCACTGAGGAAAAGAGAATGCCCTTTAAGGAGAACAGACAAAAAAATGCATGAATAACAACTTACAACAACAGCTATTACTTAATGAAGCCAGTCATGTGACAGTTACTAGAGTCAATGTTTTGCCAGAGACAGCTCATTTAACCATCATGATGATCCCACAAAGTCATTTTTATTATATTAATTTCACATAATTTGGAAATTGCAGTTCAGAGATAGAAAGTATGTCCAATGCCACATAATAAGTGGCCTAATTCAAAACCAAGAGGTCTTGAAATCAGGTTTGCCTGGCCTTGGAGCCTGGAATTTTAGACATTGCATTCCAAATCCCCACACTGAGGGAAGGTGACTCTGCTCTGTTTCAATTCCTTCAGTGCCATTTTGAAAGCTACTCTGAGTGACAATTGCTTATGTGAAATCAGAATGGAGATGAAGGACTGGGATGAGTATAGTTAATCTCTGCAGTCACCAATGCATTTGTTTATCTTGAGTAGGTTCTCCGTCCATCTAACACAGTAACACAGGACTTGTTTAAAATATTTATTATTTTGTTTAAAATTTCTGGCACATCTATGCTACTATTAGCCAATGTCTTAGCTTTCTGTTTCATTGAAACATAAAGACAACTAAGAATAGAGCCCCTCAACAACTTCAGTAAGTCCTGTAACTTCAAACTCATTTGTTCCTGTGTCCTCCTTCATTACTTTCTTTCTTGTGTCAGAAAAAGAGGGGGCAATTTAATTTCTCCTCAGTACTGGAAGAATAATGCTCAGATTCCACAGCATGGCACAAAAGTCTGGTTCTAATATGACTACCAGACTGATTAGTCATAATCCCTCTTATCACTACATCCCATAAAATCCAGATTTCGGTTTCACGAAACTCAAATTATTTTCTGATCCTGACTAAATACATTCTGTGACTTCATGCCTTTGCTTACTCTGCTCATATTTAAAGATTAAATCAGGTGATAAACTTTGTTGAGTCTTCCATGGTATCTTTTTTCCTGTCCAACACCATTCCCTCTGATGTGCTCCCACAGGACCCTTTAAATATTTATAAGAGAATTATTAGTTTCTAAAATTATTTTTCTTTGTACTGGTTTGCTTCTTCCAGGTCAGGGTGAGTGTCTCAAAGGCAGGGAAACTGAGAGATTTATTTTTGGATGTGGTTTGTTTTAATCACTGTATAACTAGCACCTTGCCTGGTGCCTGACATAGGATTCTCAGGGAATGCTTGTTGAAAGAAAGAATGAACTGATATTGAATCCTTCAGTTATTATAACATCTCAAGAACCTCCATAATATTTTTGATTTTGGTAACGGGTTGATCACAGACCAACCCACTGAGACCAACTGCAAAAGATTTGGGATAATTATTTTTAAAGTTTTATCTTTTGAGAAGCATCAGAGAGTAATCAAGTCAGTGAGGACTTGCGGGGCTCAGCTACTGGAGAGAAGAGAAAGAAGTGAGATTTACCACATGTTTGGCACCATTTATCTTCTTCAGACATTTGCCAATTCACAAGCAGTGGCTTATAATAGGGTCAGAAACTGAAAAGTCAGTGACAAGTGAGAAGTTGAGATGCTGAGCAGTTTTCTCATCTCATGGGATAGGAATGATGAAAACTAGAGTTCAGGCATTATCAGGGAAGAGTTGTAGCTAAACCCCAATGGGCCCTGTCAGATGGTTATACATTAGAAGTGTGAGTGAACAAATCACTCAGTCCTCACAGGAACTAAAGCCCAATTTTAGTCTCCTCAGTCCCTGGCAATTGTGGGCCAGAAGCAGAAGTATGTAATTTCTGAAGGAAAATATCATCATCTAAACCCTCAAATTACCTGCACATTTTAAAATTCATAATGTCTGGCAGTCAAACAAGCGAACTGGGAATATCAGGAGATATGACCAAAACCAAGGAAAAAACTGTCCCACAAAAGATCTAGACATTGGAATTAACAGACACAAACTTTAATAAAACCACAATTTATATGACTAAGAGATTAGATGACCAGGTAAAGAATTTCAGAAGACTATTGAAACCTTTAAAAATAAACCAAATGGACAGGATCTGGTGCTGTTGAAGAAAACGCTGCCTGGAGGAGGTGGGAAATGGGAAGATGAGAGCTGATTCTCCCTCAGCCCTCTCCATTTCCCAGGATTTGGTGAAGTGGCCCAGGTGTGTGTTGGGAGGAAAAAGGTAGGGTGGGCACAGGAGATAGGCTCTTCATCTGGTATAAAATGTGTCCTAAAGAACCAACCTCAGCAGGAAGGTAGGGAGGGAGTGTATGAGAGAGTAAGGGAGCAATAGAGATGTGTGTGTGAATGTTTGTGTGTGTGTGAGAGAGTGAAATAGGGACAGTTAGACTCTGTAGTTCTTCCAGGGGGCTGGCAGCACAGAGACTACACCATCTTGAAGAACAGAACTGCTTGAGACTAGAATCCTAGCCTTGCCAACACCCAGTCTAGTCTCAGAAGCAAATCAGGACCCTACAGCCACACTGGTAAAAGACTTGCAATCACTACTGCAGACCCAGGGACACCAAGACTCCAGGCACCACAGCCACAGATTTCTGTGGATCACAAAGCCAATCCCCCTCCCCTGCCACCCCAATGGCAGTGACATAGAAACTACCAGACCCAGCTGAACAATAAGGCTTTCTGCACACACAAAGCAGTGGCGACTCTGCCTGACTTTGAGCCTTGGTGTTGGACATGGGAAGTTTGTTTCCTGTGACTCGTTTCCATGCTCAGGCAGGGAGACTGAGCTGAATATGAGCCTATCTGCTCATCCTTAGGGAAGTAGTTTTCTGTGATCAGATCCCATGCCCATGCAGGGCAGGGAGACAGTGCTGAACTTAAGCCTGGACTTGTGAACTCTGGGAATTTGTTTCCCATGACTAGTCTCTGCGTCCAGGCAGGAAGGTAGTCCTGAATTTGAGCATAGGTGCATGACCTTGGGAAGATTGTTTTCTGCGACCAGATCTTGCACCCACGCAGAGAGACAGTGCTGAATTTGAGCCTGGGGGTGCAAACCCAGAGAGTTTGTTTCCCATGACCAGACCCTGTGCCCACACAGGGAGGCAGCACTGAATTTGAGTCTGGGTGCATGGACACAGGGAGTTTGTTTTCCACTGTGCACACCCACATGACCCAACCCTACACCCACACTAAGTGGCAATGCCACTTGACTTTGATTCAGGGCAAGCAAACTTTTACTGGAGGGCAGAAGTGGACCTCCTGCCAATACAGTGCGACTGAGCAACCTGGTCTCCCAAGCAGTTTTGGGGCCCTGAATCTTCATACAAGAGGTATCAATGAGCACCAGTGACTAGACTCTGTTCCTCATTGCATGCTCCTGGGATCCTTGATTCCCAGTACATTCACACTAAGAGCCAGTGACTCCAATTCTTGGCGCATGTGCACACAGGGACCCTGATTCTCAGTGCAAGGTAGCATCAAGCAACAGAGACTCTGATACTGAATTCTCAGCATGGACACAGGAAACCTCTGACTCCTGATACGCAATAGGGGACTTTGATTTTTGGCTCACGCCAGTGGGTCCTTTGTTTCAATGTGGTGCAGGCCACACTGAGTCCCTGATTCTAGGTACACACACAAGGCTATACTAAGTGCCTGTGATTCTGACCCAGGGCAAGTGTAGCTCCCATCAACCCACAGCAACCACACGTCTTGGTGTCAGAACTCTTCAGTGACACATGGGGGGTGGTGCAAAACCCCACTGCACATGGCGTAGGCCCCCACAACTTGACATTTGAACCTTCTGGTGATAGTCAGAATGGGGAGACAATGAAGCAATCCCCAGAGGACAGAAAAGGAGGAATCGCCAAGAAAGGAAATGAGTGAAATGGAACATGACAGAAAAAGAATTTAAGGTAATGGTCATACAGTTCATACACTAGATGGACGAAAAAATCAACAACCTATGCAAAAATCAGGAAGAAATGAAAAATGATATAGCTACAATAAAAACACCATGGAAGGCTTCAACAGTAGACTAGAAAAAGTAGAGGACCGAATTAGTGAGTTAGAATATCAGGTACAGAAACAAGCCCAATCTGAAAAGCAAAAAAATTAAAAAGCAGGAGGAGGGCCTAAAGGAGCTTTGGGACAATGCAAAATAAAATAACATACGTATAATAGGGCTGCCAGAAGCACAAGAAGAGCAGCAGGATTAGAAAATTTATTTGAAGAAATAATGACAGAAAACTTTCCTGATATGGGGAAGAAAAAAGTTACTCAAGTATAAAGAGTCCTAAGTAAGATGAATCCCAAAAGACCCAGAACAAAACCCGCCATACTTATAATGGCAAATGTTATTGACAAAGAGAGAATCTTAAAAGCTGCGAGAGACAGAAAGTTACCTACAAAGATCCCCCATCAGATTATCAAATGATTTCTCAACAGAAACACATCAAGCTATAAGGGAATGCAAGGATATATACAAAGTGACGCAAAGCGAGGGACTAATCCAAGAATACTCTATCCAGCAAGACTATCAATCAAAATTGAAGGGGAAATCGACCCAAACCAGTATGTCCAATTAATATTTGAAAAAGGAGGCATGAACGTACAATGGAATTAAGACAGTCTCCTCAACAAAAGATGTTGGGAAAATTGGACAGATACATGCAAAATAAATGAAACTAGACCACCAACTTACACCATACACAAAACAAACTCAAAATGGTTGAAGGACTTAAACATAAGACGGGAAACCATAAAAATACTAGAGGAATCCACAGGCAGCAAAATCTCAGACATATGCTGAAGGAACTTCTTTACTGCTACTGCTCCTAGGGCAATGGAAGCTAAAGAGAAAAACAAACAAATGGGACTACATCAAAATAAAAAGCTTTTGCACAGCAAAAGAAACCATCAACAAAACAACAAGAGAGCCCACTGTATGGGAGAACATATTTGCAAATGTTATCACTGATAAGGGTTTAATTTCTAACATCTACAGGGAACTCATACAACTCAACAACAAAAAGATAAACAATCCAATCAAGAAATGGGCAATGGACCTAAATAGAAACTTTTCAAAAGAAGACAAGGAAGGGCAAGAGACATATGAAAACATGTTCAAAGTCACTAATTAGCTGAGAGATGCAAATCAAAATGACCATGTGATACCATCTCACACCTGTCACAATGGCTATCATCAACAAATCAAAAAATGACAAGTGTTGGCGAGGATGCAGAGGAAAAGGAACCTTGGTGCACTGCTGGTGGAAATGCAGATTTGTGCAGCCACTTTGGAGAACAGTATGGAGTTTTCTCAAAAAACTAAAAATGGAACTTCCATTTGACCCAGTAATACCACTTCTAGGAATATATCCCAAGAAGCTAGAAAAATCAATCAGAAATATATCAGGGATATATGTACCCCTGTGTTTATAGCAGTACAATTTATCATAGCTAAGATTTGGAAACAGCCTAAGTGCCGGTCAGCAGATAAGTGAATTAAAAACCATGATACATCTACACAATGGAATACTACGCTGAGCTAAAAAAGAAGGAATTTCTACCATTTGCAACAACATGGATGGAACTGGAAAGCATTATTCTAAGTGAAATAAGCCAGTCAGAGAAAGATAAATATCACATGATCTCACTCATCTATGGGGAATAATGAACAACATAAATTAATGATTAAAAACAGATCCAGAGACAGAGAAGCATTGATCAGACTGTCAAACCTCAGAGGAAAGGTAGGGGAGGGTACAACAAAAGGACTTGTATGCATGCATATAAACCTAACCAGTAGACACAGATAACAGGGGGGTGAAGGGATGATTGGGGGGTTGATAAGATAATGGGGGATGAAGACAAATATGTAATAGCTTAACCAATAAATAAATTAAAATGCAAAAAAGTAAGCCAAATGGAAATTGTCAGATTAAAAATGACCCCCAAGATACAGTTAATGAAAATAAGAATTTATCAAATGGGATTAACAAAGAATAGACACACTGAAAAAAAGAACTGGTGAGTAGAAAAGGGATCAGCACAAAATAATCAAACTGAATAATAAACAGAAAAAAATAACAAAGAAAGAAACAGAAGTGCCCTGGCTAGTGTGGCTCAATTGGTTGGAGTGTTATCCTGTATACCGAAAGGTGGCAGGTTCTATTCCCAGTCAGGGTACATGCCCAGGATGCAGGCTTGTTTGGGGGCATGTAGGGGAGGCAGCCAATCTATGTTTCTCTTGCACATGAATATTTCTCTTTCTTTCTATCCCTTCCTCTCTCTACAACCAATATATAAAAAAAAAAAGTGTAAGAAGTACATGAAACATAGTGAAAAGGTCATATACATGTATGGAAATATCAGAAGTAGAACAGAGAGAAGAGAAGCAATATATAAAGAGATGTTACCTCTAACTTCTCTAAAACTCAAAAAGGGCATCAAACCTGATTAAAAAAATGCTGCAAACAACAAGCAGAATAAATATAAAAGACACATGAAGCATAATTGTGAAATTCTTGAAAATCAATGACAAAGAGAAAAATTTAAAAACAGACAAGTGAGAAAAAATACACAGATATTCTCAAAGGAACAGTAAGACTTGGAGATAATTTCTCAACACAAATCAGAAAACAATGAAATGGCACCTTCAAAGTGCCGGGGGAAAATAGCTGCCAATCTAGGTTCTAAATCACCATCCAAAATTCTTTAAAAATATGAAATAAATGCATTTAAACTTTAATGAAAACTGAGAGGTTCTTTGCTAGCAGATATAAGCTAAAGTGAACATTAAAGAAGTTATTCAGGCAGAGCAAAATGATTCTATATGGAAAACCAGAAATGCAGGAGGAATGAAAACCAATGGAAAGAGTAATATGTGAGTACATTTAAATAGTGTTGAATTACTAGGACAGAAATAGTGCATTATGGGTGTTCCGTATATACTAAATTAAAATAAATTAGTGTCATACAAGTTGAAAGGAGGTAAATTGTTCTAAGATCCTTGCATTATATGGCACTTGATAAAGGTACTAATTTATAAAGAATAAAAGGATAAAGTGCTGCACTTGGTAACCATTAGATGAATAGTCAAAGGATGTACAGCATGCTAAAAGAAAGAGAAAATAAAGAATAAAAAATATAATTAGCTCAATAGAACATGAGAAATTGGAGAAAAGGAAACACATTGTGTAGTACATATTAAAAACAAATAGTAAAATTATTAAATAAAATATTATATAAAATAATATTAAATATAAATGCACTAGCCATTTTATTTTTTCACTTTTTAAAATTTTAATAAATTATTGTTCAGATTATTACAATTGTTCCTCTTTTTTCCTCCCATAGCTCCCCTCCACCTGGCTCCCACCCCACCCTCTGTCCTTACCTCCCCGCCATTGTCCTCATCCATAGGTGTATGCTTTTTGTCCAGTCTCTCCCTGCACCCTCATCACCTCTTTCCCCCTGAGAATTATCAGTCCACTCCCTTTCTAGGCCCCTAATTCTATTACGTTCACTTGTTGATAGATATGTATTTGTTGTTCATAATTTTTACCTTTACTGTTTTCTTCTTCCTCTTCTTAAAGAATACCTTTCAGCATTTCATATCATACTGGTTTAGTGTTGATGAACTCTTTTAGTTTTCTTATCTGTGAAGCTCTTTATCTGCCCTTCAATTCTGAATGATAGCTTTGCTGGGTAGAATAATCTTGGTTGTAGGTTCTTGCTATTAATCACTTTGTATATTTCTTGCCACTACCTTCTGGCCTGCATAGTTTCTGTTGAGAAATCAGCTGACAATCATATGGGTGCTCCCTTGTAGGTAATTAACTATTTTTCTCTTGTTGCTTTTAATATTCTCTCTTTGTCTTTTGCTCTTGGTATTTTAATTATGATGTGTCTTGGTGTGGTCCTATTTGGATTCCTTTTGTTTGGGGTTCTGTGCACTTCCTGGACTTGTAAGTCTATTTCTTACACCAGGTGGGGGAAGTTTTCAGTCATTATTTCTTCAAGTATGTTTTCAGTATCTTGCTCTCTCTCTTCTTCTGGCACCCCCATAATTCTGATTTGGTATGCTTGAAGTTGTCCCAGAGGCTCCTTACACTATCTTCACATTTTTACATCCCTTTTTCCTTTTGCTTTTCCAGTGGAGTGTTTTTGCTTCTTTGTATTTTAAATTTTTGACTTGAGTTTTGCAATCCTCTAGTCTGCTGTTAGGTTTATGTATATTTTTTTATTTCAGTCAGTGTTTGTTTAATTTCTAGTTGGTTCTTTTTCATCTCCTCTTGGGTCTCAATAAATTTATGCATTTTTTTCTAGGAAATTCTTAAAAAACCTTATAACCGTGGTTTTGAACTCCATATACAGTCGTTTGTTTTTCTCCATTTCTTTTGTTTGTGATCTGTTCTTTTGTCTCTGCATATTTTGCTGCTTTCCTGAGTTGATAGAGTAGCTTTGTGTGCTAGCTGTCCTATGTGGCTCAGTAGCTCAGCCTCCCCAGTTACCTGAGGTGGACACACTTGGTGCACCCCTTTGTAAACTGTGTGTACAGGTTTGTTGTAGTTAGTTCTTGATTGTTGTTGGTATCACTGGGGGCAATTGACCTCCAAGCCAATCCGTTGTGAGGATCAGCTGTGTCTGAGCATGCGCACTTGCCTCCAGACCTCTGACTCTGGCTCCCATGAATTTCTCTGCACTCTAGGGACCTGTATGAGTCTGGGTCCCCAGGGTCTCGCCCGAAACTTGGGTTCAATGCAGATGGTCCTGGATTTCAGTGCTGTTGGGAGGTTATGTTTTTCTCCCACTAGAGAAAACCAGCAGCACAATCAGCAGTCAGGGCTCTGTGTGCACACTTTTACGCGTACTTTCGCTCGCACTTTTGCACACCCCTAAGTTTCCTTGCACTCCTTTCTTTTCACAACAGTCCAGACTCCCCCGTATGAGTCTCGCCTGGAACTGGGGTTCAATGCAGTCAGGAGTAGGGTTCAGTGCAGTCAGGATTTTCCATCTCCCCCTGGTAGAGGAAGCCAGCCAGACCCTTCTCGACCCGTCCTCTCCATGAGCATGTCTCTTTACCTCAGCTTTTTACAGCTCCTCTGAGACTTCATGAGTCCCTCTCTTTACTTCTACTTGTAGAATTTTCATTCAGCCATCTTTCCTGTGGTTCTGGATGGTGTCCATTCTGTCTTTTAGTTGTAATTTTGAAATTGTTGTGTGAGATAGCAGTTTAGGTGTTCAATTATGCTGCCATCTTTGTTTCTCCATGCACTAGCCATTTTAATGAAAAGACAAAGATTATCAGACTAGATTTAAAAAATCCAATTGTGTGTTGCTATGGGAAATATATATTTTAAATATAAAAATGCAAAACAGCTGGAATAAAAAGTTGGAAAACATTATAGCATAAAGGTACTGAAAGAACATGGAGTAGCCATGCCAATATCATACAAAGTTGACTTAAAAGCAAGAGTCAATTTTGATATACAGTGCATTTAATAAGAAGAAAACGGTCAGTCCACTAGGAAGGCTGACAATTAATGATCTCAGTGGCCATGTCAAGAAGTTAGAAAGACAAACTAATCCCAAACCCAAAATAAGAAGGAAGAGATTATAAAATTAAATGTTCATAATATAAAAACATATCAAATAGAGGTAGTCACGAAAGTAAAAAACATAATATTGGTAACTTTTCAGCTTCTTTGAAAAGACTAGCAGAATTAATAACTCCCTAATAAGGCTGATAGAAGATAAAAAGAGAAAACAGAAAAGGCATACATAATCAACATTCAGAAGAAGAAGGAGGGCATGTGAGCTATAACACATATTTAAAAGAAAGTAACAGGATATATAAACAATTTTATGCCCATTAATTAGAAATTGTTGACATAGACATCTTACCAGAACTGATACATCACGACAGAAAATCTGAATTGTCTAATATGTATTAAAAAATTAAATTTATAATTTAAAATCTTCCACAAAGAAAACTGCAGATGACCTCATCAGTAAATTCTTCTGACATTTAAGGAAGGCACAATACAATGTTCTATAGAATCTTCTAGAGAAGAGAAACAGAGGGAACACTTCCCCATGTTATTTATGAGGACTTCACAACCTTAGAATAGCAGACGAAAGAAAGTATAGGACAACCATTAATATAGATGCAAAAATTATAGAGAACAAAATAGCAAATGGAATCTGGCAAAAAGCAGTGAGGTGTGCCAATGACCTTCTTAAGCCCTGTTACTGCCAGGCACTCAGGCTAACAGGCATGGGCTGAGCCAGTGTGTGCACAGCCAGTGCAAACTTTGCCCCCTCTTAGATAGTCACATGCAGCACGGAGATGGGGATGGTTAATCATTCCTGCCTCTCAGAGCACTATCAAATTCTGTCCTGGGTGGAACAGAGGGAGAAAGTGGAGAGCTGGTCATAATTATTGAGCCTTAGATCAAACCGGATGGAGGAAAATAGTGGATTCTCTGGGCAGTGCTGTCTTCAATCATTCCCTTGAGCTCTTTCATCAGGCCTTTGGACAAGCAGGCAGGCAAAGTGGACTGCAGGCAAAGAGGGATGCAAGCTGTAAGCTAGAATCTCTCCTGTGGAGGAGGGGGGCAGTGCTAAAGTGGGGGCTGCACTCCCCCATACTCAGTAGGGGACTGACAGCTGGCAGCTGTGGGGAGGCTTGGCTGGGACACAGAGCCCAGAGGTCCACACTGAGTCTGCCTGAGTCAGGCAAAGAAACAGACCAGGGGAAGAAAGACTTACCCCCACTCCAGCATCTTCCTTCACATTCTTCCTCACCATTACAGCAGTTGCCCTGAAAACAAAGCTGGGACCAAACCTTCCTCCTCAGGAAGCCATTGTCGCCCGATTACCTGCACATGGAGCTGAATATTCTAGTTTCCCATATCAGTGCTGCTGCCTGCTGACTCTGTGTTTGTGCTCACATTACCTGATTTGTCTGTGGCACAGTTTTCTCATTTCTAAATTGGAAATAATCAGTATTTTACCTTACATGATGGTTGTAAGGATTAAATTATTAAGCCTAGAACTGTGCTCAGCAAATGCTAGCTATTATCACAAACTAAAGTCAGATTTTTTTCTGAGGGTCACTCTAGTCTCAAATTATCTTTCCAATCTCACCAACATCGTTTTATATGTTTCTACTGCCATGTCAATTCATGCTGTCATCTGATACCTGGTAACTTCTCTAAGTCTCTATTATATTGGGTTAAAAATGTGTATCCCAGAGGGATTAAATTTCAGGTGGTCCAGGTGACAAGGCCCCTGTCAAGGCGGGAGCTAGGACTAGGAGCTTCTGCTAAAAGAGACCTCACACCATTGTGAACAATGAAAATGTTATAAAATTATTTTAACACTTTTTTTTTAACTTGGAAAATACAGGTGGTAATACCCCACCTCATTATATTGCAGTGAGATTTAAGAGAGGGATTGTGTGATAAAAAAGAGTCTTTTTAAATTAATAAATGGAGATAAGAGTGGGTACATACACATGTTACCATCGTCCAGGTCTGAGGACTATGGACCTAAAGACTTCTTGCTGCCTTAACCCTCTTATGCTTGTTCTCCTCATTGAAGGCACAAGGAGCAGCACAGGGAAGGAGTCTAAGCTAGGAAGTCGAAGACTAGATTCTCATCTCAGCCTCGTTACGGGCTGGCTGTGAGCTCTTGGGCGGATCTATACAATCTCAGCCGTTCTCTGGTCCTCACTCTAATGCAGCAACACTTGGGAGACACATGGTCCACCCAGGAGTGCTCTCCTGAGAAGCTTATAGATGTTCTGGGAGACTTGACCTTGCAGTGAATGCAGTGACTCCACCTCCAGGTTAAGCCTCTCTGGGGCATAGATCTTGGATATTTGAACAAAGTTGTAGCAGGTTTCTGCTCTTTGCAACCAGGATTCCTGGGTGGAACATGTAGGCCCTGTGTTCTCAGGGTCCAGCGCTTTGCTGGTCTTGGGTTCTCCAGAGTCTGACAGGTAGTGTTCTGGGTAATTAATTCCAAATACTTGGCCCCCCAGTCTCCCAGGGAGGGTCATGCTTCATTCGCTGGCCTCACTGACAATTCCCTTACAGGTGTGGCCTCTGTGTGGTGTGAATGACATTCTTCCCTCAGCAATGGCCCAGTGCTATTTTGGGGTGAGGTCTCTTTGAAATTAATTTGTGCAGATTCTTATCCAGAACAGGAGAGTTGTGAACATCACCATGTAAGGATGCTTGTACCTGACCAAGGGGAAGAAGGGACCGGAATTTGCTTCAGCACCCTCTAATGGTGAAAGGCCACCCTATTGGAAACCACAGGCACAGACAGGCCCTCACCATTCAGATCAGCAGCTAAAAGGATCTGAAATGGCTCTGGCCTGGAAAAGAAGCTGGAATAATTAGAACCGAGGCATCCCAGAGGCCAGCAGGTGGTATCTCAGGAATATTCCAACACGGCTTCTTCAAGAGGCAGAGCTATCTGCGCAGCTGGGGACATTTCTTTTCATCCAGGGCCTGCAAAAGTCTTCTCTTTCTTTCTTCTGTGTAATTTTGCTCGTTAGGCATGCTAACATCATAATGTAACATTATTGCCAAGATGCTCAGCCTCTTCCAGCCCCAAGAAACAAATTTGGAAATGCATTCTGTTACTGGGAAATAATTTTTTGGCAAACAGTCCTCTATTTTTTGAAGGCCTTCCTCATGGGGCCCATGACACTCTATTTACCCATTTATGTTCTTGACTTCATGGGAACTGTGCCTTTGCCAAGAATTTGGCATCTACTACTAATTTACCCAGAATGTGAGGAAACAGATCATCACTGAGCCTTCTGGGGTGTCTTGGAACAGATGGGCTCACCTGGAAAATGTTGGCGAAGTCTCGGAGATTGAAGATATAGTGGAATTTGATTGCTGTGGGTAGGAATGTGGTGGCAATTTTCTGATGGAAGGTAAGGGCCAGGTTGATCAGCTGGGGGGTGGATTTCTGCAGTGATGCTGGGAAGTTTCCAAAATTCAAGTGCTGAGTCAGGATGGAGCTGTAGATGGAGGACAGGGCGTCTGCTCCAGGGAAGGAGAGGACAAAGACACTGAAGTGACGCTGTGCGAGGAAACAGAGGCATGGAGGTGGCTGAGTGAGACACCTGGGGTCTCAGAATAAAGCCAACTTTTCTGAATTTACACAAAACAGAACTCATATGAGGTCTTTGAATTTCATATTATGGCCACATTTTTCACATTAAACTCAAATTTAGGTTGGACCTAAAATGACTGGGAGAATAATAGACTTTGGAGCTTGGGTCAAAGATGTCAGTATGGGGGAGCAGAAGGAGAAATGAGCTCAGACTCAATGGGGGAGCAGGAAGAAAAATGAGCCTGGACTCAATGTGGGAGCAGGAGGAGAAGTGAGCAGGGCTCAGTGGGGGAGTAGGAGGAGAAATGAGCTGGGGATCAATGGGGGAGCAGGAAAAGAACTGAGCTGGGGCTCAGTGGGGGAGTAGAAGGAGAATGGAGCTGGGGCTCAATGGGAGAGCAGGGGAGAACTGAGTTGGGGCTCAGTGATGGAGCAGGATAAGTGAGCCAGGGTTCAGTGAGGGAGCAGGAGGAGAACTGAGTTGGGCTCAGTGGGGAAGCAGGAGAAGAACTGAGCTGGGGTTCAGTGGGAGAGCAGGAGAAGTGAGCCGGGGTTCAGTGGGGGAGCAGGGGGAGAACTGAGTTGGGACTCAATGGGGGAGCAGGAGGAGAAGTGAGCTCAGACTCAATGGGGGAGCAAAAGGAGAAGTGAGCTCAGACTCAATGCAGGAGCAGGAGGAAAACTGAGATGGGGCTCAGGAACCCTGAGTATGATACTGAGCATCCAAATGACCTTGGGAGAATCATTTCATCTTCCTGACGTTTTCTTATCCTGAAAAATGAGTTAAATCAGATAAACTCTATGACCATGTCCAGTTCTAAACAGCTTTATAACTCTGGGTCTAGGAGTTTCTTTTCTTAGAAAGTCAGCATTCTGCATGATTTACCACTTTTAAAGGCTGGAAAGGGGAAGGGCCAATTCTTATGATAAGTAACATCAGCCCTGGTAAGGCTGTGTTTAGGGTCTCAGAACCACAGCTCCTCCCATACCTGAAGCCGTGGGTTGATGGTGAAGCTGCCTGAAGTAGGATTCATACAGGAAACATACTGCACATTCGTGATCTCCTTTAGAGATAGCTTGTTTCGATCATACCTGGAACAGTCAGAAAACATAAGTGAGAGCTGTGTGAGGGCCCAGGCAGGCGAGTGCCTTGTCTAGTGAAATATGATGTGTCCTGTTGCTCACATGTTTGGATGATTGGTAGAGACTGATAAGAGACATGAGCCTAGGACAAAATCCTGATGATCCGGTTCTTATGGAAACAGCGTAGGGAGAATAGACCACAGAGATGCACTAAGGGGTAGGAGGAAGATCAGGGTGCATGTCACCCCAGGAGGCAAAGGCAGTCAGCATTCATAAAAAGGGAAAGTGGTCCAGCACATCATGTGCTGCGGAGAGAATAAAAAGATTTATTTCATCAAAAAGATAGTTAGTAGTTGAGCAGGGAGGGTTTATGAGAGTGGAGGAAATAGAAACTAATAATAATGGCCTGAGGAGTGAGTAGGAGGTGAGAGTGTGAAGACAGAGTAGAGAAATTTGATTAAGTAGGGAGAGAGAGAAAGCGAGAGAGAGAGAGAGAGAGAGAGAGAGAGAGAGAGAGAGAGAGAGCGCAATAATTAAGAACAATTTTTTTAAATACAGTAGAAATGCATGCATCTTTTTATGAAGGAGACAGGGGATTAGTTGATGAAGTGAGGATTTCAGGAGGTGGGGAAAAGTAGAATCAAGATGCTGGTGGGAGGTTTGTGCCCCAGGGAAGATGTGACAGGAGGAGGGAGAAAGGCTGCAGGGATGCACGTAAGTTATCTACATGTGTAAGCGAGAGGCAGATGGTGTGTGATCATCAGCTGAGGTGGGTGGGAAACTTGAGGGGAGGGGGAAGGTATGACATGGACATTTCTGAGCATGGAAATGTAAACAGATGGAGGCAGTAAGGAAGAGTTTCCAGGACGTTTCTACTTTCGTTTAAGACTTGTGACCTTGAATCCAAAGTAAAACTCATAAGCCTGACTGGTTTTCTCCAGGGTAGCTCAGCTGCTCAGATGCTGGCATGGAGACTGTGGGCGGTTGTATGTGGAAGGCATGCAACAAAGACAGGAATGAATGAACTCAGGTTTCCATCACAACTATAGTTCTCTCTGGATTCCTCTTCAGATTGCTCACTCTTTCTTAGCAGCTGATTCATGTGTGAGGTAGGAAGATGAGCCAAAAATGGTGAAATGACTGACTTGTGTGTTTTTTTCTGCCAAGTTCAGTCCTTTTGCCATTAAAAACTACAGTTTCAAGAGACAGTGTGGGCCCTGTGAGTTGCTCTGAAGAGACAAAAGCTGCTGAGACCTGCAGATGATCTGCACTAGGCAGTGTGTTAGGTGTGATCATTATGCCTGCTCAGGGCTACAGGCCCTCGATGAGGGGAGAAGGAGGAGTTACTTATGCTTTGGGGGTTTGGAGAAGGCAATTTTTGAGAAGAATATTGAAGACAAAAGTAGGCTTTTCGCCTCAGATGAGGGCTCAGTACCTTCTCCTCAGATGAGTTGTGTTGCCCTGTCTGAAAATTCACTCAGGATACAGAACCCTGCCAGGAAGGAAGTCAGCCACTGGATTCTCCTCAAGCTGCAGAGCTAAACTGAGGAGTGCAGTTCCAGGGGAGGTGGCTGGCTTGGCCCTTCCTTGGTTCCTTCCCCCCAGTCCGGGCCCTTGGCACACTCCTACCAGTGGCCGTAGTCCAGGTGCTGCCTGATGAGGGTGTGGGGCTGCACTGTCCCATAGGCATCCACTTCTGGCATGTTCATGTCGTCGATGAAGTAGATCAGCTTCTTGTTCCCTGGGGGGCCATAGTTTCTCCCTGACTTTTTCTCCAGAGGCTTCTCCAGGACAGCTGATGGGAGAGACAGTTGTAGAGGGAAGGGTATTCAAACCTTAGATGACAGTATGGACATCAAGTACGAGCCATGGTGTCATGTGCATGTGTGTGGAAACGACAGCAGTAGTTCCACCAGCTGCAGGGGTTCCACTGGGCTAGAAGGAGATCTGGGAATGACCTGGCAGTACTGGGGATAGTATCACAAGGCCCTGAACCTCTTACTATGTGCGGGGTGTAAAGTTTGTACAAACATGAATTATTTCACTTTGGCCTTCCTCAGATCACTGTAAGATTAGTGCTATTATCCCATTTTAGAGATGAGAAAACTGAGGCTCAGAAGGACACTGAAACTCATCTAAGATGGAGCTAGTATACAAATCCAGAGCAGTCAGACAACAAAGCCCATGCTCTTTCTGTTATCTCTGTGGGCCCAGTTTTCTTTGGGAATAGATCAGAAACAGAAAATGCCTTGGCAGTTCCAGGGCCCAGTACTCTAGTCTGGAAGAAACCGGTATGGAACTGGACCCTGGGTAGACTGGCCCTCCTGGTCTAGAATAGCAGAGCAGCATGACGGTGGTGGCTTCCATCCTGGGGCCAGGTGGAGGCCCCTTCTACTCCTGGGCTACAAGAGAGGACAACAGTGCTGTCAAAGAGCTCATCCCCTGGGCTTTTCTCGGAGGGGTAATAGAAACACTAGCCTCAGAGAATTTCCCAGAAGCCTCCAGGATCATGAAGTCCCCCACCCAGCACCTTCAGGTTGCTTAGCCCTCTACCAGAGCATCTCGTGTCTTCTTGGAGACTCAGTACAGTCGGTGCAGAAGCTCTTTCTCCAATTATCCAGCCAGAGGAAAGGAATCAAGCAGTAGTGCTTCCACCCTGACAGGACTTGTTTAGAACAAACTTAAGAAACAGGGTGGAGGTATATGTGTTTTTTTTCAATCAAGCAATTAAATATTTAGGTATTGTCAGAACCAACAGTTCCTGGGAGCTCTAAGAACCATCTGATTCTCTCTCTTGAAAAACAAGTTTGTAACCAAGGAGAAAGTGTCACTAGATATAGGAAGGTGACAGATAGAAAGACAAGTTCCTTCAAGAAGCTGGAATATTGGATTCTCTCATCCTGGGTTAAATTCAGTGCTTAGAATATGAAATAAATGTAAATTCAATTAGCATCCCATTAACATACACTATCAACCAATTAATCACCCAACACCTTCTTCCCACTAAAGATATAACTATATACGAGATCTGTCAAAATAAAATATAATTAATGGGCTGCCAAGGACATGTTTTTGAGAACAGTCTTTCCTGAAGGAAATGCTCTCCTTGGGGAGACTCTTTTCTCCTCTTCCAAAGCAGCGATTCTCCAATCCACCCTGACATTAAGCAGACCCTGTGATTTGGGCTGATTCAGCTCTCTGTGTTTCTAAAGGACTGTTGAGGAGAAAAGCATGCCAGTTAGCAAGACATGGCCTTGGGATGCACTGATTGTCTCATGGGACAGGGAAGCACTCCAGAAAAGAGAGGACTCCCTGGGGAGAGGCACACACACTTTTGATCCCTTCTTGGCCAAGCTCTGCTCCAAGTCCCTCTAGGTGAGAGGGTAGCAGACTTTTCTTTCCAGCCAGAACTGGAGGAGCACAGTGGCTGTCAGTGTCAGCAAACATGCTGATGTTGAAGATGCTAAACACATGAGACATCTACAGAAGTGTGGCCCGGGGTCTGCATTGTGGCGAACAAATCCTACGAGCCACACCTATCCTCAGGTGGGCTCACCTGTATGTCTTAGTAATTTCTTCACATGGAACTCCAGACGTCCAGCTAGAACGGTATCTAGCAGGTGCACCTGCGACCCACCGGTTTTATCTGTGTTCCTCCAGCACTGTTTCACCACTAGTGTACATTTGAAGAGCAATTTCATTATCAAAGTGAAATTGTTCTCTCACCTCAATGTCTCCACTGGCCACCATCCTTGTGCACCAGCTCTGATCTAGTAACTACCAAATCTCCCAAACGGCCTTCCTCCTTTCATCCTGGGTCCCTTCACTATACTCCAAACAGAGGCATGGGCATCCTTCTAAGATATACATTAGATAGGCCTGTCTCCTGCTTAAAGCTCCTCAGTGGCATCTCATCTTACTTGGGGCAAAAGCCAGACTGGTTACACCCACAGATTTTGCACCAGTGTTGCTCCTCCACTGCTCCCCTGGCCCTCCCTCGGCTTGGGCCACCCTGTGTCTGACACACTCTCTGCCTCAGGGCCTCTGCTCTGGATGCTTCTTCTGCCCGATCCTTTTCTCCCAAATGCTAGTACAGTTTGCTTCTTACTTACCTCACACATGTATGTACTCAAATGCCACTTTCTCAGTAAGTTCTTCCCTGGCACTCTATATAAAATTATATCCTGCCTCCTCTCACCAGTGTGGCTCAGTGGTTGAGCATCAACCTATGAATCAGAAGGTCAACATTTGATTCCTGGTCAGGGCACATGGCTGGGTTGTTGGCTCAAGCCCCAGTGTGGAGGTGTGCAGGAGGCAGCCAATCAATGATTCTCTCTCATTGATGTTTCTATCTCTCCTTCCCTCTCCCTTTATTTCTGAAATCAATAAAAATATTTAAAAATATATTTTCTGTCCATGCTTCATTTTTCTCCATACATGTATGAGTACTTAACATCCTATATTTCACTAATTTTCTGTTTATTGTCTCACCCCCTCTGCCCTCTAAATTCTGTAGGCCAGGAAATCTCTCTGCTTTTCTCATTGTCATACCCCAGCACAGAGAACGTTATCTAGCATAAAGGAGGATGTTGAAGAACATTTACTAAATTAAGAAATAAATTAATTTTATTATTATATTGCACCCCAGGAATAGGCAGGGAAAGAGCCAAAGCCATTACCCTCATTTTGTAACTAAGTTAATAGAGGCAGGTTAAATACTTTGCTGCAATGAGAATTCAGGTCTGTGAATAATGACTTGACCCCTTCTTTCGCATCATTCGGATAAAGTCCTTGAAAGCCCTAACAACTCAACCTCTTGCTGGGGATGTCCCTGACCATCCAGTCCCAATGACCCCTCCAGTCTCTGAACGGTAGAGCAGGACATTTGTCCATGGAGCGCTACTAGGAACCTGACCTATATACACATCCTTGACCATTCCTGTACTGAGGATTTGACGTGCATTATCCCATCGACACCTACTATAAGAGCAGACCTATAAAGTATGGTCATCACCTTTTAAAAAAATAATATTTTTACAGAGAGGAGAGGGAGAAGGAAGAGATAGGGACATCAATGATGAGAGAGAATCATTGAACAACTGCCTCCTATACACCTCACACTGGGGATCACCCACAACCCGGCATGTGCTCTGATGGGGAATCAAATTGTGACCTCCTAGTTCATAGGTTTACACTTAACCACTGAACCACAGCAGCTGGGCTTGTCATCAGCTTTTGAAAAATCTATTAACACATGAGAAAACCGAGTCTTAGAGAAACTAAGTGACTTTATCCAAGGCCATACAGCTAGTGAGGGCAAAGCCAAGGTTCTAACCCAGATTACCTCATGTAACCACTCCTATAAACTACTTCTTAAAGATTACTGCAATGTGGCTCTGTCCTTGAGAAATTCCCAGTTCACTCATTGCCTGTTTTTTAACAGAGAACATTTACTAATCATGTCTTACTTTGCATTGACATGATTTGTGTACTTGTGTTTGAACTATTTCTTTACACATTATCTAATTTTTTCACTTTAAGATGCTTTAGTTATATTGCAAGGGCTTAAATTGTGTTTATTCTTTCAAAAAATAAGATACTTTGCATGATTATAAAAATACATGTTTACATCATAATGATTAAAAACCATAGAAAATTATGACGAATAAAAATTACCCACAATTCTTTACCTATAAATAAACATTACTTTCAATATGTCTATGTATTTCATCCTAATCTATTTGCTCTGTTAGGTTTTTCCTTTATAAAATCAGACTTATGCTACAGATTCTGCTTGTATTTTTTTTTAAATTGATTTCAGAGAGGAAAGGAGATGGAGAGAGAGAGAGAGAAACATCAATGACAAGAAAGAATCATTGACCAACTGCTTCTTGCACACCCATTGGGGATTAAGCCCACAACCCAGGCAGGTTTCCTGACCAGGAACTGAACCATGACCTCCTAGTTCATAGGTCAACACTCAACCACTGAGCCACACTGGCTAGGCTCTGTTTCTCTCTCTCTCTCTCTCTCTCTAAAATTTCACCTAAGGATATTTTTTCAATTATCTTTTAGAGAGGGTGGAAGAGAGAGGGAAAGATTGAGAGAAACGTTGATGTGAGAGAAACACATCAACTGGTTGCCTCCTGCATGAGTCCTGACCAGGGCCTGGGGGAGCCTGAAACCGGGGTACGAGGCCTTTACCTGAATCAAACCCGGGATTCTTTAGTCCAAAGACTGACACTCTATCTCTGTACAATGACAGGGCTAGGGCTCTGCTTATATTTTTTATTTTGCATATTGTATACATCTTTATATGATAATATGTAACCTCTGACAACTTGATTTTTTAAAATCAATCCAAGCAGGCTTTTATTTTTTAATAGTAAAAAGTTTATTTAATAAAGAAACTACATATTTAGCAGAAAAATTGTTCAAGCTATAAGTTAAAGGCACATCGAGGGATAATATTTTTTACCCAATTTAAAGGGATTATTTTACCTATAAATAAAATGAAATTCGAGAAAATTATTTTGAAGTTTATATTTATAACATTGCAGAGCAATGTTAAAATATGGGGTTATATTTCTGTACTAGGAGTCAGCATTTAGATAAATCACTGGTCTAACCATCATTATGTCATAAACGCAACAACAAAAAACACCCACCCTGAAAGTCTATACTAATTTAAAATACTATCCAAGTATTTATTGCATTCCTATTAAATAGCCATAAATATATGGCACAAGTTAATTACAAAAGTTCTATTAAAAAGCCATAAATATATGGCACAAGTTAATTACAAAAGGCATTTCATGTACTCTAAAGTACACATATAGTAATAAAATGTAATAGGAGACCTAAAACTAAAGTACTCACTATATTTAGAAGGTAACCAAGATGGTGGCATAGGTAAACACCTACACTGCTGCCTCGCACAACAATTTCAAAACCAGAACTAAAAGACAGAACGGACATCATCCAGAACCACAGGAAAGCTGGCTGAGTGGAAATTCTACAACTAGAAGGAAATAGAGGGGCTCATAAAGACCCAGAGGAGCTGCAAAAAGCTGAGGTAAGAAGATGCGTGCGTGGAGAGAGCGGGTGCCGGAGTACCTGGCTGGCTTTCTCTGGCGGGAGGGAAATGGAGACTCCCAACAGCACTGAATCCCTTATCCTACAACACTGAACCCCACGTCCAGCCGAAACTCATATGGGGGGGGGGGGAGTTTGGACTGTGGAAAGGGAGAAGTGCACGGAAATTTGGGGGAGTCGCAGGAGGCCAGAAGTCGGACGGCACGCATAGCACTGCGTACAGAAGACTGATGGCTGATTGTGCCGCTGGCTTTCACAAGAGGGCGGGAGACAAAGCATCCCAACTGCATCACTTCTAACTCCACTAAACCCCAGATTCGGGCGAAGTCCTGGAGATCCAGATTCATATGGTCCTGGAATGCAGGGGAGCCAGAAAGGAAGCAGTCTAGAGGCACTGCAAAAGCGTGCGCACACAGGGACCATTCCAGTGATTACCCAGTCACGTGAGACTCAGGGGCTGTGGAGGGCAGGGCCGACTGGAAGGCAAGGCGGTTCATTAAGCCCTGAGACTCCACCCATCCCAAGCTCATCAGAGAGGCTTTTGCAGTTTTGCAAGTCTGGTATCATAAGGCTGAATGCAACATAGTGAAAATGCCAAGACAAGGGAAGAGATCAAAAACAAAAGAAATGGAAGAAAACTAACGACTGGATATGGAGTTCAAACCCTTGCTTATAAGGTTTTTCAAGAATATCCTAGAAAAGATGGATAAAATTAGCGAGACCCAAGAGGAGATGATAAAGGTCCAACTAAAGATGGAAAAGGACCAACTAAAAATTAAACATACACTGACTGAAATAAAAAATATTATACAGAGACCTAACAGCAGATTAGAGGAAGGCAAGAATCAAGTCAAAAATTTGAAATAATAAAGAATCAGAAAACACTCAACTGGAAAAGCAAGAAGAAAAAAGAAACCAAAAATGTGAAGATAATGTAAGGAGCCTCTGGGACAGCTTCAAGCATACCAACATCAGAATTGTGGGGGTGCCGGAAGAAGAGAGAGAGCAAGATACTGAAAACCTATTTAAAAAAATAATTACTGAAAACTTCCCACATGTGGTGAAAGAAATAGACTTACAAGTCTAGGAAGCACACTGAACCCCATATAAAAGGAATCCAAAGAGGACCACACCAAGACACATCATAATTAAAATACCAAGAGTAAAAGACAAAGAGAGAATATTAAAAGCAGCAAGAGAAAAACAGTTCATTACCTACAAGGGAGCACCCATACGACTGTCAGCTGATTTCTCAACAGAAACAATGCAGGCCAGACAGGAGTGGCAAGAAATATTCAACATGATGAATAGCAAGAATCTACAACCAAGAATACTCTATCCAGTAAAGTTATCATTCAGAATTGAAGGGCAGATAAAGAGCTTCACAGATAAGAAAAAGCTAAAGGAGTTAGTTCATCAACTCCAAACCAGTATTATATGAAATGCTGAAAGGTACTCTTTTAGAAGAGGAAGAAGAAAAAGGTAAAAGATAAAAAATTATGAACAAATACGTATCTATCAACAAGTGAATCTAAAAATTAAGGGAATTAAAAATTTGACCAACAAAATAAACTGGTGAATATAATAGAATCAGGAGCACAGAAAAGGAGTGGACTGATAATTCTCAGGGGTAAGGGGGGAGGGGTGTACAGGGAGAAACTGGATAAAAATCATATATACCTATAGATGAGGTCAACGGAAGGGTAGTAAGGTTAAAGGGAGAGTTGGGAGTTGGGTGGAGGGGGGCTATGGAGGGGGAAAAAGAGAAACAAATGTAATAATCTGAATAATAAAGATTTAATTAAAAATAATAATAATAAATAAATAAAGTACTTACTATATTTAACATGAAGTCATCTTGTTGTCTTAGAATTTAAGGTGTTGCTAGGGAAATAGAGTCTAAACAGTCATCCAGATTTTTAAAAACTTTTTTTGATACATTTTCCTAAAACAAGCAGAGCCTGCAGCCACCTTACTAAATCTAAAGGTATATCTTCACACCATTTTAAAAAGACTTGATGTGACATACACACGTCCCCTTCGTTGTCTCTTCCATCCTCGAAGGCTAATACTGTGAGGGCTGCGCCAGGCAGAAGGTCACTGAGCTGATTGACCTCACTGGGTGAGGACCATCTCACTTGAGAGCAAACCAGAGAGGAACTACATGGTCACTGGCAGGAAGTGTAAAAACGGTGTAAAAATACTTTGTCTTTGTGCTGAGTTGGCCAAAAGGAATGAGGATAAACTGATGTTTATAGAGCAGAAAGCACTATATAAATCAATCTGAGATGCTATCCTTAAAGGAGCTTTTTCTATAAAGAAGTCTCATTCAGCTAGATAAAATAAATACCTCTTCCTCAAGGTGTTTTTCTGGACCTGGGGTACGTGTGAGTGTTTGGCAAATGGTATGAGGTTATCTGGAGGTTTTTGAACATCCTGCTGATTAAGAGCTAATGAAAGAAAGACCTACTAGTAATTAAGGGAAGCTGGTCACACAAACACCCAGCAGTTTGGCTAGGAAAAAGCACCCTTCACACTCGCCCTTCATGATGGGTTCTTCACAGCAGCAACGAGATCCAAAGCCTTCCTGCCCAGGTTTCTAGAGCACCTGCGCCAGCCCTATTGAAGCAGAGGCAAGAATTCCTGGGGATCCATCCTGGGTTTGGCACCCAGGAAAGGGGTGCCTATGGTCTTTGGAGTACCCTGCTGCAGTCCTTTTCCCCTAGATTCAACTCCATAGTCCATTGTTCCTACTTCTGCTGCCTCTGCCTCTGCCAGCAGCTTTGGGTGGCCCACACCTCCTAGTACTGCACGGCCGGTTGCACTAACATCTGTGTGACTGCTGGCTCTGTGTGGAGGCCATGGCACACTCAGCAGCAGGCCTCTGTGCCACCTCCAAGGCCGGCCTTCCTCTTCAACTCCCCTCTCTCTCCTAATGGCTGGGCTGGCCCACTCAGCTGCCTTCCAGCAATGCTTTTTCCTGGAGGAAACAGGCATGGGTCGCCTCAGCTCAGCTCAGCCTCCTCCACCTCCTGCCATATCTGCAACTCTCCCTGCTGTTCTCCTTTAGGAGTGAACGACCCTCACTACCTCCAACTGCTGCTTCAGGTCCCACTGCAGCTTCTCCTCCAAGAACTGTGTGTGGGAGTGAACTCTTGTCTGTTTCGTGGATCTCACCACTTCCCTGTGCACAGTTGTTCCAATTGTGGGTGATTTCCCACTTCCCCGCTACACACCTCTGATTATGGGTGAGAGGCTTGCCAGACAAGTTCAGTGTCAGCCCAGGAACGTTTTACTGACTAGCAGCCCAGTCTCCTCCAGGACCACTTTTTGCTGGATTGCACTTGCTTTTATTTGCTGGTCCAGCTTCATCATACCCACTGTAAGCCCATTGCTGCCTTTGCTGGCTTCAAAACATTCCTACTTAAAGGAAACTACAATGGCCAAAACCGGTTTGGCTCAGGGGATAGAGTGTCGGCCTGTGGACTGAAGGGTCCCAGGTTTGATTCCAGTCAAGGGCACGTACCTTGGTTGTGGGCACATCCCCAGTAGGGAATGTGCAAGAGGCAGCTGATGGATGTTTCTCTCTCATTGATGTTTCTAGCTCTCTTTCTCCCTTCCTCTCTGTAAAAAAATCAATAAAATATATAAAAAAATAAAAACTAAATAAATAAACTACGATGGAGGAAGATTACTGGAAGCCTCGGAAAACTCCCGCCCACCAGTTACTGAGAGCAGCAGAGGACAAGGAGGTGGTGTCAAGGGCCTGCTGCAGGTGCAGATGGCTGCCTCTCCAAGCCCCTCACGGCAAGGGCTTCCTATTTTTGGGGGTCTGGGTTCAGGGGGAGGCCACACTGGCCAGCACACAGGGTCACAGCTCAGCTTGGTCCTGAACTGAGCAGCCTTGAGAGGCACCTGATGCAGCCTGGCCCACTGGTCCTTGGCGGCCCTGGTCCAAAGTGAACCGCAGGGCCTTTGCCCTTCAGCAGGAGCCCAGCTAGGGGCTCTCATGTGGCCCTGCTGTCCTGGAAACTGGTGCCCCAGCATCACCCAGCCTGTCCCCACCACACCTGAGCTTGCCTTCCTCTGGGCACTGGCAGCCCTGCTTCCCATGCAGCCAGCTCCCAGCCATTGACCAGCGATGGTCCTCAGCCAGGTCAGCACAGGAAGATGCTCAGATATCTCTGGGCTCTCTCCTCTCCATGTAGAGTCCCTGGAGCCTGCTCTCTCCTTTCACAGACTGGAGGGTGGAACCACCCAGCCACGTCTGCATGGTGATGAGCAGAGGGGCAGTGCCAGCAGAGCTCATGGGAGTGGGAACTTTGGCATGTCTGTTGGTGTTGGGAACATTTTCCTTGAAACAAGAAACATTCTGAAGTTCCCACGGTGGGCTTGGCTGCTGCATGTTCAGCTTCCATAGCTGGGCCTGGAGGTCCCAGTCATCTCCAGCTCAAGGAGACCCTTGCTCCTGGGAGAAGCCAAACTGGCCTTGTCCAGCCTCTGGCTATTGGGCTCACCATCTTCACACTCCCACTGATGCAGCCTTCTTGGTGCGCCCGTCGGGAGGAGGCTCAGGTCTGGAGGGTCTGTCAAATCCCCACATCTTGGATTTAATTGCTGCACTGTGCTCCATAATTTGGAGGTACCAGAACTGATAGAATGGTTTCTCTATTGTCTAAGATATGCATTGTTTTCCATTTCGTTACACTTTGTTACTCCCTTCCCCCTTTCCAGCAGAGTGCCTCACCAAAACTGGCCTCTACTGTGGAAATTGAGATTATGGCTTCCAGTTATCAAAGGGGAGGCCACTGCAGCTTGACACCAGACAGCCTGACATAAGACTCACCGTGTGACTTTGAGAGAAGTCACTTAACAGAGCCAGGCCTCATTTTCTCACTTATAAAAATGGAGACTGTCATCTGTCTACCTCAAGACTTCCTGTTGCATGAAAATAATTTTTTTACATCACTAGTCTCAGATTTTCTGTTGCTTGCACTCAAAAGCATTATGGATACAGGATGTCATGGGGTGTGGAGGATTAAATGAATGAAAGCACAGGGTTGGACATATGAAACATTCAATAAAGCATGTGCTATCCACACTGGTGAGCCATGTGAATCCCTGGAACCACAACCCCACCTGTATTTAAAGCAGTTCTGAGTCTGTGTTTAGGAAAGTGCTCAGTGGAGGCCCCAGAGCTGATATAGGGGAGAGCAGAGAGATGCAGCTACTTTCTCTAGTAAAAAATACCTGATTTTGAGAAAAATGAGTGAGCTGTAGAATATTCTTCTGGGGCCTTGATGAATTAACCTGCTGGGTGGAGTTATTGCCATTTGAGAAGTGGAACATTTCTTTCAAAAACATTATTTTTGTTTTAGCATAGTTTATGTCCAACTTCTCTTTCAAGCCAAAAGGGGTTTGCTTGTGTTCTTTTTGTTTTGGCAGTTGGGGCTTTGAAATTGTTGTACAGTATTTATAGATTCTAAAACTTGAAAAGGATTGTAATATTATAATAATAACAGCTTCCATTTAATAAGCACTTATCGTATGCTGGTAATCACTCTGAGTGTTTTGCATATTTTATCTTGCTATTTAGGAATAAAAAGAATAAACTATTGATACAGCAATGTGGCTAAATCTCAAATTCATGCTGAGCAATAGAAGCCAGAAAAAGCAAATACATGCTGTATGATTCCATTATGTAAAATTCTAGGAAATGCAGAGTAACCTATTGTGACAGAAACCAATCACGGTTGCCTAGGCATCAGGGGAGGGGTGGGTGGCAGCTGGGTGAGAGAGAGGGATTACCAAGGGACATAGGAGCTTTCAGAGGTGATGGATATGTTCATTATCTCACTTGTAGTGATGCTTTCATGAGCGGGTAAATTTTTCAAAACTTAATGAAAGGTGTACTTTAATATGTGCCATGTATTATATGTTAATGAAAACTAAAAGTGCTGCCCTGGCTGCTGGTGCGGCTCATTTGGTTGTGCATCATCCCAAGAACTGAGAGGTCCGCAGTTCGATCCCGGTCAGGGCACATGCCCAGATGTGAGCTTGATCCCTTCTTTTGCTCTTACCCCTCCCTCCCTTCCTATCTCTCTAAAGTCAAAAAGAAAACCAAAAAGTTAGAATGCTTTTTAAAGGGAAAAATGTTAAAAAATTATGCTGCTTTTTATTAGGTAAATGAATAAATGAGCTGTGATTTAGACACACAATGGAATTTTATGCAGCAGCGAACATCAATTAAACAGATCTCCATGTGTCAAAACAAAGATTTAAAAAGTTAGTTGCCAAAGGAAGTTACAGTGTCATATTAAGTGCATACAACACTGTGTATGTTTGTGGATACACATGTGTATCAAAAGTGTAAATTTGTAATGATACACATTAACTTTAGTAGGAGGTTAATGAGGGGCATGAAGAAGGAAGGGATGGGGTGGATTGTGGTGTATACTTATAATGCTGAGATACATAAAAAAATATAAATGCTAACATCTGTGAAATCTGGGCGGTGGATATCTGCTTTATTATTTTCTCTACATCCTAATATATAAAAAGCCAGGGGCCATCACAACCAAACCACCAGACAGACGACTGAACAGCGGTCTGCGTGGGGCAACAAGGCCAGAAGGGGAGTTAGTGAGGGATGACCAAACAACTGAACAACAGTCTGTTTGGGGTGACCAGGTGGTGGGCAGTGATGGGGGGGGCATTTGGGGGCTACTAAGCTGGGAAGAAGGGCAGTTGGGGGTGACCAGGCTGGTGGGGAGGCAGTAAGGGGTGACCAGGTTGGAAGAGGGACAGTTAGAGGCTACCAGATCAGCAGAGGGGGCCAGTTGGGGGCAACCAGGCTGGCAGGCAGAGGTGGTTAGGGATGATCAGACTGGCAGGGGGGCAGTTAGGAGCAATCAGGCAGACAGGTAGGTGAGCAATTAGGAGCCAGTGACCCAGATTGCGAGAGGGATGTCCGACTGCTGGTTTAGAGATTGGGCCTAACCCGGCAGTTGGACATCCCCCAAGGGGTCCTGGATTGGAGAGGGTGCAGGCTGGGCTGAGGGGACCCCCACCCCCTTGCACGAATTTCATGTACCAGGCCTCTGCATGATTAAAATATTTCATAATTGAAAAAAAATTTAAGTAATTCTTCATCCCACTTACAGGATCCAGTTCCTCTTGCCAGGGGCGATTGTTATAAATTTCTTATGTATCTTTCTGGAGAATATATATATATATTCTCTAATATATATATATATGTATATATTTGTATATATATATATATATATGTATATATTAGAGGCCCAGTGCATGAAGTTGTGCACACATGAGGTCCCTCAGCCTGTCTGGTGATTAGGGCCATCTCCTCCAGTCCCTATCGGGGCTGATGGGAGCTGGCTGGATGGGGAGGGACTGCAGGAGGTTGGCTAGCTGAAGAGGGCCTGTGGGAGGGCTTCAGGTTGTGTCCAGCCTGTCTCGTCCAGTACCGATAGGCTGAACCCTGACAGCAAGCTAACATACCAGTCATAGTGTCTGCCCCTGGTGGTCAGTGCACATCACAGCAACTGGTTGAGTTGTCAACCAGTTGACTAATCAGTCAGACATTTAGCATATTAGGCATATATACTGTATATGTATATGTATATGTATATGTATATGTATATGTATATGTGTATATGTAAATTTTCATAGATTTCTTTTTAAATGAAATTTGGAGCATACTATACATATTGTTCTGCATCTTTCTTTTCTCAATAAAGATTTGGAAATAATTGCAACTCATTTCATCCAGAATTTCCTCATTCTTTGTAATAATGTTTAACATTCCATCATATGGATAATTGGGCTATTTCCCATCACTCGCCATTAGGGACACATTGTAATCATGCACTTCACATATCTGTACAGATCATACCACACCACAGGCAGTCTTTTCATAGTTACACAGGATCTAAGTACAAGAGCAGTGACTATACTGGGCTGCACAAAGCAATGGGATTACAAGGTGGGGGACAGTCTCCCTTTTGTCTAAATGAGTAGCTATCTTTTGACTTCCTGTATGTCCTTTTTAAGTTTCTTATTTCCTCTTGGACATTGACCAGCCTCTGGCTCCCACATTTCTAACTGTTGATAGCATACTTTCTTCATTTAATAGCTATTCTGTTGTTTCTAAAATGTTTTAGGTTAAAAAGCCAAATAATCTAACTTGTTTGTACTCTGACGAGAGTAGAAGGAAGGAGGTCCCAAGGAAGGGAAGTTGGCATCTGAGTCAAGGGTCTGAGCTTTGCCACATGGATATGGTTACAGGTATGCCCTGAGGGGCCCTGGATGCTCTCCAGTCCCTGGTTACTTCTGCATGCAAGGTGAGAGACAGCTGCTTCACCTCCCCCATCTGGTGTAAGAGATGGGGCCAGACCAGCGGCCACTAGGAAACTAAGAAGAGGCAGGAAGTGCTGTGTTTGGTGTATGTCTCACTGCAGGAGAGGTGAGCATTCATTCTGACCCTACGTGACTGCAACTGTGACATTTTGGATTAATTCTCTGTTTTCTGACAGGAGGGGAGGAGAGAGTCCCAGTGAAAGACTAGAGAGTAGGAGCAAGAGGTCTGGGTGATGTAAGAAGCTCCTTGCCTCTTTCTTGACTATTAAAATGGACTCTCTAAAGTATTTTATTTTTTACAAAAAAAAAGAGGGAGAAACATCTGTAATACTTGCAATAATAATTATACCAAAAAAAATTTTTTACAATATAAAATCATAACAGGATTCTAGAAAACAACAAGGCTAGAATACTGAAGTAGAACTAATGATAATAGTAATAAAATCAAATATTGATTGCAGTTTCCAAAGTATTTTCTTACTAGGGAGGCAGTATGGCTAGTGGTCAGAGCACAGACACAGAAGTCAGACTGTGTGGATTTAAAACCTGGCTTCACCGCTTGCTGTGTGGCTTGGAGTAGCTTATTTAACTTCTCTGTGTTTTGGTTTTCTCATCTGTAACATGTGGGTACAAATACCTCATAAGGCTATACAAGATTAAGTGACTTAAACATGTGTAAAAGTATAATTTTAAGTTAGTGCCTAACACATACCTGGTGAATGTTTGCTAAATGTTAGTTATTATTGTCATTATCATTGTCACCATTAGTATAGTTGTAAGTAAATAGCAAGAATGGGTGTCAATGGACAGAATTGGTAACCTGGTTAAACACTAACAATCAGGTGATGCATGCTCACTTCGATGGATTTAAGGCTTGCAAATAAGTGTAGAGGTATATCTTTCCAGGAACAAAAATGATAAACTCTGTTGCGTAGACCAAGCAGTGTTAAGATGTGGGCCAGACTCTCTGGCCCCGTGTCCCAACCACCCAAGGAGACCCTATTGTAAGTGAGGGTCCAGGAGGAAGTGACCTCTATGAGGGAAAACACCTGTATAAGCCTGTGGACCTGAAGCCACACCCAGAGGGCCCATGTCCACAAGGAGGCCCATGTCCACTGGTAGACCCATGTCCACTAGGAGTCTCATGTTCCACTGGTAGGTACATGTCCACTAGGAGACTCATGTTCCACTGGTAGGTCCATGTCCACTAGGAGACCCATGTCCACTGGGAGGTCATGTCCACTAGGAGGCCCATGTTCCATTGGGACCCCATGTCTACTAGGAGGCACATGTTCCACAGGGAGGCCCCGTGTTCTACCGGGAGTCCCATGTCCACTAGGAGGCCCTGTGTTCCTCTTCCAGGGAAAAGCTGGTTCAGTGTTGTCAGGGGCTGGAAGTGCCACACCAGCCTGGCTGCTTGGTGGTGACTGTGGGCAATCATGTACTTTTACATGAGCCTCAGGTTCCCCATTTCTAAAATGTAAGGGGTGAATGAAAGATCTCGGGGGACAGCAGGTGACAGAAGTCTACAGCTTATGCTAGTTTCTCAAAGGGTCTTCAGCTTTTTTGTCATTGGGGTGTGAACTGCTCTGTGTTGAGCTCCCACACTGGAGGAAGGCAGCAGGTGGGAGAGGAGTGCAGGGAGAATGGATCAGGGGAGGGAACTAAGGGGTACAGGGGAAGTGGGACAGAGGTGATGTGGGAGAGAAAGGAGGAGAGAGGCAGAAGGGTGTTGCGGAGAAGCTGCACTGTACAGCTGAGTGGGTGAGCAGGCACCTGCCTCAATCCAGCTCCGGGCCAGGTGACATGGCCACTCAGACAGCCCCACTACATGCCTCTGAGCGCCTTACCCTGCAGCATCGCTGACGTAGTGTAGTAGTTGAAGGGCACGTTTTTCACCAGGTATTCTTCTGCATCCAGGCTGGCTAGCTTAGTGCCCACCAGAACCGACTTGCCTGTGCCTGCGGTCCCCACCAACATGAATGGTCGCCGCCGCTGCAGGAGCCGCTCCATGAAGTAGCACAGGCGGATGGTCTCGCTCGTGTGCACCAGACAAGCCTGGAATGGAAACTTGATCAGTGTGCCTGGAACTCATGGAAGAAACCGATGCATTGCAGAATGTTCTGGAGCACTTAGAAGAAGGATTCTACTGCCATGGTAGTTCTTGCTATTACGGGTGGAGGGTCTTCCCTGATATCCACAGGGAGACCATTTTGTTAACTCATTCTCTGAATAGAGAGCATCCCCGCCCTCCCCTACCAACTCTGTCTGCCCCCCTGAGGCCTCGCTAATGTACATCAGAAACTTCTGCCCTGCCATCTCTGCCCTGTGCCCCCCCAGGTTGCCAGTGGGGTCTGATAACCAAGTGACCTGGCCCCTGGGAGAAAATTTGTGGCTTCATTGAACCTATGGTTTCCACTGACAGGCAGTGGCTAGAGGTGACCAGTTCCCAACAAGGCCAAACCTCTTGGATGCTGGCAAGTGGCTGTTTCTAGACCCATGGCCAATCTTTGGGATGACTGCTCTTCTTTGATCACTCACACACTCACCTGCAAAGGCATCTCAGGGTCAAATTCAAACTGGGGGATGAGTGTGGACCATGGCTCAAATTTCTTGGTCTCAGAGTCTATGTAATAGTCAAAGATGGTTCCCTGGGAAGGAAACTTGACGGTCTTGAACTCGGCCAGCCACCACTTGCTGAATTCTGCTTGGGAGTCCACAAGCTGCAACACAGAGCAGGTGCACATCCGGTCTCAGAGCTTGAGAGCCTGGACAGGCTGTCCTGGTACCAGGCAGAGGTCAAGGAGAAACACATGCTTCCGCTTGTGCAGGTCCACCTGATGGACTGGCTCGTCTGGGAAGGATGCTGCGCTACCCAGGACCAGCCTGAACCAGGCGTGGCTGAGCAGGGCCTCCTGAGCACACTTGCGAGTGCCTGTCTGACCACACAGCTGAGCTTCCCTGCACCTTCCCATCTCAGAGCCATGGCAGGGTGGAAGGTGCAGGGAGGGAAGTATAGGGACATGGAGGAGAGATCCCACCACCACAGGATGGCAAGTGTGTTCAAGAATGCCAAAGGGATTGATTGACTCCTAAGACTGAGTAATGCTCAGCACAGCAGCCAGGGATGAAATGAATGAACGGGTGGTTGAGTAAGAAGACTCAGAGGTAGTCAGGTCTGTAACCACAGGGAAATTCTTGCTGTCTGTGCATATTTCCTCATCTGTAAAATGAGGATCCTAGAAAAGAAAGTCTAATGTTCTTTCAAGGGCTAACATTTTAAAATCCAAGAGCAGGGCAGAGAAAGCTCTATGGGGCTTCTGACAGAAGAATATGTGGAGACATATTTACATGCATGTATATTAAACCATGAGCCTTAAGGATGGGGCTGTGCACCCAGAGTACTCTACCTATCTTATTGTGTCCAAGTGAAAACATCCACTTGGAAAGAGGATGTTTTAGGAAATGTCCTCAGAGGACAGAACAAAGCTGGAGTTTAAAGTTGGACAGACCAGAAAGCCGGTGTGTGGCAATGAGTCTGGGCTTGGAAGAATTGGCACTCCTCTTTGTGCTATAGATAAGTGGAATTGCATTCTTTTGCCTTAAAACAAGAATGAATGGAAATGGGCCTTAAGGTAAAACAAAATTGTTTGCTGCTCTCATTGTGATTTGAATTCAGAGTTAAGGAACACTATCTTCTCAATCAGAGGCCTTATTGGGAAGGGGAGTGAGGGGGGGGAGGGGACACTATTTTCTAACTTACGGATAAAATTCTTGAAGACCTTTAACTTCTTTTGAAAACAAGGTTTTAACTTGACATTGAAAACCCAAGAAGGCCATCTTTAGAAAGAAGGAGATGTCTTTCCTTACCCCCAGTCCTCACCTCCAACCGCCCCGTTTCTGGGCTGACCAACACCATCTCACCCTCAGGTAACCTGGGAAGCCCACTTTCCCCTATAACTGGACTCTCTAAGGACAAGGCTGCCTTGCTGAAACATCCACAGCCCTTTCTCAGTTTGACAATTTGGGTGTCTCTCCAGCGATGACCTCAGTGAAGAGGTCCTTTCTGAAATTCCTGTCTCCTTTGGATTCTGAAGATTCTTGGGTCCCCTCCTGCCCTTTGAACTTGATGACACTAAGATGGACTGTTACACTGTGGCAGAGTTTTGGACAAAACATCAACTCACTTAATGTTCAAAATGCTCTAAGTTCTGGCTGCTGAAAACCAGTCCTGTTTTATATCTGAAAAGACAAAGGCTCAGAAGAGTGTAGCTCTAGAAGCTTATGGCAGAACTGGGGGTTGAATACAGGTTTCTGGTTTCGCAGTCCTGGGCTCTCTGAGAGCTCATTCGCTTCTGAGAGATCATTTTCTCCAATTGCTGTAAAGTATTTAGCCAGTACCCCCCCCCTCATTATTTTTATTATGTCTGCTATTCAGTATGGGCTCTATTTTGTATTTCTTCTTTTTAAATGTAAGCACCATTGGTCCTCATGACGTACATATCTTGGCTAACTTCTGACTTTTCAATTTAGACATGATTTTTGTTGTTGGGATACGGGTGCAGGAGTTTTGGATACTCCCTGCTGCTGAAAGCTTTCGCCTTTGTCCTCTCCCATGTGCCAGCGCTGCTGCTTATAGCTCCGTGGGTTCCAGAGCCCGAGATGCCTGGAGAGATGCTCTCTGCTGGGCCTTCAGAGAGTTGAGAGGATTGAAATTTTTTCTATACAGAAACAGAACAAATTGACCAAGTATCTTTATCTTGATACCCCACTGCTTGCTCGGCACCAACATGGGAGAGAAGCCCAGCGTGGCTGCTGTCTGACATTTCAGTAGCCTGAGGAACATTATTGATGGGAAGCAATAATTATGCATTCTGGATCTTTGCATTCCAGCAAGGTCTCATCCATCCTGCTGCATCTTTGCCTCAAAAGGGAAATGCAGAGAGGTCAAAGAAGCTCCAAGACAGGAGAGAGTCTCAAGTGTGAAGCTCCCATCCAGGCACCCTCCTGCAGACTTCCCCTTTCCATGAGCATCAAGCATCAAAGAGAGAATAGGGAAAGAGAGAGAGAGAGGTAGAGGAAGAGGAAGAATGAGAGGGAGAAAGGCAGTTATCCTGAAGCCTGTGAGAATTGCTTTCTGAGTTTTGAGCACTAAAGAACATGTTAGGAGATGATGAGAGTTGGGATGTATGTTACAAGCAGAACCTGTGAAAATAGAAAATAATAAATTGCTAATTCTAAATTAATTGTTAATTCTCCCAGCTCATCTCTAGTTTGGATTCTGAGAAAATGCCTTTGTTTTGGAAAGCGGAAACTTTTTACCTCTCTCCTCAAAAGAGCCAACGGTCAACCTAGATCAGAAAGAACAAAGAATAACTTGCCAGCAACTGAAGCTGGTTCAATCCCTTGCTGTGAGAGGGGCTCCAAGATAATGAAACTGAGTCAGTTTCTAAATATTCAAAATCTGAATATTTATACTATTAATAATAAGCACACACGTGTGCAACACCATTCTAAGTGCTTTGCCCATATTTATGTTGAGAAATTAGAATAGTTATCTCTTTAATCCTCATAAATATCCCACTCTGGTCACCATCACCTCCTTTGTACACAAGGGGAGAATAAGGTAAAGAGAGGTTAAGTTATTTGCCACTGTCCCCTATATACTACGTGGCTGAGTGACAATTCAAATTTAGAGTCCACCTTCTTAACCTCTACATGATATTTCCTGACAGCTAGAGTCAGTTGTAAAAGACTGATGTGCATGATTTTGAATATGTTGTTTCTACTGGTATATAAACTGTCTTTTATTTGGAAGGAACTAAGTGAAGAACAAGACTGGGAATGCAAGAAATTTTAGGGAATAGGATGCCAAGATACTGCAAGCCAACCCTCAAAGAGCATGAAGCTACAGCATCCAATACCAACATTGGAGAGACAGATACCATTCTGGTTTTCTACTCCCAGATGTCCATAAACATTTGGTCCAACCTTCTATGAAAAGATCTTTCTTTCATGGGTTTGGAGGCAGGATTGTTAAGCTGGTCTGGTTATTCTGGGAGATACTTAGAAGGCTAAAGCGATTCCTCCTATTCAAATTTCTACAGCACAATGTCATTTTGCCTATAAAACACACATCACTTTGAAAAGGTCTGTGCTCATACCTCTACTTGGTCAAACTCCAACACTGCAATTCTCTGTGAAATCCATGGTCACCAACTTGAAAGGTGAGAACTCCAAATATATTCCAATCCTGTGTCTCATATCATAGGACCCTTCTATGGGGACTAGTGACTTCAGCAGAGCAGTGGATAGATAACTAAACAGTTTACTGCGTTCGTGTGAATTCTGACATTTAGCTGTCCTGCCTTTCACATTCTTTCTGGAAGACCAGTTTTTGCCAGGGTGGACCTGGATGAGAGTGTCAACCTCAGCACAGTCTCTTACCTGATCTTGGACCATTACTCCGCCGAAAGCCCAGATAGCAGCAAACACAAAATAGAGCTCATAGGTTTCCTTGGGGCAGTCTGCGGGGATGTTCTCCTCGATCAAGAGACACTCGAGAAGGTGGCAGAGTGTCTGCACCATGCTCTGCTCTGGGATCGGAATTACCCTCTTAAACCTGCAGAGAGAGATCCGGTATACTCTAAAACCCTGGCTTTTCCACCCTGGAGGCATTGTTGGACAGCTATGAGTCTGACAGACTCAAGAGTTGTCAAGTTCTTTGGGAATCTATAGGACCATGGTGCTACCTAAACCTTCATTCTCATCAGCTAGTTTTGTATCAGCTTCTTTTATAAGTGCTCCTGAGAAGGCTCCTTCCTCATTTGCCTTTTCTATGATGCCCTCCTCCTCCCCTCTCCCCTTTTTAGAACATTGATGATCTCCTCTTGGTCCTTGGAATGGACAAGCTGCAACCCGAGTAAAAATCTCAGCAGTTTCACTCCCTTCACAGTTTCTTTAATTGTCAAAAAGCAGCAATGTCCAGGAGCCTGCATGCAGAGCTCATGTCCAGGTGGAGGGTAATTTGGAGGTTCTGTAACTTCAGCACAGAGGTCTGACAATTAAAATATATTGAAGGCATTTTCTCTGGGGCCAGGTCTTCTCTGAGGGGCAGAGTGGGCTGGGATAGATAGCTGTTTTATACTATTATGCCTTACTTGGTGGAGTTCCTCTTCCAAAACGTATCTCTGTGACTTTGTGCTGGCTTGATTTTGTACTTTTAACCTTGGCCTGGAGGTCTTGACTGAAAGGCCAATATCAAGAGATGCACAAAGGTAAATCTATGTCCAAGGGAGCAGGAGCATGTGCACACACACACACACACACACACACACACAATCATGTACACACATACACGGGCACACTCTTCCCACCATGCAAACACACAGAGAGTACCATGTACCCTACCCACCCACTCAGCCTCTCCTGCACGTCTGCCCACATGGCCACCTGTGTGGAAATATGAACTCACAGACTGCACAGAGGCAGGGTTCACTGTTATAAGATGAGCAATGCCATTGACTGACACCTTAGAAGTCATTTACCGGGCCTCAGAGTTTCATAGCGTCTCATTATCCTCAGTGTTTTGTGTTCAGCTTCTTTTTCATCTGGTCCCCATTTTTACAACAATGCTCTGAAGTGCTCTCACAGCCTACATATTACCCACAGGAGCAGTGAGAAATCTGAGTACTTGATGGGCTTTCCTTCATCCCTTTGACTTATATTTGTAGCAGAATGTCAAAACAGATCCTCCTCAGCTGTGTTTTGTATGAGACACCAAGACAATAAGGGGCCAACTACTCTCACATTTGAAACTGAGATCCCAGGCTCTTTGACCCTGACCTCTCATCTTCTCAAGGGGACAGTTGAGCAAAGTGGGGGACATTGAGGGGCTGAAATGAGTGTATAGGATTTTGAACTGAGTGGTTGGTATGCAATGAGTGTCCCCTCTCCCACAGGGAAGGCAGGAGTTTCCCCAAAATGAGAGCTGAGAATAAAGCTTCAACAGGACAGCCACTGAGGTGGCCAAGGACCTGCTCCTGGAAACTTTGAAGAGGCCTGTTCATCCCAGCAGGTGTAGAGAGGGTGCTGCTGGTCAGCCTGCGCTCTAGTGTGCAAGGCAGAGAAGGGTGAGTACTTCCTGCTTCTGGGCATGTAAGGTTCTGCCAGATGCTGGGAGGTGGGCCTCCCTGAGGAGCCTGCATGCAGAGATAATGGAGAGGGAGCGTGATGGGCTGATGGAGAGGCATTGACATTAAGGAAAGGCACAAGGGAGCTCTCCAGTGACAAGGAGGGGTCCATGGAAACTCAAAAAAGCTTCTAAAAAGAAAGAGTCAGATTTCCAGATACAGATCTGCCAGTTAGGGTCACCAAGGCCCCAATTGTGGTTCTGTGTGGTGAGACCTTCCCTGCTCCTTCCTCTCTTCTCTCTGTCCCTCTTCAACCCTGAGAGACAGAAGCTGTGAGGGATGACTGGCGAAGGAGAGAAGTCAAGGACACCCCCTTTCCCATGGAGGTGGTGGACCTGCGGCAGGGGGAGAGGCTTTCATTTTCTGTGGAGTTTTCTTTTTCAATTTAATAAACTTTATTGTTCAGATTATTACAATTGTTCTTTTTTTTATCCCTTCCCATAGCTCCTCTCCACCCAGTTCCCACCCCACCCTCTGCCCTTACCTCCTCCCATATTGTCTTCATCCATAGGTGTACAATTTTTGTCCAGTCTCTTCTCTCAGACCACTTATCCATATCCCCTTGAGAATTGTCAGTCTACTCTTTTTCTATGTCCCTGATTCTATTATATTCACCAGTTTATTCTGTTCATAAGATATTTAATTCACTTGATTTTTAAATTCACGTGTTGATAGATATGTATTTGTTGTTCATAATTTTTATCTTTACCTTTTTCTTCTCTTCCTCTTCTTAAAGAGTACCTTTCAGCATTTCATATCATACTGGTTTGGTGGTGATGAACTCCTTTAGTTTTTTCTTATCTGTGAAGCTCTTTATCTGCCCTTTAATTCTGAATGATAGCTTTGCTGGGTAGAGTAATCTTGGTTGTAGATTCTTGCCACTTTGAATATTTCTTGCCACTCCCATCTGGCCTGCATAGTTTCTGTTGAGAGATCAGCTGATAATTGTATGGATGCTCCCTTGTAAGTAATTAACTGTTTTTCTCTTGCTGCTTTTAATATTCTCTCTTTGCTTTTGCTCTTGGCATTTTAATTATGATGTGTCTTGGTGTGGTCCTCTTTGGATTTCTTTTGTTTGGGGTCCTGGGTGCTTCCTGAACTTGTAAGTCTATTTCTTTCACCAGGTGGAGGAAGTTTTCTGCCATTGTTTTTCAAATAGGTTTTCAGTGTCTTACTATTTCTCTTCTTCTGGCACCCCCATAATTCTGATGTTGGTATGCTTGAAGTTGTCCAAGAGGCTCCTTACACCATCTTCAAATTTTTGTATTCTTTTTGCTTTTTTCAGTTGAGTGTTTTCTTTTTCTTTGTATTTCAAATCTTTGACTTGATTCTTGCATTCCTCTAGTCTGCTGTTAGGTCTCTGTATAATATTTCTGTTTCAGTCAGTGTATGTTTAATTTCTAGTTAGTCCTTTTTCATCTCCTCTTGAGTCTCACTAAATTTATCCATCTTTTCCAGAAAATCCTTTAAAAACCTTAAAACCGTGGTTTTGAACTCTATATCCAGTCATTTGTTTTCTTCCATTTCTTTTGTTTGTGATCTGTTTCTTTGTCTCCACATTTTTACTGCTCCCCTGAGTTGGTAGAGTAGCTTTGTGTGCTAGGTGTCTTATATGGCCCTGTAGCTCCACCTCTCCAGTTACCTGAGGTGGACACTCTTGGTGCACTCCTTTGTGGACTGTGTATACAGCTTTGTTGTAGTTAAGTCTTGATTGTTGTTTGTATCACTGGGAAGAATTGACCTCCAGGCCAATTGGCTGTGAGGATCAGCTATGTCTGTGCATGGAGAACTTCTGTGCTGGAGACAGCCAAGACTTGCAAAATTGCAAAAGCTTCTGTGCTCAGCTTGGATGGGGCAGAATCTTAGGACTGAGCAAACAGCCTTGGCTTCCCATCAGCCCTGCCTTATGAGGCCCCTGGATCTCAGTGTCCCTCAGTAATCACTGCAGTACTCTCTGTGCGCACTTGAGCATGCACATCCAGACCTCTGCCTTTTGCGGCTCCCCTGAGTTTCTGTGCATTCCGGGGACCCCTATGATTCTGGGTCCCCAGGGTCTCACTCAAAACTGGGCCTCACTGTAGTTGGAACTGGAGTTCAGTGCAGTTGGGAGGTTCTGTCTCCCTCCCACTAGAGAAAGTCAGTGGTACACTCTGAAGTCAGTCCTCTCTACACACACTCGCATTCGCGCCTCCAGACTTCTCCCCTTCACAGCTCCCCTGAGTTTCTGTGCATTCCTCCCTTTTCTTGACAGTCCAGACTCCCCCGTATGAGTCTCGCTCAGAACTGGGATTCAGTGCAGTCAGGAGTTTTTGTCTCCCTCCCTCTAGACGATAGAGCAGTGTTTCTCAACATGTGGGTCACGACCCCTTTGGGGGTCGAACAACACTTTCACAGGAATCTCCTAAGACCATTGGAAAACACAGATACGATTCATAACAGTTGCAAAATTACAGTTATGAAGTAGCAACAAAAAAATTTTATGGTTGGGGGTCACCATAACATGAGGAACTATATTAAAGGGTCGCGGCATTAGAAAGGTTGAGAACCACTGCTCTAGAGGAAGACAGCGAGGCACTCCACCTCCCATCCTGTCCATATGTGTGTCTCTGTACTTCAGCTTTTTGCAGCTCTTCTGAGTCTCCATGAACCTCTGTCTTGCCTTCTAGTTATAGAATTTCCACTCATGCAGCTTTCCTGTGGTTCTGGATGATGTCTGTTCTGTCTGTTTGCTGTAGTTTTGAAATTGTGTGAAGCAGCAGTTTAGGTATTCACTTATGCTGCCATCTTGGTTTCTCTGTCTGTGGAGTTTGTTTTTAAAAATTTTTTATTGAGTTTTTAAAAATTATTCTGTGTGTGTGTGTGTGTGTGTGTGTGTGTGTGTGTGTGTGTGGAGAGAGAGAGAGAGAGAGAGAGAGTCAGAGGGTCAGATCAGTGCAGGGCAGAGCAGAGCCAAGCCGGGCAGGCAGGGCAGGGAAGATAAGAGCAGGGCAGGGCAGATGGGCCCAGGGCACACCAGAGCACAGCAGAGCAGCGCAGGGCAGGGCAGAGCACAGCAGGGCAGCGCAGGGCAGGGCAGAGCACAGCAGGGCAGGGCAGACCAGTACAGGGCAGGGCAGAGCAGAGCAGGGAAGAGCAGGGCAGAACAGAGGAGAGCAGGGCAGGGCAGAGCAGAGCAGGGCAGGGCAGAACAGAGCAGAGCAGGGCAGGGCAGAGCAGAGCAGGGCAGGGCAGGGCAGGGCAGAGCAGGGCAGAGAAGGGCAGGGCAGAGTGGAGCAGAATAGGGTAGGGCAGGGCAGAGCAGAGCAGAGCAGGGCAGAGCAGGACAGAGCAAAGCAGTGCAGTGCAGGGCAGAGCAAAGCAGTGCAGTGCAGGGCAGAGCAAAGCAGAGTAAGGTAGGGCAGAGAAGGCAGGACAGAGCAGAGCAGAGCAGGGCAGAGCAGAGCAGGGCAGGGCAGAGCAG
>JAAGEH010000039.1:6556659-6590805 GCA_011751065.1 Lasiurus cinereus | reverse complement strand
CAGAGCAGGGCAGGGCAGAGCAGAATAGGGCAGGGCAGAGCAGGGCATATAAGTGCAGATCAGAGCACATCAGTATAGGTCAGAGCAGAGTGGAGCAGGGATGAGCAGAGCTGTCCAGTCGAGAAGGGTCCTGGCACAAGAGCCACCTCAAAGCTGTGCTGTTCTGACAGCTGTGTTATTTCACAATCAAGCTGTTTGCACTGAATAAAGTTTTCTTCTTCACCTCACCCCAACTTGGGGATTCTTATGGGTATTGAATGGCATCAGTTGGCACTTTATAATCACCTGTTATGAGAATTTCTGTCCAATAGAATTAGTCTGTGTTGACATCACACAGCTTCCAGACTGAGGGCCACATGAAGCTGCCTCACAATACCGTGATGAACAATAGAAGTAAGTACCTGTTACTAACTGGCTGTGACACTGAGGGACCTCAGGGCACCTCAGCTCTTGTATCTGCAGGATGGTTAGCCCTCGGGAATGTCATGAGAATGAAATGAAATAACACAGAGAGTAGGCACCATAAATGACATGAAAAAATATTGTTTCTTTTTTCTTAATAACCAGAGGATTTGGAAATGAGCCAAGACTTGTCTCTGGATAGACTTCATACAGCCTTCAAAGACTATGCATGCTCATGAGCACACATGTACACACACACACATACACACACACACACACACACACACAGACGAGAGTTTGGGATTTCTTGTTCTAAATGCCCAGAGTGGGAAAGGGCCTAACTTTTAGTTAGAAGATACACTGGACAAGTGTCTCAGCAAAAGTAAAGAACAGGGTTTAATATTTCCCCAAACCTCCTCTTTCCACAGTATTTTAACTCCTTGCGGCCCCCAGCTCAGTGACGACATTCCCCACCACTGTTCTGGGCACTGCCCATGGCCAAGGCTGCTCTATCTTGTTAGGATCCCAAGACCACAGAGCCCACAGGCTACCAGAGGGTCAAGGCTCTTCAAAGGGTCAAGACTGGAAAAATAATTACTGATGCCCAAGTAGAAACTTATAAAATTAAAATTAATAAATATTTAAATATCTAAAAACATACCACCATGTACACTACTCAACTACAATTCAGTTTTTAGTGACATAAAATGAATTCTTAGCATGGTGAATTTGATAGGGTGCAGGCCAAGGGCATGTGAAATAGGAACGCTTCAGGCCCCTTGCATGGGAGACTTCTCCCTAAATACTCCGTCTTATTGACAGACCAACGATGAGGAGCAAGGGTCACTTTGAGTGAGGGACTTAATTTCCAGGAAAAGTAATCCTGAGCCTAACTTGCTGAATCTCCGGGAACTTAGTTAGATCTCTGAGTCATGTTGTCTTTTGGCTCTGAGGGTTGAGCTTGGCTGAATCAAGGTTGGGTGCCTGATCCATGGGTGATGCCTCAACTGGCAAGAAGAGTGTAAAACTAAAGCAGGTTCTGAACACTGGAACCTCCCTCTGCAGACACCATAGTCTTGCTATAACAAGTATCCTTTTGATTAAAAGTAATGAATCTCTTGTTTAGGTGATAAGTGGTCAGGGATTGCTGCTTTTGCTGTTGCAAACACATGAGGAGAAAAGTGAATGTGCAGTATCCAGAAGGACAGGCCCAGGCAACTGATGCATTGTGCCAAGTCCCATGCTATCTCTGTCTTGAACATACACAGCCAGAAACAGGAGGTGGGTTCCATATATCACAGGTGTCATTTTCACCTCTAGGTGTGTTGGTCTGACCTGGAGGAGGGCCAGTTTCATGCCCTGTAAACTGCAGGACTTCAGAATTGTGATTGGATATTGCAACTTACAGCCTCCTTCAAATACTGCCGGGAACCAATTCCAAATGCCATAATTACAAGAGTTTCACCAAAAGGTTGGTGAAGTTTGGAGAATCAACAAGGAGTGAGTCACAAAATGTAATAATTATATGTTGGAACAGCTAAATGGCACTTTCCCCACAAACCTGAATAGGATTGTTGCTTGCTGCCAGACAGCTTAGGGCATCTTAATCATAATTTATTGCCTCCTGTTGGCCAAACACCTGCACAACTGTAGGCTATTCCCCAGGCTGACAATGATTATGTACCCTACCCTTTGAAATCTTACCATTTGAAGTGTATGTCTCCACCTTGCCTTAGGACAAACTGTGTTATTAAATAGCACAAGGACCTTAGACAGGGGGTAGTCTTCAGTTACAATAGCTGAAGCTCCTCTGATTTCCAATGCCTTTCAAAACTATCTTTGTCTTTGGACTCCTTTTTGAATCTATGCATCAGCTCCTTTCTCCAGATTGCTGAACTCTTTGTAATGCTGGGACAAGAACCCTAGGAAAATATACCCACATGAAACTCACAAGAAGCACTTCAAATCCTCCTCCTCTTCGCTCATCTCATTTCCTGCCTGAAATGGAAATGTGTGTCTCATGTGTGTCCCCTTTGCCTTCTGTCATGCCTGGAGGGGAATGCTCTAGGGATGTCTGACTTCAGGGATAGGACAGAAAAAGCATCAGTGGGACACGAGGTGTGAGCTAGTGGGCGTTTTGACTTTGCTTTAGCTTGCTACCTTTCTTATTGCTCAGCCTACCTGGTTCTGAGTGTGTCTAAGCAGGTTGGAAGGTACTTGTCAAATAGGATGGTCAGGTTGGCTCTCTCTGTCTGGATCTCCCTCTTGTCAATCCAGCTGCTGACTGGAGGGTTCCATCCCAGGTCAGTTGGGTTGATGTACAGGATCCCTGTGAGCACAGACAATAATCAATGGATTTTTTCATGGACATCAGTATAGCCTTCATCCCAGAGAGTTATTTTCTCTGTTTAGAAAATATACAGAAGACCGGACCCAAAAAGAACAGAGATCTGGCCAAGGTCTGAGAGATCAAATAGGTTGTTGTTGGGATCAACCCTGATGGCCTGATATCAGTTAATAGAAGGTAGTGTTGAGAAGGATCTTGAGGCTGAGTCTGGGCTCAGGAGGAAAGAAGGCTGTGATGAAATGGAAGTAGTTGTCATGGTGTGGAAGTGTGGATGCAATGGTGGCCTCAAAAGAATGTGTCCATGTTCTAATCCCTAGAACCTGGGAGTTTGACTTTATCCGAGAAAAGGGCCTCTGCAGATGTAATAAGTAAGAGTTTTGAGATGAGCTCTCCCTGGAGTATCTGAGTGGGACAGATACAAGGGTCCTTATATGAGACAGAAGAGGAAAGACAGGCAGAGAGGCCAAGTGCAGCAGGAGGTGGAGGTTGGAGTCATAGGCCCTAAGCCGAGGAAGACTAACTGAAGATGCAAGGAAGGGGTCTCCCTCAAAGGCTGATCTGATTTCCAGTGTCTTGCTTTCAAAACTGTGAGAGAACAAATTTTTATTGTTTTCAAAACCACAAGTTCATGATGACTGGTTGCAGTAGCACTAGGAAACATGCAGCATATGGGAGAGAACCCTCCTGGCCTGTGTTTTCCAGCCTCAGCATGGATCCTTCATAGGGAGTCTGATGTCAGGGTCAAGGCCAAACTAGTCCTCTCATCCTCTGGTCTCTGCTGGAAGTTGGCAGTAGGGCTAGAGGAAAGCTAAGGTAGAAGATGTTCTGTCCAGCAGATGTAGTGAGACTGGCAATGGGTGGTTATCTCCATTGACAGGGAAGCTGGAAGCTGCCTAGTTTGAGGTACTTACTCAGAGGACAGTTGTCCAGCTCAGGGCCATTTCTCTTCCTACTAGTATCACATTTCTGAATGAACTACACAGGCCTGGCCCTAGACACTGGCTTACCCTCGTGGCTGTGGACTAGAATTGCAGATGAGACTAGAGGTTATAATGAATAATGCCTGGCTCCTATTTGGAGATCCCTCAGAGATGGTACCATCATACGTATTGCTCGAGGCACCTGTTTTCAACTGCATAGTTGGGTTTTATTTCTTGAGTCTATACCTGCTCTGGAGACAGTTGCTGGTGTGGCTGTGTGAAGATGGCTGATCTCAAAGAGGAGCCTCATTGTGGGGTTCAAAGGGATCCTCTCATTGCTTGTCAGGGTCAGCACCTGGAGACCACAGGAAGAGACACATCAGGTGGGAAGGAGGATGCATGGCCAGCTGGTGGAGATTTGGCTGATTTCTCCTGGTAGGGATGATGAGTGATTATTTTCTTCTGTGTGATTATAGTTGACCTTGAACAACACAGGTGTTAGGAGTGCCAACTAGCCACTCAGTGAAAAGTGTGGGTATAACTTAAGTCAGCATCCCATATGTGCAGATTCCTCACCACTAGTAAACCCTATAACAACGAGGTTTGAACTGAACAGATCAACTGGAAAATCTTCGTATAAGTAGACTAGTGCAGTTCACACCTGCATTGCCCAAGAGTCAACTGTGCAACTATTTTGAAATTTTGTGCAAACAATACTCTCTCTCATCCTGTATCCTGTCTACCCACATCCATGTGTGTGTGTGTGTGTACTGAATCAGAAAAATAGTTATCTAAAAAGTTTATATTCATGTCAGTAATTCAAATGAACTAGACATATTGGAATATTGTTAAAGGAAAAAGTTTATGCTTCATGTCATTAGTTTTTTTAAAAAACAGTGCCTCTGTGAGAGCACACATTCATCCTATGAATTTGTCAGTGTAAAACTTCTAACCTGGATGTGCTTTCTGAACAAGTTTAGGAGCAGCTACCAGCTTAACAGCCATGTTATTAGCATCAGTTAGTATTTTATTTTTTTGTTTAGAATAGATATTTTTTGTTTCAGGTAAATTTGGATTCCCTTTTACATACTAGTAAATATTTTATTTATTAACTTATTTATGAACCATTGGCTTTCTTTTTTGTTTATTATTTTTATTGTTTATAAAAAATAAAAAATATTTTGTCACCATTGTGGGGGTTTGACAGGCTTAGTTTCTGATCCTCAGTTTCCTTATTTATAAAAAGGGAAGTAAGTAATAAAAGATTTAGTAGATGATTTAAGACTTCTTTCAGCTCTAAAAAGTAATCTATGTGCAGAAGATTCTGAAGGAAGTGATAACAATGTTGAAAATTGTGTGAGTGATGGCAGTGCCATTGAAGAAAGTGAAAGCTGCTCACTTGGATGAATCCATTCTTAGGTGTCTATCAAAGACACTGGTAATAAATGAAATCAGGATCTTGAAGAGATATATGCATTTCCATATTCATTTGGAGCATTACTTACAATAGTCAAGTCATGGCAACAACCCAAGTGTCCTTCAATAGGTAAATGATAAGAAAATGTATTTTTATATTGGAATATTATTCATCCATTAAAAAAAGGAAATCCTGTCATTTGTGACAACACGAATGACCGTGGAGAGCAGTTTGTTAAGTGAAATAAGTCAGACAGAAACCACAAATACTGTGTGACTTCACTCATATGTGGAATGAGAAAATAACAAACCATAGAAAGAGAGAATATTTTGGTGTTTGCCAGAGATGGGTGGGGTGAGGTGGGTGGAGGAAATGGGTGTAGGGGTCAAAGGATACAAACTTCTAGTTATAAAATGAGTAATTCTGAGGAATTAATGTACAGCATGGTGACTATAGTTAACACTGCAAAAGGATTATATAGTTGGAAGTGGCTAAGAGTAGATATTAGAAGTTCTCACCACACACACACACACACCCCTAATCATATGCGGTGATGGAAGTGTTTACTAACCTTATCATGGTAATTATTTTGCAATATATGGGTATTTTTAAATCACCATGTTATACACCTTAAATGTACACAATGTTACATATCAATTATCCTATATAATAAAACCCTAATACACGAAGTATCCAGTCATTCATTAAACCAATCAAAGCGTAATATGTTAATGGTATGCTAAGGCCGCTCAACTGCTTGCTATGATGTGCACTGACCACCAGAGGGTAGACACTCAATGTAGGAGCTGCCCCCTAGTGGTAGTGGGCTCCCACAGGGAAAGTGCTGCTCAGCCTGAAACCAGGCTCATAGCTGGCGAGCTCAGTGGCGGTGGTAAAAGCCCCTCCCGCCTCCATGGCAATCAGACATCCTGTGAGGGACCCTGGACTGTGAGAGGGCATAGGCTGGGCTGAGGGAGCCCCCCTGAGTGCATAAATTTCATGCACCAGGCCTCTAGTATTTCAACAAAGCAGGAAATTAAAAAAAATGAAGATATCAGTAATAATTTTTTACTTTGATGAGTCCCTGTGTGGAATTATGATTTCCAAATGTGCATGGGGACTGGTTTCGTAGGTGATTAGGGATGATTTCCTTCTTCTCTTTCATACCTTGTTGTCATCCATGACAGTGTTTAGTGACTCGATCCACATTGGATCTATGTCGCCATCCAGCAAAATCCACTTGGGCCCATCATGGGCAATGTTGGCAAGCTCCCGCATAATGGAAGAGAACAATCCTGAAAGGAACCAAAGATATGTCATTTTCCATTTCACCATCAATCTTTTTTTCTCTTAACACAGCCTTTCCCCATTGACTGTAACATTCAGAGGAGGTATAAATAAAACCGGGTCAGAACTGGCTTTGTATTCTCTTCCACCAAACATTCAACAGGCCCAAGGTGCCCCTCTGTGCTCCAGTTTAAATTTTTGTAAGAAAAACAACAACAAAATTGGATAGAACTAGCTTTTTAAGTGATAAGGAGCCCAATAAATAATAACAACAGGCAACAGAAATATGATGGAATTGTACAAAGCCTTTACAGGCTCTGTTTCCATCCTTTGTAATTGCGGCCCAAGTGAATCTTTCAAATGCAGGCTTTGGGAGAAGGCCCAGTATGGTTCTAATTGGCATTACAGGAAATTTATATCCTTTGTGGATAGAATTGATTTTTATGATACTAAGCTTTCCCAATGAATAATATGACATGTCTTTTCATTTATTCAAATATTGTTTTATGTTCCTTAATAAATTTTTATAGTGTTTTCAATATATCTCTTTGGCCAAATCTATTCCTAAATATATTATAGATTTTACTGCTATTTGCATGAAATTCCCCCTGTATTTCCATTTTTAATGGCTACTGCTAGGATAGAGAACAGCTACCAAATTTTATGTACTTATTTTACGTTTAGTTACCTTTTATAAATTTTCTTATTAATTCTAGTGATTTTTAAATAACGCTTTTTGAGTTTTTTAGGTATAAAGTTGTACAAGCAGCAAAAAATAAATGTTCTCCTTTCCTTCAACTTATACCATGCATTCATTTTCTTGCCTAGAATCCCACCAATCAATACTGAATAATCATGTTAATAATAGGTCCCCCTGACTTATGCTTAATTTCAATAGAAATGGCTTTAGTTTCTCTTCATTCAGAATGCTTTCTTTATCCTTTTGGTTTTAGGTAAACAGAATTTTTCATATTTAAGGGATTTCTTTCTATGTCTATTTTACTTAGAACTTTAAAAATTAAGAACAGCTATTGAATTTTTAGCATTTATTGATTGATCAAAGAATTCTGTTTTTTAAGTTGTCAATTCTTTTTATTAATACTTAAAAATAATTCATCTAAAATATACTATTCTTTTTAGATAAATTTGGATTTTATTTACTGATATTTTATTAAGAATGCCTGAATCTACATTAATAAGTGAAATTGGGCTATTGTTTTTAGTTCTACATAATGATATCAAGATTTTCTGACTCCATAAAATAAATTGAGAGGTGATTTTTAAAAATGATTTTGGAATTATATATTGTTTTTGTTCTGCTACTATTGTTAAATTTCTTTTTCATTGATTTACTTATTTTCTACTTCTTATTGAGTGAATTTTGTTAAATTATGGTTTGCTAGAGCACCATCTATTTCTTCTAATTTTTCAAATGTGTCATTTAATTAAACATTTCCTTCTATTTTAATCTTGTCTATATCTACTGTTATGTCTTCTTTCTAATTCCTAATCTTATTTTTTTACTCTGATTTTTTCTACTAATTATGCATATGATGGACTTATTTGTCTTCACAAAGAATCAACATTTATAATTATTTATCTTTACTATGATGTTTTGGTTCACTTCTACTAATTTGAGCTTTTATCCTTATTAGGTTCTTCTCCCTAATTTTCTTTAGGTTTAGTTAATTATTCTTTGAACAATTTCTTAGGATGGATACTGACTTTATTTCCAACCTGCCTTCTTTAATAAAAGCATTTAGATTATTTCTCTTATGGACTTCAGATGTGTCCCAGAGGTTTTTGTATGAAGTGTTCTTCCCTCATTGTTTCCTAAAGAGGGTGCATTTCATTTTCTATTTAATCCAGGGGTTAAGTGAGCATTTCTTGAATCAAGTGAGCATTTCTTGATTTGCAAATAGTAAAATTGTTTCTTGCTATTTATTTCTGGTTCTATTGTATTATTATAAAAAAATGTGGCCTGTAAATTGATACTTTTAAATTAATATGGCTTCTTCTATGCCAACTATATTTTTAATTTTTGGAAATGTTCCATGAACCAACCAAGAAAAGAATATTTTCTCTCATAAATGAAAAGTTCTACAACTATGTGTTATATTGAGTTTGATGATGCATTTCTCAATTCTTCTATGTCTATACTCATTTTTCTATTCACTGGATCTGTCTAATTTTGAAAAAGGTGTATTAACATAACCTACTTTATTTCTATTTTTAACAAGTTTTTCTAAAAAAAATTAAAAAGACATATTCAATTTATTTGAAAGTTCTCTTGCTTAATAAACATAGTTTGGGGATTATTATAAATCTTTTTTGTCAATTTCTCCATATTTAATAAAACTTTAATTAAAATTCTAATACCATTTAAAGTTCAAATTATATTATGCAAGTTTAAATTCAGCATAGAATAAGAAATATGTGACACTAGCCAGGAAAACTACAAAGTACATTGAAGAGGAATTTACCTCATCAGATATTAAAATGTTATAAAATAATTATAAGCAAAATAGAGGTACATCCGTATAGGATTAAGTAAATAAGTGAGTAGAAGAGAATGGAAAACAGAATCAGATCTCAGTATATATGACAAGCTGGTGAAAGAATGGATTACTTAGTCAATAGTGCTAGCCTATTCATTTCTTAACCTGGGAAGAAATAAAATTGATTCTCTATCTTATCTCCTACTAAGTCCCAAGATGAATTCCAGATGGATAAAAAATGTCAATGTAAAGTAAAATCTTTAGGAACATGTTTATGATACTATAGCTACCACTGAAAGTTAAGTTAGAAAGTTATAAACTAAACAGGAATCCCAACTACAAGAAGACTATAGAGACATAATTTCCTTTTGTAAAAAGTGCCTTGTCCAGGGAAAAGCCATGTATGGATGGAGGCAGATATTGGAGTGATGCATCAACAAGACAGAGAAGGTCAAGGATTGCTGGTAACCACCAGAAACTATGAAGAACTCTTACAAATAAATATTAAGGGGAAGTGAAATCATATGACAGCCAATTGCTAATAGCAATTAGAAAGAAAAGAAGCTAAGCCTCAATTAGAAGAAAAAGAAGCAAAGGCTCATTAGTAATTAGTGAAATAAAAATTAGAGAGGCAGCTTGACCAGACAGTTTGTCCCTGATGCAATTGGACAATGAGACTTCCAAGAGGTGAGGCTTCCTCTTTCCAGGAACTACATCAGTTTTAGAAAGAGGTCAGGTCCCTGCTGGCTCATAGGGACTTCTCTGTCAGTAACAGGAGGCCCTTTCTAACATATACCTGTGATATTTAATGCTTTGAAGATTATGCTGAGGTCGGCACTGAGTGAACATGGGCTCGGGACCCTCTAAATCCCTGTAGAAGGGACCATGGTTCTAGGACTCTTTTTGAGATGAATGATGTTCCTAACATGGCCGGACCGGGCCAAGTGTCTTGTATAGCAGCTTTCCCATCACTCCTGGGTAGTGCTCACAGGAAGAGGTGCCCTCTGTGTGATGCTGACTTCCTGTCTTAATTATGCCTTCAACTCACTGCTAGGTTGTGTGAGGCTCCATGACATGGGCTCCAGCATCACTGAACTACAGCCAATGCCTGCCCTGCTTTCTCCTCTTCAGGTGCCCTCTCTCAAGGGACAGTGGAAGAGTTTCCGAGGAGAGGGAACTGAAGGGCTATGGTTTCCCTCCAAACCAAGATCCATTTCTTCCTCTTTAATCCTTCTTGTCTCCTTCTCCCATTCCAAAGATATCATCCCCATGTGCTCTCCTCTGCAGTTCACCCCACTACATCCAAGCCTGCCCAAGGGGCTCTAAGGAAGACAGGGACTCTCTTCCCAGGGCTAGCCCTCTCTTACCATCCTTCCATTCTCGTGTGGTTGGGTTAATGATGCCAAAGAGCTCATCGTTTGTGACTGCTTTGGGATTGAGGTCAGTCCACATGGGGCGGCGTTTCATGATCTGATAGGTCTTGTGCAGAGACCTTAGCACCTGAGACTTGCCGGCACCAGCACTGCCCACCACGAACACAGAGTGCCGCACAGCCAGAAGCTCCTCCAGCTGGACCACCTAGGGAGACAGGAAACTCAGCAGAGATCCACCTGCCTCTCACCTACATCCCAGCTGCTCTGCTGTGAGCCAGGCTGGGGTCTGAGGTGAGACCTGGCAGCAACAGAGGAAGGGTTATTCACTGCAAGATATGATGAGATCCTAAATGAAGGGGCAAAATAATCCATTTATTCACTTATTCATCATTCCGTCGCATAGTGATTAGTCAACAACGAGCTAGAGTAAATCCGTTGAGGGAAATTCTGCCCTCCATGATCTCATAGTGTGAAGGAGAAGCAAGCCATGTTGACACATTATTATAATAATGTGAGAAGTATTTATGAAGTGCTCTGGGAAAAGAGAGAAGGAAAGAATTGATCTATAAGGATAAAGGGAACAAAAAAGTCTTCACAGAGGAGCAGGCATTGGAACGGGGCTTTAGGGATGAATTTCCCTAAAAGGTGAACAGAAAGGCTATTCTAGGCAGAGTTAACAGCACAAAGGTTTGTGGTGTGATAGAGCATGATATGCTTGGCCAGATGGTTTGATGAAGCTGAAGTCGGAGTTATTGTGGACAACAGTAGCCCTGAAGGTCTCTTTTATCTTGTTCTAGCTTGCCTCCAGGCTCACCATTCCACCCCATTAATAGGCTTACTGGAATGAAAATCCGATCATGTCACTGCCATCACTCTGTCCCTTCCATGGATCTCACAGATTTGGTCTCGAAATCTCAAATATTTAGACTGACTTACAAGACCTTTTTGCCATCTGTCCCAAACTGGCCTCCAGTTTTGTCTCTCATCCCCCAACATGCACATTTTACATAGATAATTACTTGGAGTTCTTATAACGACACTTGCTCCTGTGTCTATGCCTTTCAACACATTGTGTCTTCCATTCAGAAGTTATCCTTTCTCCTGCCTTTTTCTAGCCAATTCCCACACATCCCTTAGTAGGGTAGGTGCCCCATACCTACATCCTTTATCTCAACACTTATCAATATTGAAATGGCTCCTTTTCTGTCTCCATTAGAATACCAGTTTCCTGAAGGCAGGCAGGACTGGCTTCTTATATCTCTATTGCAATGTCTAGCAGAGAATCTGGCACATACTTAATGCTGAACAAATATTGGCTGAAAATGTGAAGGATGGCTGGAAAGGTTGGATGGGCCCTATCATAAAAGGTCTTGTATGTTATGAGCTAAAATATTTGAACTTTATTGTAAATCGGGGTTCCTGATCTTGCACTATAAGATCCTTAATAGTAGAGAAAAGTAAACTAAAGGGGAAATGTACTGAAATATTGACAGGATAGTTGGACAATAAAAATGTTTTAGAAGTGATAAATAATAACTTCTATATTTTTTAAGATTTAAGTGATACAGGTATCAAAAAATTCTAGAATACCACCCTGGAATCAGAAGGAAAGCAGTACTTTGGCTCAATATGAAGGTGGCAGGTAAGTGGCTGTTTGGGGTAGCAAGATGATGAGCTTCTATGTGGCTGCATAGTTTATTGATATATTAATTTGAGTTGTGTTTCCATACCATCAATATTTTCTTTTCTCTGTTCCAAGCCATTGCTGCTCCTCTCATTCAGGCCCAAAATAACCCAGAGGGGAGTCTCAATCCTGGCTTTTATTTGCATATTTCAGGGATTTCATGCAAGATCTTCCCAGATAAAGATGAGGAGATTGGTCAGAGATGGTCTCTGAGGAACCAACATCAAATCTAACACACAAATGAAAAGTCAGCCACATGAAGACCAGCAGGAAGAGCATTCAGGTGGAGTGGCAGTGAGCGCAAAAGGCTGGAATTCAGCAGCAGCATGGAGAGCTCAAAGAACATGTAGAAAAAAAAAGGAAAGGGGTGTGGTATCAGGTGAGATAAAGGAGGTGCACAGGGGTCAGAGATTCAGGAATTAGTAGTTGAAATTTTATTCTAAATACCACAGAAAGCATTTGGAGGATTTTAAGCATGAAATTGACGTGAGATTACTGCATTCAAACATTAGGAGGATGAGGAGAGTCGGGAGAAAAGAGAATAGGAAAGCATAGCAGTTGGTGCTCTGGCTGTTGAATGGAGATCGTGTTCTATTCCTGGATTTGTTTTTCATGAATTGAGTCCCAGATACTAGAAAGACCTAAAAACTGCTTTCTAGTTCCATCAATTCCTTTTTGTTAGCTTCAACAGCTTTACTGAGGTATAGTTTATATACCATAGAGTCATATTTTTAAGTGTATAACCCAATGATTTTTAGCATACACACAGAAATGCACAAGCATCACTACTATTAAATTTTAGGACATTTCATTACCCCAAAAGGAAAAACCCCTACTTCAGTCATATGCAACCCTTGATACACATTTTGCTTCTATAGATTTGCCTATTTTGAATATTTCCTATAAATAGATTAATAAAATATGTGGTATTTGTCAATGGCTTATTTTACTTGTAATGTTTACAATGCTCATTCAGGCTGGAGCATTTCCGGTACTCCATTCCTCTTTATAGCTGAATAAAATTTCATCGTGTAAGGACACCACATTTCTTCCTTCATCCATCAGCTGTAAAGGGGTTATTTGTACTCTGACTATTATAAACCCATCAACTCGGTCAGTCTCTTTTGTAATATAAATACATAAACATCCCTCTACTTCTGTCTATCCCTTTTTTTCTTTGCATCTCTTATCTTCTTTCAGATACGTTTTACTTTTACATTGCCACATTTGATAACATTTGCATTCTGTTCTGTACTTATATTTAGACATTTTATATTTTCTATGATTCTAAGAGTTGAAGACAAATAGTGGTTTACATTTTTATGATTATAGATATTTTTCACTACAGAAGAAAGAAGTTACCTGGAATATATTGTGTTCTCTAAAGGCCTGGTGTCCTGACTTATCAGAGGAAGTTCTAGGAATCAATGCAAGGTCAAATGAATACTCTTTCTTTATACTACATACATTGATCACTATTAGGTTATAGTTACTTTTAAAAATATTTTAATTTTAAAAGAATCTTGTATTACTCAATTACAGTTGACATATAATATCACATTAAGTTTCAGCTGTATGTCATAGTGATTTGACATTTATATAACTTATGAAGTGATCACCCCAATAAGGCTAGTAACCATCTGATGCCTTACATAGTTATTACAGTACTAGTAGTCCTGCACACGAATCCCTGTGTGAGTAGTTTGCTGATGCTTGCCTCAGTGTCCACCTGCCCACCACCACAAGTAGCTCTCTGCTGCTCTTAGCTTGCTGCTCGCCCTCATGGAGCTCCACCATCCCCACCTCACCTCATAGCTTGCTGTCCTGCCCCCTCCTGTAGCTTTTTGCCACTCACTTGTAGTTTGCTGCCCCATCCTCCTGCAGATCTGTGATCTGGTTATTATGTGGTTGGTCATTACACCTCAAGGCATTAATGGATAATTAGCATATTCTTCTCTTATTATATAGGATTATTGACTGTATTTTGTATGCTGTACTTTACATCCCTATGACTGTTTTTATAACTGGAAATTTGCACATCTTAAACCCTTCCCCATTTTTATCAATTCCCTCTTAATCAGCCCTCCTTCTCCCCCTCCCCTGACAACTATCAAAATGTTCTCTGTATCTATGAATTTGTTTCTGTTTGTTTCTTTGTTCTTTAGATTCTACATATAAGTAAAATCATATGGTATTTTTCTCTGTCTGACTTATTTCATGTAGCTAGGTCCATCCATGTTTTCACAAATGGCAAGATTTCATTTTTTTTTTTTATGGTGGAGTAGTATTCCATTGTATATGTGCACCACCACTTTTTTATCCACTCATCCAATGAGGGCACTTAGGTTGCTACAGAGCTGCTGTAGATAATGCTGCAACAAACATAGGGACACATATGTTTTTCAAGTCAGTGTTTTTGGTTTCTTTGAAAAAATACCCAGAAGTAGAATTGCTGGGTCCTTCTTTGTCTCTTGACATAACTTTCGTTTTAAAGTATATTTTGTCTGACATAACTATTGCTACCCCAGTGTTTTCTTCATTTCCATTTGCATAAAATATCTCTTCCCATCCCTTTACTTTCAGCCTGTGTGTCTTCCTATCTAAAGTGGGAATATGGCAGATAACATATTTATGGGTCTTGTTTTCTTATCCATTCAGCCACCCTATATCATTTTATTGGAGCATTTAACTCATTTTAATTTAAAATAATTACTGATGGGTATATAGTTATTGCCATTTTATTATTGCACTTTTTATTTTTTTCTTCTCCCTTTAACATCCTATCTAATAAAAGAGTAATATGCAAATTGACCATCACACCAACACACAAAATGGCTGCCCCCATGTGGACATAAGATGGCCACCACAAGATGGCTGGCAGGGGAGGGCAGTTGTGGGTGATCAGGCCAGAAGGGGAGGGCAGTTAGGGGTGACCAGGCTGGCAGAGAAGGGCAGTTGGGAGGGACCAGGCCTGGAGGGGAGGGCAGTTGGAGGGGACCCAGGCCTGCTTGCAGTTGGGGGAAGGGGGAACCAGGCCTGCAGGGGAGGGCAGTTGGGGGTAATCAGGCCAGCAGGGAGATCAGTTGGGAGGGACCAGGCCTGCAGGGGAGGGCAGTTGGGAAGGAGCAGGACTGCAGGGGAGGGAAGTTTGGGGATACCCAGGCTTGCAAGGGAGGACAGTTTCGGGGGGGGACAGGCCTGTGGGGGAGGGCAGTGGAAAGTGATCAGGCCAGTAGGGGAGGGCAGTTGGGAAGGACCAGGCCTACAAGGAAGGGTAGTTGAAGGGGACCAGGCTCACAAAGGAGGGCAGTTGGTAGGGACCAAGTCTGCAGGGGAAGGCAGTTAGGAGTTACCTGTCCAGCAGGGGAGGGCTATTTGGGGCAACCAGGTCTGCAGGGGAGGTCAGTTAGGAGCAATCAAGCTGGCAGAGGAGCAGTTAGGCATCTATCAGGCTGGCAGGGGAGTATAAGGGGTGATCAGGCTGGCAGGCAGAAGCAATTAGAGGTAATCAGGAAGGCAGGCAAATGAGCAGTTGGGAGCCAGCAGTCCTGGATTCTGAGAGGGATGCGGATCAGGCCTAAATGGGCAGTTGGATATTCCTCAAGGGGTCCCAAATTGGAGAGGGTGCAGATTGGGTTGAGGGACATCTTCCCCTTCCTTCCACCCAACCCCCAACTTCGTACACAAATTTTGTGCACCAGGCCTGATTTGGTGGTGATGAACTCCTTTAGCCTTTTTTTTTTTTAATCTGGGAAGATCTTTATCTCTCCTTTGAATCTAAATGGTAGCCTTGCTAGGTAAAATAATCTTGTTGTAGATCCTTGCTTTTTATCACTTAGAATATTTGTCACTCCCTTCTGGCCTACGAAGTTTCTGTTGAGAAATTAGCTGACAGTCTTATGGGAGCTCCCTTGCTGGTAACTCATTGCCTTTCTCTTATTGCTTTTAAGATTCTCTTTATCACCTTTGGCATTTAAATTATAATGTATTTTGGTGTGGGTCTCTTTGGGTTCACATTGCTTGGGGCTTTCTGTGCTTCCTGGACTTATAAGTTTATTTCCTTCTCCAGGTTAGGGAAGTTTTCCATCCTTAATTCTTGAAATAGGTTTTCAATCCCTTGCTCTTTCTTTTCTCCTTTTGGCACCTTTATGATGGCTGTTGTTATACTTGATGCTGTTTCAGAGGTTCCTTAAGCTTTCCTTCTTTAAAATTCTTTTTTTCTTTTTGCTGTTCCAATTGATGTTTTATTGTCTTCCAAATTGCTGATTTGATTCTCTATTTCATCTGATCTTCTGATGATTCCCTTTAGTGTATTCTTATTTCAGTTATTACATTATTGATTTCTGATTTTTTTATGGTTTCTATGCCCCCTTTTATGTTTCCTATCTCTTTATTAAAGTTCTCACTGAGGCCGAGACCGGTTTGGCTCAGTGGATAGAGCGTCAGCCTGCAAACTGAAAGGTCCCAGGTTTGATTCCGGTAAGGGGCATGTACCTTGGTTGCTTGCACATCTCCAGCGGGGGGCATGCAGGAGGCGGCTGATCGATGTCTCTCATCGATGTTTCTGACTTTCTATCCCTCTCCCTTCCTCTCTGTAAAAAATCAATAAAATATATATTAAAAAAAAAAAGTTCTCACTGAGTTCATCCATTCTTCCTCTACATTCATTCAACATCCTTAAAACTAGTATTTTGAACTCTGCATCTGGTGCACTGCTTGTCTCCATTGTGTTTATTTTCTTTGTTGCATTCTTTCATTTGGGACTTTTTTTTTTTTTTTGGCTCTTCATATTGGGTGTCTCCCTCTATTTGTTTCTGTGTATTAGGCAGAGCTGCTACATCTCCCTGTCATCTGTCTTAGGAGATTAGCAGGTGTCCCATGGGGTCCAGTGGCATAGTCTCCCTGGCCACCTGAGCCAGGTACTCCATGAATGTACCTTGTGTTGGTGATGTGTATCTTCCTGTTGTAGTTGAGCCTTGATTGTTGTTGGCAACTGGAGGAGAGAGCCTCAGGCTGATTGCTGTGAGGACTGGCTGCGGCTCCTGGGTAAGAGTTGCTGGCAGGGGCTGGCCCCATGAAGCAGGCTTGTTGTAGTTGGGCTCTGGTGCCTGCTAAGTCTTCCTTTTGGAAGTGTCATTTGTGAAGGTTGTGTGATGCTCTGGTATTGTTTGAAACTTGCTATTAGATGTGTTAGTTCTGGAGCCTTTAGGGAGGGGTTCTGATGCTGGCCAAGGTCAGCTGTTATAATGGCTTCTATCAAAAGTTCTGTATGAGAAAAGCTGTTCCACCAGACCTCACTCTGAAGCCAGACAATTCAGTTCCTTCAGCTTTTTGAGCTATTGCCCCAGGGCTGGAGCTCAGAGCAAGCGAGTCCATCAGCAAGTCCATATGCAAGCCCTTTAAGAGGAATGGCTGGGACTTCAGCACTTCCGCATCTCACTGAGCCACAATCTCTGCTGTTTTTCACAGCCAGACTTGTCTTCCTAGCACTGGAACCCTGGATTCCTCAGCCCAATATGGGGGTAGGACCCCTTGCTCCTCAGGGGAAACTGCCACAGCTAATACCCCTCTGGCTTCTTGACTACCACATGTGGATATGGGATCATATCTCTACCCCTCCTTCCAATCTCAATATGGCTTCTTCTGTATATCCTTAGTTATAAACCTCTGTCCATCTAGTCTTCAGGTTGTTCCCAAGGATGGTTGTTCTGTGGTTTAGTTGTAACTGTGATATGGGAGTAAGAGGAGGTGAACACAACATTTAGCTACTCTGTCATTTTGACTGGAGGTCCCACATTTCCTTTTTAAAATATAATTTAGACCATGACATTTTTTCCTCTTGGAGTTTTAAAAATTTATTTAATATATTTTTACTGATTTCAGAGAATAAGGGAGAAGGAGGAAGAGATATAAAAATCATTGATGAGAGAGAATAATTGGCCGCCTCCTGCATGCCCCTTACTGGGGTCAATCCCGGGGCATGTGCCCTTGACCAGAATTGAACCCGGGAGCCTTCAGTACACAGGCTGATGCTCTATCCACTGAGCCAAACCAGGTAGGGCTCTTGGAGTTTTAAATTATTTTTCTTTGTTAAAAAACTATACTTGCCTTACTTCCCATAACTTAAAAGTTAAATAAAATACATAAAAACATTCATCTTGTTAATCTATTTTTGCTTGTAATGTATCCATTTTTGAGTCCTTTTCCCCTGGAGACCATGGAATTTCTGCTCTAATTTCAAGTTGTTGCTTTCTAGCTCTGCTAATAGCTATCATTCCAGGATTATTATTTTTTTAAATTAATTTTTATTAATTTTTATACATATCTCCCCATTGCCCCCCCTCCCTCCCAGGCATACCCCGACCCCCCAGTGTCTGTGATCATTGGTTATGCTTATATGCATGCATACAAGTCCTTTGATTGATAACTTACCTACCTCACCTAACTTTAATCTTTCTGCTGTAATTTCACAGTCTGTTTGATGCTTTATGATTTTTGTCTTCCTGAGAATTATCAGTCTACTCCCTTTCTGTGCTCCTGATTCTATTATATTCACCAGTTTATTCTGTTGATCAAATTTTTAATTCACTTAATTTTTAGATTTACTTGTTGATCGATGTGTATTTGTTGTTCATAATTTTTTGTCTTTTACCTTTTTCTTCTTCCTCTTCTAAAAGAGTACCTTTCAGCATTTCATATAATACTGGTTTGGAGTTGATGAACTCCTTTAGCTTTTTCTTCTCTGTGAAGCTCTTTATCTGCCCTTCAATTCTGAATGATAGCTTTGCTGGATAGATTATTCTTGGTTGTAGGTTCTTGCTGTTCATCACGTTGAATAGTTCTTGCCACTCCTGTCTGGCCTGCATCATTTCTGTTGAGAAATCAGCTGACAGTCGTATGGGTGCTCCCTTGTAGGTAATGAACTGTTTTTCTCTTGCTGCTTTTAATATTCTCTCTTTGTCTTTTGCTCTTGGTATTTTAATTATAATGTGTCTTGGTGTGGTCCTCTTTGGATTCCTTTTATTTGGGGTTCTGTGTGCTTCCTGGACTTGTAAGTCCATTTCTTTTACCAGATGTGGGAAGTTTTCAGTAATTATTTCTTTAAATAGGTTTTCAGTATCTTGCTCTCTCTCTTCTTCTGGCACCCCCACAATTCTGATGTTGGTACGCTTGAAGCTGTCCCAGAGGCTCCTTACATTATCTTCACATTTTTAGATTCTTTTCTCTTCTTGCTTTTCCAGTTGAATGTTTTCTGCTTCTTTATATTTCAAATTTTTGACTTGATCCTTGCCTTTCTCTAGTCTGCTGTTAGGACTCTGTATAATATTTTTTATTTCAGTCAGTGTATGTTTAATTTCTAGTTGGTCCTTTTTCATCTCCTCTTGGATGTCACTAAATTTATCCATCTTTTCTAGCATATTCTTGAAAACCCTTATAAGTGTGGTTTTGAACTCTATATCCAGTCGTTTTTTTCCCTCCATTTCTTTTGCTTGTAATCCCTTCCCTTGTCAAGGCATTTTCACTATGCCGGGGAAACTTCAGCCGCAGAAGCCTCTGTTGAGCTTGGGAGGGGTGGAGTCTCAGGGCTTAAGGGACCGCCTTGCCTTCCAGTCGGCACCGCCCTCTACGGCCTCTGAGTCTCACGTGATTGGGTAATGGCTGGAGCGGTCCTTGTGCGCGCGCCCACAGTGCCTCTAACCGCTGCCTTTCCGGCTCCCCTGAGCACCAGGACCACAGGAGTCTAGGTCTCCAGGGTTTCGCCTGAAACAGGGGCTTAGTGGAGTCAGAAGTGGCGCACTTGGGAGGGTCTGTCTCCCGCCCACTCGCGAAAGCCAGCGGCACAATCAGCAATCTGTCCTCCGTGTGGTGCCGTGCGCGACCAGACCTCCGATCCTTTGCGACTCCCCTAAATTTCCGTGCACTTCTCCCTTTTCACAGTCCAAACTCCCCCCGTATGAGTTTCGGCTGGATCTGGGGTTTAGTGTCGTAGGATAAGGGGTTCAATGCCGTTGGGAGTCTCCGTTTCCCTCCCGCCAGAGGAAGCCAGCCAGGTTCTCCGGCACCCGCTCTCTCAGCGCGCGCGTCTTCGTACCTCAGCTTTTTGCAGATCCTCTGGATCTCCGTGAGCCCCTCTTTCCCTCTAGTTGTAGAACTTCCACTCAGCCAGCTTTCCTGTGGTTCTGGATGATGTCCGTTCTGTCTTTTAGTTGTAGTTTTGAAATTGTTGTGCGAGGCAGCAGTGTAGGTGTTTACCTATACCGCCATCTTGGATTCTCCCCCAGGATTATTTTTTATTATTGATTTTTTAAAGTCCCATGATACTTTTCTCATTTTTAATCCTATTTTGCTGTAGTATCTCTGCAAATAAGCTAGTCAAAAAGTTGCATAAGAAGTAAAACATATGATTCTGAAAATAACTTGAATCCTAGTCTTGACATAGTTTCCCTTTCAGACCTTGTCTTTATCTTTTATCACCTGATATTGCTGCCAAAAGCTTCCAATGTCATTCTGAATTTCATTCCTTCTGAATCATGTGTACTGCCACCCCATCACCTACAAGGAAACTTATCTTTCACTCTTGATCCTTGACTTCTGACTTTCCATTATGAGTCCATCTAAATCCACTCTGCTCTGTACTGACTGAGATCGTCCAGTCTAGCTGCATGTCTCCAGCTCCAGCAGGTCCTCTCTGTTCTTTCTCCCTAGAATTCCCATTGGGAACATGTCACTTAACTTAGGTTGACCCTATGTACTAGCATGTCCTCTTGTCTCTTGCACTTTCTGTCTTTGTGTATTATATATAGGGATTTCAAGAAATGTATACACACGCTTTGAATAATCATAAAGGCAATGTTTATTAAAATACATTTCATTTCAAAAATTGAGCTATCAACTGTTAAAGTGTGTATATTCATTTTTAGGACACTATGTATATATGTTATATATGTTATATTTTATTATACATATAATAAAAGCCTAATATGCAAATTTTCCCCTCAACTGGAGTTCCCCTAGGAGTTTGACTGCTCAACCAGTTGCTATGATGTGCACTGACCACCAGGGGGCGGACGCTTCAACCAGTAGGTTAGCTTGCTGTGGGCAATGGTGGGCTGGACTGGAAAGTGAGGTGTGAGATGAGAGCCATCAGAAAGCTCCCAGGTTTTGACCTGAGCCCCAGGCAGAAGCATTGGGGGCAGGGGCAGGAGCCAGGAGCGACTGGGTGGCACAGGAGGCTGCTATGTGTGATCTGAGAGCTTAGACTGCACAGCCCTTCGCAGCCTGTGGCATTCTCAGTGCACAATTTATAATCTTCAGAGCTGTTTCTTTTTATCTGTAAGTTTCACTAACTACTCCAGGAAAGAGGGTAGCACCATTATGGAGGACAGGCAAAGTGCACCTGCCTGAGGCCAAGGGGCAGCCTCAGGCTCCCAGAAACACAGCAGGGAGGTGGGCATGGCTAAGTTGGAGAAACCCCACCCATGAATGAATTTGTGCACTGTGCACACACATACACACACACACACAAACACACACACACACACTAGTGACCCAGTGCACAAAATTCGTGCACATTAAAAGGGGATTGATTAGAGGAAATAATTTAACATGGCTATTTGCCCTTTCTCTATAATAGAAGTGTCAGAGATGAAAGAAAATTAGTAAAATGTATATGAAAACCTTCCTTTTATCAGAGTCTGGGGCACACCATGGGACCCAGAGTCAAGTTCCTGCCTACCCACATGCTCCTCAAAATCGTGTGAGACCCAGACCTGGCCTATCCCCCCGCCCCCATTGGGCTAGATCCAGACCTGGCCAATCCCACCCTTGTCAAGCCCTGCTGGACAAGGGGCAGAGCTTCAGGATGGGGAGTGTGGCCTGAAGTGACCGGGGCAGGGTGTGTGTCTTGAGGTCCTCCATCAAGTCTTATCAGGTAGGGGACATGGCCTGAGATTCCTGGTCAAGCCCTGCTGGGTGGGGGGCATGGCCTGAAGTTGCCCGTTAAGCCGTGCCGGGGGTGGGGATGGAGTGGGGTGGGGAGGAGGTGGGGGGGAGTGTGGGGGGAGGGGGCGGGTGTTGGCACAGCCTCAGGTCCCCCGACCTAGCACCAGGAGGAGGGTGCAGCCTCAGGTCCCCCATCAAGCCCTGCAGGGCAAAGGTGCAGCCTGAGTTGTCCCAACCCAGCACTGGGGATGCAACTTGAGGTTCCCTGTCAAGCCTTGCTGGGTCGGGGGTGTGGCCTGAGGTCCCCTACTAAGCCCTGCCATGCAGTGAGTGTGGCCTGAGGTCCCCCAGCCCAGCACCAGGACTGGAAGCACACCTGGAAGTCCACTGTCAAGCCCTTCTGGATGGGGGGGGGGCACAGCCTGAAGTCCCCTGTCAAGCCCCACCTGTTGGGGGCATGGCCTAAGGATCCCTGACCTGGCGCTGGGGCGGGAGGAGTAGCTTGAGGTCCCCTAGCTCAGCACCAGCATGGGTGGGAGATGGCATAGCCTCAGGTCCCTGCTGACCGCTCTTTAAGGATCCTTAGAGAACTTGACCTCAGCTATGGGTGCAGCCATCTTTGTGACAGAGTGATGGTCAATATTCCCTCTTTATTAGATAGGATACATTTACTATACCCATTCACATCTATCCAGTCATGCATGCATCCATCCACCCATATATTAATTCATCCTAGGAAGTTTTCTTGTCTTTTTTTCCTGGTCTTCTCACTGAATTTTATGTATCATCAATGGTACAGTTCATTTCAAAATGCTCTTTACAATTCTCCAAGAGTTCTTTTTCTTTTGTAGCATCTCATTCTTGTTTTAATGATATATATTTTTTTTAATTTTCCTCAAGAATATTAATTAGAATGTTCAAAATGTTCCCTTCCTTATTTCCACTGTAATCAGTTGCTCTGTGTATATCTGTGTGCATCTCTCATGCTGCTGACTCTCTCCAGTGTCTGATGAGCCTCAAGGTTGAATGAAGAGCTGCATTGTTTTGTAGTTGTGAGGGGTGCTGCCTACTGCTGATGAGCAGGTCTCTACCCAGTGGAGGGCTAAAAGGAGGCTCTGCACCCAAGGCCAGACCTTGGACTTTGTCTTTATCCTTTCACTTATGGGTGAGTGAGCAGGTGGCTGGCCTTCAGACCAAGGGGCTCAAAGCAAATGAAAGGGCTTTAAAGAGGACACTAGTACACAAGCCCAGTCGTGGTTTATCCCAGAGTCATTAAATTTCCTCATACCTTTCTTTTAGGCTGTGTGCTAAATGCCTGACTGCACATAGTCTACACCTGGGGAGCTGGGAACTAGAATGGGGAGCTGGGAGAAGAGTATGGTGAGGACGGGAGGGCAAGTGCCAAAATTATAGGGTAAACAGATTTGATGATCCCCCTCTGTCTGTTTTCAGTTCTCTTTCTCACCCCTGCCCTAATTCACTACCAACTCCAAGCCCAGAGCTTCTCTTGGGTTCTGCTTGGCAGGCAGGCACTTTCTGGCCCCTCTTTTTCTGAAGCCCTTTCTAAGTGTATTCTGGCCCCTGCCCCCTACTCTGCTTGACCAGTCATCCTGCTTTCATCCTCTTTCCATTTTTCCAGAAATTTTCCACTATTCCCTTCCCAGTTTCCACACTTTAATGGGCTTATTCCTTTTTCTTAACCTCCCTCACCTCTCCTGAAATGTATATATCACAATTAAGGGATCACTGGATGCTCATCCCAAACCAGATCCTCACGCGGGTTTTGATGAATTAACTATCAGAAGCTTTGGTGGACAGTGCAAGTAAAAACTGGGTAGAAAACATCCTCTGTTCCAAGAGCCTCTAACAGAGGGCATCTGTCTTATCCAAAGAGCAGAAAGTGGGTCTGAGAAAGAAGGGGCAAAACAGAGTGTGGGCCAGCTGACAACTAAATAGAAAGAAAAGCTGAGGTTCCAAGTATGAAAAAAAAATGCTGAAAAGGAGGAAGGAGGGTCATATTCCTCAGCACATTCCCAAAGCTTCGGGGAAGATGTGAAGGTATCAGCCCCAGGGCACTGTATTGAATTTAACTTGACTCTGAGGTATAGACCATTCCTAAGGGGGCCTCTTAGAAATAGATCATTTAAGAGGAGAGCCACAGCCTGGCATTCAAGACCCTCTATGTTATGGTTTCATAATATCTACCCTACTGCCTACTCACCTCCCCCACCCCCTCGCACTGGCACCCCCAATCCATTTTTCTCTAGCAACACTGCACTTTTTGCTGTTGCTAGTAAAATCTCTGTTTCTCCATCTACCCCTTTGCAGACCCTTTCCTCTTTACCTGGAAGGCCCCTCTGCCTTTAAAAAGCCTACCCACCAAACTTAAAAAGAAAGAGGTTGGGTGTAGGGAAAGCCAAACTCACAAAAACAATTCAGCTGCAAAGAACCAGGAGATGTTTCTTCTGTAAAATGTAATCCCAGACATCAATTTGCTATTTCATTTATATGTAGCTAGGACTTAATCTCTACTATTGAAAGTATTGTGTGCTGGAAAGCCTCCTACCTCACAGTGAAGAAGGCCCCCCAGCTTGTGCCTTCCTCAAAGGGGAGCTCTTTCTTCCCTAGGAAAAGAGCTTAGTGGAATTTCTTGGAGAAATAATGGCATCCCAGCTTCCTCATCTGGAATATGCCTCATCTGTCCCTGTCTTGGAGGTCTGGGGGAATCTAATGTTATACAGAATATAAAAACACAGTGAAATCTAAAGTGATGTGTATGAGAGTCTTAGACATATTTCACAGAGGAAAAGATTTCATCTATGTCCCTGGCCCCCAGAACCCCCCCACACTTTTTTTGTGGCACTTGTCATGTCCAGCTCTAAGGCATCAGTTATTTCTGTGCAGGCATTTCTACTCTAGTGGCATATATGCATTCTGAAAATGTTACCTTCTGCAAAACTGCCCAGTAAAAATGACAGGCTCATGGAAAAACAGGATTGGGAAAGGCCACTCAAAATAAACAGAATTTTGTATCCCAAGCCCTAAAAACTCAACAATTGCTCCTAATTCCAATAAAAATGCTAGCACATTGAAATTACTAGAGAGCTTTTACTCTACCTCATGTCTATTAATTCTTTGAAGCCTTAATTCTGGGATCTGTCATTTCTTTTTCAACAGGTAGACCATGGATATATTGACTTCCAATAAAGATCATCTTAATCACAATTAGATGGAGCCTTATTCATGAATGCACTGTTTTAACAGGTGGGGAAATGTCTTTACTTGCCTGAGCCTTCCTAGAACACAGTACAAACCACCATAGTTCCTAGGGCCATAAAACTAGTTATATTTTCACTGAAGTTTCAGAGTATTTTTTTTTAATTTCAACTCCTTATCTATGGCTAAATGTACTCATTTTCTATTGCTGTTGTAACAAAGCACTGCAAGCTTAAAGGCTTAAACAACACAAGTTTATTATCTAAAAGTCCTGGAGGTCAGAAGTCTAAAATGGGTCTTATAGGCTCTAATCAAGGTATGTACAGGGCTGGTTCCTTCTGAAAGCTCTAGGGTAGAAACTGTTTTCTTGCAATTATCAGCTTTCGTAGCCTGCCCACATTCCCTGGCTCGTGGTCCCTCCTCCATCTTCAAAGCCAGCAATGGCTAGTTGAGTCTTCCTCCCATGTCATCACTGACACCCATCCTCTTATATCATTCTTTCCCTTATAAAGGCCCTTGTGATTATTTTGGGCCTTCCAGTAAACCAGGATAATTCCTCATCTCAAGATCAGATACATAAATGGAAACCTAATTCTATCTGCAACCTCAATCCGCCTTTGCCAGGTAATGGAGCATATTCACACATTCTGGGATTTGAATGTGGATATCTTGGAGAGGGGGGTATTATTTTGCCTACCACCCTAAGATTTTGTTCTTTAGTTGTAAATAGCCTGCCCCTGATCTTGTCAAAACATTTACAAGAGCAGAAAAACGTATATGAACACACATGGCTTCTCATTATATCACTTTATTCTTCTATGATCACGTATGAAGTAATTCCCAAAAAAGGAACACGTGCTATAGCAGGGGAGACTTTGTCTTATTGCTCCCATTGCACATGAACTCCCTGTTGGTCAGAGCTCTGTCTTTCACCATTCTCCACACCACACATTTCACATTGTGGGTGCCACAATAAAGAACTACTGAAATGAACTGAGTTATTACAGAGTAGATAAATATCTGCACAACTGAAGCAACCCTGTGGATTAAGAATGAAGTATAACGAGTTGTCCAAGTAGAGAATGAATGAAGAGACAACTCTTGGGAGGGAAAACCCCATGTACCTTGAGCACAAAGTTGTCCTCAGCCTGGAGCTTCAGGTCCATGATTGCCTTCCTAACCAAAGCTTCAAAGTTGAGGTCTCTCCTCCGAGGAACATCCAGGGTGGGAAAGAGGTCCCCGATCAGGCGCATGAACACTGGCATGTCATCAGTCACTATCTTGGGGATGTTGAAATCTCGCAGGGAGCGCATCAGGACTTGGTCTTCAGGCCTGTCAGGGTCTCCTCGCTTTAGAGATCCTGCCACCACCAATACAGACTTGATGGCCCTTAGGCCCCAGTCATAGTGATCCTGAGGGAAGGCATCAAGGGTTAGACTCAAGTTTCTGGGATGCAGAACACTGTATGCTCAGGATAGTAAGAAAAATGAAAAATTACATATATCAGTATTAGGTCATTTTGAGGCCAAGGCAGAGGCATAGCAAAGAATTAATTAAGTAGGAGATGGTGATCCTGGGACCATAGTTACTGGTTTGGCATTAGTTATTTTTCTAGTTGTAATGACAACAGAGCAGACACAGAATGTACAGGGAACTGTGGGTCAGGGAGATTAATCAAAACCACTTCTAAACCTATTCAGCAACCCATTATACATCAAGTATATTAGCTCTTAGAAACTGTTGAGGTTGAGCTTACATACTCTAGGGTAAATACTGCACTTGCCTCCTCTCATGACCACAACTAAATTATAGAGGATCAATCCCCACCCACTGATGTGCCAATAGCAATCAAGGCTCAACCACAACAGGAAAGCATATATAACCCACACAAGGGACATTCTTGAAGCAGCCAGCTCAGGTAAACAGAGAGACTGTGACATTTTGTTCCCACAGGACACCTACTACATAAGGCCACTGTCCCAAGACTGGGAGACATAGAAGATATACTTAATACAAAGAAAAAAAATAGAGGGAGGCACACAAAATGAAGAAACAAACAAATGTCCCAAATAAAAGAACAAAAAACTCCCCAAAAGAAAAACAAAAGGAAGACAAGCAATTTACCAGATGCAGAGTTCAAAACACCAGTTATAAGGATGCTCAATGATTATAGGGAAAGAATAGATGAACACAATGAAATATTTAACAAAGAGATAGGAAACATAAAAAAGGAGATAGAAACCATAAAAAAAGTTAGAAATGAAGAATACAGTAACTGAAATAAGAATATATTAAAGGGAATCAATAGTAGATCAGATGAAGCAGAGAATCAAATCAGTGATTCCAGAAAACATACAATTGAAACAGAAAAAAAGAAAAAAAATTAAAATATGAAGATAGCTTAAGGGACTTCTAAGACAACATCAAATGTAATAATATCTGCATCATAAAGATAGCAGAGGAGAAGAGAAAGAGCAAGTGATTGAAAACCTATTTCAGGAAATAATAACTGAAAACTTCCCTAACCTAGAGAAGGAAATAGACTTACAAACCCAGAAAGCAGAAAGAGTCCTGAGCAATATGAACCCAAAGAGGCCCACAACAAGATAGGTTATAATTAAAATGCCAAAAGTGATAGGCAAAGAAAAAAATCTTAAAAGCAACAAGAGAAAAGCAGTTAATTACCTGCAAGGGAGCTTCCATAAGACTGTCAGCTGATTTCTCAACAGAAATGCTGCCAACTAGAGGAGATTGCTGTGAAATATTCCAAGTGATGAAAAGTAAATACTTACAACCAAGATTATGCTAATCTAAGGCTGTAATTTAGATTAGAAGGAGATATTAAGAACTTCTCAGATAAGAAAATGCTGAAGTAGTTTATCCCTACCAAACCAGTGTTGCAAGAAATAAAGAGAAAGGAATCCAAACACAGCACTATAGAAATTTATCAACATACAAGAGAAGAAAGTAAGAAAATATTAAAGGAACAGAAAAAACTAAAACAAACAGCAATCAGAAAGCAATTAATGAAATGGCCATAACTACATATCTATCAATAATCACTTTAATTGTAAATGGATGAAATGTTCCAGTCAAGAGAAGAATAGGTAAAGAAAGTGATATGTACTAGTATATATAATAGAATATCCCTCATTATAAAAAAGAATAAAATCATACAATTTTCAACATCACAGATAGATCTATAGAGTACTATGCTATGGAAAACAAGTCAGACAGAAAGACAAATACTAGTACCATATTATTTCACATATATGTAATCTAAAAAACAAAATAAACAGGCAAGAAAGAAGCAAACTCATAATATGGAGAACAAACTTATAGTTGCCAAATTGAAGGGGATGGGGTGTTGGCAACTGGGTTAAAAAAATGAGGGCTTAAAATTGGCAGTTACAAAAGAGTTATGGGGATGTAAAATACAGAATATCCTATATAATAAAAGGATAATATGCAAATCAACCGAACAGTGGAATGACCAGTTGCTATGATGTACACTGACCATCAGGGGGCAGATGCTCAATGCAGGAGCTGCCCCCCTGCCACAGGCCCCAATCATCTGATCAGGGCCTGCTGGCCAACCTCTTGGTTCCTTCCCCTGGCCAGCAGGCTCCATTTGCCCAGCATCGGCAAATGGGGCCAGTGAGTGGGCATGACTGGCTAACCTCTCAGTCTCTCCTCTCTGGCTGCAGGGTCTGATCATCTAATGGTGAACAGAGAACCAGGGGTGGACGGTAGCAGGGGATGGGGCCAGCTGTCAGTAGCTGGGAAAGATGGTCCTGATCACCTGCCAGGCCTAGGGACTGTACCTCATGCATGAATTTTGTATGTCGGGCCTCTAGTAGTTAATAATATTATAATCATACATGGTGTTAGGTGGGTGCAAAACTTATCATGGAAATCACTTTGCAAGTTATATAATTGTTTAACCCATAATATTGTGAACCTGAAGCTAATATAATGTTGAATATTAAAAATATTTTGTCAAAGATGGAACCCACTGGTCACAAGTTCTGATAACAGAGTCTGTGGAAGAGTGGACCATACTGCTGACATCACACCTCAAAGCAGTATGCTGGGAGAAATGGTAGAGTGTGCAGTTTAGAGCACAGAATCTGAATAAGACCTAGTTTCAAATGCAAGATCTGCTGTTTTCTTCATAGCAGATTGTTATTTAGTTAGAGCTGTGATACACACCATAAAGCACAATCCAGTGTACCATGAAGACAACTGATATGGTGGCTATGCTTGAAATTGATTGCCTTCCCTCCTCTGAACCTGTAGCTATCTTATTACTCCTGGCCTTGACTGTACTAGTACTTCTTTTTCATTGGTGCTTCACTGAATTCTACTCCCTCAGGTCTTACTATTGTTTCTCCAAGGCAGTCTGATCCTAAGCCCAGGCACAGCCACCATGTTCTTTGTCTTCATTGCACACCAAACTCAAAGAAACCAATGTAGGTACGGGGGTGAATAATGGTGGGGGTGGGGCCAGCTGCCAGCAGCTGGGGAAGATGGTCTTGATAAATACGGAGAAGGCTGATAAATGAAGCTGTGGAAGTAGGCAAAGAGCTCTGTACAAGTCTCCAGTGGAAAGTGACAAGTATATTGACTTTTTTTTCCTAAGAAGGTTGAGGAATATTTTTAAGTGACCACTCTAGCTGGTGGCTAAGGAATGAATTTGAGGGACTGAAATAGAGGTGGAAAAATAGTAGAGAGGAGGCTCTAAAAGTTTAAGCAAGAGACCTGTGCTTGGAACTAAAGTCTTAGAAAGAAAATAAAATATTTGAGAAACATCCAGAGGGTAGGATGAAAAATAGTTCCTTCCTGATTAAACGTAGGGCTGAAGTAGAGGAGAGTTTCAAGGATAACTTCCAAGATTCCAGAATCAGCAAGTAGATAAAGTCATTGAAGGAAGAAATGCAGAAGTAGGCTTGGATGGAGGCTAGTAGGAAGATCAGCTTTAGATGTTGAGCTATAGGTACTCTTTAGACCCTCAGGGGAGTTGTGGTATAGACCATTGAATACACAGGATGTCAGAGTTCAAAAGAGAGGTATGAGATGGAGTCGTGAAAGTAAGTCATTGGCCTGTAAGTCAATGATGGTAGAGAACCTAGAGAGAGGATGCAATGAGCAAGGGGTCTGGGAAGTGTGAGGAAATTAGGAGAGTTTTTTTAAAAAATCCATGTTGGACAGATATCGTAGGGTTTTGAGAGCCTATGTTTTGGCAACAAAGGTGATCCAAGTAAGAGATCCCCAAAGGTAGTAGAACTCATTGAAAACACCCAGGGAAGCTTGATTGCCACCAAGAAATTCTTTATATCCAAGGCACAAATGTTGGACGTTCTTGGTCACGTCTTAGGGTATTATTTCCATGAGGGGATGTGCCTGGACAGGCGCCATATTTACAGCCACGCAGTGGTGAGAAGCATGACTCCTGAATGCCGGATTCTCTCCTTCACTCTCTCCATCTCCGGTTTTCCTCAGCTGCTGTGTGTTTCTCATGGGACACTAGTGATCTATGAGGTGCTGCTGTTACACATTCAATTAAAAGTGGGAGTTCTGTGGTCAATTATTCTGTGGGCTAAGAAAAAGGACACAGATATTAATTACAGAAGTGTCCAAAGCTTTTAATGTGCTTCTGGGTATAGCAGCTCTATGAGAAGACTCTATGTCTCTCTGATATATTGGCCTTGGAATCTGTCCAGAGCTAAGGCAATCAGACATGCTTGACTTTTTCAGTGAACTGGGGAATATACCTGTTTGGAGAGAAGCTCTTTGCACAACCGGTAAAGGGTGATGAACTTTCTGGCTAATGACCGGGCTTCAATGAATCCTTCTGCCACCAGCATTATTTCACAGATCAGCTCAAAATCTGGAACCACCATGGCGCAGGGCCTGGCACAAGGAGACAAGTGCGGAGAGAGTTGCCAACCACATAGTCAAAGGGGAGCTTACAGGATTGGCTGAGATCACAGAAGGAGGCATCTGTGAGTGCAAACACATAGCCCTTGGCAATGATTTCATTTAAGACTTTCATGGTAAAGTTGTGTTAATTGAGCATAAAGAAAGTGAACTCTCTTTCCTAAGTTGATGAATGAAGTTAGCAGTCAGGGGGAGTTGGGGCTTGGACTCACATCTGTAACTTGAGCCCAGTGTACTTTCACAAGGCAGAGAATAGTAAAGAACGAGGTCTAGAACGATTAGGGGCTGAGGTGGAGGAGTTGAGTCTCTCTTAGTGTCTACAAGAAACTGGGAATCTCTCTATTTTTCATCCAAACATCTGTCTCTTCCAAGCCCAGACACTCAGGGTTTATCTTGTACTTACTTGCATATAATATAAATATTTAATGCTGACGGTTAACGTAAGCACTTACTAACCTCACTTTGTCACAAAATGGGACATGGAGGATATAGAGGGGATTTTTGTCCATATAGGAGAACTTACTTTGATTTTTTCCCCCTCTCCTCTAGAAACATTTTATTTTAAAAGCACCTATTTTTAAATTAATTTATTAGGTATGTAATGGCAGCCTAAGGTTGTTATATTCTTTAATTGCATTTTTTCCCCTACACTGATAGAAAATTTTCAAAAACATTTCATTCAAGTACATTTTTCTTCAAATCAATTTACATTTCATTCAGAGTCAAAGGAGCAACCAAATACTTAGAAACTCAAAATTATTTTCAACATGAAAAAAAGGTTAACTATATATCCACAGTGGCCATGATAACTCTGTAAAAGAAAAACTCTTTAATGACATGGGAAGACATTAACCAATGAAGGCAGCATGCGAAACTATACAGGTCTGATCCCGAGTTTGTAAAAGCAATCTTTACCTACAAAACATTGGAAGGAAGAATTCCAAGGGCTACATTGACTATCTCTGATTATAGGACTGGGATGGGGAGAAGCAGGGAGGCCGGAGTCAGACTACCTGGGTTCAAACTCTGGTTCTGTCCATTACTAGTTAATGCTAGTTGACTATCCTGAGCAATTTGCTGAGTTCATCTGTTTTCTTACTGTACATAGTATCCTATGGCACCAGCTTAGCCAGCCTGTTGAAATTTCCCTGGTTGAATTGGGGACCTACCTAAAGGAGGAGGTATCCATACCACTCCCGTGATATAGGCATTTGCCACCACTGGGGCAGCTCAAGTGAGGGCCTTGAGGACACAGGGGCTTTTCAGTGGCCTCCTTCACATCCTTAGGGAGCACTGGGGCTTGAAGTTCAGAGAGCAGATGCACCGCTCTATCAGCTCCCACAATCTCTCTCAGGTAATCATTCAGTAGGTGGGAACTAGAAGCCATAAAGCACCTTCCAGTTTCCTCTGGGTTGGGCTGACTGCTTTTGTCTGAACAAAGAATGTAACGGCAGCCTAAGGTTGTTATATTCTTTAATTGCATTTTTTCCCCTACACTGATAGAAAATCCAGGTTCCAGGTCTTGCTAGGAAATATGTTTGTGTTTTCTTATCAATATAGGGAAGATTTTAAAACATGGCAAAATTCACCATTGGCAAGGGAAAAATGAGAGAAATGTTCTCCTGCATCATTACTTGGGATGTAACTTGGCACTTCTCTTTTTCTAAAGCAATTTGGCAATATGTATCAAAAGCCTTAAAAACATTCCTCCTTGTTAACTCAGTGATTCTGCTTCTGGGAAGCTAGCCAAAGAAAATAATCATGCATATAGAAAAAAAGACATTGACAAAGATGTGTATTACAACATGATGCATAAACTTACTTTAAATGTTTTTAACAGTCTTAATATTTAACTAAGGGGGACTAGTTAGTTTCATTGTGGACCAAGTACTTAATAGAATAAAATGCAGTCATGAAATGAGATTTATTAAGATTATCTGCCAGAAGAAACTATTTACAATATGATTATAATAGACTATGAAATGAAAAACAAAACAAAACAATATAAAACTGTGTAGGCAACATACGTAGACTACAACATATGACTTAGAAATGTGCATATAAGGAAAGAGAACACAAGCAAAAATCACTTTACTGGTGACAGCGTTAAAGGTGGTTTTTAAAAATCTACTTTTCTATATATCCCAAATTCCCTCTCTCTATAGGTCACATCTCTCCAGTAGAAGAAATAAAGGAAGCTTCTGCTTAGGGCCCTCAGGAGGGGCGGGCTGGTACTCACCTGAAGAGAGCCTTCAGGTTCTCGGGCAGCTCCGTGCGGCCCGCGTAGCCGGGGTTCATGGTGATGAAGATGCCCACAGAGGGATTCAGGCTAATCTCCTCTCCAAGGAAATTGAACTTCTCCTTCTTATCTCGAATTGCATCTTGAATGCTTTTTACCTGGTGAACAAGTCAATGGACAAGTGTGTTGGGGTCGAAGCCAAAACTGGGAACCCATTGCCAACACAGACACGTGTTTTGTGGACCCTGACCCTTTCTCTGAAGGACAGGCCCAGTGACTACAACCCGGACCCTTTCCCTGAGGGACAGGCCAGTGACTGCAACCTGGGCCCTTTCCCTGAGGGATGGGCCCAGTGACTACAACCAGACCCTTTCCTTGAAGGACAGGCCTAGTGACCACAACCCAGACCTTTCCTAGAGGGACAGGCCTAGTGACCACAACCCGGGCCCTTTGCCTGGAGGACGGGCCCAGTGACGGCAACCAGGGTCCTTTCCCTGAGGGACAGACACAGTGACCACAACCCGGGCCCTTTCCCTGAGGGACAGGCCCAGAGACCGCAACCCAAACCCTTTCCTTGAGGGACAGGCCTAGTGACCACAACCCGGACCTTTCCTAGAGGGACAGGCCCAGTGACCACAACCTGGGCCCTTTCACTGAAGGACAAGCCCAGTGACCACAACCCCAGCCTTTTCCCTGAGGGACGGGCCCAGTGACTGCCACCCGAACCCTTTCCCTGGAGGACGGGCCCAGTGACCACAACCTGGGTCATTTCCCTGGAGGACGGGCCCAGTGAACACAATCTGGGTCATTTCCCTGGAAGATGGGCCCAGTGACCACAACCCTGGCCTTTTCTCTGAGGGACGGGCCCAGTGACTGCAACC